>BSBK01006462.1:2500-657500 GCA_027943335.1 Chamaecyparis obtusa
TGGCTCCTGCATTATATGTGCTTGTTGCTGAAGGCTTTGGGTACCTTCTTGCCAATTATGTCTCCTATGGACTAGTTCATGGCATTTCTCTTCCTGATTCCTCATCCCAGCTTGTTAATGGTCACTTTGCTAATGACTCCTTTCTCACTCTCCTCAAGGATGAGGAAAATATCTCTAATGCCCTTCAATGCTTAGATACTTTTTGTCAGGTCTCTGGGTCTACTATTCAGTGGCATAAGACCCTCTGCTATAGACAATCTTTCCTACCAGCCCCTCCTTGGCTTGCTAAGTTTGATTGGAAATGGGTTCAACATGGGGAATTCTTCTACTTCCTGGGCATTCCCTTTTCCTTTCATGGCTCTTCTGTGGACTTATGGAATGTTGTGATTGCTAAGATTGAGAACAAGCTTTAATATTGGATCTCTAAAACCCTATCTCTTGTGAGGAAATTCCAGATTTGTTCTAAGGTTCTGGCATCTACTCATGTTTACTATTCTTCTTGCTGGGCTCCTTCTAAAGCCTCTTACCTCAAGTTGGAACACCTTCTTAGAGAATTTCTCTGGGCTTCAGGAGCCAATGATCATGGGTTTCACAAAGTGGCTTGGGAGTATTATTGTCTCCCCAGAGACTCTGGTGACCTTGGTCTTCTTTCCACTCAGAAGAAAGGGCTTTCTCTTTGTGCCAAATGGATTATTCATGCTCTCACTGGCAACGAGGCCTAGAAAATCCTTGTTAGGCATTGTATCTCTTTAGGCTACCCTGTCCACGGGCCTTATTGGAAGGGAATTGGCCTCCAGACTCTTCTCATTATGAGGGAGCCTATTCAGATTCAGGGCACTTTCATCATCAAGATCATATGGAAAGCCTAGGAAGAAATTAAGCCTTGGCTTCACTGGGATGGTGATGGCTTTCGTAATGGAATTTATTTGAATTAAAAAAAACTTTGGTGGTCTCCGTTGTTTTCCACTAATGGTATTCCTCTAGCAAAGACAAGGGGCCAGTGCTCTACATTTTTTCAAATGTGGCATTCAAACTCCTAAGGACCTCTTTTCTAGGGTCACTATGAGTCTCCACTCTTAGGATGATATGCAAGTTTAGTACCATCTAACTCACCCAGATCATCAGACTTTTGATTTGTTGGTTTCTGCCATTCCAGATCATTTTCTTTATAAGCTTGGTGTTCAATCTATTCAACCTTGGTAGAAGGATTGGAAATGGTATTCTACCACTCCTTTTAGCAATTACAAGCTGAGGATGGGATACAGATGGTTGTCTCCTCATCTTCCTATGGTGGACATTCTTAATTAGAGATGGCATCTGCACTCTTCTGCGTACCACTGGTGCTCTCCTTTCTAGACCATTTGGTCTACTATTACAGAGCCCAAGATGGATCTCTTTGCTTGTTGTTTACTCTTCCAAGGGCTTCCTATAGGGCCTAGGCTCAAGCACCAGGGTGTTCATGACCCTCGGTGTCCCTTTTGTGGAAACCCTGAGACTTTTTTGCACATTTTTTGGTTCTGTAGGAGAGCTCAAGAGTATTGGCAGTGGATTCATGATTTTTTTAAACCTTTTAGGCCTGAGCCTTTCTCTTGGCATATGATTATCCTGGGAGATTCTCCTAGGATTCCTTCCAAGTTTACCCAGATTTGGCATACTTTCAAGATGGAGATTTTGTTCACTTTATGGAAAGATAGGAATGTTGTTCTCTTTTCTCACAACTTTTTTGATAGTAATGATTCTTTGTATAATAAATCATGTATGTATAACAATGTAATGATGTAGATTCAGGTGCAATCTAACAAAGTGGCTTTGGAGGTGGCTCACCTTTAGGATTTTCTCAATCATTGGGGCAATGCTCCTTTCAAGGTTGCTCAGGTTCCTTTTGATTTAGTTTCTTCTTAGGGAACTCTACCTAGGGGTCATTGTCATGGGCGTAGCTCTTCATCTCATTTCTCCTGCACTCTACGGTCATAGGATCCCCATCACCACTCTCCTAGAGGTGGCGATGATGGTTGGCGGTGCCGCTCAGCTCCTTCACCTCACCATACCTCTGGGTGGTCTCTGACTCTAGATTTTTCTATCCCTCCTAATGCTCTTGCTGCTCATCATGTTGGCTCTTTTCCTTGCAGGACCAAGCTTGAAACAAATAGTTGGGCTTAAAACACTAGTTAGGCACTCAAGCTTGACAAGAAAAACAAACCAATTGATGAGGATAAAGAGAAATCCTCCTTCTTCTTTGAGCTCCACATTCACTTAGGTAGGTATTGCCTTATCTGCACCTTCAAGACACCTCATGACAAACCAAAGGCCTATAGACAGACTAATGTGGAATAGCAATCAATCTCCTATAGGTATCCTGTACCCTAATGATAGAAAGTCTCATGCAATAGCCCTATTTGCATGGAATGAGAATGAAAGCCAGAAACCTATCCTAACAACATGAAAGGGAAAGGGTGGAACTGAAAGGAAATGATTTTAAAGATGAATTGAAAGGACCACTAAGATGCCCTAAGTCTCTGATAGACTAGTGCCTTCTCCAATGGGCCACAGAGTCAAACACCCTACTGCAAGAGACAGTTATGAAACAAGAACACAATATGCTCAATGTGTTGATGCCTGACATCAATCACACACCATGACCAAACCTCAACTTAGTACCCACCTGTGCATTCAAATATGTTATTATCCATCAAAGGATTGTGACCCTCCCCTTAGAAGAGACCTATGAACAGATAATACATTGACCAGCATCCACTGGAAGAAAAGCATGAAATATCCTTGACACCTCAGCTCATACATACATGAACACTAACTCTGAACCAGTTATCTCTACGAAGACAACTCCACTTGCAAACACTTAGGCAATGCAAACAGACAAATCAAACACCCTTGATGTATGATTAATGCATTCAGAATTCAAATGGAGATAGCTTGGTGACAGTAAGAATAAATTGAGTCCTCATACATAAAACAAATTTGCTACAACATGCATTATATTCTCTGAACAAATAATGGAAACAGAACACCCTATATGCAGAGAGAAGGGGAAATTTGCAGAACAGAGCCTTTCACTGGAACCAGGAAGGAACTCTAAATTGGAACCCTTCTAAATGATCTTGAAAATCCTTTTATAGGAACAAGGATTGCAACAAGCAAAGGATCATTCAGAACAAAAATTAAGTCTGCAACCACCCAACCAATCAAATCAAAACTCAAAAACCTCAGCAAAAGGCCTCGAACAACCAAATCAGTCCATCACCACACAACAAAACACCCCTGCAAACATTCACGGCATCCTGGACTACACTGCAAACTAATCACTTCTCACCAAATAGGGTCTTTTCTGCATTCAATTCCATAAAAATGGTACCCCCCTATCCCTCATAAATTCAAACTCAAACTACAACGGTCATCATGCAATTCGTGGGCTTCATATTCCTCAACCATTTGCCCCTAGTCACGCAATCGCACTGTCATGAAATTCACTGCCACATAAAACTAGTTTCACTTTATGCCTGGTCACATGATCGCAAGGCACCCAACTCACCCTTGCAATCATGCGACCACATACTCTTAGCCATAGTCAACGGTTAGTCCAAAACCCCTTTGCAAAGTCTTTCGCCATATCACCCACAACGACCAATCAAACTTGAGCATGAAATAAGATTGGCACCGTGGGCCCACTTTAGAACCCCACAACCATGACATCAGATGGTTAGTCGCATGATCGCATAGCCCAGAAATGGGCTATGTGAACATACGACATGACATTCCCCTTTACCCTATTGCAACTGCCACCACCGCCGCTAAGCTAGGTAGTTAGTCGCATGATCGCATAACCCAGAGATGGGTTATGTGAACATGCAACAACCCGTGAACACAATGCCTCGGCCCCGCTAACAATTTGCCAAGTCACCGCCATAGGTCATGCCACCATCGAATAGAACACTACCATCTCAGCATCATCTGATAGTGGGCCCCCCAAATAACAACAAATGGCCAAGTCACCGGGCCGACCAACCAAAAGACGCCACAGGGACCATTGACCCATCCGCAAATAGGCCTGGAATCAAACGGTGGGCACATGATCGCATGGGCTTGAAACCTCCCATGAGATAATGTGCCAACCACAGGATCTACCACGTCACCCCTGCAGATGCCACACTACCATCTCTGCCAGTGGGAACAAGGACATGCGTCGGCCGGTCACATGATTGCATAGCCAAAGAATGGGCTATGCGATCATGCAACAACCAACCAAAAGCTGCCACATGTCCACCCCTAGAACCACTGCCGCAACCACCAACTGTGAAGAGTCAAGACCTACATGGACAGGTGGCAAGCGGTCCCATGATCACATGTCATAAAAGTCTGACATGCAGCCATGCAATAGCCAATTAGGAAGAGCCACCTGTCACCCCCTCTGACACCGGGCCCACATCATGCTCACATAAGAAAATCTGACGGCCGTTGCAAAAGCACTGAGGATAAACACCGTGCAACTTCACCAGGTGAACAAGTGACGTCCACAGATCTTGTCTAAGCTTTAACCACACTGGGCAATGGGAAAAGCTAGGTCCCACCAACAGATCGCACCTGCGTAGTTAAGACCAAGGTAAAAAACACACAAGATTTTTGACACAGAGAAAGACTGAAAACACACAGAGTTTTCGATGCCAAAGGATAAGCGCACAAAATCAGGAAACATAGGGTTAAAAACAATGAAGGCTGAAAACACACAGACCGAAAACATCATGGATTTTTAGAAACACTGTGGGTTTTCGACACTGTGGCAAATTTTGAAAATGCTTCCCGTAGACCTTAGAATTTGAATATCTTTTTGGGTTTTATGATTTAGGAGATGCAGTTTGGACTGAAGCAAGGTGACAACAATAAAGAGCATGAGGGAGGACACTTAACAAAAACATTGCAGGGAACAGGCCAATTTCACAAGATTTTGCTATGACAAAAAAATGGCCTAACACGTCGTGGCCCTGATTGGCCTCTAGCCACCTACTTCAAGTTCCCCCACCTGGCTCTTGCTATTTCTCCGCCTCAAGTGGAGGAGAAAGATAAAAATGATGAAGATGATGGTTGGTCAATTCCTGACCCTCTTGTTAATCCCAACAATGTTTGGGGTTTTGATGATAGAGATCCTCCTCCATCTACTAGCACTACTATTGCAGCTTGATGGCTTTATGCTTTTTTTTTATGAATAGTTTCTAGTTTCTAGTTTCTATTTCTGTTTCTAGCTTCTGCCGAGTGGACTTTCGTGGGATGATTTTTATGTCCCCCGGCCCCTTTTTTGTGAATATGTAACTTTTATATTCAATTAATAGAAACGACGTTATTCATAAAAAAAAGATACTATTTGAAATAATTTTGAAATTTTAAACAAGCCCTTTGTGTAGTATGGTGTGCCTCGCCTAAAATTAGAGTGCAATCTTAAAATAGGGAATGAATGAATGTCTCTATGTAGTTCACTGATAAAACATGCACCTCTTCTAAATATAGGAATGAATGTTTTTATTTTTAGTTTTAACTTTTGTGTTTTTTCTCTTTTTAAGGTGAAGAGTGGTCTATAAATTGTAATATTAATTCAAAATTTTATACATAACCTAAGTTTGATTAGATTTTGCTTTAGTTCTCTTTAAATTTACGATAGTTTGTTTTCTATCCTCAAATCTTGGCTAGAAATCTATCTATCTATTCTCCCCACAAGAATCAACATTACATCTTTTGGTTTGTCAGAGTAGAGACTTGTTTATGGATTCAGCTATGCAGTAATTGGTGAGCTACTATTTGAAAATTTAAATATCATAGTGGGTAAAGCTTCTTTGCTGCCATCAATGTTACAATTATGTGGTTTCTAGTTTAGAGTCTGAATCCTTGAATGTATATAATCATTTCAATAATGAATAAATATAGCAATGCTTCACATTGTGTCTGTGCGATTAGAGTTTTTTAAAATTAAGCTTTACCAAAATTTCTTTTTTTTATTGACATTGTTTTCTTTTTTATAATACTTTTTATAGCCATGATAAGTGGCATATCAATATATTTTTCAATCATGGCAATGTGAATGTGTTCTTTATCCATTGTGTGGTATATTTTTCAATCTAATTCATTTAATTGATATTATGTGTTATTTAGTTCACTTAAATAAATACACAATCATATTAAAATACAACAGATAACAACAATTGGTAACTAATGACTAATTTTGTGAGCCCCTAAAAGTTGATTGTATTTATATATTAATTTTTACAATGAAACATTAGTTATGATATTTTATTCATTTAAATATGTTCTACTTGTTGGAATATATAAATTTATTAAAAAGTCTTGTTATATAATTTTGACGATAAGGATCTCTTGTTTAATCTATTATCAAATATATTTTTCTGATTTAAGTTGATGATGCAATGAAATCTTGTGGTACACTCTGTAATAATGTCAACTGAAATAAGAATCTCCAGATTGTCTTGAAAGGAAATAGAGTATGTCTTTTAATACAAAATGGCTTAATTTGACTCTAATTTAAAATTTGAATTGATTTTTTTGGGATCAATTTCTATCTATAGATTTGACTCAAGTAAAGGATGTACTAAGAATCAAGACCAGTCCTCAAAAATGTTTATAAATAGAGTGAAGATAACTTACTAACTTTTGTAGAGAAACACATCATCCGCACTCTATTAATTGTATGAGGAACAATATGATTAAAATGAACTTAAAAAAAAATGTCCACATTTAGGATTATGTCAATTAGTGATGTTTATAGCAGGATAACAATGCCTTCATTTATTTAAATCATAATAAAATTTATTTGAAAAATCTAGCCAAAACAATATACTCTCCAATAAGTATTGACAACTTGCATGTGTGGGAACAAACACGCGCGCACACATTTACACATGTCCATATAGAAAACTTGAGAACTCCACCCTAGTCCAAATTACATCGAGGCTAGAGTTAAGATGACTCACCCTGATTAAACAAGGATATTCTAATTTAATTACATTCTCATCTTCCCAAGTGGCTACTTGTTCCTCATACTAGTCCCATAGGACCTTAACTTATTGGATGGTTCATTTGTACAGCTATAAACTGCACCTATCTATGATTGCAAGCAGTTCAAGCTAATTATCTTTGGCCTATTCTACATGTAGTTCCTTCTAATATGGCATCTTCTACTTGTAGTTCCTTCTAATCAATCACATGTGCGGGACCAATATATTTCTTAAGCAAAGATACATGGAATGCATTATGAATACGAGAGAGAGATGACAAAGGAAATAGTCGATAAGTCACATGACTAATATTATCAAGTATCTCAAAAGGTCCGATAAATCATGGAGCTATCTTGGAAGATTTTCCAAAAGTTATTAAGCTCTTATGAGTTCTTACACAAAGAAACACCTTGTTACCCACTGAGAATTCCCTTGAGGTTTTTTTAGCATCTGCATAACTCTTTTGACAATCTAAAGCTTCCTTCAATCGTTCCATTATAATTTTCACTTGATTTTCATATTCCTACAGTTTCTTTGGCCAAATATTCCTACAGTTTCTTTGGCCAAATAGCTACATAGTTTTCTAAACCATCCCATCATGTTGGTGTTCTACACTTCCTACTATACAATGCTTTGAACTGTGGCATCTGAATGGAAGAATGGAATGAATTATTGTAAGAAAATACAATTAAAGGAAAATAATCTTCCTATTTAGCTAGTTGATCCATGGCATACATTTGGAACATATCTTTGATAATTTGGTTACCTCTTTCTATATGACCATCCTATTTCATCAGTGTGGTAAGCCACACTAAAATTGAGTTTGGTTCTTGAGGTGGTCATAAGAAGGGTCTAGAACCTAGAAGTAAATAACTTATCTTGATAAAAAATAACCACCTTTGGCATCCCATGCAGTCTAACAACTTCCTTTATGAATCTTTTAGCCAAAATTTGGGCATAATCCTTCACATTGTCTAGTATAAAGTGTGGTACTTTGGTTAGTTTATCAACCACAACCAAAATACTATCATGTCGATTTCAAGTTTTGGGTAGACCTATGAAAAATCCCATGGAAATTACTGAACACTTGTGCCAAGGAAAATTAAAAGGATATAGAGTTCCTGCGGGATGAAAATGTTTTGCTTTAACACATTAACATTCAAGACATTAGGAAACAATCTAGAAATTTCCTTCTTCAGTCCAGGCCACAAGTAATGATTTTTAAAATCTAAATACATTTTAGTCATATCATGATGTTATTGATAGGTAAAATTATGACCTTTTGCAAGAATTTCCAATCTTAAATCTCATCATTTAGGTACATAAATTCGGTGTAAATAATAAAGAAAATAATCATTTCCTAGTTTGTACTCAATTGGGTTAATGCCTTGTTGCATTTCCAACATTATTTGCTTCCAAAAGAGATCTTCAACCTGCATTTGTTTGATCTTTTATTGCAATTCAACTCTTAACTAAGTGATTGCAGTTAATTTAGTCTTTGACTTAAGGTGTCAACCCTTAACATAGATTTTTATGAATTCCAACCACCTTCTCTGTTGTGCATTCAAATCAGGTCAAGTGAAAAAATATTGAAGCCCCTTATGATAAGTATGTTATAATAAATGAGAGGGGGGTGAATCATTTAATCACTGTCCCAATACAAAATGTATAATCCAAAAACAAATACTTCAATTTCTGCTGCTTGGTAACTTAAAAATACTTTTACTATCTGTGCTTTTACTGATTATCAGTCTAAAACATATAGTAGTTACCAATCAAATCAAATATGCAACATGAAAATATGACATCAAAACAAACATCACAATAAACACATAACACAAGAGATTTAATGTGGAAACCTTGTGAAGGGAAAAACCACTTGGGACTGACTGTTGGTTAAAAATCTCAATTTTTGTTTTTTGCCCCAAAAGACAGGATGTTTTTGAAAAAATTTATAGTCTTTAGGGTTTTCTAGGTCTAAATATCCTAAAAATCAAAAAGCCCTAGTTTAAGTTGTCAGCCTTCTATTTCTCTGTTACTTTTTCGGGTCACTTAAGCGTCGAAATAAGCATGTGCACTTTTAATTTCCTCTCTTAGTTGCTTAGTCTCCTAGAGAAGTAGGAATATTCCTTCATTTTTAGCGATTGCCTGAAAACCTTTGTCACCTAATCTCATGAGCACTTTAGAATATTCCTTATTATCAAATGACTTAGCATTTGCCCTTTTAGTCTCCAAGTCTCAGAATGTTTTCTCGAGATCTAGCGAATACTATGACAAGTTTTATAAGAAATAGACTATGGTCGGGTGATCACAGCATAATTTGTTAAAGTGATGTTTTATTCAGTGATTATGATTTGCAGTGGTCGTGTTATCTCCCAAAGGTGGCAGTTATCTCCTGCGCGGTTAGCAATCCAATGACACAGTTGTCTCTAGGTCTCCAGACGCAGTGGTTAAGTGATAAAGGATTATGAGACTTATTGTGAACTGTGAGATGAAGTTTTGATCAATGGCTAGTATTTAATCTCTAGATACAACTCAGAGTTAAGAAATGTTTCCATGACTTATAGATTGCCTCAGTCGCATGTTCTTAGTACTTAACCCTAGTTAAGAAAAGGATTGTGAGACTCAATGAACTTGTTTATCATGTAGTCTCTAGATTTGCCCGGGGTTGAGTTAAGATTAATGTTGTGGTTTAGCCTAGCAGTTATATGTTTACTCAGTGATACAGTGACTATGTAGTCATGTGATCTCAAGTTCTTGATAGTTAAGTGAAAAGCCTCCAGCAATCCAGGGACATAGTTATCTCCTGGTCGCTGAATCAAACAGTTAAGTGAGAAAAGCTTTCGGGAATTATTGTGGACCGTAGGATGAATTGAAGAAAAAGATCAACAGCGGTCACAAGATCTCAGAAAGGAAGTTGAAAAGTCAAAAAGCTTTAGCGATTAAGACACTCCATGTTTGTCACT
The DNA here is from genome assembly GCA_027943335.1 of Chamaecyparis obtusa. Taxonomy (NCBI): domain Eukaryota; kingdom Viridiplantae; phylum Streptophyta; class Pinopsida; order Cupressales; family Cupressaceae; genus Chamaecyparis; species Chamaecyparis obtusa. The sequence goes on from BSBK01006462.1 coordinate 12,480, forward strand.
AGATCTCCAAGTTGGGTGATCGCTGAATGTTTTAAAAGGGTTAATAAAGTTGCCGTGACCATGAGAAAGACTATAGTTGCCAAATCTCCAGATGACTAGGTCGGGATATCTCACAAAGAAGTTTGAAAAGTCAACCATGTCTTGTGACTTAGACTTTGCCTGTTGTCGCCAGATCTCATAATGAAGATTGAAAATGATTCTAGTCGCGTGATCTTGAAAAGATAAATATTGTACTCGTGACTAAGAAATTGACTATAGTTGGGTGATCTCCGAATGTGAAAAATTAAAGATGGAATAAAGAGGTTGACTATGGTCGCTAAATCTCTATATCAAAATTTTGTGATCGCCAAATCTTGTAATGATTTCAAAAGGTGAGAAATCTTTCTACGACTACGAGAAGCCCTCTTAGTCGCCAGGTCTCAGAAACTTTTCTAAGGTGCCAATATTATAAAATGATTGCGAGACTTTTTCTCTAATCTCCAGGTCTCTGAATATTTGAATTTAAATTTTTTGAGCTAGAACTAGTACTTTGAAGCCCAGCTCATGCTGAAGTAATGGTGGAAGTGACCTTTTGATAGTTGTAAATGTCAGAAATGGTGGTGCATTCAATTATACAAAATAAAAAATCTAGAAGCTACACATTTCAAAGTTATGGAGCATATCGAAGAGTATAGAGCACTAGGTTTTCAGAGCTTTCCATAATTATAGTGTGTCCAATGATTTTTGCAGAGAATTTTTAGAGTTTCAATCAAAATGAGTTAGGCAATAGCAAGTGGAGCCTCCACCAGTCGAGGGTCTAAGGAAAAGATAAAAGAGAGTTTTTCGAATGAGTTTCTCACCCTTCTGCCTGGTTCATCTCAAAACAAGAAGGTTAGTGATGATATCTTTGTTGATGATTTAGCTTACTATAGAGATGCCAGGACACCTAAAATCATAGGCATGTGTCTTTTCAGTTATTTCTATAAAAATCATGATAGTGTTACGCTGGTTTCAAACCCTTGGACTTTAGGGTTAGCCAAATTGATTGTCCCGGAGGTCTTTCTAGATGTAAACACACTTCTTAAGCTATCCCAAAGATATGATCCCTTGTTTAAGACAATTAGAAAGGAGGATGGTTCACCCTTGGTAACCCTAGACCGGAACTCTTTCATGAGGGCATTCAAAATTTAGTTTCAAATGGCCATGGAGATTAACTTACAGGGTCAGGAAAATAGATATGTTAGAGAGGCTTCTTTAGTCTCTAAGGAGATAAAGAGCCACATGCCTAAAGAAAATAGAAATTGTATTGCACCTATGGCTGGGTCAATTCCATATGCTTAGAAAGACCTTAAGTTTTACATGAAATACATTGCGTATGGGATCAGCCAGATCTTGGGAATTAATGCAAGCCCTGAGAGGATTACCTTTGATATTTTGATGTTAGTGATGGATTCACAGAGCCGTTTGGTGAATAGAGGGTATGACTTTATTGGTTATGTGATAAACAAGATGCATGAGGGTTTGCTTTCTTTGAAGAACTTCACATCTGGTTGTGCACCCAAATTCATGCATTACTCCTTGCTGATGCACCTCATTGTGTATCACAATTATGATCTTATAAATTTGAATGATCTCAAGCCACAAATGATGTGGAATGGACAGCCTAACCTAGTACAATTCTGGTTAGCAATTTGGAGCCCTTCTTACCGTACGTGAGATTTTGGTGCCTTTGAGAACTGGATTGTGTACCCCATTCTCTGGAGTTTGGGAGTTAATTGTACAAGATTATCCACCAAGGTCTTGTAATTGGTGAGACACCAACAATTTTTTGGTAAGTGGACCAAGGGTCACAATTGGGGGGATTTTTACTATGAGAAGGGCTATACAATGATTAGGGTTTATGAGTGCCCTCAGCCTCCTCATCTACTTCCATTTTTCATCCCACCAAGAGTTGCATTTCTAGAGTTTATCTAGCAGCTCATGTTGATAGATAAAGAACACTTGGCTCCCCACAAAAAAGGGACTCTCACTGCTCGACACTTAAAAGTGAATTATATTATAATTGGAAAGGGAGCTTTCAGTAAGGTGAATGATTGGTTAGAGAAATACACAATGTTTGTAGCTCCATATAGGTATGTAGATATAGAAGGTTTCATGGCTACTACAAGGAGATATTACATGCCTACCATTCCTTTTAATAAGCAACATGAAGAGTATCCTGAGGAGGATGTAATCAAAAACATCATTGAAGATGATGAGGTAGAGAAAAGAGTTCAACAATTGGATTAGTTACATAAAATTGAAAGGGAGTTAAAAGGAAAAAGGCTTAGTATTTGGGGGTTTCTTTCCCACTTTTCCTTACCTCCAGAGACTTGAGCAGATGATGGCTCAATTTGATACATTTGTTGAATCCATGAAGGATAAAATTGATGATGCTAATCAGGGTAAAAAGCCCCACTTTGATTCTGAATGTGAAGAAGATAGTGATGGTGGCTACCCAATATATAGCCCACCCCCTATGGAGCAGCCATTAATTGAAGAACCTAAATTAGGAGGTGAGACTGTCAACCTCAGTGAGCTACCTAGCTCAGAGGACACCACTAAGCCCTTACAAAAGAGGAGGAAATTAATGGCTGGAGAGCCATCAAAGAAGAAGAAGAATAAAGATAGAGTAAGTGTCCTCTACATAGGGACTAGCTTTCATCACCATGAAATAAGGAAAGCTGTCAAAGAGGCCAAAAGACAACAAAGGTATGAAACTACAGATGTAGATTTTCCTCTAGCTTTAGGCCAGGATGAAAGAATAATCGAGTAGGATGCATTCCTGAATGATGATAATTTTGTCAATTATGATGAATTTAAAAGCTTTCTGATCTAGCACAAGCAACAATAGGTTTCATCTAATGTGCAAATAACTGAGGGTCAAGTGCCTGATGAGGTAGTGCAATAATTAAGAGAGTATGACCTAGAGTCTAAAAGCTTTACTCAGGATGAGGCCAGGAAATTAGTTAGATAGAGTAATATTGTACTTGTGCCTAGATGGAGTTTGTATTCATATTTTATTATAGACCAAATAAAGAGACATGAAGATGTTACTCTATCATCAAAGACCCAAGTAGGGGATATAATCATAGGATTTGGTTATAGCCCAAAGAATCAAGCATTGGCCATGTGGAGTCTTTACCCTAAAGACAAGAAGCCACAAATTTTGAATGTAAAAGAGTAGATGGAAGGTGACAAGATTGTGTGGTCTATCCACAATACTAGGGGCCTTGAGATATCTCAGGTCTTGACCCAATTTTCCAAATTGAATGAAGACAAAAAAAAATAGATATCTGAGAGGTATGGCTCTCTTTTAAGTGATTATAGTGCCCTTGTGAAGGATAGGGATTTACAGATAATAAAAGTTATAGCATTGGAAAAATAGGCAGAGGAACTACAATTACAAATAATTGTAAGAATTTTCTTAAGGCAAAGAATACAAGCCAAGATATAGAAGCTCAAGAGATAGCACAAATAAGAGAGACAAGATAATATGATCAAATGAAGAATTCAATAATGATCAAATGATGGGTAATAGAATGAATACATACAATGTAGAAATGCCTCAATATAAAGGCAATGCATGATAACTAGAAGATATGCAAGTGATAAGCTATCAACTAGACATGGTGGAATCACATGTCCACCAAAGGTGGATCATCCTCCAATATGCAATAAAGTATGTGCATTGGATTAGGATGATAATGTGATAAGAGCACTAAAGGTGGATCTCACACACAAAGAGGTATGAGAAGACAACTATGACCACCTAAAGTGGAGATTCTCCTAACCATGTGCTAAAATGAAATGCAAACTCCTAGGTGTCTCAAAGACAAACTACTATGCAATGCATTATCCTAAGTAAACTTAAGTAAAGTGTAATTAGTAAATACTTAATTATACCAACACCCCCCCTTAAGTGCAACTTAGGGGAATGCACTTAAGCTCACAATGCAAGATGGGTCCCGGCTACTAGGCCATGTTAGGTACCCATGTACAATATGCAAGAACAATGCAATCTCTCATAAAGCAGAGAAAGAGGGAAAACCTCATGGGAAAAACCCTCCCCCAAAAAGAGAGATGAATACAATAATAGAAGATGAGAGAGAAGACCTCATGTGAGGAAAAGATCCCCCCCATAAGATGGAATAGAGAAGTCATGTGACCCCCCCTGATGGAATAGCCCGCATCCCCAAGAGAGCTCGCAACTGAAGAAACTTGCTCTCAGTGAAGGGTTTGGTGAAGATGTTTGCAATCTGCTCTGCTGTAGGACAATATTGTAATGCAATGACCTACTCATGAATCAAATCTCTGATGAAGGGCATATGAACCTCAATGTGTTTGGTCTGCTAATGTTGGACCAGATGTTTGGAGATCGCTATAGCACCCTGATTATCACAATGAATGACTGTAGGTCATGGAATACTGAAACCAAACTCCTCCAGGATATGTTGAAGCCAAATAGCCTCTGTAGCTACAGTAAAATCCCCTCGATACTTAGCCTCAATTGAAGAAAGAGCAATAGCATGCTGCTTCTTACTCTGCCAACAAATGGGGCCTGAGCCAAGATGAAACATGTAACTTGAAGTAGACTTGCGACCATCAAGATTGCCTGCCCAATCTGAGTCTGTATATCCAACCAACTGAAGTCCTATAACTGCTGCATAGTGAATCCCATGTGTATGTGTACCCTGTATGTAGTGCAATATGCGCTTAGCTGCCTTCCAATGAAGCTCATCTGGATCTTGCATGAAGCAAGAAACCATGCCAACTACAAATGATAGGTCAGGGCATGTATGTGTCAAGTAGATGAGACTTCCAACAAGCTATCTATGTAATGTAGCATCAACAAGTGGTGTAGAACACTTAGCCTCTAACTTGACACCTAATAGAAATGGAGTGGGTGCAGCCTTGCAATCACTCATGTGAAATTGAGCAAGTAGATCAAGAGCATACTTGGGCTGAGAAAGTGTGATCCCTGTTGAGGACTATGTGATCTCAATACTAAGAAAATAGTGAAGTAAACCCAAGTCTGTCATAGCAAATCTATCTTGCAAAGAAGACTTGACACTAGCAATGATGGATGAAGCACTTCTTGTAATGATCAAGTCATCAACATAAAGTACAAGTATCAAATGTGAGTCATCCCATCGAAGAATGTAGACATTCGAATCTGAATGACACCTGGTGAATCCTGCTGAGAGAAGGAAGGAATCCATCTTGGCATACCAAGCCCTAGGAGCCTGTTTGAGGCCACAGATAGACTTCCTTAACTTGCAAACCATAGTAGTATCTTGTATGAATCCCTATGGTTGCTCCATATAAATCTCCTCATGAAGATCCCCATGTAAAAATTCACTCTTGACATCCATCTGATGTACAACCCATCCATGAGTTGCAGCAATAGCAAGTGTCAAACGAATGGAGTTCATCTTGGCTACAGGTGCAAAGGTCTCAGTGTAGTCAATACCAGGAACCTGAGAGAAACCTTTTGCAACAAGTCTTGCCTTATACTTATCCACACTTCCATCTACTGCAAACTTGGTCTGATAGATCCACTTACATCGAACCACTTTTCTTCCCTTAGGAAGAGGAACTAAGTCCCAAGTGTTATTTCTCATCAAAGAGCTATACTCTTCCTCCATAGCTTTGTCCCACTCAAGAACCCCTGAAGCTTCCTTGAATGATTGTGGATCGGAAGCAATTGCAATATAAGCATGTGGAAATGAGTTGTGTTGTGACCTTGTCCTCCTAGTGTCTGAAGGATTCCCCACAAATGAACCTGCTGAATCAAGTGTTTGTTGTGCCCAACGAGGTCTAGTGGAGGAAGAAGATGATGAAGGAATGTCCTCAACTATGTCTTGACTTTGTGAAGGTGGAAGCCTGCGAATTGGGTTTGAGGGATTTTCATCTTCCAAGTCACTATCATCACTATCATTATCTGAAATGGAGGAAGTAGGAGGAGTTGAAGAATCCAAGCTAGGACAATTTTCCTCAAAGTGAACACTCCTCTCAAAGAATATCTCATGTGTCTCAAGATCCATAAGCTTGTATGCCTTAAGAGTCTCGGGATAGCCAACAAATAAGCAAGGCTTGCTTTGTGGTTCTAATGCCTTACGTTTTTGTGGAGGTATGTGTTCCCAAGCTAGACAACCAAAGACTCTGAAGTGTTTCACAACTAGTTTTCTTCCACACCAAGCTTCAAAAGGAGTAACTCCATCTAAAGCTTTATGAGGAGTTCTATTTTGTATGTGAGTGGCACAACATATAGCTTCAGCCCAAAAGGCTTGATCAAGAGACTTGGCATGAATCATACAAGTGGCCATCTCCTTAAGGGTCCTATTCTTCCTTTCTACAACACCATTCTGCTGTGGAGTGTAGGCAACTAAATGTTGAAGATCAATACCCTCAAGTGTGCAAAAGTCTATAAGCCTTGAGTTCACATATTCCCTTCCATTGTCTGTTTGAAGAATCTTGATGGCTTTACTTGATTACTTCTCAACATGAGCCTTGAAGGTGAGAAATTTATCAAACACTTCACTCTTGTGACCAAGAAAGTAGACCCAAGTGTAGTGTGAAAAGTCATCAATGAAGGTGAGTACATAACGAGCCTTGTCAAATGATGGCACTGGAAATGGGCCCATTACATCACTATGAACAAACTCAAGAACAAATGTTGCTCTCCAAGACTTCCCCTTATCAAACTTCTCTTCGGGATGTTTGCCCATTTCACAACCTAAACATACACCCTCTGAATACTTGATTTGAGGTAGACCTTTGACCATATCCTTGCTGCTAAGCTATTGAAGATATCTATAGTTGAGATGTCCAAATCTTTCATGCCAAAGTTTACTTTGTGAATTTGAGTGTGTCAACAAGGCATGTGAAGGAGTCTTAGGTACAAAATTAGAAAATGAGTAAAGCCTTGTGTCATTATTCGCTTTGCCTATTGCCACCATAGAATCATCCTTAAGATTTTTTACTACAACTAAATCAGGTAGGAATTCAACTTTCTTTCCACCTCCATAGTGAGTGATTTGGTAAATTGAAAGGAGGTTTGTGCTAAGATTTGGAACATAGAGAACATCTTTGAAAGCTCCATTTTCCATTGCAACTTCCCCTTTTCCTACAACGTCCACTTGAGTATCATCTCCTACATAGATGTGAGGTACCATAGATGGTTTCAAGGAAGAAAATTGTTCCCTTGTGGCACCCATATGATGTGTGGCACCTGAATCAAAGATCCATTCCTTTGAATTAGTTGTACTTGCTACAAATGCTTTCCCTTTACCCTTTGATGTGGAAGGTGATGAATCCTTTCCCTTGTAGGCATTTGGAAAATCAATGTGATGCTTCTTGAGTATGTTTGTCAGCTCATCAATTTCTTTTTTGTGGCATTGATGCTCATCATGATTTGGCTTCTTGCAATATGCACAAATTTTCTTCTCCTTCTTAGAACTATCCCCCTTGTTTTTGTTGTTGTTGTTGGGAGAAGACTTTCCTTGTTGTGAGGAGGAAGATTTTTGAGTGTCTGATTGTGATTTGGCCTTCCACTTCTTTTGCTTCTTGTTGGAACCTTTACCATCTTGATTCCCTTGGTTCCCATTATTAGCCACCAATTCCTTCAACTTTGAAGACTTGAGAATCCCCATACTCACCAATTTTGTTTGTTCTAAGACCAACATTTCTTCAAATGACTCAAATGAAGGCTTAGTGAAGGCACTACCCATGGTTAACTTGTGAGTATTGTAACTTGAAACAAAAGCTGCATATTTAGGAGGAAGATGATTCAACAAGTGACTAACCAACTTCGCATCCTTGATGGGATTACCACAATCATCAAGTTGTGCTCTATAGTCATTGACTTTGGTGAGATAATCTTGAATTGTGTCAAAGTTCCTGGGATCTAATTTGAGGAGATCAGTCTCAATTTTGAATCCCATTTCCTCATCCACTTTACCAAACAATTCTTCAAGTTTTTCCCATGCTTCTTTAGCATCATTTATGTTTTTGATGTGATACATGACTGCTTGAGACATATTCTCTCTTAAGACTCCTAAAGCTTGATAATTTCTTCGTGACCATTTATCTATTGTAGTAGTATCATCAGCAGTGGGTTTTTTAATTGTACTATCCACATAAGGATTTAAACCTTGAACCATTAACTTGCTCCATACATTATCTTTCCATGTAGCATAGTTATGTGGAGTTAATTTTGCAATTGAACCGATGATGTAGAAATGAAAAGAGCACAAAAAGAAAGACACCAACACACAAGACACCCCCCCAATTCACTCAATCAAAGAACCCCCCCCAAAATGGTGATTTTGGCACTTTATATATAGTGCGTGTACAATTGCCACTTGACAAAATTGATCAAAGTGGACTTCTGATTTTGATGTTTACAACTAAAAATATGAAGCTACAGTAGACTCAAGAAGATAGGACAACAGATCACTTAAGGATCTAATCAATTACAAGTGTTACAATAGGCCAAAATAGACCACTTTCTGAAAGTACTATGTCCACTTAGAATTTCTCCAAACTGATATCAGATCTGGAAAGTAGACAAAAAATTATGCACTTTCAAAAAAAATTTCACTTGAAAATGTGTCCGTATGAGCCCATATGAAGCCTCTGAAGTTGTAAAAACAAGGATCAGATAGGTACAGTCACCAAAAACTGAAATTTCTATAAAATCCATGATCCAAAACCAGAAAAGAATAGCACCACTAAAAAGTTCAGAAAATTTTAGCCAAAATCAAAAAAAAATTCTCTCAATTTGGAGTCTGTATGACCAAGTTATGGCCTTCCAAAGTTGGACTGGTAAATCCAAACTGTAAATGGTGAGGGCTGCCAAATTTTTGAAATTTTCTGACGTCACCTGTCAGATGAGCTTAAATTTGATGTTCAAATGACCGTCATGACAATGCAGAAATGCCCAGTTTTGACGGTCAAACGGTCGTCAAAATTAATCGCATGAAATGATGACGCAAACAGTATCTTAAATTTGATGTCCTGGAGACCATCATCCACATGCAAAAAATGCCTAGTTTGACATCCAAACGGGTGTCAAATTTGATCATAGGAAAAGTGCCAAAAGTTTGAAATTTTTTTTAATAAAAATACCATTTTATGTGCTGATGCCACGTGTTTATGTTTGATTGGACCGTTGTTGGTTGCATTAACTGAATGGAGGGTGTGAGGACCACCGCGTGGGGGTGACTGGGCACTTCCTAGCAGATGATGTGTCTACCACTATGGAGCAGTGGTGAGCGGAGGTCAGTAGAGCTGAGGTCCCATTGGGTGGAGTAGCTTGGAGGCGGGATGGGCTGCGGTGGTTCTGGCCACTTCGAGCGGTGAGGTGCCCCGTGTGCCTTCAAAGTGGCGATGTGGGACCTACTACGTTGACTGACTACTGCCACCGTGTAACCCTCATAGACCATGGAATGGTGGCGGGGGTTTGGTCCCAGTGGAGGGGCTTTGGTGGCGCTGTGGAGGGGCGCCCGCACTGGAAGGGTTGTTGTCCGCGTAAGAGAGGAGCGGCGCGGGTGGAGTCCGCGTGAAGCAAAGGAGGCCCGGCTATGGTCTTTCAACCATTCGATGGTGGGATTGACCGCCGCTCGGGTTGCGGGCGGAGGGAGGAGTGCCCAAGCTGGAGACCGCGACCGAGCCGCGACTGAGCGGGGAGGTGCTGCGCGGGAGGCGTGCAGAGGAGGACCGCGGTGTTGAGGGTGTGTGGGACTTTAGTCCCACATTAACCCCATCGCTAAAAAAACAATTGTTTATCTATTTCAATGGCCCCCTTTCAAGGCAAATTAGCGCTAGTTTGGATTGCTTGTTCAGCTTGAGTTGTTGACTAACGTGGAGGGTCCCGCTTGATGGTTCTTTGCGGGTTGATGATGATTCTGTACAGAAAACCTGAGATATGGATTGTAATAAAAGGGCCTAAAAGGCCAATATTTTTGCACAAAATATATTTCTGAAAATAAAATATTAATCCAGATCCGAAAATAAATACCGAAAAAAATATTTCTAGATCCAATACAATAAATGCAGACTGAAAAATTATTTTTAGATCTGATACAATAAAAGATGGAAGTAGAAATAAAATGAGATCTAAAATATTTGATCAAGAATAATTACCCAATTTTGCAGATCGGGCCATAAAGGTCCGGTTTGCAAAAAAAAATTTCCTCGGATTTGACTTTTGCCCAATATAGGCAAATTTATAGTCAAAATTTATGGAAACAGCCACCCAGATGCAATGGTGAGGTCCGATCTTGCTCTAAACACTCCCATAAAATGTTCATCCCAGATTTGGTTCGTGGCTCTCCAAAAGTTGAAGCAATCAATCACTCTCCAATGGCTATGCAATGAAAACTCCTTTGGCTCTGATACCATGTAAGAATTTGCTTAAGGCAAAGAATACAAGCCAAGATCTAGAAGCTCAAGAGATAGCACAAATAAGAGAGATAAGATAATATGATCAAATGAAGAATTCAATAATGATCAAATGATGGGTAATAGAATGAATACATACAATGTAGAAATGCCTCAATATAAAGGCAATGCATGATAACTAGAAGATATGCAAGTGATAAGCTATCAACTAGACATGTGGAATCACATGTCCACCAAAGGTGGATCATCCTCTAATATGCAATAAAGTATGTGCATTGGATTGGGATGATAATGTGATAAGAGCACTAAAGGTGGATCTCACACACAAAGAGGTATGAGAAGACAACTATGACCACCTAAAGTGGAGATTCTCCTAACCATGTGCTAAAATGAAATGCAAACTCCTAGGTGTCTCAAAGACAAACTACTATGTAATGCATTATCCTAAGTAAACTTAAGTAAAGTGTAATTAGTAAATACTTAATTACACCAACAATAATTAATACTCATGTAGTAGTTCATGCACCTCCTGAGTAGCCTACATTAAAAGAAGCACACAGAATGACAGAGGAAGAGGTGGCAGTAGAGCTGACGAAGATTAATGAGGAGAAGAATGAGGCTATATTACAGGCCCTTTTGAGTATCTTGCAGCACAGAATGAATATAATCAAGGATAAATTTGACCTAGTTTTTAATGCTTATGGAAAATTGCATGAATTGCAAAAGGAGGTCAATAATTATGTGCAAATTTTTAGTGGATTTCATATAGTGTGGTCTGTCAAAGCACCACTTTTTGAAAGATTGATTTTGGCTCAATCTTTGGGGAGTGAGATACTGGAGATAGTTGTAAGATTTAGTGAGGAGATTGACAGAATTAAAGCCATATTACCACTTTTCAAGGGTAAGGCAAATCTGATTGAGGCTAAGATAGCCATGCTTAGCTCCTATTCCAACAAATTCATCCCCTCAATGTTGAGTATAGATGGAGTCATAAAGAGCCTTGATCAATGGAGATCGGATGCCGATCTTCTATTGCCTAGGAAAGAGGCATTTTTAGGTGAAGATAATAATGTTGATTTGGAAAGCTTCAACAAAACCTTAGATGAAGCTATTAAGACAGAGGCAGATCTCACCAAATTTGTAGTAAATGTCAAGGTAATTATGGATGCCAGGTGGGAGAGACAAAAAGAGCAAGTGCAACTTGTCGAAGACTTTAATTGGCTGTCAAATGAATACGTAACTGCATGGGATGAACTGACAAAGCCCAAAAAAGTTAGATCTGCCATAGTTGACTTGGACATTTTGGATGAAGAATGAGAAGGACATCTGACACACCTAACACCTAATCTAAGAATACAGGGATGATAAGCTATCATTTAAGAATGGTGTAGGTTAGCCAGAAATGGTGGTCACCATATCTCATTAAACTCAAGGAGCTATCATAAATATTTGCAGTTGAAGGTGTCAGTTTTCAATTGGCCAAGGGTGTACAACAGTCTGAGGAAGTGTTGTCTTTCCACTGCCTAAGGGCTTGTTGTATTTTATTTTTAATTTTTGTCTCTTATGCTTTTAGGGTTAGGTTTTTCAACCATCTAAAGCTTGTTGCATTCCCATTAATAAGGGAATTCCAAGGTGGTTGAAAAGGGATGTATATATAGAGTTGAAGACTCATTTTTTTTGAGGTTGGTCGGAGAGATAATAGAAAATTGGAACAGAATTGCTTTGAAGCAGATTTCCAAGTTTTGTGTCTGATCTTCTGAGTAATGGAATTGTGAATGTAATTGGCAAGTTGATTATAAATACAAATACACTGCAACTTTTGCCATATATTGTTGTTGTCTCTTTTCTTTTATATTGTACTCTTGTATGTTTTACATGTTAGGCATTTAAAATATACCAGTTGTAAAGAGACTTGCTCGACTGATTTATGAGTTTCTTTCAAGAAAAGAATCAAAAGTTATCATATTTCATCTTGAAGAGTAAATATATTTGTATGGATTTTTTGATGACAACAATGTTTGGTTAATAGAATAGTTTGTAAGGCAATCTATTTGGAATTGTAGTTGGTATGTAAGGAATACTGTTGTATTTCTTTTAGAATTTACTTGTTGATCTACATTTTGATTCTGTTGCCCATTAGATAAGGCACTGGTTTGGTGTTTGTTTCTTATGGTTTTATCTTTCATAGATCTTAGAAGATAAATTGAAACTTTTACATCATTTACCAGTACATTTTCATTTCATGTTTATTGCACAGGATAGGTTGGACTATTCCTAAGGCTTACAGTCCATATTTCGTGATTCCTTGAAGAGAGAATCATATAGGTTGTCCCTCCTTAAAAGGAAGAAGGATGAGAATCCTTAAATCATTGATCTTTGCTTGATTTACAATCATGTTTTTCCTGGTTAAACTCTGCATTAAATTGATCATGGTCATATGCAGAATATTCTATAGATTGATGCATTAGAAGGGTTAATAGCAGGTCAGTGTGCACTCACATAAAGAACTGTATAATCAATTATCATTAAAAGGTAATACCTGCCTGAGTATGTGGAGCTCAAAAATGAAGGAGGATCTTATCCAATCCTCAGTAATTAGGTCTTTCTCTTGTTAGAATCAGTCTCAAAGAACATAAATTCAACTATTAGTTTGATCCTACAAGAAAAATCCCTAACAAATTGGTGACTCTGCTGGGGATAATATAGAAAAGAAGAATCTAATATCTCCTAAAAACTATTGGAATACTTTCTCCAAACCCCAAAAGGAAATTGGGTGGCGACTCTTACCAAATCTCTGAACCAGTGTTTTGAATAAAAGGAATTCCTATTTTATGACGACTCATAGAAGTACAAGATCTTGGAGGAAGGAACATCCAGAAGAAAATTTAGAAGGAGAACTCTCAGCTCCATCAAGACAAGGTCATATGAGGAAGGAAAGAAGTAATAATGACAAGACTTTTACATGGAGGTAGAAAGGGAATACAAGGATGGAGAAGCCTGTTCAGATAAATCAAGAAGGAAATACTTCTGAATATGAGGAAGCAATTGATTTGGGTTTGAATCGGTATGAAGATTATTACTCACCTTCTGAAAAGGATGGAAGGAGAACTCAACCTCATAGGAGAGGAATCCCTAGGAATAACAGAAGATCTAGAAGCCAAAATAGGAGTAAGCAAGACTTTGTTCCTTCTTTTCCTCATGATTCCCCCTTACAGGGCCACCAAATACTTGATGACCACCAAGAGGAGGTCCCTGCCCAAGAATCCTCATCTAAAATAGCCCTTCTTGATTTTGAGGAAATTTTTGAAGAAGTTTTTAAATTGGAGAGGAAATTCCAAGAGAAAATTCAAATAAGACAAAAAAGAGAAAAAGAAAAGGAGGAAAAGATTAGACATGCTATGATCAGAGTGAAAAAATTGAAGAAGCAATTATTGGACTTTGAAGCCATAAATCATGTTCCTATAACTGAAAAAATAGAGGACCGACCTATTGTCCAAAAAATTTATGAGATAATAAATCCTAGGGACAAAGGTAAGCAAAAGGCTGTAGGGATCTCAATAAATGAACCAAATCCTGCAAGCAATTCCCTAGATCAAGCAGCAAGATTAGATGCTGATTTGGAAAAGGCAAAAGGGGAACAAGAATTGTTGGCCAAAGAGTTAGAAAAGGCAAAGCTAGAAGCCACTGCAGTAGAAATAAAAAGAAAGATTGACTTCCTTAAGCAATCTACTGGACCCACCAATACACTTTCCACTTCTTTAGCACAGGGTGCAAATGTGTTGAATGCTGCTAGAAATTTAGGTATGCCAAAGACTTCTACTATTTCAAATGTTCAAACATCCACCTCTTTAGGTGCTGGCCCCTCTCAAGTAGGGTCAATACATGAGAGACATAAACAATTGGTTTTTAATGGGATTCCTGGTTACCCAAATCCCATCCCTAATGAAATTAGGAAAAAGCTTCCAAAATTCACTGGAAGCAATGCAGTTACTTGTGAAGAACATTTGAAAAGCTTCATTGATGTAATAGATGACTACAATATTGAGCCTAATGATGTTATCATGAAGCTTTTTGTTCAGTCTCTAACCGAAGATGCTAGAGACTAGTTTAGAAATTTTCCTCATGCTAGCATATGCTCATGGGAATAGTTCAAATGTTTTTTCAAAGAACAATATGGTGATAAAACAAATGAAGGTTTCATGCTTAATGAATTCAACAACATCAAGAAAAATCCAAATGAGGGTGTTGTTGAGTTTAATGTCAGATTTCAGAAGGCAATGCATAAATTTTTGCAAGTTATTAGACTAAATGACAAGATTTGTTTAGTTACTTACCTAAATGCTTTTGATTCAAAAATGGGGTATCTTTTGAGAGATAAGAACCCAAGAAATCTTGTAGAAGCTTACAAATTGGCTATTAATATAGAAAGCAATAGAAGAATATCAAGGAATTTGGGAAGGAGGGAGGATTATAAGCCTTCAATCTCAAACAGAAAGGAGTCAGGGAAATCTGACACAAAACCAAAAGATGATGATAGTTCGAAGCAAATTTTGAAAGCAATAAAATATTTGAATCCTAGTGAGGCAATAAATAGTGGAGTGCAGGGAATTGATAGGCCATCCTTCAATAACTTTAACAAGTTATCAAGAATGCAGAACTATCCCTACAACACTCAGTGGAAAGATGGGCAGCCAGTGCCCCCTGAAAGAAAAGATAAACCAATTGATAGGACCCCAGACCCCTTGTGTAGAAATATAGTAAATATGAGTGATGATGTTCCTTGGTGTATTGTTTGTCAATCACCTCATGACCCCTATCACTATGCAATTGCTCAAAGTGTTTCTGCATATGAGGGTCAAGACAATAAAAATGAAGAGTCTTATGATGATCAAGGATGTGGTATGACCTCTTCATACATATATGATGAAATGGATTCCACTGAAGAAGATGAAGGCCAAGATGTTGGTAGTTCCTAAGTTAGAAGTGAGATTTTTTATCAGCAAGTGTTTTCTAATGAAGAAGACAGTCACTTGGATGTAGTCCAGTGCAATACTTTAAGAAATGATGAACCGGTAGTGTTGAGAAGACCTTCTGATGAAGAAATTGCACAAATCACAGAAGACATGGTCATCCAAGCCAAGATTAACTACAATTTGAGAAATAGGGTGGTGGGTGATTCAAGTCAAAAGTCATTCGACATATTTATCAAAAGGTCAGACAAAGATGAAAAACAAAATCAAGACAAAAATAAGGTTGCAGATATTGTTGGTAGGACTAAAATGAAGAAGAATGTAACATTTTCTCCCCCTAATGTGACTTACAGAGTAAAGAAAAAACCTCTCCAGGAGACTGTTGTTTCTGCCCAAAAGGAGATCAAAACCCTGAACAAGGATCAACATGGCCTTATAGAATATGAAGAAAATAAGGAGGCTACTGTCATTAAGCAAGATGTAGTTTACCCCAAGTATGTCCCAGTTGACATGGGAAAACTATTATCACAAATTACTATCAAAGTCCCCTTATTAGAAATGATGAGAATAGAAGAGCATAAAGACAAAGCTTTGAGTTGGGTGAAAGGAGTTCTTCCTTCTGATGCCCAAAACTCCACCAAGACTAGAAAAATGACTACTGCAACAAATGACTCAACAAAGAACTAGTGTGGGGAGATTATCTCTGAGATCACTCAGATTTATTTGGATACTAATGTTGTAAATACTATGATAGGAACTATTGATCCTTTCTTTCTGTCCCTAATAGTAAATGGAAAGTTGTTAAGAAATTGTATGATCGATTTAGGAGCATCCAATACTGTTATGCCTACAGAAATAATGAATTCTTTGGGTTTAAAAGTAGATACACCTCATGGAAGATGTTAGGCTATGGATTTAAGAGAGGTCCCTATTATTGGTACTATAAAGGCATTTCCTTATAGATTGGTAACCTTCCCTGACAAGTTGTTAACAATGAGTGTTCTGGTGGTTGATATCCCACATCATTATGGAATGTTACTATCAAGGAAATGGAGTGCTTCAATGGGAGGTAGTATCTAGTGTGATTTATCCTTTGCAACTTTCAATATTGGTGGTGAAAATGTGAAAGTATCTAGAGAAAGAAGAACCCCACACATGATAGAGCTAAATAATATGGATGAGTTGAATTGTTGCATGGATGTTGATATGGAAAATTTCAGAGTGGAAAAGGCCATTTCAAAAAAGGAAGATTCAGATCCATTGACTCAGGAACTGAAGGAACATCAAGATGGACTGTGGCAGATGTATTTTGATGGAGCATGCTCAAAAGAAGGCTCAGGGTTGGAGTTCTATTCATATCTCCACCAGGTACCACTTTTAAGTATTCATTCTCATTGACTTTTCAATGCACAAATAATACTGCTGAATATGAGGCATTGTCATTGGGATTGAATATTGCTATCAAACATGGTATAAAATGTTTAAAGGATTTTGGTGATTCTGAGCTTGTGGTGGCACAAGTTTGATCTAAATATGTTGTTAAAAATGATAGATTAAAACTGTATAAACATGTAATCTGGGATTAGATTGAAATGTTTGATGCTTTTAATATTTGTTGGGTAGAAAGATCCAAGAACATAATGGCTGATTTTTTGGCCAATGTTGCTTTGAAAAGAGATGATTCAACTTTGTATGGAGTTTCAATAGTTGAAATAAAAAGTAGGCCAATTGTTGCAGACAACATTTACAATTGGCAAGTCTTTGAGGATGATCATGACATCTTGAAATTTATTCAATGCCTTGACATATATGAAGGTCAACTTATAGACTGCAACACATTGGTTGAGGAAGTTGAGGGTAAGGACATGGTCATGGGAAATGAAATAATCCAATTGAATTCAAATAGTATCCCTAAGGGCCTAACTAAGTTAAAAGCATTGTATAGTAGTCAAAATGATTATATGTCAAAAACAAGTAGTGCTAAGGTAGAAGATTTGGAAGAAGTAAATTTGGGATCACATAATGCACCTCAAATGGTTTATATTGGAAAAGGATTGGCCCCTCAATTGAGATATAGTTTGATAAAATTGTTGAGGAAGCACAAGCATGTGTTTGCATGGTCCTATGATGACATAAAAGCTTATAGAGAGGACCTTTTCCAACATGAGATCTCATTAAAGTAAGATGTCAAACCATTTAGATAGAAGCAAAGACCCATTAACCCACTATTGGCTCCTAAAATGTAGCAGGAGCTAGTCAAGTTGAGTGATGCAGGAATAATCCAACCTATAAGGCATTCAACTTGGGTATCTAACTTAGTCCCAGTTACAAAGAAAAATGGTGATATTAGATTTTGTGTGGATTTTAGGAATTTGAATGTTGCATCATTGAAGGAAAACTATTCACTGCCCAACATGGAGGCAATGTTGCATAAAGTCACTGGATGTGAATTTTTGTCTATGATGGATGGTTTCTCTGGGTATAACCAAGTGTTAGTAAAAGAGTCTAAGCAATTCAAAACAACATTCACCATACCTTGGGGAACTTACGTTTATGTTAGAATGCCTTTTGGTCTCAAAAATGCTGGAGCAACTTTTCAAAGGGCCATGGATGTTGCTTTCAAAGAGTATATAGACTTGTTTATGGTGGTGTACTAGGATGACCTAACTACTTATTCTAAATGGGCTATTGATCATTGCTCACATCTAGAAAAGATTTTTGTCAAAGTTCTAGAATATGGTGTGTCTCTCAATCCAAAGAAGTGTAACTTTGCAGTCAAAGAAGGAAAGTTGCTAGGGCACATTGTATCAAAATGGGCTATTGATCATTGCTCACATCTAGAAAAGATTTTTGTCAAAGTTCTAGAATATGGTGTGTCTCTCAATCCAAAGAAGTGTAACTTTGCAGTCAAAGAAGGAAAGTTGCTAGGGCACATTGTATCAAAAGAAGGAATAAGAATTAATCTAGAGAGAGTTGAAGCTATCAAGAGGGTTACAGCACCCAAAAACCTCAAAGGGGTGCAATCCTTTTTAGGAAAAATCAATTTTGTTAGGAGATTCATTGCAAATTTTGCTGAAATTGTCAAACCCATAGTGAAGTTGCTAAAGAAGGATGTCAAGTTTCAATGGACTACAGAAGCTCAAGGTGCATTTGATAAAATTAAAGAGGTAGTTCAACAAGCACCTATGCTTAGGTCTCCTGATTATACCAAGTCCTTTTCACTTTTCTCTTTTGCATCATTTCACACTATTGCTGTTGTATTATTACAAAAGGATAATGAGGGTTTTGAGCATCCAATTGCATTTTTTAGTAAATCCTTACAGGTTGTTGAACTGAATTATGAGATGATGGAAAAGCAAGCATATGCACTAGTAAAAGAAGTTAAATCTTTTAGACCTTATCTAGTTTGTACTAAGGTAGTGGCATATGTCCCACATGCAGCAGTAAAAGATGTCCTTACTTAGTCTGAAGTTACTGGTAAAAGGTGCAAGTGGATCACTAGGATTCAAGAATTCAATTTAGAAATCCATATCACTTAGCTGGTAAGAGGACAAGGCTTGGAAAAGTTAATGACTGAAGAAAATATGGATTTAGTCCAGGCTAACAATGAAGGAATTTCAGATATGACAATAACAAGTATTGAGTTGCAACCATACTATGCTGACATTGTATATTTCATTAAAAATGCCAATCGATGCTCGGAATATATGATAGATAATCAAAAGAGATCACTAAAATTGCAAGCTCAGTAGTATACATTAATACAAGGGGACTTGTATTGGAAAAATAGAGATGGGATCTTGTTGTTTTGCCTTGATAAGAGTCAAGCAGAGAAATTTTTGAGTGAAATACATGCTGGTGTTTGTGGAGGGCATTATTTAGTGAAGACCACTGCCCATAAGATTTTAAGGGTTGGCTATTTTTGGCCTACTTTGTTTAAGGATTCTTTCTAGTTTGTTAAGAAGTGTGAGGCTTGCTAGAAATTTTCTTCTAAATTAAAATACTCAGGAGCACTATTGTTAAACCCAATAACTGCTGAGGCACCATTTGCTATGTGGGGAATGGATTTTTATAGGTGAGTTTTCTGAGAGATCTAGTGGAGGACACAATTGGCTACTTGTTGCTACCGACTATTTCACAAAATGGATAGAGGCCATTCCCACAAAGAAGGCAACAAGTAAAGTAGTGTGTGATTTATTACTTGACAATATTTTGACCAGATTTGGTGTCCCCATGAAATTAATTATAGATAATGCAATGTGTTTTAGATCAGATGAATTCAAGGAGTTTTGTAAAGACAATGGAATCATGACATCTTATTCATCTCCTTATCATCCTCAAGCAAATGGATAGGTTGAATCTAGCAACAAAAGTATCCTAACAATCTTGAAGAAAACACTTGAGAAAAATAAGAGAGCTTGGCATTCCAAGTTGAAGTTAGCCCTATGGGCAGATAGGATCACAGTGAAGAAGGCCACTAGGAAGTCTCCTTTTGAGCTTGTATATGGTCTGCAGTCAAGGTTGCCTATAAACAATCTGATTCCAATTTACAAGTTTATTCAAGATGAGGAATTGGATGTCTTAGAGCCAATGCAGGATAGGGTCATGCAATTGATTAAATTAGATGAAATGAGAAGGGAAAGTCAAAAGAGCAACATTAAGTTGCAACAGAAGATGAAGTACTTGTTTGACAAGAGAGCAACTACCAGAAAATTCAAACTACATGACTTGGTACTTCAATGGAATGTGAGAGCAGAAGATAAAGGGAAGCATAGAAAGTTTGAATCCTTATGGCTTGGTCCCTATGTGATTCATGAGGGTTTTGGGAAAGATTCCTACTTGTTGAAGAATATGGATGATGAAGTTTTTGGGTTGCCCATGCATGGGAAATTCTTGAAACCCTTCTTCAACTAAGTTTTTGATTTTCATGCATGTGTAAATCCTTTGTAAATTTTGTATAGGTTTGTTTCCTTTTAGGTTGTGTGTTTCTTCCTGTTCTAGGTTAGTGCGGTTTTTGGTCTACATCCCAGAGATCTGTGGTTCTTGTTCAAACTTGCATTTTAACATCCTCAGATCGAGCCACTGTTGGTTAAAAATCTCAATTTTTTTTTTTGCCCCAAAAGATAGGATGTTTTTGAAAAATTTTACAGTCTTTAGGGTTTTCTAGGTCTAAATATCCTAAAAATCAAAAAGCCCTAGTTTAAGTTGTCAGCCTTCTATTTCTCTGTTACTTTTTTGGGTCACTTAAGAGTCAAAATAAGCATGTGCACTTTTAATTTCCTCTCTTAGTCAGTTAGTCTCCCAGAGAAGTAGGAATATTCCTTCATTTTTAGCAATTGCCCAAAAACCTTTGTCGCCCGATCTCATGAGCACTTTGGAATATTCCTTATTATCAAATGACTTAGCCTTTTCCATTTTAGTCTCCAAGTCTCAGAATGTTTTCTTGAGATCTAGCGACTACTATGACAAGTTTTATAAGAAATAGACTATGGTCACGTGGTCTCTATATGGAAATTACCTTTGGTCGGGTGATCTCAGCATAATTTATTAAAGTGATGTTTCATTCAGTGATTATGATTTTTAGTGGTCATGTTATCTCCCAAAGGTGGTGGTTATCTCCTACGCGGTTAGTGATCCAGTGACATGGTTGTCTCTAGGTCTCCAGACGCAATGGTTAAGTGATAAAGGATTATGAGACTTATTGTGAACCGTGAGATGAAGTTTTGATCAATGACCAGTATTTAATCTCCAGATACAACTCAGAGTTAAGAAATGTTTCCACGACTTAGAGATTGCCTTTGTCATGTGTTCTCGGGACTTAACCCCAGTTAAGAAAAGGATTGTGAGACTCAGCGAACTTCTTTGTCGCGTAGTCTCCAGATTTTCCTAGGGTTGAGTTAAGATTAATGTTGTGGTTTAGCCTGGCGGTTATATGTTTACTTAGTGATACAGTGACTATGTAGTCATGTGATCTCAAATTCCTAAAGGTTAAGTGAAAAGCCTCCAGCGACACGGTTATCTCCTGGTCGCTGAATCAAACAATTAAGTGAGAAAAGATTTCGCGAATTATTGTGGACCGTAGGATGAAATGAAGAAAAAGATCAACAACAGTCATGCGATCTCAGAAAGGAAGTTGAAAATTTAGAAAGCTTTAGCAATTAAGAGACTCCATTTTTGTCGCTAGATCTCCAAGTCGGGTGATCGCTGAATGTTTTAAAAGGGTTAATAAAGTTTCCACGACCATGAGAAAGACTATAGTCACCAAATCTCTAGATGACCGGGTCGAGCTATCTCACAAAGAAGTTTGAAAAGTCAACCATGTGCCGTGACTTAGAGTTTGCCTATTGTCACCAGATCTCATAATGAAGATTTTAAATGATTCTAGTTGCGTGATCTCGAAAAGACAAATATTGTACTCACAACTAAGAAATTGACTATAGTTGGGTGATCTCCAAATGTGAAAAATTAAAGATGGGATAAAGAGGTCGACTATGGTCGCTAAATCTCTAGATCAAAATTTTGTGATCGCCAAATCTCACAATGATTTCAAAAGGTGGGAAATCTTTCTGTGACTACAACAGGCCCTCTTAGTCACCAGGTCTCAGAAACGTTTCTAAGGTGCCAATATTATAAAATGATTGAGAGACTTTTTCTCCAGTCGCCAGGTCTCTGAATATTTGAATTGAAAGTTTTTGAGCTACGGCTAGTATTTTGAAGCCCTGTTCATGCCGAATTAATGGTGGAAGTGACCTTTTGATAGCTATAAATGTCAGAAATGGTGGCTAGAGGCTACTCATTTGAAGGTTACAAAACATATCGAAGAGTACAGAGTGCTAGGTTTTTAGAGCTTTCCATAATTATAGTGTGACAGTGATTTTTGCAGAGAATTTTTAGAGTTTCAATCAGAATGATTCAGGAAATAGCAAGCGGAGCCTCCACTAGTCGAGAGTCTAAGGAAAAGATAAAAGAGAGTTTTTCAGATGAGTTTCTCACCCTTCTACCTGGTTCATCTCAAAACAAGAAGGTTAGTGATGATATCTTTGTTGATGATTTAGCTTACTGTAGAGATGCCAGGATGCCTAAAATCACAGGCATGTGTCTTTTCAGTTATTTCTATAAAAACCATGATAGTGTTATACCGATTTCAAACCCTTAGACTTCAGGGTTAGCCAAATTGATTGTCCCGGAGGTCTTTCTAGATGTAGACACATTTCTTATGCTATCCCAAAGATATGATCCCTTGTCTAAGACAATTAGAAAGGAGGATGGTTCACCCTTGGTAACCCTAGACTGGAACTCTTTCATGAGGGCATTCAGAATTCAGTTTCCAATGGCCACAGAGATTAACTTACAGGCTCAGGAAAATAGATATGTTAGAGAGGCTACTTTAGTCTCTAAGGAGATAAAGAGCCACATGCCTAAAGAAAATAGAAATTACATTGCACCTATGGTTGGGTCGATTCCATATGCTTACAAGGACCTTAAGTTTTACATGAAATACATTGCGTATGGGATCTGCCAGGTCTTGGGAATTGATGCAAGCCTTGAGAGGATTACCTTTGATATTTTGATGTTAGTGATGGATTCACAGAGCCGTCTGGATATGACTTTATTGGTTATGTGATAAACAAGATGCATGAGGGTTTGTTGTCTTTGAATAACTTCACATCTGGTTGTGCACCCAAATTCATGCATTACTCCTTGCTGATGCACCTCATTGTGTATCACAATTATGATCTTATAAATTTGAATGATCTCAAGCCACAAATGATGTGGAATGGATAGCCTAACCCAATATAGTTCTAGTTAGTAATTTGGAGCCCTTCTTTCCCTAGGCGAGATTTTGGTGCCTTTGAGAACTGGATTATGTACCCCATTCTCCGGAGTTTGGGAGTTAATAGTACAAGATTATCCACCAAAGTCCTGCAATTGGTGAGACCCCAACATTTTATTGATAAGTGGACCAAGGGTCACAATTGGGGGGATTTTTACTATGAGAAGGGCTATACAATGATTAGGGTTTAATAGTGCCCTTAGCCTCCTCATCTACTTCCATTTTATGTTCCACCAAGAGTTGCATTTCTAGAGTTTATCCGGTAGCTCATGTTGACAGATAAAGAACACTTGGCTCCCCATAGAAAAGGGACTCTCACTCCTCGACACTTCAGAGTGCATTATATTACAATTGGAAAGGGGGCTTTCAGTAAGGTGAATGATTGGTTAGAGAAATATGAGATGTTTGGAAGTCCATATAGGTATGTAGATATAGAAGGTTTCATGGCTACTGCAAGGAGATATTACATGCCTACCATTCCTTTTTATAAGCAACATGAAGAGTATCCCAAGGAGAATGTAATCAAAAACATCATTGAAGATGATGAGGTAGAGAAAAGAGTTCAACAATTGGATCGATTACATAAAATTGAAAGGGAGTTAAAAGGAAAAGGATTAGTATTTGGGGGTTTCTTTCCCACTTTGCCTTACCTCTAGAGACTTGATTAGATGATGGCTCAATTTGATACATTGGTTGAATCCATGAAGGATCAAATTGATGATGCTAATCAGGGTAAAAAGGCCCACTCTAATTCTGAATGTGAAGAAGATAGTGATCGTGACTACCCAATATATAGACCACCCCCTATGGAGCAGCCATTAATTAAAGAGCCTAAAGTAGGAGATGAGACTATCAACCTCAGTGAGCTACCTAGCTCTGAGGACACCACTGAGCCCTTACAAAAGAGGAGGAAGTTAATGGCTGGAGAGCCATCAAAGAAGAAGAAGAAGAAAGACAGAGTAAGTTCCCTCTACATAGGGACTAGCTTTCATCACCATGAAATAAGGAAAGCAGTCAGAGAGGCCAAAAGACAACAAAGGTATGAAACTGAGGATGTAGATTTTCCTCTGGCTTTAGGCCAGGATGAAAGAATAATCGAGCAGGATGCATTCCTGAATGATGATAATTTTGTCAATTTTGATGAATTTAAAAGCTTTTTGATCTGGCACAAGGAAAAATAGGTTGCATCTAATGTGCAAATAACTGAGGAGGGTCAAGTGCCTAATGAGGTAGTGCAACAATTAAGAGAGTATGACCTAGAGGCTGAAAGCTTTACTCCGGATGAGGCCAAGAAATTAGTTAGATAGAGTAATATGCTGCTTGTGCCTAGATGGAGTTTGTATTCAAATTTTATTATAGACCAAATAAAGAGATAGGAAGATGTCACTCTGTCATCAGAGACCCAAGTAGGGGATATAATCAGAGGATTTGGGTATAGCCTAAAGAATCAAGCATTCTCCATGTGGAGTCTTTACCCTAAAGACAAGAAGCCACAAATTTTGAATGTAAAAGAGCAGATGGAAGGTGACAAGATTGTGTGGTCTATCCACAATACTAGGGACCTTGAGATATCTCAAGTCTTGACCCAATTTTCCAAATTGAATGAAGACAAAACAAAATAGATATCTGAGAGGTATGGCTCTCTTTTAAGTGATTATAGTACCCTTGTGAAGGATAGGGATTTATAGATAATAAAAGTTAAATCATTGGAAAAATAGGCAGAGGAACTGCAATTACAAATAATTAATACTCCTGTAGTAGTTCCTGCACCTCATGAGCAGCCTTCATTAACAGAAGCACAAGGAATGATAGAGGAAGAGGTGGCATCAGAGCTGAAGAAGATTAATGAGGAGAAGAATGAGGCTATATTATAGGCCCTTTTGATTATCTTGCAGCATAGAAGGAATATAATCAAGGATAAATTTGACCTAGTTTTTAATGCTTATGGAAAATTGCATGAATTGCAAAAGGAGGTCAATAATTATGTACAAATTTTGAGTGGATTTCATACAACGCGGTCTACCAGAGCACCACTTTTTGAAAGATTGATTTTGGCTCAATCTTTGGGGAGTGACATACCAAAGACAGTTGTAAGAGTTAGTTAGGAGATTGATAGAATTAAAGCCATATTACCACTTTTCAAGGGTAAGGAAAATTTGATTGAGGCTAAGATAGCCATGCTCAGCTCCTATTCCAACAAATTCATCCCCTCAATTTTGAGTACATATGGAGTCATAAAGAGCCTTGATAAATGGAGATCAGATGTTGATCTTCTATTTCCTAGGAAAGAGGCATTTTTAGGTGAAGATAATAATGTTGATTTCGAAAGCTTTAACAAAACCTTAGATGAAGCTATTAAGGTAGAGGCAAATCTCACCAAATTTGTAGTAGATGTCAAGGCAATTAAGGATGCTAGGTGGGAGAGACAGAAAGCACAAGTGCAACTTGTCTAAGACTTTAATTGGCCATCAAATGAATAGGTAACTGCATGGCATGAACTAAGAAAGCCCAAAAAAGTTAGATCTACTGCAGTTGACTTGGACATTTTGGATGAAGAATGAGAAGGAAATCTGACACACCTAACACCTAATTTGAGAATACAGGGATGATAAGCTATCATTTAAGAATGGTGTAGGTTAGGCAAAAATGGTAGTCACCATATCTCATTAAACTCTAGGACCTATCATAAATATTTGCAATTGAAGGTGTCAATTTTCAAGCAGCCAAGGATGTACAATAGTTCGAGGAAGTCTTGTCTTTCCACCACCTAAGGGCTTGTTGTATTTTATTTTTAATTTATGTCTCTTATGCTTTTAGGGTTAGGTTTTTCAACCATCTAAAGCTTGTTGCATTCCCATTAATAAGGGAATTCCAAAGTGGTTGAAAAGGGATGTATATATAGAGTTGAAGACTCATTTTTTTTGAGGTTGGTAGGATAGATAATAGAAAATTGGAATAGAATTGCTTTGAAGTAGATTTCCAAGTTTTGTGTCTGATCTTCTGAGTAATGGAATTGTGAATGTAATTGGCAAGTTGATTATAAATACAAATACACTGCAACTTCTTCCATATATTGTTGTTGTCTCTTTTATTTTATATTGTACTCTTGTATGTTTTACATGTTAGGAATTTAAAATATACCAGTTGTAAAGTGACTTGCTCGACTGATTTATGAGTTTCTTTCAAGGAAAGAATCAAAAGTTCTCATATTTCATCTTGAAGAGTAAATATATTTGTATGGATTTTTTTATGACAATAGTGTTTGGTTAATAGAATAGTTTGTAAGGCAATCTATTTGGATTTGTAGTTGGCATGTAAGGCATACTGTTGTATTTCTTTTAGAATTTACTTGTTGATCTACATTTTGATTATGTTGCCCAT
Organism: Chamaecyparis obtusa; assembly: GCA_027943335.1. Taxonomy (NCBI): domain Eukaryota; kingdom Viridiplantae; phylum Streptophyta; class Pinopsida; order Cupressales; family Cupressaceae; genus Chamaecyparis; species Chamaecyparis obtusa. The sequence goes on from BSBK01006462.1 coordinate 39,090, forward strand.
TAGATAAGGCATTGGTTTGGTGTTTGTTTCTTATGGTTTTATCTTTCATAGATCTTAGAAGAGAAATTGAAACTTTTACATCATTTACCAGTACATTTTCATTTCATGTTTATTGCACAGGATATATTGGACTGTTCCTAAGGCTTACAGTCCATATTTCATGATTCCTTAAAGAGAGAATTATATAGGTTGTCCCTCCTTAAAAGGAAGAAGGATGAGAATCCTTAAATCACTGATCTTTTCTTTATTTACAATCATGTTTTTCCTAGTTAAACTCTACATTAAATTGATCATGGTCATATGCAAAATATTCTATAGATTGATGCATTAGAAGGGTTAATAGCAGGTTAGTGTCCACTCACATGAAGAACTGTATAATCAGTTATCATTAAAAGGTAATACTTGCCTGAGTATGTGGAGGTCAAAAATGAAGGAGGATCTTATCCAATCCTCAGTAATTAGGTCTTTCTCTTGTTAGAATCAGTCTCAAAGAACATGAATTCAACTATCAGTTTGATCCTACAAGAGAAATCCCTAACACTAGCAACACAAAAATATTCACTCTTCTGAAGTGAAGTCGGTGAAGACCCAACCTTGTTAAAGGTTACAAACACATTGCTAGGTGTGACATTGTTAGAGGATTTAAGACCAACCGTTATCATCGAACCAATAGTCACTCTGGGGTTGACAAGATAACAATGTTCATTCTATGAATGATATATAACAAGCCTTTCTTAGTCCACTCGGTTAAGAGATTTGACTATGTAAAATGGTTAAGTATGTAACAATAGGTGATCTATCTTAATACAACTTCAATTACAAATATACAGATCAATGTTTAGCTCATACAAATCTTTCTGATCAATGTATCATTTCTGATTCAACAATATATCAACTTATTGTCCGTCGATAATCACTCTCTGTCACTCGGTAATGCTCTGTAGTAAGGTTCTCCTTAACTAGTATGATTAGAATGCATGAAAACTTGTTCATGCAATGATTCTGTAGTTTCCTTTTCTTCCAACATCACACTCACTATGAAATCTCTAGTCTCTTATATAGACATGTAAACTATTTTCTTCTTATCCATCAAATTTTGCCGCTTAATCATCTTCATTAATTTTTCCTCTTAAACATACCTTGGCACTTGTGTCAATAACACATTTTATTATCATCCATTAGATCTCTCCTAAATTTTGTTAGCCATCGATCATTATAACAAACTTTATCTGTTACCTAGAAATCATACACTTTCTAGCTCATCAATCTTATCGGCTAAACTAATCATTTAGTTCATTATATTCTTCTCAATTAACAAAGAAATGCATTAGTGAACACAAGCTTAGTTTACACGGTGCTCAACATACACTACACTCCATCAGTGTATACTGAAATGCTTCATCAACCGACAACACTGCTTTGTGTCTTTCAGCTCTTTTCCTCATCATAGATGAATGAAACATAATCAAGTCAATAACATAAAGTTATAGACTCATCAATAAGTTACTCAATGCATTCTTTATCCTCATCTATCATATCCATCTTCCTCATGTAGATATTTATGTTCTACATTTCTTTTACTCCTTTTCTACAGATGTTTCGGTATAGTAACTTACAAGATAAGTGTTGTCAAACTAGTTGACATCAATGACTACATAATACAAATTTAATCATATTATATATCTAGTCAATTAGCTCAGTGATCTTAAATCATAGAATCTTCAATCAAGTTCTAGATCAATTGTAGTTCATCAATCTCTCCCATTGGCATTGATGGCAACCTAAATAATATGAAATATACCATACACATACCAAACATGTATTCTACAACTCTATGAACAAATGTTGTACAAGCTCTCCCTAGCTCAATATGTTTAATCACTACATTACTCAACAACATTACAAATGTAGCTTTGTCAATTTGTAAATATGATCTTTTCAGTTCTTGGATTCCTTCTACTGTTCTCAGTAACTGGTCTTCAGTGCTCTCCCTTTCTTCAATCTGTCTTTCCCTCAAATAGTTCTCATCGGTGCATATTGTTTCATATTGTTTATCTCTCCCTTTGACAACAATACCAAAAAAAAAAATAAACAAACAACTCTTCAGTTGGCCAAGTAACTCTTTGTTGTCTGGTGCATATTCTTTATCTCTGTATACTGATATGCCAATCTGTTCTAGTACTTTTCACAACCTTAGACATGATCCAAAGTGTAAACTATGCTACATCAACATGAATGATCTTCTGATAAAATTAGACTGCTACAACATCTGGATCACCTTAGTGACCGGTTGACAGGGGATGGACCCCTAGCATAGTCCTCAAGTACTCAAATGTATCCTTCGGTAGAGCCTTTGTAAATATATCTGCAAGTTGTTCTTTTGATGTAACAAACTCTAGCTTAACTTGCTTCTCCTATACTTGTTCTCTCAAGGAGTGATACTTAATTGATATATGCTTTTTTTTAGAATGCATCACTAGATTCTTTGAAATGTTTATTGCACTCGTGTTATCACACTATATAATCATCAGCTCGGTGATTATCTCATTCATACCTTCCAGAACTTGCTTAATATATGCAATGTTTGAATAGTTTGTAGCAGTAGCAACATACTCTACATCAACTATAGACTAAGAAATGCAAGCCTACTTCTTACTTGTCCATATACCAAGTCTTTCACCAAATAAAAATGCTCCTTCGGTGGTACTTTTTCTATCATTCACATTTCCAGCCCAATCAGTGTTAGTATAGACTTTGAGTTCAAAATTTCCTTCCTTAGGATACCATAATCCATAATCTTCTATTTTCTTCAGGTATCTTAACATTCTTTTAGTAGCAATCATGTGTGATTCTCTAGGATTAGCATAAAATCTAGCAACTATTCCCACAACATGTGCTATGTCTAGTCTACTATGTACTACATACATTAACTTACCAATCATTGATCGGTAAAGTGTTTGGTTCACTTCTATAGTTTCATCTTCCTTAGTCAGTTTACATCTAGTAGCCATCGGTGTTCCCACAGGTTTAGCATCTTCCATGCCAAATGTCCTCAATACTTCCTTGATATATTTTGATTGTGACATGAATATCCCATCACTTTGCTAACTCACTTGTAGTCCTAGAAAGAACTTAATCTCTCCACACATAGACATTTCAAATTCATTCCTCATTTCATCAGAAAAGGCTTTATAGATTTGATCTTGACCTCCAAATATAATGTCATCCACAAATATTTCAGCAATAAGAATTGTATCATCAGTATCTCCTTTCATATACAAATTGTTGTTTGCACTTGTTCTTACAAATCCTATACTTAAAAAATAAGTATGCAGCCTCTCATACTAGGCTCTCAATGCTTGCTTCAATCCATATAAAACTTTATGTAATCTACATACCATATCTTTCTTTTCCAGATCAACAAACCCTTCAGGTTATTCTATGTAGACTTCTTCTTCAAGTATTCCATTCAGAAACGCTGACTTGACATCCATTTAATAAACCTTGAATTTCTTATGTGCAGCATATGCAAGTAGCATTCTGACTCCTTCCAATCTAGCAATAGGTGCAAATGTTTCACCATAATCTATTCCTTCCTCCTATGCATATCCTTTACATACCAATCTAGCTTTATTTCTTGTTACTTCTCCATTCTCATTCTGCTTGTTTCTGAATATCCACTTAGTACCAATAACATTCTTATCTTTAGGTCAGGGTACTAAGGTCCAGGTTTTTTTCTTCTCTATCTATTCTATTTCCTCTTTCATTGCATTAACCCATTCATCATTTTCTAATGCAACTTTTACATTTTCGGTTCATAATCACAAACTAGACATGTACCTTGTCTTGCTTTACTCCTTGTTTGCATGCCAGCTTGTTTGTCTCCAATAATTTGTGTTTCAAGATGATTTATTCTGACAAAACTCCCCAGTATCCTATTTCTTCTTTCTTTTTCATCCTATGCAGGTTCATTTGCTTGCTCGGTAGGGCCACCCTCCTTGTTGATTTCTCTTTCCTATTGTTCGGTATTATTTTCCTACTGACCATTTATCACAGGCTGCGGCTTTGATTGATACTCTAGTTGTTCAATGTAAGTGAATCTACCATAGTCTTTTGGTTCCTTTGTACTTTCTTTTGTGTTGTTTTCATCCAACTCATCAACTCATACATTAGTGATTTCAATCATTTTATTAGTAGTTTTATTCAAACACTTATATGCTTTACTTTTACTAGAATATCCTAGAAATATCCCTTGATCACCTTTTGAGTCAAATTTACCATTTCTCTCATCTTTCAAAATAAAACATTTACTTCAGAAAATTTTGAAATAACTTACAGTAGGTTTTTGTCCAAACCATAACTCATAGGGTTTCTTTTTGGTGTCCTTCTTCAATTGGACTCAGTTCAAAACATAAACATCTGTACTGACAGTTGCCCTCCAGTATGTCTGAGCAACATTCTTTTGTGGTATCATTTTCCTTGCATAGTCAACTATTGACTTGTTCCTTCTTTTAGCAATCCCATTCTACCGAGGTGTCCTCGGTGCAAAGACTTATCTTTTAATACCACACTCATTACAGAAATCAATAAATTCATCAAAGATAAATTCACCTCCTTACCAGTCTCTTTTTCTACCTTAGCTTTATACCACTTAAACATCTTAAATGCTTCAAATTTTTCTTTTAAGAACATAACAGTCATCAATCTAGTATAGTCATCAACAAAAAGAATAAAGTATCTATCACCATAATAACTCTGAGTTCTCATAGGACCACATAGGTTAGTGTGAACCAACTCAAGTATCTTCTTTGTTGGGTAATCCTTAATTTTGAAACTAGGTTTAGTCATTTTATCCTTCTGAGATTCATGACACATAACATGATCCGGTTTTGACAAGTTAGGCAGACCTCTAACTCTTTTCCTTTTACTGATCTTAATCATGTTATCAAAGTTCACATGACATAAGCTTATATGCCACAACCAAGCATCTTCACTTTTCATCATCAAGCAAGAAGACTCATCAGTATCAAGATAAAATAGATTACCTCTTAATTGTGCTCCAGTTCCAACTAGTCTTCCTCCATCATCAAAGATTTTCACTTTCTTTCTCTCAAAAGCAACTCGTTGACCTAAATTATTCAGCTATGCTACACTTAACAAGTTATAGTTCAGTCCATCTACCCAATAAGCATTATCACATTTTATCATATCATTTATCATCAAGGATCCTTTACCTCTTACCATATAGGGTGTGTCATTACCCATCTTAACTGATCCTCCATTGTATTCTTCAAGTTTATCAAATTTCTCCTCATCACTAGTCATGTGATGTGTACAACCACTGTCTATGATCCATGTATTGTTTTTGTTAACTTTAGAGATCAGTTTTGTTTCTTCATGTTTTTCTTTTTCCTCTGAGTCATCTTTCATAGAAATAAATACAACTTCTACATCATCATTAGAATTAGATTTAGATTCATTATCTTTAGCTATGTGACAGACCTTTTTACTTTGTCATTACTATCTCAATTATCTCTATTGTGTCGGTAGCCTCTGTTGAATGTTCTCCCATAGGTTCCTTCAGATCGGTCTTTGGTTCTTTCATCATCTTTCTTATGTGGACATCTAGCAATGATGTGGCCAACCTCTTTATAGTTAAAGCATGCCAAAGGTATCTTACCTCTATACCTTCTTGTACCTTTGGGTAATCTTCTGGCCATAAGAGCTTCAAGTTCATCAAGCTCATCATTAGTATTACTATCACTATCACCATTTTTATTATTCTTGCTAGACTTACCAATCTTCAGAGAAGACATGAAAGTGGATTCCACAGATGAAACAACACTTTTATCAAAGTTATTTAACTCAAAGGTTGTAAATTTACTAACCATATTGTCAAGTGTAAGTACATTACCAGATGCAGACGTTGTCTCATGAATAACATATATTCTAATTGTGTAAACTGACAATAAGGTTCTGAGTACTTTTCTTACAACTGTTTCTTCACTAATGATTCCATCAGAAGCTCTAATAGCATGTACTACCTATTTTAGTCTATTTGTGTATTGCACAATATTCTCACCTTCCTTCATCTTCATATCATCGAATCTACCTCTTAAGCTTTCTGCTCTAGCTCTTTTGACATTCACATCTCCAATGTAAACTTGAGAAAGTTTATCCCACATGGCTTTTACAGTAGTGCAGCTTTTAATATCTTCAAATTAGGCATTAGTAAAGGCAGCAGAAATTTCCATCATAGTAACATTGTGTTCATGCCTATGTTTCAATTGATCAAGTGTGAGGAGACTAGGTGTCAGTTCTATATAGCCATTCTCCATCAATTCTAGTGCATCATTCCCAATTCCAGATATCTGCAACTTCATCCGGCTTTGCCATACTATGAATTTCTCTTTGTTAAGTCTTGGCACTTCCTTCTTATACATTTTGAGATCTTTGTACTGAAGTCCTTAAAACTTTTTTCTAAGCAACCAATGCTCTGACACCAATTGTTAGAATAACAGAGAGGGGGGTGAATCAATTAATCACTGTCCTAATACAAAATGTATAATCCAAAAATAGATACTTCAATTTCTGCTACTCAGTAACTTAAAATACTTTTATTGTCTATGCTTTTACCGATTATTAGTCTAAAACATATAGTAGTTACCGATCAAATCAAATATGCAACATGAAAATATGACATCAAAACAAACATCACAATCAACACATAACATAAGAGATTTAACATGGAAACCTTGTGAAGGGAAAAACCACCTAGGACCGGCAACCCAAAAATATTCACTCTTCTGAAGTGAGGTCGGTGAAGACCCAACCCTGTTAAAGGTTACAAACACATTGTTAGGTGTGACCTTGTTAAAGGATTTAAGACCAACTGTTATCTTCCAACCAACAGTCACTCTGGGGTTGACATGATAACAATGTTCATTCTATGAATGATACATAATAAGACTTTCTTAGTCCACTCAGTTAAGATATTTGACTGTGTACAATGGTTAAATATGTAACAGTAGGTGATCTATCTTAATACAACTTCAATTGCAAATATACAGATCAATGTTTAGCTCATACAAATCTTTCTGATCAATGTAACATTTATGATTCAAGAATATATCAACTTACTATCTGTCGGTAATCAATCTCTGTCACTCGGTAATGCTCTGTAGTAGGGTTCTCCTTAACCAGTATGATCAGAATGCATGAAAACTTGTTCACGCAATGATTCTGCAGTTTCCTTTTCTTCTAGCATCACACTCACTATGAAATCGCTAGTCTCTTATATAGACATGTAAACCATTTTCTTCCGCTCCATCAAATTTTGCCACTTAATCATCTTTTTTGTTTTTTCCTCTTAAACATACCTTGGCACTTGTGTCAATAACACATTTGATTCTCATCCATTAGATCTTTCCCAAATTTTGTTAGTCGTCGATCATTATAACAAACTTTATCTGTTACATCAGAATCATACACTTTCTAGCTCATCAATCTTATCAGCTAAACTAATCATGTAGTTCATTCTATTCTTCTTGGTTAACAAACAAATGCCTCGGTGAACACAAGCTTGGTTTACACTATGCTTGATATACACTACACTCCGTCAGTGTATACTGAAATGCTTCATCAACTGACAACACTGCTTTGTGTCTTTCAGCTCTTTTCCTCATCATAGATGAATGAAACATAATCAAGTCAATAACATAAAGTCATAGACTCATCAACAACTTACTCAATGTATTCTTTATCCTCATCTGTCATATCCATCTTTCTCAGGTAGATATTTTTGTTCTTCATTTCTTTCACTCCTTTTCTACAGATGTTTCGGTATATTAACTTAAAAGATAAGTGTTGTCAAACTAATTGACATCAATAAAAACATAATACCGATTTAATCATATTACATATCTAATCCATCAACTCGGTGATCTTAAATCACAGAATCTTCAATCAGGTTCTAGATCAGTTGTAGTTCATCAATCTCTCCCTTTGGCATTGATGGCAACTCAAGTAATATGAAATATACCATACACATACCAAACATGTATTCTATAGCTCTATGAACAAATGTTGTACAAGCCCTCCCTAGATTAATATGTTTAATCACTATGTTACTCAACTACATTACAAATGCAGCTTTATCAATCTACAAATATGATCTTTTTCAGTTCTCAGATTCCTTCTACTATTCTCAGTAATTGATCTTCAGTGCTCTCCCTTTCTTCAATCTGTCTCTTCCTCAGATAGTTCTCATCGGTGCATATTGTTTCATATTGTTTATCTCTCCCTTTGACAACAATGCCAAATAAATAAATAAACAAATAGCTATTCAGTTAGCCAAGTAACTCTCTATTGTCCGGTGCATACTCTGTATCTCTGTATACTGATATGCCAATCTATTCCAGTAATTTTCACAACCTTAGACATGATCCAAAGTGTGAACTATGTTGCATCAACATGAATGATCTTCTGATAAAATTAGGTTGATGCAACATTTGGATCACCTTAGTGACCGGTAGATAGGGGATGGACCCCTAGTATAGTCCTTAAGTACTCAAATGTATCCTTCAGTAGAGCCTTTGTAAATATATCTGCAAGTTGTTCTTTTGATGTAACAAAATCTAGCTTAAGTTTCTTCTCCTGTACTTGTTCTCTCAAGTATTGATACTTAATTGATATATGCTTTGTTTTAGAATGCATCATTGGATTCTTTGAAATGTTTATTGCACTGGTGTTATCACAGTATATAATCATTGGCTCAGTGATTATATCATTCATACCTTCCATAACTTGCTTAATATATGCAATTTTTGAACAAATTGTAGCAGCAACAACATACTCTGCTTTAGCTGTAGACTAAGAAATGCAAGCCTACTTCTTACTTGTCCATGTAACAAGTCTTTCATCAAAGAAAAATGCTCCTCCAGTGGTACTTTTTCTGGCATCCACATTTCCAGCCCAATCAGCATCAGTATAGACTCTAAGTTCAAACTTTCCTTCCTTAGGATACCATAATCCATAATCCTCTATTTTCTTTTGGTATGTTAAGATTCTTTTAGTATTAATCATGTGTGATTCTCTAGGATTAGCATAAAATCTAGCAACTATTCCCACAACATGTGCTATGTCTGGCCTACTATTTACTACATACATTAACTTACCAATCATTGATTGGTACAATGTCTGGTTCACTTATGTAGTTTCATCTTCCTTAGTCAATTTACATTCAGTAGCCATCGGTGTTCCTATAGGTTTAGCATCTTCCATGCCAAATGTCTTCAATACTTCCTTGATATATTTTGATTGTGAGATGAATATCCCATGACTCTGCTGAATCACTTGTAGTCCTAGAAAGAACTTAATCTCTCCGAACATAGACATTTCAAATTCATTCCTCATTTCATCAGAAAAGGCTTTACAGATTTGATCTTGACCTCCAAATATAATGTCATCCACAAATATTTTAGCAATAAGAATTGTATCATCAGTATCTCCTTTCATATACAAATTGATTTTCTCACTTGTTCTTACAAATCCTATACTTAACAAATAAGTATGCAACCTCTCATACCAGACTCTTAGTGCTTGCTTCAAACCATATAAAGGTTTATGTAATCTACATACCATATCTTTCTTTTCTGGATTAACAAACCCTTCAGGTTGTTCTATGTAGACTTCTTCTTCCAGTATTCCATTTAGAAACGCTGACTTGACATCCATTTGATAAACCTTGAATTTCTTGTGTGCAGCATATGCAAGTAGCATTTTGACTCCTTCCAATCTAGCAATAGGTGCAAATGTTTCACCATAATCTATTCCTTCCTCTTGTGCATATCCTTTACATACCAATCTAGCTTTATTTCTTGTTACTTCTCCATTCTCATTCTGCTTGTTCCTGAATATCTACTTAGTACTAATAACATTCTTATCTATAGGTTAGGGTACTAAGGTCTAGGTTTTGTTCTTCTCTATCTATTTTATTTCCTCTTTCATTGCATTAACCCATTCATCATTTTCTAATGCAACTTTTACATTTTTTAGTTCATAATCACAAACTAGACATGTACCTTGTCTTGCTTTACTCCTTGTTTGCATGCCAGCTTGTTTGTCTCCAATAATTTGTTTTTCAAGATGATGTCTTCTAAAAAAAATTGCCAGTATCCTATTTCTTCTTTCTTGTTCATCCTGTGTAGGTTCATTTGCTTGCTCGGTAGGGCCATCCTGCTCGTTGGTTTCTCTTTCCTGTTGTTCGGTATTTTTTTCCTATTGATCGGTTATCATAGGCTACGGCTTGAGTAGATACTCTAGTTTTTCAATGTAAGTGAATCTACCATAGTCTTTCGGTTCCTTTGTACTTTCCTCTATGTTCTTTTCATCAAACTCATCAACTCAAACATTGGTGCTTTCGATCATTTTATTAGTAGTTTTATTTAGACACTTATATGCTTTGCTTTTACTAGAATATCCTAGAAATATCCCTTCATCACCTTTTGAGTCAAATTTACCATTTCTCTCATCTTGTAGAATAAAACATTTACTTCCAAAAATTCTAAAATAACTTACAGTAGGTTTGTGTTCAAACCACAAGTCATAGGGTGTCTTTTTGGTGTCCTTCTTTAGTTGCACTCGGTTCAAAACATAAATAGCTCTACTGACACCTTCCCTCCAGTATGTCTGAGTAGCATTCTTTTGTAGCATCAGTGTCCTAGCACAGTCAAGTATTGACCTGTTCCTTCTTTCAAAAATCCAATTCTGCTGAGGTGTCCTCGATGCAGAGACCTATCTTTTAATACCATGCTCATTACATAAATTAGTAAATTCATCAAAGATAAATTCAACTCCTTTATTAGATCTTAGGCATTTCAGTTCCTTACTAGTCTTTTTTTCTACCTTAGTTTTATACCACTTAAACATCTTAAATGCTTCAGATTTTTCTTTTAAGAACATAACAATCATCAATCTAGTATAGTCATCAACAAGAAGAATAAAGTATTTATCACCATAATAACTTTGAGTTCTCATAGGACCACATAGGTTGGTATGAACCAACTCAAGTATCTTCTTTGTTGACTAATCCTTACTTTTGAAACTAGATTTATTCATTTTACCCTTCTGACATTCATGACACATAACATGATCCAATTTTGACAAGTTAGGTAGACCTCTAACTCTTTTCCTTTTACTGATCTTAATCATGTTATCAAAGTTCACATGGCATAAGCTTTTATGCCACAACCAAGCATCTTCATTTTTCATCATCAAGCAAGTAGACTCATCAGTATCAAGATAAAACAAATTACCTCTTGATTTTGCTCCAGTTCCAACTAGTCTTCCTCCATCATCAAAGATTTTCACTTTCTTTCTCTCAAAAGAAACTCAGTGACCTGAATTATTTAGTTGTGCCACACTTAACAAGTTATAGTTCAGTTCATCTACCCAATAAGCATTATCACATTTTATCATATCATTTATCATCAAGGATCCTTTACCTCTTACCATACAGGGTGTGTCATTCCCCATCTTAACTGATCCTCCATTGTGTTTTTCAAGTTGATCAAATTTCGCATCATCACCAATCATGTGATGTGTACAGCCACTCTCTATGATCCATGTATTATTTTTATTAACTTTAGAGATCAATGTTGTTTCTTCATGTTTTTCTTCTTCCTCCGAGTCATCTTTCATAGAAACAAATAAAACTTCTATATCATCATCAGAATCAGATTCAGATTCATTATCTTCAGCTATGTAACATACTTTTTTTCCTTTGTCATTACTGTCTCAGTTATCTCTATTGTGTCGGTAGCCTCTGTTGAATCTTCTCCCATAGGTTCCTTCAGATCGCTCTTTGGTTCTTTCATCATCTTTCTTATGTGGACATCTAGCAGTGATGTGGCCAACCTCTTTATAATTAAAGAAAGCCAAAGGTAGCTTACCTCTATACCTTCCTTTACCTTTCGGTAATCTTCTAGCCATAAGAGATTCAAGTTCATCAAGCTCATCATTGGTATTACTATCACTATCACCATTTTTATTATTCCTGCTAGACTTACCAATCTTCAGAGAAGACATGAAAGTGGATTCCACATATAGAACAACACTATTATCAAAGTTATTTAACTCAAAGGTTGTAAGTTTACCAACTAGATTGTCAAGTACATTACCAGATGTAGACCTTGTCTCATGAATAGAAGATATTCTGATTACGTAAACCGACAATAAGGTTCTGAGTACTTTTCTTACAACTGTTTGTTCACTAATGACTCCATCAGATGCTCTAATAGTATGTACTACCTCTTTCAGTCTATTTGTGTATTGCAGAATATTCTCACCTTCTTTCATCTTCATATCATCAAATCTGCCTCTTAACCTTTCTACTCTAGCTCTTTTGACATTCATATCTCCACTGTAAACTTGAGAAATTTTATCCCACATGGCTTTTGCAGTAGTGTAGCTTTTAATATCTTCAAATTTGGCATCGGTACAGGCAACAATAATTTCCATCATAGTAACATTGTGTTCATGCCTATCTTTCAGTTGATGAAGTGTCAGGGGACTAGGTGTTGGTTCTATATAGCCATTCTCCATCAATTCTAGTGCAACATTCCAAATTCCAGATATGTGCAACTTCATCCAGCTTTGCCATACTGTGAATTTCTCTTTGTTCAGTCTTGGCACTTCCCTCTTATACATTTTGAGATCTTTGTACTAAAGTCCTTAAAACTCTATTCTAAGAAACCAATGCTCTGATACCAGTTGTTAGAATAACTAAGAGGGGTGTGAATCAGTTAATCACTATCCCAAAACAAAATGTATAATCCAAAAATAGATACTTCAATTTCTGCTACTCGGTAACTTAAAATACTTTTACTGTCTGTGCTTTTACCGATTATCAGTCTAAAACATATAGTAGTTACCGATCAAATCAAATATGCAACATGTAAATATGACAACAAAACAAACATCAAATTCAACACACAACACAAGAGATTTAATGTGGAAACCCTGTGAAGGGGAAAACCACCTGGGATCGGTAACCCAAAAATATTCACTCTTCTGAAGTGAGGTCAGTGAAGACCCAACCCTGTTAAAGGTTAAAAACACACTGCTAGGTGTGACCTTGTTAGAGGATTTAAGACCAACCGTTATCGTCCAACCAACAGTCACTCTTGGGTTGACAGGATAACAATCTTCATTCTATGAATGATACATAATAAGACTTTCTTAGTCCACTTCGTTAAGAGATTTGACTATGTACAATGGTTAAATATGTAACAATAGGTGATCTATCTTAATACAAATTTAATTGCACATATACAAATCAATGTTCAGCTCATAAAAATCTTTTTGATCAATGTATTATTTCTTATTCAACAATATATCAACTTACTGTCTATCAGTAATCACTCTTTGTCATTCGGTAATGTTCTGTAGTAGGATTCTCCTTAACCAGTATGATCAGAATGCATGAAAACTCATTCACATGATGATTCTGCAGTTTCCTTTTCTTTTGGCATCACACTCAATGTGAAATCTCTAGTCTCTTATATAGACATGTAAACCATTTTCTTCTACTCCATTAGATTTTTCCGCTTAATCATCTTCATTGATTTTATGTCTTAAACATACCTCAGTACTTGTGTCTACTTGTGTCAATAACATGTTTGATTCTGATCCATTAGATCTTTCCTGAATTTTGATAGCTGTCAATCATTATAACAAACTTTATCTGTTACCTAAAAATCATACACTTTCCAGCTCATCAATCTTATTGGCTAAACTAATCATTTAGTTCATTCTATTCTTCTCGATTAACAAAGAAATGCATCAGTGAACACAAACTTGGTTTACACTATGCTCGGTATACACTACACTCTGTCAGTGTATACTGAAATGCTTCATCAACTGACAACATTGCTTTGTGTCTTTCAACTCTTTTCCTCATCATAGATGAATGAAACATAATCAAGTCAATAACATAAAGTCATAGAATCATCAATAAGTTACTCAATGTATTCTTTGTCCTCATCTGTCATATCCATCTTCCTCATGTAGATATTTATGTTCTTCATTTCTTTGACTCCTTTTCTACAGATGTTTTGGTATAATAACTTACAAGATAAGTGTTGTCAAACTAGTTGACATCAATGACAACATAATATTGATTTAATCATATTACATATCTAATCAATCAGCTCAGTGATCTTAAATCATAGAATCTTCAATCAAGTTCTAGATTAGTTGTAGTTCATCAAAGTATTCAACTTGAATGGTCTCCCTACCAAGTAATGCTTACATACCTTTAAGGTGTGAATGATAACAGCTAGCTCTAGGTCATGGGTAGGATAGATGATTTCATGATATTTTAGTTTCATATAATCAAATGCAATCACATATCCTAATGCAGGAGCATCCTGGGTGTAAGAGCAATCTTGCATCACCCAAAAATATTTCTATTTTTGTATTCAATAAGGGCTATCTTGTGCAGAGTTACTATTTGTGGAAACTTTCTATTTTTAGTAAGTTGGTCTTACGATCTCGGAATGTCTGATTTTACATGTGGAGGTTCATCTCAGTCATATCAGCCTGCCAGTAAAGTTTCATGGCTAGAACAGGTCTCGTTTTGAACATATTGAAGATTTTCGGTATTGGCAGTAGGGTACAGAAACTTTGAACTTAGTTTTGAAGGCTTTAGAGGCCCTGGATGAGGTTGAAAATTTGGGTGATGAGTGCATTGTGCCAGTTAAGCCTATAGAGTGCTTCATGGCATTTCTAAAATGGGGTTATAATAGTCAATCGGGTCAACTGGTGATGACTTATGGTCTCCGGAAGTCAGGCCACCTAAAATGGCAGAAAATAATTTTTCTTCAAAATTTCTGTTTGGGTTTCAAAAGTTATTTTGAGCCGACTTTGATGTAATAAATTGTAAAATAAAATAATTCTAAGTTTGGTCAGCCCTAAGGGCTAAATTTCTAGAACCTTCTCGGGTGGTGGAAATTGCTTATATAAAGAAGGCCCATAGTGTTGTCTAGGGCAGTTCTGGGTAGTAGATCTGGGTATTGATTCGAGGCTTTATCCTACAAAATATTGTAAGGGAATGCCCATGTGGCTTTGCATATTGTAATTCTGAAAGTTTGTAATTCCACATTTGTGGAGATAATAAGAAGCCAATTTTTTGTTCTTGCATATTGTTGTTGTTATTTCTCTATTTCTATTATGTGCTTGTGGTATTAAGGGGAGCACCCTTCATCACATCCATTTTTGCATTAGAACTCCTAATCCATCTAATGATCCATCTATCCAAACTACATATTCATTTTCTAGGTCAAGGAATTGCAAGATGCGTGTCAAGGTAGGAGCTTCCTCCAATTGTTGGAAGTCAACATTACATTTACTCATCTATTCAAGATTAGTTTCCTTTCATTGAAGGGAGGTTATGGGGTTGGCTACATTGGAGAAGTTCTCTGCAAATCTTTGATAATACTTAGCCAATCCTATAAAGCTTCTTACTTTGGCCACATTCTTGGGAATGGGTAAATCTACAATTGCTTATATCTTGGCTAGATCAACTACAATTAAAAGGGTGGATACAATATGCCAAGATAATATACCTTGGATTGGAAGAAAGAACACTTAGATAGTTTCCCATGTAGTTTATGGTACATCTCAATCTTTGAAAAATAATTCTTAAATTCTCCTCCTTCTCTTGCATATTTTTGTAGGAGATTAGAATGTCATCCAAAAAAACTAACTCAAATTTATCAAGGTACTCATAGAAAACATGTTTCATGAGAATCATAAAAGTGGACAGGGCATTTTTTAGGGAAAATCACATGACTAGGAAATCGTAGTGGCCATACCTAGTTTGGAAGGCTTTCTTTAGAACATTCTCCTCCCCAATCCTCAATTGGTGATAACACAACTTTAGTTTGGAGAATATAGAAGATCCCTTAATTTGATTAAAAAATTCATTAATTCTTAGAAGGGGATACCTATTTTGAATGGTCACCTTGTTCAACATCTAGCAATCTATGCACAACCTCAAGGTTTTGTCCTTCTTAATGAATAACACTAGGGATCCCTAAGGGGACGCATTAGGTTGAATAAATCCTTTCTCCATTAGATCTTATAATTTCATATTAATCACTTGTAATTTAGTAGTTCTCATTCTATTTGAGGACATTTGAGGGAGGATAAGCTCCTAGAACTAGGTCTATAGTGAAATGTTAATATGATTTAGAACAACAGAGAGGGGAGGTGAATCAATTGTTCTTAGGTCTAGATGTATAAAAAAAAATTTAAAACTCTTCAACAAATCAGATCTAACAACCAACAACTACTCGGTCGTTACTGATTGCATAACAGAAACATATAACAGTGCAGTCCACTTATCCAATAGCATCTAACTTGTAAAACAAAAAAATGTTCAAACCAAAATATTCACACAAGTATTAATACTAGGATTTATAGTGGAAACCCAATTTGGGAAAAACCACTTTGTAACATGTTACTATTATGTTCACTCTTCTAAAGTGAGCTCGGAGAAAAGCCAACCTTGTCAAAGGTTACAAACACACTGCCAGGTGTGACCTGGTTAAAGGATTTAAACCACTCTATTAAAAGTGCATCTTGTTATAGGACTTACATACACTCCATTATAATGCAACCTTGTTCAAAGGATTTATACCTATGACTATTAGGTCAACCTCTGTTAAAAGGATTTTGACTGATACAATGGTTAGAAAGTAGCAGTAATATTGATCAAAAAAACATACAACTCACTTTGTAAATATCAGATCCAATTCTGTACACATATGTTGGCTTACTGACTGTGAACCTTTACCATCCCCATCATTGATCTGCTTGAAAATCTCTTCAAGAAATCACAACACTTCTCCTTTAGCCTTCTCTGCTTAGATAGTTAATAACACTTCCAACATCCTCTCTCTCCAACCTCTGGCTTAGGTTTCCTTAATACTTCCTCCATTAGGTCAATACATCTTTTGCCACTTAATCTCCTTCATAGATCTTAGGGTTAGGTCAGATTCATTGAATCCATCCTACTTTATTTTCTTCAGCTATCCTTCTAGAAATATCTCAAATCTCTTAATAGATTTACAATAAGACATTTTACACTACATTAAATGCTTTCATACAATCAATAAATAAAGTCAACACGTTTTACATAATCCAAGAATTCAATGATGTTGGCTTGAAATCTGAATTCTCCCTCAAATGTAAAATACTAGCGCTCAGTCAATACTATGTTCAACTTGTCAGTCTTCACTAGAAAGCTCGGTCACCTCAAAAATTGTTTCCTTGGCTAATACAGTCTTCCTCGGCAATTAACTGGTGTTTGGTCAACACTAAATTTACTCAGCATATACTAGCTCGGTTGACACTAACAACACTTGGCTTAAACTAGATTTCTTCACTTTTGCTCGGTTAAGCCTACCAGTTTAGTCTTCATTCTTACTTAGATAAACAATACATTGTCTTATCATTGTGCCACATAATCAAGTGTACACACTAAAATATGCACTTCTATGAACCATTACATGCAAGGTTACTCAAGAGTGAGACCTCACAAAGCGGCTCATAGCTCTCTATGCATGGAGTTGCAAGGTTTGTAAAATTGCTCTCAGCTAGAGCTACAAACTTGTGACCTTGCTAGTCAACCATACAATGAGAGATTCAAGTGAAGACAAGGGAAACAATGCCAATATCTCCAAGAATCTAAATAGAAATGAAATGCAAATGCAACTAGTATGAATGTGCAAGACTAATCTATCAAATGAAGTGCAAACTAAGCTATGAAAATAAGTACAATAGATTCCAAGCCCCTAATTAAGCTATGTGAGATCTATTCTATTGCATAAAAGGAAATCTAATCTATGATGCCATGAATGTAACTATGAAAGCAAAACTATTATGAAATGCAACTAAAAATGTCAAGGCTTCAAAGCTTGAGTGTCTTCAAAGAGAGCTCCAAAACCTGCAGCATAACAATAGCATAAAATATGGATATGCAAATGTAGGAGAGAGCTCTCCTTTTATAAGAAATGAGGTGAAATGGACCATGGAGATTAAGAGGCAAAAAGTCTTAATCAGTGGTGGAGCTTAAAAGAGGAGCAATCCATGTGCACAAGTATCCTCCAATGAGAGTGAAGTGTTGACTTTTGAGCCTCATGTGAGACAAAAAGTGCTTTTT
Organism: Chamaecyparis obtusa; assembly: GCA_027943335.1. Classification (NCBI taxonomy): domain Eukaryota; kingdom Viridiplantae; phylum Streptophyta; class Pinopsida; order Cupressales; family Cupressaceae; genus Chamaecyparis; species Chamaecyparis obtusa. Next base: position 57,316 of record BSBK01006462.1, read on the forward strand.
TCCCTTTTTATAAAATAGGAATAATGTTTTATTTGTGCAACTTAGGATAAGAGGAAAGTGGGGCTTTTTATTTAATTGAAAGGGGAGGAAATATTCCTTTTAATTAAATAAAGACTTAGGATAAATGGTTAGCCCATAGGATAAAAATCCAATATATGATCAAAATTAAGATTTGATCAAGAAATTGATAATGTTGAAAATATTGATTATTGATAAAAATGATTCAGGATTGATAAATCAAATAAATGGGGCCCAAAGTCTAGGCGACCATTTTAGGGTGCATACATCAAGTACTCATTGAATTATCAAGATAACTGAACCTTTCCTTAGGTGCTATTGTTACCAACCTTGCCTTTCCCCTTAGCAAAAATCAAATAGATATAGTACTTTTTAAAATAGCAATTGTCTTACCAGTTAAGGTTTGACATCAATGACAATACAACAATTACTTTAATTGCAATTTCCAACAATCTCTCTCTTTGGCATTGATATCAACACCATATGAATATCCAATGAATTACCAACCAATCCAAAACTTATCTATCCATTAGAAATATTTATAATATCCTTAGCTTCATTCTGATACATAATCAATTAGCCATGCTTGTATGACCATCCACTGAATCTCTCCCTCTTTCTTGATCTTCTCATTCTATTTATTCATCTGTGATCATCTCCCTCTTTGAAAAAAATGCCAAAGCAACAACTAAAAATATACATCCTGCAGATGTAGATATCATCTTTTTAGTTTAGTAACAATATTTCTCCCTCTATCATCTTTGCTTATGACTAATACTTGTCTTTGTTGTTATTTTCACAACTCTAGGTTTCTCCTAAAGTGTGACCTATTTCTGCATCAACTTGTTAGCTACTCCTTGCAGTACATTTGATGCAGTGCTCCTAGCTTGACTAGGCAGCCTCAGTTAGGGGAAGGACCCTAATTGACTTCCCAGGTATTCATGAGCTTCTTTAGGTAAAGCCTTAGTGAATATGTCTACTAGTTGTTCCTTTGTATTCACATATTCCATTCGGACCTCTTTATCTTGTACCAGTTCTCTCAAGTAATGATACTTGATGGAAATGTGTTTGGTCTTTGTGTGCATCACTGGATTCTTAGAGATGTTGATAGAACTTGTGTTGTCACAGAAAATGACAACTAGTTCAATGATTTCTTTTTTCATGCCTACCAACAATTGCTTTATCCATATCAAGTTTGAACATTTTATAGCTGCAGCCACATACTCAGCTTCAACAGTATATTGGGAAATGCAATTTTGTTTCTTTCTTGTCCACGAAACTAATCTCTATCCAAGAAAGAAAGCTCCACCACTAGTACTCTTCCTGTCATCTACATTTCCTACCCAACCAACATCTATATACACTCTCAGTTCAAACTTCTCATGCTTCTTTTAGTACAATCCATAGTCAGCAATCCCTTTCAAATATCTCATTATTCTTTTGACCACCATCATGTGAGTTTCCTTAGGGTTGGCAGAGAATCTTGCCACAATCCCAACAACTAATGCAATATCTGGTCTGCTACGTACAACATACTGTAGCTTTCCAATCATAGATCTATAAAAAGTCTGGTTAACTTTTACAGCATCATCATTTTTAGACAACTTTTGTCCAGTAGCCATGGGAGTACTTACTAGCCTTGAATCTTCCATACCAAAGGTTTTCAGTATCTCATGAACATATTTAGACTGGGTGATGAAAATTCCTTTCTCTATCTGATATACTTGTAAACCAACAAAAAATTTGATCTCCCCAAACATACTCATTTCAAATTCAGTTTGCATTTCATTTGAAAATTTCTTACACAAGGCATCTTGTCCACCAAATATAATATCATCTACAAAGATCTTACCTAACAAGATTCCTTTACCTTCTTCATCTTCCATGTACAGATTGCTTGTGTCATTTGTCCTTGAGAATCTAATTTGTATTAGGTAGTTGTGTAGTCTCTCATACCATGTTCTAGGAGCTTGCTTTAGTCCATATAGTGCTTTATTCAGTTTGCAAAACATGTGTCTTTTGTTTGGATCAACAAATCCTTCTGGCTGTTCAATATATACTTCTTCTTCCAATATACCATTTAAAAATGCAAACTTAACATCCATTTGGTATACCTTGAAATCTTTATAAGCAACATATGCAAGAAGAGTTCTTACTCCTTCCAATCTTGCGATAGGGGTAAATGTCTCCCCATAATCTATTCCTTCTTCTTGTGCGTAGCCTTTGCATACTAGCCTAGCTTTGTTTCTTGTTATTTGATCATGCTCATCCAGCTTGTTATGAAATACCCACTTTGTCCCAATGACATTCTTATTTTCTAGTCTCGACACCAGAGTTTAGGTATCGTTCTTCTCTATTTGGTCAATCTCTTCATTCATTGCTTCTATCTAGTCTTCATTTTCTAATGCCTCCTTTGTTGTCTTAGGATCAAATACACATAGTAAGCATGTTGGATCTCTTGCCTTGCTTCTAGTTAGAATTCCAGTATCTTTATCTCCAATAATCTATTCAAGCTTGTGATGTCTCCTTACATATTGTGCTAGAATAGTTTCTCCTCTCTTTTCATTTTTCTCATCAAGTTCACCAAAAAGATTGTTAGGTTTAGCTTCTAAATGCTCAACAACCTCTCCCTGATACTCGATAGCTTCATCCTGTTGCTCTGCATGTTCTTCTTCTCTCTCAGCATTGTTTTCCTGATGCTTGGTATTTCTTACCTACGACTCAACATCAGGTGCAAGTCTGTCACTTGCTTCTCCTTCCTCTACATACACAAAAGATCTATAATCTTCTGGTTCTCTTTTACTGTCAGCTTCATTTTTCTCTGCATACTCATCAACTTTGACATTCACACTTTCCAAAATTTTGTTAGTGTTATATTTCAAACACTTATAAGCTTTACTTTGTGTGGAATAGCGTAGGAACATACCCTCATCACTTTTAGCATCAAATTTTCCATTTCTACTATCCTTTAATATGTAGCATTTACTTCCAAAAATTCTAAAGTACTTTACCTTAGGTGCATACCCATGCCACAACTCATAAGGTGTCAGATTTGTACCTTTTTTGATCTCCAATCGGTTAAGAGTATAAACAGTTGTACTCATAGCTTCTTTCCAATACTTTTGTGCAACATTCTTTTCAATCATTAATGTTCTTGCACAATCCAAGATAGATCTGTTCCTTCTCTATGCTATACCATTATGTGGAGGAGTTCTAGGTGCAGACATGTCTTTTGATCCCTCTATAATTGCAAAAAAGATTAAATTCATTTGATATAAATTCTCCACCTTGGTCAGATCTCAGACACTTCAGGTTCCTACCTATCTCCTTTTTAACTTTAGCCACATACCACTTAAAAAATTTAAAAGCATCAAATTTTTCTTTTAAGAACATTACATACATCATTATAGTATAATCATTAACAAATAGGATTAAATATCTAGCACCACAATAGCTTTGTACACCCATCGGTCCACAAAGGTCAGTATGAACCAAATCTAGAGTATTCTCAAAACTAAAAGTTTTTCTCTTGAAACTAGACTTTGTCATCTTACCCAACTGACATTCTTTGCACATTACATTCTTAGGTTTCTTCAATCTAGGTAGACCTCTCACTTTATTTTTCTTACTAATTTCTACCATTTTATCAAAGTTAACATGACATAGCCGCTTATGCCATAACCAAATATCATCAAGTTGTGCAATCATACACATTTCTTCAGATAGGTCTAGATAGAACAAATTACCTCTTGTCTATTCTCCACTTCCAATCAGTTCACTAGTGGCATCAAATATTTTGGCCTTTCTGTGATGAAATTCCACTCGTTATCCAGTGCTATTAAGCTATGCAACACTCAGTAGATTATAGTTAATACCCTAAACCCAGTAAGCATTTTCACAAGTGATCTTATCAGTTAGCTTAATCAATCCTTTTCATCTAATAGGACATGGTGCATCATTACCAAATTTCACACTCCTACCTTTATAATGATCTAAGGTGTCAAACTTACTCTTGTCTCTAGTCATATGATGTGAACAACCACTATTAATAATCCATTTATCATTTTTGTTCACATAAGATATCAATGTAGTTTTCTCATCCTCATCAGATTCATCATTTATTGCAACATAGACAACCTCAATTTCCAGTCTCTTCTTCGGTAATATAGCAGGATTTCTTACCTTTTCCTTTGTAGTCCTTGCATCTTCAGTAACCTCTATCTTCTCTTTTGTCTTTATGCTTGTTGTCTCTTTCTTCACACTTATCATCCCTGTTAGGACATCTAGCAGCTATATGACCAACTTTATTACATGAAAAACATATAATAGGGAGTTTACCTTTGTACCTTCCATTTCCCCTTTTTTGTCTTCTAGCCATAAGAGCTTCTAGATCCTCAAGTTCTTCATCAAATGTGTCACTGTCACTTTCACTTTCACTGATGCATCTTTCTTTTTCCTTCTTTGACTTACTCAGAGCCATTTGTGACTTAAAAGCATATTCAATATTACCAACAATGAAGTTATCATAGTTAGAAAGTTCAAAAGTAGTAAGCTTACCAACCAAACTTTCCAAAGTAAGAGCATTTGTAGGGTTACATCTAGATTCCTGAATTGCATAAATTTTGATGGCATAGATAGGATGCAGAGTTCTCAATATTTTTCCTATTACGGTTTCATCTTCAATAGTTCCATTTTCTCCTCTAATAGAATTTACAACTTCTTTTATTCTACCACAATATTGTGCAGTATTCTCACCTTCTTGCATTCTCATTTCATCAAATTTACCTCTTAGGCTCTTGGCTTTAGCTCTCAACACATTTATGTCACCACCATAAATGTTTGCAAGGGTGTCCCACATTTTCTTTGCATTACTATAGTCTTTGATGTCTTCAAATTCTAGATAACTTAGGGTAGACACAATCTCCAACATTGCTTGGTTGTGCTCTTGTTTATCTTTCATTTCCTCAGCAGTCAGAGGTGCAACAGGTGTGACATAGTCATGCTCAACATAATACTTTGTAGAATCACCAATACTATCCAGATGCAGCTTCATCAAGCTTTGCCATGCAGGGAAGTTCTCCATATTCAACTTTGGTACCTCCATCTTATACATCCTGATCATTTTCTTCAAGTACCTTCAAACTTGTTCTCTGTAAACACCAATAGCTCTGATACCAATTTTCAATATGGTTTAGAACAATAGAGAGGGGGTGGTGAATCATTTTTTCTCAGGTCCAAATGTATAAAACAAACTTTAAAACTCTTCAACAAATCAGATCTAACAACCAACAGCTACTCGGTCATTACTGATTGCATAACAGAAACATATAACAGTGCAGTCCACTTATCCAATAGCATCTAACTTGTAAAACATAGAAATGTTCAAACCAAAACCTTCACACAAGTATCAACACTAGGATTTATAGTGGAAACCCAATTTGGGAAAAACCACTTTGTAACACGTTACTATTATGTTCACTCTTCTGAAGTGACCTCAATGAAAAGCCAACCTTATCAAAGGTTACAAACACACTGTCAGATGTGACCCGGTTATAGGATTTAAACCACTCTATTAAAAGTGCACCTTGTTATAGGACTTACATACACTCCATTATAATGCAACCTTGTTCAAAGGATTTATACCTATGACTGTTAGCTCAGCCTTTGTTAAAAGGATTTTGACAGATACAGTGGTTAGAAAGTAGCAATAATATTGATCTGAAAAACATACAAATCACTTTGGAAATATCAGATCCAATTCCATACACATATGCTGGCTTACTGACTGTGAACCTTTACCATCCCCATCACTGATCTGCTCGAAACTCTCTTCAATAAATCACAACACTTCTTCAACCTTATCTGTTTACACAGTCAATAACACTTCCAACATCCTCTCTCTCCAAACTCTAGCTTAGGTTTCCTTAATACTTCCTCTATTAGGTCAATACATCTTTTGCTACTTAATTTTCTTCATAGATCTTAGGGTTAGGTCAGATTCATCGAATCCGTCCTACTTTATGTTCTTCGGCTATCCTTCTAGAAATATCTAAAATCTCTTAATAGATTTACAATAAAACATTTTACAGTGCATTAAATGCTTTCATATAATCAATAAATAAAGTCAACATGTTTTACATAATCCAAGAATTCAACGATGTTGGCTGGAAATTTGAATTCTCCCTCAAATGCAAAATATTGACGCTCAGTCAATATTGTGTTCAACTTCTCGATCTTCACTAGAAAGCTCGGTCACCTCAAAAATTGTTTCCTCAGCTAATATAGTCTTCCTCAGCAATTAACTGGTGTTTGGTCAACACTAAATTTACTTGGCATATACTAGCTCGGTCGACACTAACAACACTCAGCTTAAACTAGATTTCTTCACTTTTTCTCAGTTAAGCCTACCAGTTTAGTTTTCATTCTTACTTAGATAAACAATACATTGTCTTATCAATGTGCCACATAATCAAGTACCCATTGAAGTATCAAGATAACTGAACCTTTCCTTAGGTGCTATTGTTACCAACCTTGCCTTTCCCCTTAGCAACAATTAAATAGATATAGTACTTTCTTAAATAGTAACAATCTTAATAGTTAAGGTTTGACATCAATGACAATACAACAATTGCTTCAATTGCAATTTCCAACATGAAATCCATCCACCACTTGAGAGGCAATCCTTGCAACACTTTGAGAAAGACATCTTGGTATTCTTGAAGAATAGGATGATCTTCAATGTTTGGAGTTGGATCCTCATTTCCCTCCTCTACCTTCGCAATATATATTTGTCTCTTTTTTTTCATTTCTCTTTTAACTTGCATAACTAAGATCATCCTCACCACTAGTAATCTTTTGATTTCTTGAAGATCCACTAATTTTTCTTGTTCATCTAAACATTAAATCTTCTTATTGTAACATTCCAACTTAGCTTGGTTTTATTTAAACCAATCTATTCCTAGGATTAAGTCATAGGACCCCAATTATGTAACCCACATATTTACCTTGGTTTTTATATCTTCTAGGTTGATGTCAGCTCCTCATAGATAGAATTCAATATTTTGTGTCTTACTTGAACCAAACTCAACCTACATCTCTACTTGGCTTATAATTTTAGGAGCAATTTTACCTTTTTCAATAACATTAGGAGATACAAAACTATTTGTAGCTCCTAAATCTAATAGGATAAAAATATATTGACCAAGAAGTGTATCTTGAAGCTATATTAGAAAATCATGTTGATTCGATTAATGATTATCCATATAAGCATAAATTTAAGTAGTGACATTAGAAATTTTGTTTGTATTCTTGGACAATCACTCATGTATTGGTCACCTATGCATGTCCAACTTCCACCCACCGGTCCTCTTTTGACTTCCGTATCTCTAATGGAATCAACCCATGCCCCTTTCTTAGTGGCTTTTAACCTTTTTTCTTCTCTATCTTTCTAATTTTTTGAACCGCGATTATCTCTATAGTTTATGCCCCTCTTAAACTATTGTGAACCCATTCCTTTAGAAATTGATTCCTAATATTCAAGTTCTTCTTATTGTGAGAAGGGTGGGAGTAATGACCCTTTTTCTTTCATTCTTGCTTTCTTTCTACTTTTCTTCAGCAAGTAAAGCCGCCTCCATAGCTTGGTTCAAATTTTTAGGTCGAGAGAGCGTGGTTGCATATAAAATAATTTTATTCAGTGCCAAGATATAAAATTTCACCCAATCCTCTTATTTCCTCATGTATATGTTGGGATTATGGAAAGGTGAGTACTGAGAGGGGAGGGGTGAATCAGTACCCTTAAAAAAAAATTCAATTGAATCCTTGTAAACATGTAATTCATTAGCCAACTGCATCATTTGCATTCACCATACATCCAATAACATAACTGAAATGTAAATGCATGTAATTAATCAAATAAGTATACATGAAACTTCATACACATAACACATGTATTTTGTTATTGCAACAACCCTTGTTAGAAGGGAAAAACTACGGTGGGGATGGAACCCAAAAAGCTTCACTACTTTATTAAATAAATTTTTTGGTTAAGGATACAAAGATTGATCACCTCTGGTGATCTTACCCTGTTAGGAGTAACAAAAAGATCAGCTAGATATACCCGGTTAGAGGATTTTAGCAACACAATTAAGTGTGCACTCGGTTAAGAGATTTTACAAAAGATTGTTAAGTCTACTTTGTTGGGAGATTTAAGTCTTCTACAATGGTTAAAAAGTAAAATTGAAATTGATCTATAGATAGCAACTAATCTTGCCTGATTTTAGATCTGATATGTACTTATCTGTTATCACCTTGATGTGATTGATCTCTTCTCTGAATACTGCTCGGTAGCCTTTAAACTATTTCTAATAAACTGTATACTCTGTCAATGCTTCAAACTTAACCCTGTCATATCTTTAGATGTCTCCCAATGGCGGCTACTTCATGTGTGATACTTGTCAAAATGACATCTTTACAATTCTTATATCAAAATGATTTGACCTAATTAGGGTTTTGACACTATCTTAGAAAACCTAAGATCAATGGTTCAAATTATTAACCTAGATCATCTTTACATGGGAATCATAAATCATTAAATAATTACATCCATATTTAATTTCATCTCAAACTTGGTAAACCATTTTTTGATCGATGTAAACTGTTTACCTTGTAGTTTATGTCATTACAAATTTCTATGTTGTTTCCTGGTCTACTCGATGAACACTGTATTCATCACTCAGTATTTAACTAGCGCTTGGTACATATGAATGCTTAGTGAATATTGTTCTTGGTACTTGGTAATCATTTGGCTCAGTATGAGTACTTGGTCAAAACTGTATTTGGCTATTATATAGTATTCTGCCTTGTATTCTATTCAGTGTCTTTTCTCTGTGTGTTGATCGACTAGCCTATATTGTCCCCTTTACTAAATGTATGAATCATACTAATGAAAAATCATAATGCACTTAGGAGTAACATTCTCCCCTTTTGGCATTAGTATCAAAAACATATATGTGTATGCTGACTACAAAAATTTGGACTTGAAAATTTTGTAAACCAAAAATGCATGAACTATGTGAACTCCCCCTTTGAACATGCTCTTAGTATAAAGTACACACAAAAAATATATATACATATATTTCCCCCTTTTTTGAAAGTAATGCAAAAAGTGTACTTACAATTAGTTAAATATGTTCTAATGGGTTTTTTGTAGAGTGGCTAAGAGGTTTTCCCATTCCTCTTTGAGATTTTCTAGAGAAATCTTCTCTAAGACAACTTGTGCATGCATATCAATTTTTTTTTTTATAACTGATATCTTAGGGGTGGAAACCAATTCTTTTTCTTTGTTCACATGTTTCTACATCACCTTTAAGTGTATAAGTAACTTTGTATGTAGCTCGGTTACCTGTTCTCTTATTTTATCCTCTTCCTTCCTCAACTCTAGTCTTAACCACTGAATATTTGTTACTTTTGCATACTGCTCATAAAATGTATTTGGCTCAGTTATCAGACTATTTTCACTGTCCTTTAAGTCTTCATCTAGTTTCTTAATCTTTTCACTAATCTCAGTAGTGAAAGAGTCTATAGTGCATAGTTTTTGCAAAATTGTAATAACCCTTTGTATAATACTTTCTAATTTGGTTACTACCTCAGAGAGGTTTACCTTATTAACTACCAGTTCTTGGCTGATTTTCTTTACTAGCTTAAGCTATATCTTTGACTCAACTCTCTCTTGAATTCTCTTTTCATCATCTACATTTGGAGAATTGATATTCCCAGTTAGAGTTGCAAGTTGATCAATGATGGGAGTTGCCTCATCAACATTGATATTAGGTACCACATGCATGAAAATTTCTCTAACATCTTCTAAGAATTTCTTATGCTTGCTTTCTTGTCTAAGCTTTTCTTGTGTATCCTTCCTTGTGCACAATTCTCCATATCTTCTTAATGCTTCTAGGTCTAGGGTTCTCAGGTCACATGTAGGAATTTCAATAATTTCATCTAAAGTGACTGAACCCTTACCACATTTCTTCTTCTTCTTCTTCTTCTTCTTCTTCTTCTTCTTCTCCTATGTGCTTGATGTGGGATATTTTCCATATGGAACTAGAGCTTTAGTCTCTAAATTAGAATTTTCTTGCTAGGTTGAGAGACTTTCCTCCTTTTCCTTCCCTTTAACTATACCTGCATTATGAGGTCCTTAGGCTTCGGGCCTTGTGTCAGTTGTAGCAACATCTATATTTGTCTCAATTTCAACTCCTTTATTCTATGCCTCTTTTGTCTCTATCTTATTTTTCTCCTTATGTCCTTCTTCACACTATCCTTCAATGGTGTCTATTTTTTTCTCAGGTGTATGTTCCTTGGGTTTCCCTTGAGTGGCTATATCAATGGATTGCACCAAGATAGGTAAGTTACCCAATATTATTTTTGGTGCTTCCTCAATAGGTCTTTCTTCCTTGGTATTTTTAGCAGAAATGGTGATATCTTCATCATCTCTTACTTCATCATCAGGATCTCCATCAGTGATATCTTCAATTTTCACTTCAGCATTCCCAGAACTATAATTAGCTTTTCAAGAGTATCCTATTTTTCTTCTTCATTATAGCCTACTAGATAGAAGTCTTTGGTGTATGTTTCATCTAGTTGTTCAATATCAAATATGTGAATAGGCTCTTTAATAGTAAGATCCACATCATCTGAGTGTACCCCTTTTCCTTTTCCTTTTACATTTTTCTCGAGGATTATTGCAAGTGAAGTTTTGTTAGCTTTAGCCATTGAATTCAAATTTTTTGTCCAAAAAAATTTACTATCTTAATCTACTTCTTCAAGTTTCCCTTGCAATATATTCAGTGCTCTTCCTTTCATAAAAAAATTATTTTCATACTATCTCATCATGTCTTCAATCTCAGTGACTGATAGAGTATGCATTGCCAAAATTAATGAGTGTTCCCTTATTTTATTTTTGGTATACAAGGCATATGTCCATCTTGTTGATACCTTCTCACATAGGTCCTTTGGAATGTATTTTAGAAATTCAATAGGTAATCTTCTGAATTTAATCATCATACTAATGATTTCCTCTTCTACTTTTTCCTGATCCTCAGTTGACATATGTACAAACTGATTCATTTTAGGGTGACCTAGTCTACCTATTTTCTTTATGTTCTTTACTAGCTCATCAATTGATTTAGTTTTATTTACAACTACTTTGAATTGAATGGTGTCTTCTTATTCAGAATCAATGCCATCCTTACCTCTTATTATCTTCCTCCTCTTCTTAGGTTTCTTGATGGAGGTTTGTGCACCTCTCTTCTTCTTTTGATATGTCTTTGAAGGTTTAGGCCTTGTATTTTTAAAATTCCTCATTTTAGAGGTAGGGTAACACCTGTAGAGGATCTTGTCCTCACTCATGTAGGATTCTCTTCCTATTTCATCTTCCCTTTTTCTTTCACCAATGAATATTTTGATTCTTTATCTGACTCAGTCTCCTCTTCATGCTCACTGTTACCGATCAGAAGTTTTTCCTCGGTTGCTTCTTTAACTAAATTCTCTATTGATTCCTCTTCCTCAACACCAAATTTCTTAGTTAGAGTATCCATCATTTTCTTAGATTTTCTGCTAACTTTAACTCCAACTAAATACATTTTTATTCTCAACTTAGCTTCTTCATAGGTTCCCAACCTAGTTTCTTTGGTGTCTTTGGGCTCGACCAATATTACCTTTATTGACCTAGAGGCTCGGTCAATATCAAGTTCATAGCCCATAGGAGGTAAGCATGCAATCCTTGGCTCCAATTCCTTTATTGGGGTGGTGTTGGTGTCCACCATAAAATAAATATCTTCCTTGTTCTTTTCAACTAATTGTGCAGGTATCTTCCTCCTCTTATGCATTCTCTCTTTGAATTTTCCAAAGTAATCATCCATCAAAACCTCAAAATTATGACCTAAGTTCTTGATGAATTCACCGATTTGTATTATGATCGGTCGATTTACATTCCATTCAACATTACTAACTAATGGAAAATAGTTTTGGACAAAGAAAAATGTACATATAAGAAGTGAACCAAACTTACAAGTGTTGGTCTTAGCAACACAGATAGTCCTCATGTTTTCCTCAAGTTGCTTCAACATTAGCTTGACGAGGTCTAATTGTAAGCCTTTCTTGACAACCTTGTATGCAATATCAACAGCTCCACATGAGACACTGTTGGGCCTTCTTGATTGAAATATTTTGTACACAATTACATAGGCTCCAAATCAAGTTTCTAGATCGGTGATTGTGTTGATCCTCATGCCTCTGTCATCCCACTCAATTCCTATCAATTTCTCTATTTCACTCCTCGGTGGGTGCCTTAGGGATTTTTCCTTATTGTTTGTTGGGTAACTGATAACCATGTGGATAAAATATTTAGTTATTTTAATCGGTTCATCCAATTACATCTTACCCTCGTGTACTCAACTGAGTACAATCCTAATCCATTCAGTCTTAAACTCCTTTCAAAAATGAAGGGAATTTGTCAAACCTTTGATTTCTAGGTGTGTGTGTGTGATCATCCTTCAACTTTCTATCTTGGCATAGCTCCTGGTATGTGGATTAAATCTCAAAATCTCTAATTTTACTTATCTTGTAGTGAATATATGATCATATATCCTGAACCAACAAAACCCTAGGTGGTATGCTTGAAAACAAGCCTATTTCATCAGTTTGTGATGCAATCTTAGGATGTAGTTTATATCTGGGTTCTTCATATGTTGAGGACTTGATCAATGTGAACTTGTCACTATCGGTCTTAGATTGTGGAGACTTTGACGAGGATTCCATTATTTTAATAGATTTAGGGCTTCATGAAAACTTTATGAGAATACCTCAGTTTACTAAGAAATTACTTGAAATGGTATAAAATTTCTCATGATCTATTTAAATCTCTATGAAATACTTGGAAAACTCTTTCCTCAAATTCACTCAAATCATTTTGGTTTTCTCTAGTTCCCTGTTTGGAGAAATGAGTAACCTCGATGCTTATTTATAACTAAAAATCCTTTTCCCGCTCAAATTTTTGTAATAAATACTTCACCTACCACAACTCATTTGATACAAAGACATTCAGTTATCTCTTTTGGAGCTTAAACTCTATTAACACTAACATTGCTTGATTGATTCTTCAACTCAGTTAACCTTAATACTTTCACTGACTAACAATCTTTCTCTCAGTCATGCTTTTTCTGACTATACACATTTCATGCTCAAAACATATAAGTACCTAGTGCATCTTATTTCATGCTGATTTGGTATTCATGAAATCGATATAAGGAACCATTGTAAGATATAACCAATTGAAATTTAGTACCATACTTACTTGATTCTTAGGTGGAGGTGGTGAGATCACCTAATCCAAAGGATGAGGTGTCACCAAATGTTGTGCTTATTCCAGCATTATCATTTGTTGCTCTTCTCTACATTTGATTCCTTATCATCATGATTTATTCAATGGTGTTATCATTTGTATCAATACTCAATTTTGGTGCTCGGTCTCTGCAGTCTCCTCTTAAATGACTAACCTTATGATAGTGCAGAGACATACCATTCCAAAATTTGTCCAGTTTCAAGATCTTCCTCTCCAATGCATTCTCAATAAATTTTCTTCTATATGTCCATATCTACCACATGTTGTACAACTAGTCCAAGTGTTGTAATCCCAAGTATATGCATTACCTTTTCTTCTTGGTTGATATGTCTTGTTTTATCCTTTTGGTTTCCAGACTTGCTTCATTTTTGTCTTGCATTCCTATGATATATGTCCATGCATGTTGCAATTATGACAATTATTTTTCATGTAGTGTTTTTGAGGTGACTTAATTAGATTTGATCTACACTCATGTGCTTGATGTCCATACTTATTGCAGTTATAACAATAACCATCAAATCTAGGAGTAAATTTAGGAACACCTTTTTCTTTTCTTATATAAATATTTGATGTGTGACCTAGTTTTCCATAGTGATAGCATGAGAGATTCTTTGGCCTTGGATTTGCATAGGCATTATTTTTTTCATCTTGTCTTGATGATTCCCCTTTCTCGGTATAACCTAAACCAGTAGTGTTGTCAAGTCTTCTTTGACTACTTAGGAATTATCCATCCTTTTAGTACCTTCTTCATCTTTCTTAATCATCTCACTATGATGTTGTTGAATCTTCACTTCATTCTTCAATCTTTCATTCTCTTCTCTCAATTCACCAATGTCTTCCAATTTTCTAGTAAGTTCACTGTTCACTAGGTTGACTTCCTAACTCGTGACAACCATCTGATTGGAAATTTCAAAATGATGCTTGGTAAGTCTTAGTATTTCAGATTCATTTTCTTCCATATTTTCACTCATTTGTCTTCTATCTTCAATATCCAAATTCATTTCTTGTTCAACCTGTCTTGCATTGTTCATGACATCAATCATTCTTACCATTTGAGTCTCTTGACTAATTTGTAGTTATTTCACTTGATCAATAAGGTGTTGATTCTTTTCAAATAGATCTGATATGGTTTCTTTAGATGCATCAGATATACTTCCAGCTCTAGATCCTTCAAATAGTTCCTCTATCTCTTCTTCTTGATAATCAATCTCATTGTGCTGAAATTCCAATTCCTTCCTTTTGATTAGTAAATCTCTAAGCTTTTATTTTTCTTCTTTGAATTGTTCTATGAGAATATGCATCTACAATTTTTTATTTTCAATAGTCTTATCAAGCTTATACCTTTTCATCTTTAAGATATTTTCTCTTCATTGATTAAACTTCCTTAACAAGAGAAATAACTTTGATACCAATTGTTGGGATTATGGAAAGGTGAGTACTAAGAGGGGAGGGGTGAATGAATACCCTTAAAAAAAATTTCAATTGAATCCTTGTAAACATGTAATTCATTAACCGACTGTATCATTTGCATTCACCATACATCCAATAACATAACTGAAATGTAAATGCATGTAATCTAATCAAATAAGTATACATGAAACTTCATACACATAACACATGTATTTTGGTATCACGAACAAAAACCCTTGTTAGAAGGTTAAAAATGTGGAGGGGATGGAACCCACAAAACTTCACTATTGGAGTAAATAAATTTGTCGGTTACTTGGCTACAAATATTGATCACTTCTGGTGATCATACCCTATTAAGAGTAACAAAAAGATCAGCTAGATCTACCTGGTTAGAGGACTTTAGCAACACAATTAAGTGTGCACTTGGTTAAGAGATTTTACAAAAGATTGTTAAGTCTACTCTATTAGGAGATTTAAGTCTACTAGAATGGTTAAAAAGTAACAGTGAAATTGATATGTAGATAGCAACTAATCTTTCCTAATTTCATATTTGATATGTACTTATCTATTATCACCTTGATGTGATTGATCTCTTCTCTGAATATTGCCTGGTAGCCTTTAAACTATTTCTCATAAACTATATACTCTGCCAATGCTTCAAACTTAACCCTATCAGATCTTCAGATGTCTCCCAATGGAAGCTACTTCATGTGTGATACTTGTCAAAATGACATCTTTATATTTCTTATATCAAAATGATTTGACCTAATTAGGGTCTTGAGACTATCTTATAAAACCTAAGATCAACAGTTCTCAAATGATTAACCTATATCATCTTTACATAGAAATCATCAATCATTAAATGATTACATCCATATTTAATTTCATCTTGTTCATGGTAAACCATTTTCTAATCGATGTAAACTATTTACCTCATATTTTATGCCATTACAAACTGTTATGTCATTTCCTAGTCTACTTGGTGTACACTGGATTCATCACTCAGTATTTAATTGATGCTCTATACATATGAATGCTCAGTGACTATTGTGCTCAATAATAGGTAATCATCTAGTTTGGTATGATTACTCGGTCAAAACTATGTTCGTTAGTATAGTATTCTACCTTGTATTATGTTTGGTGTCTATTCTCTATGTGTTGACCAACTAGCCTGTATTGTCTCCTTTAGCGACTATATGAATGATACTAATGATAACTCTTAATGCACTTAGGAGTAACAATATATTACACATGGCGGAGTAGGTTCATGAACTTGGCCTTGTATTTTGCTACTGGCAATCCCCATTGGCAAAGTGAGCTGAACTCAATTATCTTTTGATCTCAATGATGGAAAGATAGGTATTCTTTTCCAAACTTCTTGGTGAACTTGTCCCAAGTTAGTTGACTTATATCATAATTTTTAATTTCTATCAAGTGGTCCCTCCATAGAAATGCTTTACCTTCTAGCTAGTGGATGGTGATTCTAGCCTTAGTATTGGAATTCAATTCCAATAAAATAAAGTATTTATTTGTCCCAATAAGAAAAGCTTCAACTGCATCTCCACTTCCTAAACCATCAAACTTAGGTTCTTTCATCTTCTTAAGTTCTTGAATCAACAAGTCCTTTTCCATGCCTCTTGGCTGCCTAACAAGAGAGTGACTAGACATGGGAATTCTAGAGTAGATTTGATAATTCTGATTTTTTTCTCATTTGACTACTATTTATCTCTTTAATATAAATACCTAAGTTATGGTTGGTACCTTTGTCTTTCTTCCTTTTCAAATCTTCAATTTATTACTCTTAAGAAGCTATATTTGCATTAAGAGCATTCATCTCATCCTGTAACTCCTATAGTATAGTAGGAGGATTTTATATGGCACCCCTAATTGTATGAAGGACTTCAATGAGGCTAGTACTAGCTACTCTTATTAAGGTTCTCTTCATAATGGAAATTTAATTTTGTGAGATAAGGGAGTCAAATATTATTTTTAATAGACAACATTAATGTCTCTCTCTACATATTTCTTGTTAATTATCCATTTAGAATTGCAGCCACATTCATTAAAAAAACATATTATATCCCATGTTTAAGTATCATTTCTAATGAATTCCATAATTCCATCCAAAATAAATAAATATATAGATTCATAATTTTCATTCATAATAGTAGTTTTTACATAAGATGACAATGATTATTTAGTACTATTACATCATCTTCAAACATTTTTTTTTTTTCAATTAAATTATAGGAGTATCCTCTTCTTCAAACTCCTCTTGCAGATCTTTCCCCTCAAAGGTTACCATAGTATTAATCATGTTAGCATGAACTCGATTATATTCTACAATTTCTTTCTTGGAAGGGAAGGACCATTGTGTTTGCAACTGAAAGGGAAGTCTCTAATGGTTGAGGGTTGTATCTTTGGGTTTCAGGTGGAATTTCTTTTGGTGACTCCAAACACTGGGAAGGTTGGAAAAAAATTATTCTTTTTGTAATTTTGATCCATTTGATGGTTCTAGAAAGAGGCTTAGTTTTTTAGATTGTTTCTATTTTAATTTTTGGCAGTTTGGTAGGAGCTGCCTTGGATCCTTCTTATTCTATTTGTTGAGGGTTTGATTTTATTGTGACTTTCCTATTTCCCTTTATTTTGTGTCACATGAATACCAACATAAAATATCCATATTAGACCAAGAAGGTGTGAGCACTTGGGTCCTCAGGATGACATCTATGTTATGATACCTATGTAATGACAACCCCGAACATGACTTGGAATTTGTACATTTTTTTTACAATGAATGAGTAAGAAAAATCAATGTAAACAATAGATAACATCATATACTAATTCAATTCAATTTTTCATTCACTATATATGTATCATAGGTTATCTACAATCTCACAAGTTTTACATCATACGATCAATGGATTGTTAACAATTAACATTACCAGGAACATACCATAATTTATTGCTTGGTCAAGAAGGCTCCGGTCTTTATTATTCCATAGTTTGCCTCACAAGTGCAATAAAAACCCTCCATGGTGAGCACCATCCCTATACACTCCTCCATATGGATTCTATGGCCTAAGGTGAGTGAGTGAACAATAAGACCATCCTATAGTGCATAGGAGTAACCTCTTGAAGACTGAGAGTGCTATGCGTTCTTATCAATGGTAAAATCAGGTAAACATTTATTGACACTTCAACAAAGTGGGGCTCAGTATGATACATACTCATTTTCTCTTAGAAATTACCCTTCCTTTAGTCTATTAGATATCTAAGAAATAAAAGACGTCCATCACCAACATGTCCTTTTCCTTAAGGCCAAATGCTCCTAGTAGAATCTCTCCTACTATGTGGAACAACTAGAAGTCTTGTGGCATCATATAATCCTTGACTGCTTTCAATCTCAAGCTGTAATAAGCTTATCTCTGAATTGGTCATAGGATTTCCATTAGTGATCAATTCAAATGGAGAAGGTTATCCTATGAAATGAAGTACTCAACCTCTACCTATGACCTCTTAGGACCCTTACACCATTCATAGTTGTAAATTCCCTCTGTTGTACCATGCTTAGCATTAATAATTGGAAAGATGCTCCTAATTTGGAATAAGCGAGTACCCACCTGATTTTCTTTATGCTAAATCTACCCATTTGGTGTTTGTTTAGTATATGGGTATTGTAATCCATTATATCTCAAGTTGGGTGGTTATCCTTAAACCAAGAGGACTTAGTCATTCAGTTCTAGCTAAGCCAGTGAGGTAATCAACCTACTACACAACCAATAAAATGTTCTACTATCATTTCTCATCCTATAAAGATATTGTAACTTATCACTAACATATTATAGCCTAAGAGGGTTTCAAATGTAAGAAATGAAAGACCAAAATGCATTTAAGTAAAAACTTGTTACAACTAGGAAGATTACCAGTCATTATAATCATGGGAATAAATTGGAACTTAAGGCTACCCTATTTCTAATCAAATTTTATCTCTTAATATTTCATATTTATGAATTTTGATGAACACGTCAAATACAAAGTAGATTGCCTTATAAAACCAAATACTTAATCACCCCCCACGTAAGAGTTCTTGGATAAGAGAAATCCAATGGAATAGGTTCAAATTAAATTATTTTTTAACTCCACTAGAAAAGAAAAAGGCATTTTAATTAAATTCCTTTTGTGAGACAATGTTAGACCTATGATCTCTTATTTCTTTATCTTTTTAGTTGAGTATGCATTAGGTAGGGTGAGTCAAGGTAAAAGTATATACAAGTTTCAATCTTCAACCCTCACACCTCATTTTGCAACTCTACAAGAATATGCAAAAATAGGCATCTATCTAAACTTCATCATATACCCCACTCTAAAACATCACCTATAACAATAACACAAAGCCCCAATCAACTTAGTTTTTATGTATTACATTTTCTATGTCTTGCCTATACCACAATTTTGACCTGAGGCAAATAAGAAAAATTTGACAAATAGAGAGACTTCTTATTTGATAGCATTAAAATAAATTTATTTGCATTTTCAATAATTGCAGCAGGTAATGGAAGGAAATTTTACTAAATAAGAATATTTCCATCTATAAAAATAGATGAAGTTTTTTTTTTAAAAAGAGCGAATATAACAATAATAGTCTAACCTAGATGATTGAAGTCACAATTATTTCTACAAGCTCTTCTAATGCTTTTGCACTCTCAACTCTCTTCCATCTTTGGTCTTCCCCAACAAAAAACAAAAAGACATCTCCCCAAAACAAAGGGGTTGTACAACTTTTAAGCTTTCCTGAAAACATTTTTTTTTTGTAACTTTTGTTAAAACAAGCCTTTCCAGGGATGAATACCCTTCTATCCTTAATGTCCTTCACTACTCCCTTCCTACTTAATGTCCTTCACTACTCCCTTCCTCGTCTTTGTCCATGCCTATTTACTCTACACGTCCCCATGTTTAGTGCATTTTTTGTTCTACAATAAGTTTTTTATTTTCCTAATTATTCCCACTCCATCGACCATTGCTATACTCTTCCCATGAATGTTGAATGGTATTTTATTTTCCTTTTATTTTCATAACTTTGACGATGGCTTGGGCTTCACTTTATTTGCCAATGGTTTCAAATTTTAATTACTTTTATTATTATTTATGTTGAACAAAATAAACTTTTAATTTATTTAAATATTTAAATAATTTACATTATGCTTATAATTTAATTATTTAGTCATAACAACTATATATGTATGTATGTTTTATTTAGTTTAGCTATTGTTGAATATATATACGCTCATTCGTAATGATTCTACTATCATATTTGTTATCTAATGCCTACAATTAGATTAAACTAAATTAAGTTCTCATCCAAGACTCACAAAATTAATTAGAAACAATTAAATAATGATGTTTATATGAATGTCTAGTGTCCCCAAGTTAAATAGTAGCTTTAGATGATTCTGGCTAGACTCTCCTAAGAAAACTATTAAAAAATTTAAATTCAAATGGATTGCAAAAATCTAAGTTATCGAAAAAGTTACCCAAAGACCTTGACACCATGGATGGTACTATGCCACCTCTAACTCACTAATGGAGCTATAGATTTCACTTTATATTGCACCCGATTACCTGCAACCAACAAAAAAGCTCACACAAATCCTCCAAAAATTTATTAGTCCAGTTAATCTAAACAAAATAAATGCATTAAATCAAAGATAACATAATAAGGATAAAACATATACTAGATTATGTTAGCATCAAAATTTACAACTGGTGCACATGTGTGCGCGCACATGTGCACACACACACACACACACACATCCATATAGAAAACTTGATAACTCCACCCCTAGTCCAAATTACATTGAGGCTAGGGTCATGCGAAATACTTGTTAAGGTTTTTAGGGGATATGGCATCTATTAATTCTACCCTTGATGAATGGTCTTTTTCTAATTCTAATCTTGGACACAGTCATAGGTTTTTACTTATAGCCTCCTAGGCCATGTTTCTCATGACTTTCTATTCAAGTACTTTAATTGTGTTCACTAATCACAATCTATCTAGATTATTCAAGACAAAGTGGTTTCCTTGAAGATAAACATAACTATTTAAATTTATGTTTCTTTCTTTTAGTTATATTTATTTGTTCATTTGTGATTATTATTAGTATGTAGTAATAAATTCTCTTTTAAACTATGACTTATATTTGTTATCAACAAAAAAATGTAAGAAATATCCTTATTTAAGCATAATACATGTGGGTGGGTGTTTTCTATATGACAGTAACAGAAAAGTAAAACAACAAAACTACTATTTTTATCACTAAAATAAGGGTAAAATAAGGGTAAAAATTTATTCAAACACAAAAGAGATACAAACAAACTTCTTAGCAGAGAAAGCATTAGAGAACCATATCACTATCCACTAACTAATCAAACATATGAGCCATATCAATAGGCAATTACCCCTTATCCTCTATATTCCATCCCTACATTCAATTTGAAGCTATTTTGGACAAACAATCTGCAACACCATTCCACTCCCTAAGAATGCAAGTGAAATTAAATGAATCTAGGGAGCTATACAACTAGAGAATCTATCTAATAACTAAGGTTATATTCCAACTACCATCCCCATGCTCATGTCTAGTTAAAAAAATGCACCACCACTTTAGAATCATACTTACAAATAATTTTGTGCCAATCAAGAGAAGAACAATGTTGAACAACATACAAAATGGCAAGAGCCTCCATTAAATTATTTGTATGAAAAACCTTATAAACATAAAAGATAAATTGAACATCACTAGAATTGTCCCTCCCAAATCTACCAATGCTAGCATTTCCAAGATTCCCTTGAGATGATCCATTAGTATCAATTTTTAAGACTCTGAGAGGAGAGGGTGTCCAATGACTGTCCTGATTTACCCTCTATAAAGGATGTTTTCATCTACTACTGCTACTATGAGCACCAAACACCACAGCAGCCCCTTGAAGAGGAAAATTAAGACACGATCAAATAGAAACATCACCAAGATCCATGCCTCTAATAAAATCATACTTCTAGCCACAATAGTCTCATGAAAAGAATGAATAATTTTCCACCACAATAATATAGCATCCATCCTTACATCCTGAAAAACCCTCTGATTCCTTTCCATCCAAACATGTCAAATGATAAAAGGAGTACCAAGATCCCAAGGAACCTGAAGAAAAGAATTTTTGGCATGGGACTTACCCCAACACATCTAGAGATCAGACAACGAAGAGACATGGAAGTAAGTTTTTCCCCCAAAAACCCCACCAAAAGTGCTAGATTTCCTTAGAAAATGAGCACTAAAAGAAAAGATGAGAGATGGAATCCTCAATATTGTAACACAAAACACACATCGAGGGGCCCTACAAACACCACATGCAAATATTATCCTAGGTAAGACAACTGTTGTGAACCAAAATCCACAAGAAAAATTTTCATTTGGGCCAAGAAAATTTATTCCAAACCTACTTCCACCAAGGCACCTCAATACCTCCAAATAGCTATTTGTTAAGCTCCAAGTACCTTGCAAAATTAGAGTATCTACCATATGACTCACTACCTAGTGCAGGAGCACCTAATGCAAGGATGAAGTACATGAAGACATCAAAGAATAAGGAGGATGGCATTGGGTCTTTAGAACTCAATTTTGAAGTTTCAAAGAAATTATGGCATGGAAATGTAATGAATTCATATGTAATGGAAAATGCCTTGATGGTCCTGGTAAGGGCCATAGGACCAAATATGTAAAAATTAGCACATAGATGCCCACAGAGTCAAAAATAGGTATTTAGGTCTTTAAAGAGTCAATAAGATCCAATTAAATACATTTGTATTGGTTTTGGAGGGTTAAGATGTTGGAATGGAAAGATAAGGGATTGAGAGGGGAGGAGTGAATCAGTACCCTCAAAAACTTTTAACTGTATACTCAATCTGCAAATAGTAGTAACTAATCTATCCAACTGAATCCATTGTTTGCAACATTCAATCAATTGACTTGTAAATGTAAAGTGTATGAAAAAAACAATAATTCAATCACATAACACAAATATTTTGGTTACGCAGAAACCCTTCTGAGAAGGTAAAAACTACGGTGGGGATGACACCCACAAATTCTTCACTAATGTAGATAATAAAGTATGTCGGTTAAGGCTACAAGTTGTGATCACTTTTGGTGATCTTACTCTGTTAGGAGTAACAATAAGATCGAATAGATCTACCTTGTTAAATGATTTAAACATCACTACTTGAGTGTGTACTCGGTTAAGAGATTTACAATTAGACTGTTAAGTCTACTCTGTTAAGAGATTTTGCTAACTCTATTACAATGATTAGAAAATAAATAAAAAGTATCTGTAAATGACAACTATACTTGTCTGAATCAGATCTATGATATACTTAGTAAATATCACCTTAATGTGTAGTAGTTTGTCCTCTGTTCTACTCAATAGCCTTGACTGATTCTGAATAAAATGATTTTGTATCTCTGAATACTACTCAAATCATGTTTGAATTCTGATGTCTTGAAGGTGGCTACTACTTCAAGATCTACTGCTTGATTCACTTCTTCCTTCTCCTTATGTCAAAATGATATGAATTACAATTATATAGAAAACTGCTATGATTTCCATAACTATCATGACCTAATTAGGTTTACATCTTAGGAAAAACCTAAGATCTATGGTATACAAAATTAACCTAGATCTAACTATTACATAGGGATCATCATTACATTTAATGATTACTTCTACAATAAATAATCCTCAATCTTAGTACAATGTTTAATGAATCCATTGTAACCGTTTACATAGATAAATGTACCATAATATATTATTATGTCATTTCCTGGATCGCTTGGTAAACACAACCAATATTTCTCAGTAAATATATTGGTGCTCGTTGTCTAGTGTGCTCGGTGTTTACTAATGATCGGTGCTTGGTCTACTCTAATGCTCGGTATAACTGCTTTGGTGCCTAGTTAAGCCTGTTTCCATTTAGTTCTCCTTGGTACTACCTTATGAATGCTCAGTATGAAGGCTTATATGTTTAATCGACTAGCATAATGTAGCTTGTAGTTCTTTCTTTTACCAACTGATTAGCATAGATAATCGACTGATCCACTTTGATACTAAAGAAAACTTCAAATGCTCAAATAGAGATAACAATCTCCCCCTTTGGCATTAGTATCAAAACTTATAATGTATATAAACTAATATATCTTTCACTATCCTTACTTCATATATACATGAAAAAATTTATTCAAAATTTACAAAACTCCCCCTCGGTGCATGCTCCTAGTATGTATGTAGTACACTTAGCATATAATTATACAATTTGACATATACATTATATTTTCCCCTTTTTGAGATTAATGACAAACTCAAAAATATGTACTTACATCTTGTCAAAAATGTGCTGATAGGTTTTCTTTAGAGAAATATAAGAGGTTTTCCCATTCCTCTTTCAAGTTGGTGAGAGCAAGGTGCTCAAAACTGACTTGTGCATGCATGTCAAATATGTTCTCCAACATAGAAATTTCTGGTGTTGCAACTAAATCTTGCGCTTTGACAATATGTCGCTCAATTATTTTCAAGTGGGGAAGAAACTCTTCTTGTATCTCAGTGACTTGGTCACTTATTTTATCCACCTGCTTCCTCAAATATCCTCTTAACCACCTAAGTTCTTGAACTTTAAGTATATTCTTGTGAAAAGCATCCAACTTGGTTAAGGAGGCATTTGCACTAGCTTTGATTTTGGAATCCAGCTTTTTAATCTTTTCACTGATCTTAGCAGTGAAAATCTCCATAGTGAAAATCTTAACTAACATCTGAATTATGCTCTGAGTAATAGATTGTACATCACTAATTACCTTAGAAATCTTTACCTTGTTTATTGCTACTTCCTGGCTGATCTTTTCTGCCCATTTGTCCTATATTTTTTATTCTTCCCTTTCTTCAAGTCTCCTTTCTAAATCAATGTCCGGGGTGTTAATTTCCTGTACAAGAGTGGCAAGTTGGTCCATTATCGATGTGTCTTAATTTATCTAGACCTCGGGTACAACCTATTGCAAGATGTCTCTTACATCCTCTCAAATTTGTTTGCTTTTGCACTCTTTCTATAGCTTCTCCTGAGTTGCCTTCCTTGTGCATAGTTCCCCATATTTTCTCAACTCTTCAGGGTCTAAAGTCCTCGGGTCACATTTAGGTATTACAATGACTTCATCTAGTGTGACCAGCCCTTTACCATGCTTCTTCTTCTTCTTTTTAGGCTCTTGTGGTGAATTATTAACAAAAGGAATAATGTCCTTTACCTCAACATTCGAAGTTTCTTTCCCGGTAGACATATTCAATCAATTGACTTGTAAATGTAAAGTGCATGAAAAAAAACAATAATTCAATCACATAACACAAATATTTTGGTTACGTAGAAACCCTTGTGAGAAGGTAAAAAATGCAGTGGGGATGACAAACACAAATTCTTCACTATTGTAGAAAATAATGTATGTCGGTTAAGGCTACAAGTTGTGATCACTTCTAGTGATCTTGCCCTACTAGGAGTAACAATAAGATCAACTAGATATACCTTGTTAAAGGATTTAAATAACACTACTTGAGTGTGTACTCAGTTAAGAGATTTACAATCAGTCCGTTAAGTCTACTCTGTTAAGAGATTTTGCTAACTCTGTTACAATGAAATTAGAGAATAATAGAAAGTATATGTAAATGACAACTATACTTGTCTGAATTAGATCTATGATATACTTAGTAAATATCACCTCAATGTGTAGTAGTTTGTCCTCTTTTCTTCTCAATAGCCTTGACTGATTCTGAATAAACTGATTTTGTATCTCTGAATACTACTCAAATCATGTCTGAATTCTGATGTCTTGAAGGTGGCTACTGTTTCAAGATCTACTGATTGATTTGATTGTTCCTTTTCCTTATGTCAAAATGATATGAATTACAATTATATAGCAAACTGCTATGATTTCCATAACTGTCATGACCTAATTAGGTTTACATCTTCTTAGAAAAAACCTAAGATCTACGGTATACAAAATTAACCTAGATCTGACTATTACATAGGGATCATCATTATATTTAATGATTACATCTACAATAAATAATCCTTGATCTTGGTAAAATTTTTAATGAATCCATTGTAACCATTTACATAGATAAATGTGCCATAACTACGCTAGTGCCTAGTTAAGCCTATTGCCATTTAGTTCTCAGTACTACCTTATGAATGCTCGGTATGAAGGCTTGTGTGTTTAACCAACTAGCATAATGCAGCATGTAGTTCTTTCTTTTACTGACTAATCAGCATAGATAACTGACAGATCCACTTTGATACTAAAGACAACATCAAATGCTCAAATAGAGATAACATAAGAGCTAGTTAAATAAAAGTTTAAAATTTCAAATTTCAAATCCCAACAACTAGGGGTAGTTTTGGCGTGTAAGAAGGATTTGGCTGGTTTTGTTAAATCTAATTATTCTAACCACTTGGAATTGGTTAGAGAGGGTCTTGATAAGGTCTATAAAGCCTTGAAAATCATGAGGAAGGAGATATGTACAGATTTGGAGTCCAACAAATCAATAAAGCTTTGATTTCTTTGTATTTTCTGAGTTTTGTGCAAGTTTCTATAGAAGTTTCTTGTTCATATTTGTATATCTGATCACTAAATATTTTGGACAGAATTTAGGTTCATTTCGTAATAATTTTTATGCTCTTTTAAATCAGTCTAGGGAATTTATCAATCCATTTTGAGTTTTTATTATTGATTGGTCTGAAATAGGGCTCATTATACTTGTATTTTGAAGGTTTAGATGTGTTAAGAAGTCCATTTATCTTTATGTCTCTATTGTAACTTGAGGAATGGACTTTTTTCAAAGTCAAATATTATTGGCTAACAATTTTTTATTGAGATCTAATAGTTTGAGGGTGATCACCGAGAGTTGGCCTTGGAAAAGGGCTTGGAATTGGTGCCATAGGTGTGGCAGAAATAGATTGGCTTTAAGGAGGGCATTATTTTATTATAAAGGAGGAGTTCTGGGGTTGATGTTTGATCAAGTTTCTAAGAGGCCCTAGTTTTGTAACCTCATTTTGTGAGGGTTTTGTAAAAACCATACTTAGAAAGTTTTTGTGACCAAAAGGGTTGGAAAATACTTTATTTTGAGTCAAAATAAGACATTTTGGAAGGTTTGGGGTTCTGGTTCAAAGTTTAAAGACCATTTTCTTCGTAAATGTGCTCCAATTAGGCCTAAAACTGGGACTGTTTCGCTTGTTTCTTTACAATTTATGTTTTGAAATGTTATAGGGGGCCAAAATGGGTGTCTTAATATGTGGTTTATTTTTCAAGGGTTTTGGAAAAAGTGGGTGAAAACTTAAGTGAGCAGGTTTTGAAGGGCTACTAGAGGGAAAAGCCCTAGTTTGGACCAATTTTGGTAGTTTGTATTGCCAAGTGAGTTGTGGGTAATTGTTGATTGTTGAAACTATTTTAATGGTGTTAGGACATATCCTAGAAGCCCTTGGAATAGCCTTGGATATTTGGGATCAATATTTGAGCCTTTTGAGTAGAGATTCCTAAAGGGAAAGTGAGTTAACCTTGTGGGTTATTGGGCATTTTGTAGAGTAATTTGGTCAAGGGATTTTTTGGCGATGTTTGTCTACATCATAGTGGTATTAGAGCAAGGAAAGAGTTCCTTTTGATTTAATAAGAAGGATTGAATGAAGAGGTTTGATAGAATGCCTCCTAGGATGAGTGTAACAGTTGCAAGGGAATTGAGGACCCTTAGAGAAAAGATGGAAGCTTTGGAAGCCAGAGAAAGAAGAAGAAGGAATGCAGATTCAGATGAAGAAGAAGTGGAAGGGGAAAAAGTAGAGGCCCCTAAAAAATAAGAGCAATTAGATCCTAAAGATGTCAGGATTGCAAATTTTCTTAAGGTCATTAGAGTTGGAGACTCAGGGGCTAGAGCCGATATACATATGTATAGAAGAAACATGGATGATGAAGAACTTTTTGATTGGTTTAGTGCAATAGAGAATTTATTTGAATGAGAAGACATAGAGGATAATGAAAAGGTAATAATTTCTTAAGTCTATGTTGAAACGACATGCTTTGTTATGGTGGGATTCTTTGCAAGTAGAGAGATGGAAGAATATGAAACCCAAGATTACTTCTCGGTATAGAATGATGGATAAGATGAAGGAGAAGTTCCTTCCAAAGGACTTTAAAAAGTTTAGTTGTTCAAAAAAATTTAGGGATTGAAGAAAAAAGAAATAGATGTAAAAAGTTACACTGAAGAGTTTAAGTTAGACCTAAGAGATGCACATGAAGTGGATGTGGAAGAGAAAGTGGCTAGGTATCTTGGAGGGATGAGATAAAACATCCAAGATGAATTGATTTTTTCTACACCAAGGATAGTAGAAGAGTATTATAAAATTTCTATGAAGGCTAAAGAAAAGATAAAGAGGAGACAAGAGAGATAAGGTAGTATCAGAAACAAAGGTAGAGGAAGAGGGAGAAGACCTAGCAGAAACCATGAACAAGGACAAGAAAGTGATAAAGGAAAAGAGCCTATGTTTGAATCAAGAGGAGGTTCCAGAGGTGGAGGTAGGTTTGGATATGGTAGAAGATTCACAAGAAGATGTTACACATGTAATGAAGTAGGAAATACATCCCCTAAGTATCCTTTGAATTCCCAAGAAAACAAGAAGCCTGTGAGAAGGGTGCAAATGGTTTAGGAGGAGAATAAAGAAGAAGAAAGTGAAGAATGTGTACAACTTCATCCAGAACTTGATGGTGAGTTCCTAATGTTTGGGAAAGGAAAAATATTGCAACCAAAAATACCAAAGGTATCTATTTTTCATACCTTGTGCAAGAGCCAAGGTAAAATTTGTAAGTTGATCATAGATTCTGGATCTCATGATAATTTGGTGTCATACGAGATGGTTTCTAAGTTAAATTTGTAAATATTTCCTAATAATAGTCCATATAATTCAACATGGATTAGTAGTGAATATAATATTATGGTAAAAGAGAAAGCATATGTTAATTTTTCTATAGGAGAATATCATGACAGAGTTCTATGTGATCTAGTTCCAATGACTTGTAGTCATATTATATTAGGTAGGCCTTGACAGTCATTAAGAAGAACATTACATGAAGGGTTTGCAAATAATTATATTTTACATAAGGGAGATAAAATGTGTTAGAGTAAAGTATTAATTTAATTGTGTTAATTAAATTAACTTTACTCCCTTCTTAAGATGTCAACTCTTTTTCTTTAGTTGTTTATATTTAAACACACATGCACTACTTGTTTTAAATATAAACTTGCATGCATTAGTCTTGTAATAATTTAACTAATTATTACATGCACTAGGGTTTGCCCTTCAAGGCTTTCGATCTCCTTTATAAGGTTGATCCATTGTATATTTTATTCATTCATTAATTGAGGATATCTTCTTCTTCATATTTTTGAGTCAAACCCTTGCCCTCTTCTTGTCTCTACTTCCTTGTAACAGGTTTTTGTATGGAAGTGATCTTCGGGTTTTGTGGATTTGTATTGCTCAAATCCTACATGGTATCAGAACCTAATTTGCAACAACTTGTTCACGTTTGAAAGATTTAGAGAAAGAAAATCATCTGGTTCAAATTAGGGCTTTTTTAGTTATTTTTTATTCAATTTAGGGGGTCTCTAAATTTTTGTGCACTTTGAGCACAACTTAGCATGCTTCTCAAGGTAGATTTTATACAAACTTGCATGCTTCTCAAGGTAGAATTTTTTGTGTTTGCACCCAAATCAAGATAAATTTTTTTCTCTTTAACACTTAAATTATGACAAAAATAATTGGCATGCAAATTGAGACAAAAATTTGAAAGGCCTAGCACAAATCCTGAGGCGCGCATGCGATTTTGCCCCAAAAAAAAATTATTATTTTGGGTTGGTGACGACCATTTGGCCGTCAAATTTAATCCAGGTGAATGCAGTTCAACCCCTGGTCATATGGCGACTAGGGGCCTAGATATTTAGCCCCAAGGCTTTGTATGCAGTGATGGCCATTTGGCCCTCAATTTTAAGCTTGTGAAGTGCTGATGTCAGCACATCTAGACACCATTTTGGGCCCTCCGGAGCACTTGGTGGTTTTTTGCTCATAACGTGAGCATAAAATGTCAAAATTAGGCAAATGAGATATCATCAGAAAGCTACTTCCAAGATCTATCCAAATCTGGAGGATTTAATTTTTTATTTTTCTTTTTTGATGGTGTTTTTTTCTATCAAAGCTAGATGTTCAGTTTAACACTCCAGAAGCTCTATCTTGCGCATCCAGACTCCGTTTTGGGAAAACAAGATATCGTTGGAAAGCTTGTTCCAATAGATTTCTACTTCTATGAGTCATTTTTCTAGATTCTTCTCTAGGTAAATTTTATTTAGATTCTTGCATTTTTGCAATCTGTTGGATATCTTAGATGTTTCAAGTCTTGGGATCTCTTCCCTTTAAGGGATGGCTCATCTTAGGCTGTTCTTTTATTTCAGTAGCCTTTTCTCTTCTTTGAATAGTGTATACTTCATTTTTGTAGCATTCTTTTCTGCACATGCATTGAGATAAAGTGCCATTTTATTGCATGCTTGGAATCTTGAACATGTTTGTGCTATTTTTACTTGCACTCCATTATAAAGTGCCATGGGAGGTTTGATGTTTGCCATTATTTTCCATCTACCTTTGTCAAGTGAGTGTTCCTTCCATGACATTAGCCTCATCTTATCTTTTTTTGTGTTTGTATTTTCACTGCACCTTTGATGTTCTTGGTTCTTCATGATGGAGTTCTTATTGGCACTATTTTTAGTGTACCTGTCACCTCTCCCTTTTCAGCATTATGGGGGGGGTTCTACTAATTGTTATTCTACTTCTATGGTTCGATAGTGTGAGCTATTTATTCAATATTTATTCCTATGTACTAGGTAGATGCAGTGGCTGGGTACCTATGCATTTCGGTGAGATGGATCATTTACCATATAGAGACTCTTTCTTTCCTATTTTTAGAGGCACTCTTCCATCTTTTATTGATCAGCTCTTCAAGCTTTGGTGTTTTATACCATTTGTATATTTGAGTTTAGTTGTTTGCCTTTGTTTGCCTCTTGATTCGAGTAGTGTCATTTGAGGGTACTCATACATATTACAGTCTTCTCTACCTGGTCATACTCTATTTCAGTGGAGGATCTTTAGATCAGCAGTTACTTCTTGACAAAGTTTGCATCTTCTTGCTTCAGTGATGTTCTACATGTTCATTCTTGTCCCTATTTTCTGGAACATTCCTAGTTTTGGATACTTCTTTCATCCTTCAGATTAGTCTTTGTCTCTTTTTGGAGTAGAGTTTTTCCCATGTGGTTTTCTCTATTTATCCGCTTTATAGAGACTCTCTTTTGTTCTTGGGTACCTGAACAGGCCTTTTGTTACCGGGACCCAATTTTTTTTAGCACTGTAGTTTTCTTTTCTTTCTTCTTGCATTGTTTGTAGATGCATTGTTGCTCATCTTAAGGGGGGTGTAAGAGTAAAGTATTAATTTAATTGTGTTAATTAAATTAACTTTACTCCCTTCTTAAGATGTCAACTCTTTTGCTTTAGTTGTTTATATTTAAACACACATGCACTAGTTGTTTTAAACTCATGCACTAGTTGTTTTAAATATAAAATTGCATGCATTAGTCTTGTAATAATTTAACTAATTATTACATGCACTAGGGTTTTCCTTTCAAGGTTTTAGATCTCCTTTATAAGGTTGATCCATTGTATATTTTATTCATTCATTAATTGAGGATATTTTTTTCTTCATATTTTTGAGTCAAACCCTTACCCTCTTCTTGTCTCTACTTCCTTGTAATAGGTTTTTGTAAGCAGGTGATCTTTGGGTTTTGTGGATTTGTATTGCTTAAATCCTACAAAATGTTTGTGCTAACTCCTCTCAATGATCATAAACATATCATATTTTTGGGGGACAAAAAGTGTTTGAATTTTCAAGCAGATTGTGTTGGTAATAGGTCTGATGTAAAGATGAATGGTGGCATCAATAGGAATGTGACAGAGTTGTCCTTGAAGGTAACTGAAAACAATGTGCTAATAGGAAGCATTATGTTCCATTTGGTTGAGGGGGAAGAAGGAAAAAAGATTCTTTTGATAGGGGAGATGAAATGGAGTCAGAAGGACCTTAGTAAATCAGAAAGATTGAAGTAGCAACATTCAAGTAGTGACTGTGGTGGAAGACAAAAACAAAGATGTTTGATACTAATGCTTTGTGTCAAGTGAATACAGGAAAGAATCCAAGGAAGAGACCAACTCTTAATGAGTTGTTATTATGGAAGATCAATTCCAAGGAGATGAAGAACATGGTACCTTCTTGGGGGATGGAAAATCTCAAGGATAAACCCCTTTTTCTTGTAGGACAAGAGAATTATTCTAAGGGGGATGATGGTGTAGGAGCACCTGATGCAAAGATAAGCACATGAAGACCTCAAAGCATAAGGAAGATGAAATTGGGTCTTAAGGACTCAATTATGATGTTTTAAATCTAATTATGGGATGGCAATGTAATTAATTCATATGTAATGGAAAATGTTCTGATGGTCCTAGTAAGGACCATAGTACCAAATATGTAAAAATTGGCACATAGATGCCTATGGAGTCAAAAATAGGTATTTAGGTGTCTAAAGAGTCGATAAGATCCAATTAAATACATTTTTACTAGTTTTGGAGGGTTAGGAGGTAGTTAAATAAAATTTTAAATTTTCAAATTTCAAATCCCATCGACCAGGGGTAGTTTTGGTGGGTAAGAAGGATTTGGCTTGTTTTGTTAAATCTAATTATTGTAACCACTTGGAATTAGTTGGAGAGGGTATTTATAAGGTCTATAAATCCTTTGAAATTGTGAGGAAGGAGATATGTATGGATTTGGAGCCCAACAAATCAATAAAGCTTTGATTTCTTTGTATTTTTTGAGTTTTGTGCAAGTTTCTATGCAAGTTTGTTGTTCATATTTGTATATATAGTCACTAAATATTTTGGAAAGAATTTAGGATCATTTCCACATAATTTTTATGCTCTTTTTAATCATTTTGGGGTGTTTATCAATCTGTTAGAATACCTGAGAGGGGGGTGAATTAGTTATCCAGTGTCCCAATTCAAAATGTATAATCCAAAACAATTCTACTACTTCCGCTAGTCGGTAAACATGAAATACTTTCACTTTTTGTGTATTTACCAATTGTTAGTCTAAACTTTGTAATGATTACTGATTAAATCTAACATGTAATATGCAAAGTATGATAATAAAAAAATATCACAATCAACACATAACACAAGAGATTTAACATGGAAACCCTATAAAGGGAAAAACCACCTAGGACCAACAACCCAAAATTGTTCACTCTTCTGAAGTGAGGTCGGTGAAGACCCAGCCCTATTAAAGGTTACAAAACACACTGTTAGGTGTGACCTTGTTAGAGGATTTTAGACCAGAAGTTATCATCCAACCAGTAGTCACTCTGGGATTGACAGGATAACAATGTTCACTCTATGAATGAAACATCAAAAGACTTTCATAGTCCACTCGGTTAAGAGATTTGACTGTGTACAATGGTTAAATATGTAATAGTAGATGATCTACCTTAAGAAAACTTCAGTTTGCAGTTTATAGATCAATGTTTAGCTCATTCAAATATTTTTTATCAATATAACACTTTAGATTCAATACTATATCAACTTACTATTCATCGGTAATAACTCTATGTAGCTCAGTAACTATTCTACAGCTCGGTTCTCATTAACCTGTATGATCAGAATGCATGAAAAATTCTCCACGTGATAATTCTGTAGTATCTTCTTCTTCTGGCATATGTTTCATAATGAAACCAATGTCTCTTATATAGATGAGTAAATCATTTTTTTTTCGTCCATCAAATTTTGCTGCTTAATCATAGTCATAGATTTTGCTGCTTTAAGCTCCTTCGACTGAGTGTCAGTAACACATTTCAATCTACTCCATTAGATCCTTTTTTATTTATGTTAGCCATTGATCTTCATAACAAACATTATCTGTTACCTTGATTTCATACACTTTATAGATCATCACTTTATCGGCTAAACTGATCATTTAATTCCTTTCTGTTTTGCTCGGTTAACAAAGAAATGCGTCGGTGAACACAAGCTCAATTAACACTACACTCGGTATACACTACACTTCATCGGTGTATACTAAAATGCTTTATTTACCGACAACACTGCTTTGTGTCTTTCAACTCTATTCTTCATCATAGATTAATGCAACATAATAAAGTCAATTTCATCAAGTCATAGACTCATCAACAAGTTACTTAGTGTATTCCTTATCCTCATCTATCATATACATCTTTCTCATGTAGATATTTCTATTCTCCATCTCTTTCACCTTCCTTTAGATGTGTCGGTATAGTAACTTACAAGATAAGTAATGTCAAGCTAGTTGACATCAATGACAACATAATACTAATTTAGTCATCTTGCATATCTAATCATCAACTCCTCAGTAATCTCAAATTAAAGATTCTTCATTCTGGTTCTAAATCAGTTGTAGTTCATCAATCTCTCCTTTTGGCATCAATGGTAACTCAAGTAATATGAAATGCACCATACACATACCAAACATGTATTCTAAAACTTTGTGATCAAATGTTGTGTAGTGTAAGCTCTCCCTAGCTTAATATGTTTAATCACTATGTTACTAAAACAACATTATAAAATATATCTTTGTCATTCTGTAGATGTAACCTTTTCAGTTCTCAATTTCCTTTCAGATTATCTCTCCCTTAGATAGTTCTCCTCGGTGTATATCTCCTTTTCTTTTCATATTATTTATCTCTCCCTTTGACAACAATTCCAAAGAAACAAATAAATAATTAGCTCTGTAGTAGCTAAGTAACTCTCTATTGTCAATTACTTCCACTGTATCTTAGTATACAGATATCCCAATCTTTTTTAGTTCTTCAAACTTAATCACAACCTTGAATAAAATCCAAAGTGTGAACTATGCTGCATCAACATGAATGATCTACTAATAAGATTAGGCTGTTGCAACATCCAGATCAGATTAGTGACCAATAGATAGGGGACGAACCACAAGTCTAGTCCTCAAATATTCAAATGTGTCCTTTGGTAGAGGCTTTGTAAAAGTGTTTGCAAGTTGTTCTTTAGATGTAACAAATTCTAACTTTACTTGCTTCTCTTGCACTTGTTCTCTTAAGTAGTGATACTTAATTGATATATGCTTTGTCTTAGAGTGCATCAAAGGATTATTTGAAATACTAATGGCACTTGTGTTGTCATAGTATATGATCACCGGGTCAGTGATTACCTCATTCATTCATTCCAACACTTTCTTGATATATGCAATGTTTGAGCAATTAGTAACAGTAGCAACATACTCTACTTTAGCTATAGACTAAGAAATACAAGCCTTCTTTTTACTTGTCTAGGTTACAAGTCTTTCACTAAAGAAAAATACTCCTCTAGTGGTACTTTTTCTGTCATCCACATTTCCAGCCCAATTAGCATCAGTATAAACCTTCAACTCAAACTTACCTTCCTTAGGATACCATAATCCATAATCCTCTATCTTTTTTAGATATCTTAAGATCCGTTTAGTAGCAATCATGTGTGATTCTCTAGGATTAGCAGAGTATCTAGCAACAATTCCCACAACATGTGCTATATCTGGTCTACTATGAACTACATACATTAGTTTACCAATCATGGATCGGTAAAGTGTCTAGTTTACCTTTGTACTTTCATCTTCCTTTGTCAATTTACTTCTAGTAGCCATCGATGTTCCCACAGGTTTAGCATCTTCCATGCCAAATGTCTTCAACACTTCCTTTATGTACTTGGACTGTGTGATGAATATACCATCACTCTGTTGTATCACTTGTAATCCAAGAAAGAATATAATCTCTCCTAACATAGACATTTAAAACTCATTCCTCATGTCATCAGCAAAAGAATTACATACATGATCTTGACCTCCAAAAATAATATCATCAACAAAAATTTCAGCAATAATAATAGTGTCATTAGTATCACCTTTCATGTACAGATTGTTGTTATCACTAGTTCTTACAAATCCAATACTTAACAAGTAAGTATGCAGTCTTTCATACCATGCTTTTAGTGTTTTCTTCAAACCATATAAAGCTTTGTGTAATCTACATACCATGTCTTTGTTGTTTGGATCAACAAATCCTTCAGGTTGTTCTATGTAGACCTCTTCTTCAAGTATACCATTCAGAAATGTTGATTTTATATCCATTTGATAAACCTTAAATTTCTTGTGTGCAACATATGAAAGTAACATTCTAACTCCTTCCAATCTAGCAATAGGTGAAAATGTTTCACCATAATCAATGCCTTCTTCCTGTGCATATCCCTTGCATACCAATCTCACTTTATTTCTTGTTACTTTACCATTTTCATTAATTTTATTTCTGAATATCCACTTAGTACCAATAACATTCTTATCTTTAGGTCAGGGTACTAAGGACCAAGTTTTTTTTTTCTCTATTTCCTCCTTCACTGCATTAACCCATTCTTCATTTTCTAATGCAACTTTCACATTCTTTGGTTCAAATTCACAAACTAGATATGTACCTTGTCTTGTTTTGCTTCTTGTCTGCATTCTAGCTTGTCTGTTTCCAATAATTTGTGTCCCAAGATTATGTCTTCTGACAAAACTAGCCAATACTCAATTTCTCCTTTCTTGTTCATCTTGTTCAGGTTCATTTTCTTGCTCAGTAGCACCATCTTGTTCGTCAGTTTCCCTTTCCTATTCCTCATGGTTATTTTCCTGCTAACCGGCTATCACAGGTTGCGACTTCTGTAGATAGTCAGGAAGTTCAATGTAAGTGAATCTACCATAGTCTTCCAGTTCTCTTCTACTTTCTTCTATGTTTATGTCATCATACTCATCAACACAAACATTAGTACTTTCAATCATCTTATTTGTAACCTTATTCAGACATTTGTATGCTTTACTCTTAGTAGAATATCCTAATAATATTCTTTCATCACCTTTAGAATCAAATTTCCCATTTCTCTCATCTTTTAGAATAAAACATTTGCTTCCAAAATTTTTGAAGTAACTTACAGTAGGTTTGTGTCCAAACCATATCTCATAAGGTGTCCGGTTGGTTTCCTTCTTTAGTTGTACTCAGTTAAGCACATATATAGTTATGCTGACAACTTCCCTCTAATATGTTTGAGAAACATTCTTTTGTATCATTAGTGTTCTAGCACAGTCAATGATTGACCTATTCCTTCTTTCAGCAATCCCATTCTGTGGAGGTGTTCTTGGTGCAAAGACCCATCTCTTAATACCATTCTCATTGTAGAAATTAGTAAATTCATCAGAGATAAATTCACCTCCTCTATCAGATCTTAAGAATTTGATTTCTTTTCCAATCTCTTTTTCTACCTTAGCTTTATACCATGTAAACAACTTAAAGGCTTCAAATTTCTCTTTCAAAAATATAACAGTCATCAATCTAGTATAATCATCAACAAAAAGAATAAAGTATCTATCACCATAATAGCTCTGAGTTCTCATAGGACCACATAGGTCGGTATGAACCAATTCAAGTATCTTCTTTGTTGAGTAGTCTTTGCTTTTAAAATTGGACTGAGTCATCTTACCTCTCTGACATTCATGACACATAGCATGATCCAGTTTTGACAAGTTAGGCAATCCTCTAACTCTTTTCTTCTTACTAATCTTGACCATGTTATCAAAATTCACATGACATAACCTCTTATGCCACAACCATGCATCTTCATCTTTCATTAATAAACAAGAAAATTGATCAATATCAAGATAAAATAGATTACCTTTGGATTGTGTACCAGTTCCAACAAGTCTTCCTCCATCATCATAGATTCTTACCTTTCTTCTCTCAAAAGCAAGTCAGTGACTTGAGTTGTTCAGCTGTACCACACTTAACAAATTGTAATTCAGTCCATCTACCCAGTATGCATTCTCACATTTTATTCTGTCATTAATCATCAGTGAACCTTTACCTCTCACCATACAAGGTACATCATTTCCCATTCTAACAGATCCACCATCATATTCATCAATTAGATCAAATTTCTCTATATCACTAGTCATATGATGTGTACAGCCACTGTCTATTATCCATGTATCATTTCTTCTTACTTTAGAGATCAATGTTGTCTCTTCATGTTTCTCTTCTTCCTTTGAATCATCTTTCATAGCAACAAATACTACTTCTACATCATCATCAGTGTCAGATTCATATTCAAATTCTTCATCTATGTAACATACCTTTTTACCTTTGTCATAGCTATCTCAGTTGTCTTTGTTGTTGTGTCAGTAGCCTCTATTGACTCTTCTCCCATAACTTCCTTCCGATCGGTCTTTGGATCTATCATCATCTTTCGTATTCAGACATCTAGCAGTGATGTGGCCAACTTCTTTACAATTAAAACATGCTAGAGGTAACTTGCATCTATACCTTCCCTTACCTTCCCTTATCAAATTTCTCTATATCACTAGTCATATGATGTGTACAGCCACTGTCTATTATCCATGTATCATTTCTTCTTACTTTAGAGATCAATGTTGTCTCTTCATGTTTCTCTTCTTCCTTTGAATCATCTTTCATAGCAACAAATACTACTTCTACATCATCATCAGTGTCAGATTCATATTCAAATTCTTCATCTATGTAACATACCTTTTTACCTTTGTCATAGCTATCTCAGTTGTCTTTGTTGTTGTGTCAGTAGCCTCTATTGACTCTTCTCCCATAACTTCCTTCCGATCGGTCTTTGGATCTATCATCATCTTTCATATTCAGACATCTAGCAGTGATGTGGCCAACTTCTTTACAATTAAAACATGCTAGAGGTAACTTGCATCTATACCTTCCCTTACCTTTGGGCAATCTTCTGGCCATAAGAGCTTCAAGCTCATCAAGTTCATCATCGGTATTACTGTCACTATCATTATTCTTATCATTCTTGCTACTAGACTTACCAATCTTCAAAGAGGAAATGAAAGTGGATTCAATAGAAGGTGCAATACTATTGTCAAAGTTATTCAATTCAAAGGTTGTAAGCTTACCGATTAGAGTGTCAAGGGTGAGGTTGGATGTAGCCCTTGTTTCATGAATTGTAGATATCATGATTGCATAAACTGGTAGCAAAGTTCTGAGAATCTTGCTTATCACTGTTTCATCATCAATAACTCCACCAGATGCTCTAACAGCATGTACTACCTTTTTTAGTCTATTTTTATATTGCACAATGTTCTCACCTTCTTTCATCTTCATATCATCAAATCAACCTCTTAGGCTTTCTACTCTGGCTCTCTTGACATTCGCATCTCCACTATATATTAGAGTTTGCTTGTCCCACATCTTCTTAGTAGTATCACATTCCTTGATGTCATTAAATTCAGCATTGGTACAGGCAGCAACAAGTTCCATCATAGTAATATTGTGTTCATGCCTATCCTTCAATTGATCAAGAGTTAGGGGACCTGGTGTCAGTTTAATGTAGCCATTCTCCATCAGTTCTAGTGCAGAATTTTCAATTCTAGATATGTGCAACTTCACCCAGATTTTCCATACTGTGAAGTTATCTTTGTTTAGCTTTGGCACTTCCCTCTTATACATCTTGAGACCTTTGTGTTGGAGTCCTTAAAACCATGTTCTAAGAAACTGAAGCTCTGATGCCAATTGTTAGAATAACTGAGAGGGGGGTGAATCAGTTATCCAGTGTCCCAATTCAAAATGTATAATCCAAACAATTCTACTACTTTTGCTAGTTGGTAAACATGAAATACTTTCACTTTCTATGTATTTATCGATTGTTAGTCTAAACTTTGTAATGATTACTGATTAAATCTAACATGTAATATGAAAATTATGATAATAAAAAAATATCACAATCAACACATAACACACTAGATTTAACGTGGAAACCCTGTAAAGGGAAAAACCACCTGGGACCGACAACCCAAAATTGTTCACTCTTTTGAAGTGAGGTCAATGAAGACCCAACCCTATTAAAGGTTACAAAACACACTATTATGTGTGACCTTGTTAGAGGATTTTAGACCAGAAGTTATCGTCCAACTAGCAGTCACTTTGGGGTTGACAGGATAATAATGTTCACTCTATGAATGAAACATCAAAAGACTTTCATAGTCCACTCGGTTAAGAGATTTGACTATGTACAATGGTTAAATATGTAATAGTAGATGATCTACCTTAAGACAACTTCAATTTGTAGTTTACATATCAATGTTCAGCTCATTCAAATATTTCTGATCAATATAACACTTTAGATTCAATACTATATCAACTTACTATGCATCGGTAATAACTCTATAGCTCAGTAAGTATTCTGTAGCTCGGGTCTCATTAACCAGTATGATTAGAATGCATGAAAACTTCTCCACATGATAATTCTATAGTATCTTCTTCTTCTGGCATATGTTTCATAATGAAACCAATGTCTCTTATATAGACGAGTAAATCATTTTCTTTTCCTCCATCAGATTTTGCCACTTAATCATATTCATAGATTTTTCCGCTTTAAGCTCCTTTGACTGATGTGTCAGTAACAAGTTTCAATCTGCTCCATTAGATCCTTTTTGATTTGTGTTAGCCATCAATCTTCATAACAAACATTATCTGTTACCTCGATTTCATACACTTTATAGCTCATCACTTTATCGGCTAAACTGATCATTTAATTCCTTTCTATTTTGCTCGGTTAACAAAGAAATGCATTGGTGAACACAAGCTCAATTAACACTATGCTCGGTATACACTGCACTTCGTCAGTGTATACTAAAATGCTTTATTTACTAACAACACTGCTTTGTGTCTTTCAACTCTATTCTTCATCATAGATGAATGCAACATAATAAAGTCAATTTCATCAAGTCATAGACTCATCAACAAGTTACTCAGTGTATTCCTTATCCTCATCTGTCATATACATCTTTCTCATGTAGATATTTATATTCTTCATCTCTTTCACCTTCCTTTAGATGTGTCAGTATAGTAACTTACAAGATAAGTACTGTCAAGCTAGTTGACATCAATGAAAACATAATATTGATTTAATCATCTTTCATATCTAACCATCAATTCCTCAGTAATCTCAAATTATAAATTCTTCATTCTAGTTCTAAATCAGTTGTAGTTCATCACAATCCATTTTGAGTCTCTACTATTGACTGAGCTGAAACAGGGCTCATTCTCCTTGTATATTGAAGGCTTAGATGTATTAAGAAGTCCGTTTATCATTATGTATCTACTGTAACTTGAGAAATGGACTTGTTTCAAATTCAAAAATTATTGGCTAAATTTTTTTGATGTAGATCTAATAGTTTGAGGGTGATCACCGAGAGTTGGCCTTGGAAAAGGGCTCGTAATTGGTGTCATAGGTGTAGAAGCAAGAGATTGGCCTTAAGGAGGGCATGATTTTATCTTGGAATGAGTTATTAAATGTCAAATAAAAGGTGTATCTTTAAGGAGGATTTTTGGGGTTGAGTTTTGATCAAGTTTCTAAGAGGCCCTAGTTTTGTAACCTCGTTTGGTGAGGGTTTTGTAAAAACCATACTTAGAAAGTTTATGTGACCAAAAGGGTTGGAGAATCCTTTGTTTTAAGTACAAATAAGACACTTTGGAAGGTTTTTTATTTTGGCTCAAACTTTAAAGACCACTTTCTTTGTAAATGTGCTCCAATTAGGCCTAAATTTGGGACTATTTTGCTTGTTT
The DNA here is from genome assembly GCA_027943335.1 of Chamaecyparis obtusa. Taxonomy (NCBI): domain Eukaryota; kingdom Viridiplantae; phylum Streptophyta; class Pinopsida; order Cupressales; family Cupressaceae; genus Chamaecyparis; species Chamaecyparis obtusa. The sequence continues at coordinate 99,008 of BSBK01006462.1, forward strand.
CTATAGAATTTGTCCAAAAGATTAGTATCTAATCTTTTGATATGCTATAGGGGGGCCAAATGGGTTTTTGAATATTTTTCTTATTTCCCAAGTGTTTTGTTAAAAGTGGGTGAAAAATGAAGTGAGTAGGTTTTGAAGGTCTACTAGAGGGAAAAGGCCTAGTTTGGACTAGTTTTGGTAGTTTTTGTTTCCATGTCAGTTGTGGGTAATATTTTATTGATGAAACAATTTTAATGGTGTTAGGATAGATCCCAGAAGGCCTTGGAATAGCCTTGGGTGGTTGGGATCAAGATTTAATCCTTTTGAGCAGAGATTCCTAAAGGGAAAGTGAGTTAACCTTGTGGGTTATTGGGCTTTTGTGTAGATTGATATGGTCAAGGGATTAGCTGGCCTTGTTTCTCTATATCACTACCCCATTCTAGGATGTCAAATATATCTAAGGATTTGCACACCCTAGAAGCCAGAATCTGAGTCGACTCATTTTGATCCCTTTCTAAATCACTTGTTAACAAATCAAAAGAATCATTCCATCTGTAACTAATAACCCAAAAAAATTTATGAATAGTCTTATAGTGTACAACCTTCATAAGGTCTTCAATGAAAGGGAAATACAATGTCACTTGGATTCATATTGGGGGTTTTAAAATGGGCAAAAAAAGGGGGCAATATATTGCCTAAATAGGGGAAGATGGTTTTTATGGGGAGCAGGGGGGGGGGGGGGGGTTTACATAGGGAAATGGGTGTGGGGGGTATTGGGTGGGTATTGGATGGGTGTGAAAAAAAATAAGTTTTGGGAAATATATTTTGAAAATATGGGGATTCTTTAGTATTCCATGAACATATGTGCTATGATTCAAGTTCAATAAGTGAATCCTCAGTGACAACCTCATCCCACCCAGCTTCAATAAAACAATCTGAGAGGTCCTAAAAATGCATATACATGGAAAGAAGAGGGGGATTACCATCAAAATAATCCATCCAAAAAAGATCCTCAAAGCACCTATTATAGATCCAAAAAGGCCCTTCTTAACTAGCTTTTTCCTAGTCTTCAGAGTGTTCTAAACCATAGAACCCCTATGCTCTAACGGATACTAAGTGTACTATTAAATTGTAAGCACTTGTTTTCTCTAAAATTTAACAATTTTTTTGCACCTACCTACTGTATTTACATTATACATTTATATTCTAGGACTTGATAATTGCACTTAATGCATACCTAGTTCAAATTTGAGTCCTCTTATTCCTCTAACTTATGCAAAATCAAGGTAGGATCTAATTTATAGGCATCCTCATCTTTTTTCCTCCAATCAAAAATTCATTTCATCTCCTAGGCCTTATTTCACTTTCTTTTGACCTCAAAATTCAATCATGTTATCAAAATTAACTATAGTTTTGGATTTCACTCTATCAGCTTATCAGTGACCTACCTCTCAAGATTCACCAAAGTCCTTGGGGACTAGACCACCTACGTCAGCCTTGTACTAGGAGCTTGAATCCAGGCTTAGGGCCTAGGTCCACTCCAAGCGATTTGAAAGCTTTCTAAACCTATGGTAGGCTACTTGATTTTGGCTCCCAAAATCACTATAAAAGAAACCTAATTGCTTCATTTTGGCACAACAAAATCAAGTACAAGGTAAAAAACATAATTTGATTACAAGCAATTGAAAGGTGAAAGTCCTAGTATGATGAAATCCATTGAAGCAAGGGTTTTCTATTGAATACTTTACTCAAGAATTCATATCAAGCATCTACATTTCCAACCAAGAATTCAAGACATCAATTTCTACATTACCAAGGAATTTCAAATGGATTGTGAGAATGGCTAGGTGTAATTTTTCTATCTAGGGCTCGGTATGATTTCCTTTTTATTTTCATATGTATGCTTTGGTACTTCATACTTTCATGTTTACAATTACATTGTTTTCATTTACATACTAGGGTTTTACTCTTACCACACATAGGGTTAGTTCTAGGCATTTCTTATGTATTTTAGCTCATTAACATTCTAGACATACTCTACATTAACAAGCACACCAGACTTGACATATTATAATGGTTATCCATGGAGGTGGAAATCACCAAAATGGGAGGGTTGACTAAGGAAAACCCCTATATAACCACACACACACCTTTTTAGATTTGTAGGTTCGAAAAGGAAAGATTCATATATAGATTTGAAAATAGGACCTTAAGGTAGAACTAGATCAATTCTATAAATCAATCCAAAAACCCTCAGTACTAGTATGACTTAGTCAATCTAGTCCTTGAACTAGGCTTCCCAAATCAACCTTGTCCTTTTCCATATCTGAAAGTTCTAGAATAGTTAGGCACAAATTCTAGATTGTTGAATTTGAAACTCAACTAAATTCAAGACTCCAACATTTAGAAAATTCAGGTTTAGAGTGCAATCTTTCACTTCCTTTTTTTAGGTGCATACATTCTTATCCCTATTTCCTTGCATTTAATTTTCTAGATCAGGTTTACATATTATTTTTAATTTCTATGGGAATCAATCAAATCTAACCCTATAAAGCATATATCCTGAGGTTGCACCCTAACTCAATAGGTTGTACTTACCAAATCCATCTTGTAGGTAATAGTATTTGATTCCAATGTATAATAGTACCTCATGATTTATTGAGTGATCTACCTCTTAGCATTTCTCACCATTTCCTATTATACATTTTGGTGAACCTAAACCTTTCATGTATTGTACCTTTTTGTTGGTTAGTTAGATCTTGCATGCATTTCAAATCTCAAAAAGAATAAAAACATTATCATCTAGTGTTTAAGATTTACTATTGATGCATCGTATTAAGCCTAGATCTAGCTTTTGTGCTTTCATCATCTTGTTTGTTAGTTAGATCTACATATTATTGCCTCATAAAAAGAAGTAAATATTTTTTGTCTTTTCGTTTCTTGCATTTCATTTACATTTGAAAAAATACAAAAAAAATTGCATTTTATTTATCTTTAGCTTATTTCAAACATGTATGATTTCTTTATAGATGAGTATTTTGATGATTCCTTTAGTAGTCATGATGTTAAGGACCCTTATTATTTTTCTATTAGTGGAGATTATGATGTGATAGGTGAGCTCTTTGATGAATTCATCTCTACTAAATCTTCCTCTATGTCTCTTCAGCCAAGCTTTTACCAAAAATTGCTTAACTTTCTTCCTTTGAGTGACTCTATTTTCAACATTGAAACATCTAAAATATTTTTCCATGCTCAACCTATGCTAAAAAGGCCTATGATAACTATCAAATGATGCACTCAATCAAATTCTTTTGAAAAACCTAACAAACCCATGATTACAGTTAAAGAATATAATCAACAAAGTCCTTTTCTATCTTCGAACAAGCCTATTATAACTATTCAAGGAAAATATATAATTACTATGGAGTTCATTAAGGATTATCATATAGTACACCTATTATATGAGAAATAATCCTCAATCTACCAATCTAGTTATTCCTACTTATTTACCACCTTCTCAACCCATGCTTCCTCTACCATCCCTCTTATCTCCCAATCTTGGAAATGAGTATGATTTGGTAGAGAAATTACATGCTACTCTTTCTAAGATTTATCTTTGGGAACTTCTTCAAACTTATCCTACATACCACTAAGCCTTGCAAAAATATTTAACCACTTTTCCAACTCCACCCCTAATCAAGATAACATAAATTCCTTTTTAGAATGCATACATGCTACTCCTATTTTGACTAGAGTTATCTTTATTGAGCATGACTTACATTCTAAAGAAGTTCAAGATCAACATGATGACCTTATGGTGGATATCATTATCAATGGTAATTTCATTCATTGGACCTTAATTGATAATGGGATTGGATTAAATTTTTATAGTATGGACATGTTGTAAGAGATCAAAGTTGATATTTTGACTATTAAACCTAATTCCATTCCTATTTGTGGCTTTAACAATGTTGCTAAGAAAACATTGGGTATCATCACATTACCTATTAAGGTAGGTCCAATAATTCTTGACACTATCATTCATGTCATCCCTAGACCTCTTAATTATAATATTTTTTTGGGTAAACCTTGGTTAAATGTTATGCATGATGTTCCTCAACTCTTCATTGAAATATCAAGTTTATCTACAACAATTTTATGTACACACTTATGGAAGATGATAGACTGAATAGTTGTTTTCATACCAAGTCAAGCAATAAATCTGTGTCTAGTGAGTAAAAAAAAGATCATGAACCTAAGGATGATCCTCCTTCTACTAGCGTACTTATGGATGATGATTGGGGATCCTTAGATTTCACACCAACTTATGTTGCAAAGTACAAAGTCCCAACACTTAAACTTGAGTACAACAACACCTCTTTCTGATGAGATTATTAATGAATTTGTTTATGCTTCTTCTCCTAATAAATATTTAGAAACTATCAAACCTGATTGTTATGACATATTGACTTATGAGGCTCCATTAACTTTTTCAGATATGGCTTCTCGTTATGGTCTTGGTTATCATTTATTAGAAAAACATGGACTCCATGGGAATGGATGTGGAAAATTTATACAAGGAATTCAAGTACCCTTAGAAAAAAAGGGGAATAAGTATTCTTATGGATTAGGATTTAATCCTTATAATAAACCACAACCATTTAATCTCCATGTCAACACTATCCATTTCAAACCTCTGAAAATCATGAATCCTCAACATATTGATTTTGATCAAAAGATTTATTTTGATACATTTAGTAACGATTATTCTTTAGCTGAATTCTTGGGGGCATGCGATGAGCTTCCTCCTTATCATCGGAATAGGGGATTTCCTTATTGTTTTAATGTTGAAACATACTTTGGACAAGGGATCACTTCTAGACATAAACATGATTCCACTTTTTCTATGGGTTTCTCTCAAAAAACTACTCTTTTGATTACTAATACCATTAATGTGTAAATGGATCCTTATAACACTAAAAATTTGATGAAAATTAGAAAATGTCTAAATGGGGATGAATTAAAAGAGATTACTTCTCTTCTTCTTTAATTTCCTAATATATTTGCTTGGCTTATTCTAATATGCCTAGAATTGATCCTAAAATTGTTACAGATAACATTGTCCTTCTTTCTAATGTGAAGCTGGTAAAAGAAAAGATATGCAAGATGAATCTTTCTATTTCCCTCCTTGTGAAAGATAAAATTGAAAAAATCCTTGATGTTGGATTTATTCTTCCTATTAATTATTCTCCTTGGATCTCAAACATTGTAGTTGTATCTGAGGGAGACAATAAAATCTGAATGTGTACTAATTTTTGTGACTTAAGAAAAGCTTCTTTAAAGGACAATTTATCACTCCCAAACATTGATATGATTATGGATTCCACAATGGGACATGCCGTATTATTTTTCATGGATGGTTTCTCTAGTTATAATCAAATCTTCGTTCCTACTCAAGATCAATACAAAATTACTTTTATAATTCCTTAGGGAACCTTTTGTTGGGTCATCATGCCCTTTTGTTTGAAAAATACAAGTGCTAATTATCAATGTGCTATGAATCTTATCTTTCATGATTACATCCATAAGATTCTTGAATATTGTGTTGATGACATTCTTGTGAAGTCCATTTCTCATAAGGATCATGTTCTTGTTCTTAGACAAATATTTGAATGTATGCATAAATATAACATGCACTTGAATCCTAAAAATTGTGATCTTGGTGTAGTTAGTGGAGAACTTCTTAGATTCATCATTTCAAATTGGGTTAATGAAGTGGATACTAAAAATATCAGTGCCATTATGAATATGCCACCTCCCCAAAACATCTCACAATTTTGTAGTTTAAAACCTATAAAAATACAAGTTATTCATCGATTTTTATTACACTTGGTGGATTATAAAATTAATTTCACTTCCTTGTTAAAGAAAGACTACTTTCTCTTGGAGTGATGATTGTAAACATACATTCAAACAATTCAAACAATATCTTGCTAATCCTCCTATATTACAACATTCTCAATCTAATCAAGCATTCCTCTTATATACTTATGCTTCTCCTAATGCTTTAGATGTTGTTTTAGCTCAACATGGATAAGAATGGAAAAGAGAAACCGATGTATTACATTAGTCTTACTTTGATGGATTATGAAATAAGATATACTCAAATAGAAAAGAAATGTCACGTTAGTTTTTTCTTGTCAAAAACTTTGACATTATCTTCTTAATGTTGAAATCAATGTCATTATCAAATTTGATCCTTTGAAACATATTTTCTCAAAAACTGATCTTTCAAGATGCTTGGATAAATGGGTTATGATGTTGAGTGAGTTTGATTTAAATTTTTTTTCTCAAAATAAAATTCAATGGAAAGCTTTGAATGATCATTTCGCTGAATCTCCTTGACCTACTTCAACTTCTAATCCTATCACCTTCCCCAATGAAATTGTTTTACCTATAGACACTGGTGATACATGAGAATTATACTTTGATGGATCTAGATGTAGAATTGGCTCTAGTTCTGGTGTTGTTCTTGTATCTCCTTAAAATAAACCTATACCTTTACCATATTATCTTAACTTTTCTTATACTAAAAACATTGTAGACTATGAAGCCCTTAATGTTGGATTGAAAGAGGCTTTATCCCTTAAGGTGAAAAAATATTAAAATCTTTGGGGACTCAAAATTGATAGTGCAACAGATAAATGGAACATATCAAGATAAATATTCTAAGTTGACACAATTTGTGATTTATCTCTTGATAAGTTATCTCTCATTCTATTTCATCTCTACCTGGAAAGAATAGTATACATGCAGATACTATGGAAAGCTCAACTTCTCTTATTTCTTTAGAAGATAATGTTTAAAGTTATCAATTCACTATACATAATCTTGTTAGTCATTTTGTCTCTAATAGTTATAGTAGTGAGGATTTTTTTAAAATCTCCATTCAGATGAATGGAATTTATACATCTTTCATTACTTGGGAGATGATACTTTACTTGAATCAGCACCAAGAAATACTAGAGCTCAAATACAAAAGAATTCTAAAAGATATATTATTATTGCTGATATTCTTTATAGGTTCTCCTACAATGGTCTTTTAATTTGACGCCTTACAAAAATATTATTCAAGATCTTTTGGTGGTCATTTTGGTGGAAAGCCCTTAGTTAACAAGCTCCTTCATATGGGATATTATTTGCAAACTATGGAACAAGATTGTTTTACCTTTATCAAATGATGTTCTCAATGCCAACATCACAACAATATCATCCATGCTCCTTCTCATGAACTCCAGTCTCAAGTAGCTTCATGGCCCTTTAATCTTTGGGGATTGGATCTCATTGGAAAAATATCACCTCCTTCTTCTCAAGGACATGTGTATATCATTACTGCTACTAATTATTTCACTAAATGGGTAGAAGAGGTTCCTCTTTTCTCTACTAAAACTGATGTCATTTGAAATTTCATCCTAGAGAATGTTAGTTCTCAATTTGGTATTCCATCCACGATAATCTCTAATAATGGTACTCCATTTAAAAACAAGTAACAAAGTTTCTAGAAAAATATCATATCAAGCAACGCTTTTCTACTACTTACTAGCCTTAGTCTAATAGCCAAGATGAGACATCTAACAAGGTCATTGAGAAAATTATTAGGAATTCTATCAATAAACATTCTAAGGATTGGCACATGTAGTTGACTTATGCTTTATGGGCTTATAGGACAAGTGTTCACATTGCGACAGGAACAACTCCTTATAATATAGTTTATGGTTATGCCTTTGGAGTTGGAAATACACTTATTAAGAGTTTCCCTTAATGACATAATTGATAATGAGACTTTGAGATAACAATGACTTCAATAACTTGAGATGTTGGATGAACAACACATTAATGCCCTCAAGCATATTCAAGAATATCATAAATATTTAAAGAAGAAGTATAATCATAAAAGGGTTGAGCATTATTTTTCAATTGGAGTTTTAATTATTTATAAGAATCAATGTAATGTAAATTCTCTACCTAGAGAAAGAGGTTAGTTAATTCCTAATTGGTTTGGTCCATACATCATCACTGAACTTTACGGTTCTAGCACATATAAATTAGCTAATATGGATGGTATACCACTTAGGAACCCTATAAAAGCTATGCATTTGTGTTGGTATTATGATTAAATCTTTCTCATCTTTCTCTTCCTTCCCTTCTTCCTTTATTTTCTCATTTTGATCTTTATGTGTGTTAGTATCTTTTTATTAGAGTGTTATATGCTAATATTTGTTATTTTCATGTGTTGCTTCATTCTTGACAAAAATGTACATATTTTGGTCTTGAATTGGTTTGTAATATGTTAATCATTTTGATTAAGATATTAATTAGAAGATTCTTTCACACTTTCTTTTCATCAATATTTTATGTTTGAATAGATTGGTATTTAGTTATTTCTAATATCTAGACTACATGTTCATCTATTTGCATAAGCATGCATTTAATTAAAGCTAGCTCTTGGATTAAATCACATGTATATCATTTTAATATTTATAGCATTGTTTACATAATCAATCATAAAGATGTTAAAAGTAGAAATACATATTTAAACATAAAACAACACACACACACATATATCAAAATGTCATGTACATAATCGTCACTGTACAAAATGTGCCATATATATATCAAGACATGCATAAAGAATATCAAGTCAGTTCTGCTCCATGGGATGATGACTCCCCGATCCCTCAGGTCTACAATGAGAAGATGGTGGCTTTCATGTGGACTATGGTCTATGAGATGTCATGGATCATGAATGGCTCCTAGATGATCTCCTCTCTGCATGACTTTTTAATACACCTTGTATCTCTTGTATCTCACACTATGTCTCCACCAACTCTCACTGGAGTCTCTCTCTCATCTCTCAATAGCTACATATCCACTTGTGTGGATGCAAACACATCCTTGTGTCATCCTAGGTCTCATTGTGCCTCATGTCTCACATGAGAGGATGATGGTATCCTCAACACTATGGTGATGTCTCTCAACACCTCACCTACAAAGAGTCTCCATTCACTTGTACCAACTATAACATATAAAATTAATAACATTAAAAAAACAAATACATTTATTTAAATTTACACTTAAGTGTGTTTAATATTTTGTACTTACATCTCCTTCATCCTACTCATGATCATCAATAGCTAGAGTTTTTGGGGATTTACCCTAGGATGTCACTGGGGGCACATACTAGGTGATCTCTCCATGCTCTCAAAAGGAAAAATCCCTTGGAGGTGGCAACTCTAATATGGATCTTGGTGGTCTCATCCTTAGAGGGGTAGAATCCATTCACAATGTTGTCTCCTTATCATCTACACCATTTTCCTCAACCATAGGTTCCTCCTCTGGCATGTCTCCCAGCTTCTTGTCCTCACCCTCATCATCATCTCCCTTCTCATCATATTCATCCTCCTTTTACTCCTCATATTTGGTTATTATATGCTCTTCTCTAAAGCATGGCCCTGGGCCTCCCATAGGGTAGCCTATTGGAAAGATGGGTTTGATTCCATGCACATTGATGTATCTATGATAATCCCTCATGTCACTTGCATCAGTGACTTTATGTGGTACCTTGATGTCCTTCTATGACTCTAAATTTGTCACCTCTACATCATCTATTATGTGGTGCAGTATGGTCACATGTCTCTCGATAATTATATGTTCATGAGAGTAATGATACACTAGAGTTGAACCCTATGTGATACAAAACTATCGTTATATCAAAATAGAATGGAAATACTATGTATTTTTTCCTTCTCTCTATAAATCTATGCCTCTGTATGCACCTCATCTATTGTTTAGTGTATGTCTAGGATGGCATGGCATGTGTCTATAAGGTCTCCATGTGATATCATTTTCTTGCAACTGATCGATGGTCACCCTCTAGTGTAGTAGATCACCACACTGGCAAGGTGAACTTAATGGATATCTATATTCGTGTGGATATATAACATCAACATCTATTAGAAATACCACTGGTCGCATACAAGTGATATTCTCAAACATCTATATCTATAATAATGTACACAGTTCTAGATTATGTCTTTGATATATCACAAATATCCCCAAATCATAGTAAAAATGGACTATCATACTCTTCCCCCATGAGTGTACTATCCAATGTCTCTCCACATGTCGAACCACATGTGCTAGAAGAATAGAAAACATTGCTCCATTGTAATCAGGAGTGACTACAACAATAAAAATACACAGTAATATCTTCTTGATCAAAGGAATTTCCTTAGATGCATGCACCAATTCCTTTAAAGGAATGTAATATCTAAGAACACCAAGCCAACACCAACCCAAGAAATATACCTAATCTCTCTCAATATCTATCTTTGATCTCTCTTTACTAAATCTCATTTTTGGGCCTCAAATAGGTAATTGTAGGATATGGTGCACATCCTCAAGTGTGATGACCATCTCACCTGTAGGTAGGTAAAATTTTGAAGTTTCCTCATCCCACCTCTCTATCAAAGCCATCAACATGGTGTGGTGAAATCTCATATGCAAAAGATAATATACCCAATACAATCCCACATCTCTTAGAAATTGTATATCCTAAGGTACCAATATACTATACTGCCCTCAAAGGTATGTCATAGTCTTCATTTTGGTACGCTCATGCATGGTAGGAAGATCCTGCAATCACAGATCAACAAAGAAACATCATAAAATTATATACATCAATCAAACTAAATCAAAAAGAAGAAAAATAGAAATCTCCAGGAATATGTCAACTTTCATGTAGAATAGGTCAAATTTTTGGGTTTCCTAGTCTACGCATAATCAGATCCTATCTAAAGCTTAGTTCTATACCTAATGAAAAAAGTTAAAATACTAGAAAAAAGGTCAAAGAACAAGTATTGAGGTGTACCTCATCAAGAGGCAACTCATCCTCCATTTCTCTCCTCCATGGGATCTTCACTGAAGGGGCAATACAATATCATGTGCATTCATATTGGGGGATTTAAAATAGGAAAGAAAAAGGGGCCACGTATTTCCTAAATAGGGGGGAGGTGTAGATCTCTATAGTTTTGTTGACCATTAGTGCTTCACACTTAGTCATATATCTAGGCAATGATGGTTGGTCATCATTGCGACCGAGTCATTTTGTAAAGGCTGACTTATGTATTGTATACTTACCGAGTAGTAGTACTGCTGAGTAAAGTCATGGTCACTATGTGTTTGTATTATGCTGAGTATATTTTTTGCCGAGTTACATATATAATGATTACCGAGCGACAGAGAAGATTCACAGATGTCAAGTATAGTTAATGCAAAGTACTAGGAATAACTTTTGCCGAGCTAGCCAGGAATGACATATAAGTTTGAAATAGCACAATGATCGAGGTAAACCATTTTTGGTGATAGTGGTGTTTTGTATTTTGTTTGTTAAGGTAATTATGCATCCATCTTATAATCATTGATCCCTATGTAATACCTAGAGCTAATCAGAAAATTGTATAGCTTAAGCAGAAATAGAAATAAATTTGAAGCATAGATCTTGAATCATTAAGATGTTTTGGTTATTATATAAGGTCAAGATCTAAACCAAGAGAAGTGTGTGAATCAGAGGGAAAAAGACATATTGAGATCAAACAAATACTATGACTATGAGAGAATGATTAGAGAGGTATATTCAGAATAGTCAAGTATTCAGACAGAGTCTAGTGACTGGGCTAAGCAGTTAAAGGATAAAATCAAGAAAGATCAGATAGAAGAGATCACTAATATACAATAAAGAGGAGATTTGTAATCTACATACAAGTGCAAACTGAAAGATCAGGTACTGAGACATTTTAACTAGTGTATCAGGGTAAATCTCTTAACCGAGTAGTCTTAATAGACTTTATGTAATCTCTTTACTAAGTGCTTACTTTGTTGTAAGTTTATAAATGCTTTAACAAGGTAGACTATATAATTCTTTTAGCTTTTAACAGAGAAAACCTTTCACAGGGTAGATCATGAATTGATCACATTTTGTAAGCCTTAACAGGCAAAACTTATTACTGCAGTAGTGAAGATTTGTAGGTGTCATCCCCACCCCAGTTTTACCTTTCAAGGGTTTCTAGGTTACCAAAATTATGGTGTTATGAGTGATTTCATGTATGCTGCTTAATATGTTTAGTTTCTTACAATGATCAAGTTTTGTTTATGTCATGCATAAAGTTTTATCAGAATGAAAAGGTTAAAGTAGGTAATATCTGATTCACCCCCCCCCCCTCTCAGTATTACTTTCCCACTTATATTTCCAACAATTGGTATCAGAGTAGAAAGGTTTCTCTTAAGGAAGTCTAACGACTTGAGGAAAAAGATCTTAAAATGGAAGCTTATAAACTGGCGAAGATCATAGAGAAACAAAAGATTGAAGTACAACTGGCATTGCAACAACTAGAATAAGCCATAGGAGAATTGAAGAAATCCTTGAGCAAGAGAAGAGAGATTGCAATTCAACAAAATGAACCATAGTACAAAGAAGAAGACATCTCTGGACTATTTGACAATGGTAACTCTGCCGAGAGTGATAAAGCTATAAAAGAACTACTGGAGAAAAATACCATACTAAATGATGACATCAGAACTCTAAAGAGAGAACAAGAAATTCAATCTGTCAGACTTTGTGAATTAGTGGAACAAAAAAAGAAATCTAAAGATGATAAGGCAATGGCTGAAGAAGAAAAAAGACAAATTGCAATTAGGCTAGATGAAAGAACAAGTGACATGAAAAGGTTGACTAATAATCAACTAGATATGGTAAATCAATTACTACTAGTTAATCAGGAATTGGGCAGGAAAGATATGGAAATCAATCAACTAAGGTCTGAAAATGATTAGTTGAAACATGAATTGAGAACTGAAAAAGAAATCAATGAAAGGATGAACAAACCCAATGAAGCTGCAAAATATTTTGAAGAGCTGTTAAGATCACCTAGAAGTTCCAGTGATAGATCTGGACTTGGACTGAATGAACATTCATCTACTGAAGAAGGAGAATCATCAAAGAATGGAGAATAGAAGATTGCTAAACCAAAGAACACCAAGCCCACATGTCATCACTATGGAAAGCTAGGACATATAGCCAACATATGCAAAAGCAAACATGGTAAGTCTGATTCTAAACCTAAGTTTAATGGACATTGTTTTAATTGCAAGAAGCATGGACATCAAGCACATGAATGTAGCTCTAAGGCTAGCAATTCATCCACCTCACCTAAGTTTCAAGGAAGTTGTTTCAATTGTCAGAAATATGGGCACAAAGCATTTGAATGTAGATCTAGACCCAGGTGGTCATCAAATGAACAAACCAAGCCAGTCACAAAGCACAACTTATACAATTGGGATTACAACACTTGGTATAATTGCCATTATTGTGGTAAATATGGACACATCGGAGCAAATTGCATGAAGACTCATTTTAGAGGCAAATCTAAAAGCTGGATGAATGGAAGCATGGTTTGTTACAAATGTAATAAGGTTGATCACTTAAAGAAAGATTGTAGATCACCCATGCCGAGCAATGATAGTAACCAGAATGAAGATATTTGTGAGAAACTAAAGAATAAGATGGAAAAGACATGGAGGAAGAAAGAAGAAGAAAATTCAAGTGAAGCTAGCACATTTGTGGTCACCCAATTCGATGGATCAGGTGATCACACCTCTTCTAATTAAGCATGGAAGGTATGTTTGGAACTGAGTCTTGCAAAGTCTTATTTTTCATCAATTCCTAACATAGAATTGAGCAAAAGTCCATATCTACATAGATAAAGATGCATTAGGACATATCTGAGAAAAATAGAGAATTTAATTTTGATGTCGAGCATCAGTGTCTTGACCGAGCTATCAATGTATGTCGAGCACCTGCTATGGCCGAAATGCTATATATGCTGAGTTGTATCGCAATGATTATATCGACCGAGCTTGTGAGTTTGCCGAGATAGCTGTATACCACCAAAACTTGTACGAAGCATTTATGAGGCCATAATTCTATTTTTTAGATTCTATAAAGTGGAAAGTTGCCATTAATTTTATTTCACCAGGCTATTTGAGATTTCAGAGAGCGATTCAGAGTTTGTGAAACTAGTTTAAGAAAGGTGATTCTGAATTTTCTCAGCGTGTCGTCGAAAAAATTTATCTACAGGGTTATTGACAAAAAAGGTACTCTACCGAGTAAATATTCATTTTTTTAGAAATTATTGTTTAAAATGGCATCATCATCATCTGCACCAGTCAAGAAACAAGGGATGGAATTTTTTAATGTGCAATTAGTAAGGAATGAAGTTTGCAATCTGAAGGTATTCAAGGCAATGTTAGAGAGTGCAATTAAAGGAGATTTAAATAGAGCCCTATCTTCCATTCCAGAGAATGTGTTATTAATGAATGACGTTAGGTCTTGCTACATGTGTAAAATTGGAGAAATCAGTGATTACGAGATCAGGAAAGCTTATGATAAACTATGTGTCAATGGAGTGTTGAAGCCAAAACATAAGGTTGTTGCCAATCAAGGGTTAGTGCATGCCCTAAATTTCCCACAAAATTTTAAAGTGGAATGGATAAAGATCATTTTGAGTTGATTACATGACATGCATTTATGGTTGGAAGACGGACTAGTGAAGATTACAAAGGAAATGATGCATAAAGTCACTGGTTACCCTACAATTGAAGGAAAAAGAATGATGAAATGTGAAAGTAAGGAAGATATTCAAGCTAACACTCAGGAAGTTTGGAACAAATGAGGAATGACAATTTCCACCATAATTGATCCAGAAATTGAATTTTTTGTTAGAGTCATCTCGCACAAGTTCTATCAATCTAGTCGGTTGGACAACGTCCCCTGTATGGTAGTGGACCAGGCATGGAAGATAATCAAGAAAGGACACACATATGACCTTTCTGAGCTCCAGTAGACTCAACTTGCTGAGAACTTGAACTCCATCTAGATGGCAAAGAATTCTATGTGTAAGTTCGGTTCCTTACTGATCTATTTGTTCTTTTATGTCAAGAAGAGTTTTCCTACACATGGAGATGTTACATGGGACAAGAAGAAAACTATCATTGTTCAAATCAATGAATTTATAAATCAGCTTAGAGATGATTTTCAAGGAAGAATGGATAACTATTTTATTGAGTTTAAAAAGAAGATGAGAAATAGGACTAGAGTCCCTGTGTCTTTGATTGAAAAATACAGCAAGGATATATGTTTTCTGGTTGACACAAATTTTACTTATGCACAGGTAGTCCTACCTAGGATTTCATGGTTAATGCCATTACCTTATGAAATTAACATAAATGAAGCTACTGTTGCAATCACAGCCCACTTAGCTGAAGAAATTGATAATAAAGCACCTTACTTTGGAACATTTGCTGAAGCCAAATCCAAGATCTCTTTGGGATTAATGGCTACCACCATAGAGAGGAAAAGAAAGAAGATAGTGAAGAATTTGGAAAATTATGTCAAAGAATCTAAGAAGGATGCATCACTGGAGTTGACCCAGGATTGGGAGAAGATGAACAGAGTGAAAGTAGTGGTAGTGAAGAAGAAGAAGAGAAAGAGAAGAAACTAGTAATTGCTGAGTCCCTGGCTAAGAAAATAATGTTTAAACCTAAAGTGTCATCAACACCAACACTTAGGCCCAGAACTAGAAGAACTGCTACTGAGACTCCTAAGATGACACCTGCATCTGCTAAGAGAAAACCCGCACTACCTAAGGCAGTGCCGAATAAGGTTATGAAGAGACCTAGAAGGAAACTTGTTCTAGCACAAGATGATGATGAAGAAATTGAAAGTGATTAAGAATTAAAGAGGAAGGTTACACAATAGGGTACACAACAAAGCACTGTTGATGAATTATGTCATAAGATTACTAGCTCTGCAGCAGTGGATGAGTTGAAAAGATTAAAATTTGGGAACATGAGCATTGGAGATAAAGAGAAAGTAGAAGATGCTATTCTTGAAATGTTGTGCACTTTCAAGATGCTGCCAATTCAAATTGAAAATAGAATTCCCAAGGAATTATGTAACAGGGTTGCACAGAAATGGGAATATGCTCTGCAAATAGAAAAGGAAATAAGGGAGAGTACATTAGCACAAGTTGAGTCCACTCTCACCCCTTCCAACATCAAAAAGATAACTGAACAATACAGAGGTAAGTTTGATCCCAAACTTAGAGCTTATCTAATTCTTCAACACAAGGTTGAGGATGTTTTACAAGAAAGTATCAAAATATGGAAGATAGTGTTTGGATTGTTGATCGATAAGGATGAAGGAAAATATGCTAGTACTTCAAAAGTTGTTGAACCTAAAATCAAACAAAATAAAATAGAGATTGGACCTCCTAAGGAAGTGAAAGCACATCACACATCTGAGGTTCACATTATTGACATAACCAAGGAGATCCCCGTCATGAATTCATTTTTGACTGGGGCTGATTTAAAGAATACGGAAGCAAATGATATACCCTTGCCAAGTAGTAAAACTCTACTTTTATATGTCATGGATTATCCAACAATTACTGGCACACAATCTGTTGATGTGAATCCTACTCTACCTAAAGTTGCTACTATTGAAAAGTTAGTCGGTACAAGCCTTACCAAGGAACCCATAAAGTCGGTACCACTAACTCAATCTACATCTACCGAGGAAGAGGACAAAGTAGAAGGAAAAATCCAAAGTCCTCCTATGGAAGATAACAACAAAGAAGAAAAAGGAGATAATTTAGTTGGACAAGCTGTTAGTCCTCATGTCGAGGATAAGGGGAAAGGAGAGGCAAATATCAAAGGAAAATCCATTAAGGAGCAAGAACCAAAGGAGCAAGAGGCAATAAAAGCTCTTGTATAGATGTCGAGTGGAAGCACCCCACCAAGAGCATAGAAGGAGAAAGTTGAGGGAACAATTGATGAGGTCATTGTTATTCCTAAATGGGATACCGATAACCTCTCTTATGAGAAAATGCAGATTTTGAAGGATTTGCTGATGAGGAAAAGTAGGCAAGAAGAACTCCAAAGGGAACATCAGCAGAAATAGGTCCTTTATGAAATAAAAGATATATTTAATGAAGCTCATCAATTATCAGATGTAAATAGTTCCACCCCCATATTGGAACAGCTTATACACATTGTTCAAAAAAGTAAATAATGAAGTTAGTTGTGCAACTGATAAGTTATTTGAGTGGTCAGAATGGAATTTGAGACCAAAATGCTTGAGAAAGTATTTGTCGTGATAGCAGTGAAATAGGTTGAGCTGTCTACTTTGGTAAAGGAGACCGAAGAGTTAGTTGTGAATGGACAGTCTCTGTTGGCCAAATTTTGTAATGTTGAACTATTCACTAATGAGAATCAATGACTGGTTGATGCTCTAAAACAAGAAATTAAGGGTACAAGTCAGTCCCTGAGCTTGGATGTAGACACCAGTGTAGCACATTATGTCAAAATCATGCAAACCCAAGGTAAGTTAGCCGAGTTGATGGCTAATGATGGCAAGATTCATTCTCGCCTACTCTCTATCCAAACAATTTTGACACCTCATCTAGAGGCCATACAGAGAAAGTTAGTAAAGGCTAAGGAATTAACGCAGAGTAATCCACATTTCTCCACAGCCAAGAGCCTCATCAGTTTAGCTGCTGATCTAGAAGTGCAAATAGAAGTTTTAAACATTGCTTCAATAGCTTGGGTGAATGCACTCTACATGATCATGGTGTTGCATAAACCTTTTCTGGAGAACTTTTGTGAGCTACCTACTAATGAAGAGATTCGTTGTGTCAAAAACAAGGGGGAATCATCATGACATGAGTAAGGACAAGGATAGAATAGGGACAGGTA
Source organism: Chamaecyparis obtusa (assembly GCA_027943335.1). Classification (NCBI taxonomy): domain Eukaryota; kingdom Viridiplantae; phylum Streptophyta; class Pinopsida; order Cupressales; family Cupressaceae; genus Chamaecyparis; species Chamaecyparis obtusa. The sequence goes on from BSBK01006462.1 coordinate 116,858, forward strand.
ACAAAAAGTTTCAAATTTTTTGAATGTATATATATCTCAGGGGGAGTAGTAGGCTAGTACAAACATACTTTTGTAATTGTAAGTACAAATGTTATGACAAAGTGTTTTTGCCACTAATGTCAAAGGGGGAGATTGTAGATCTCTATAGTTTTGTTGACCATTAGTGCTTCACACTTAGTCATATATCTAGGCAATGATGGTCAGTCATCACTGTGACCGAATCATTTTGTAAAGGCTGAGTTATGTATTGTATACTTACCGAGCAGTAGTACTACTGAGTAACGTCATGGTCACTATGTGTTTGTATTATGCCGAGTATAGTTTTTGTCGAGTTACATATATAATGATTATCGAGCGACAGAGAAGATTAATAGATGCTGAGTATAGTTAATGCCAAATACCAAGAATAACTTTTGCCAAGCTAGCCAGGAATGATGTATAAGTTTGAAATGGCACAATGATCGAGGTAAACCATTTTTGGTGATAGTGGTGTTTTGTATTTTGTTTGTTAAGATAATTACAGAGGTAATTACACATCCATCTTATAATCATTGATCCCTGTGTAATACCTAGAGCCAATCATAAAATTGTATAGCTTAAGCGGCAATAGAAATAAGTCTGAACCGTAGATCTTGAATCGTTAAGATGTTTTGGTTATTATATAAGGTCAAGATCTAAACCAAGAGAAGTGTGTGAATCAGAGAGAAAAAGAGATATTGAGATCAAATGAATACTATGAGTATGAGAGAATGATCAAAGAGGTATATTCAGAATAGTCAAGTATTCAGACAGGGTCCAGTGATTGAGCTAAGAAGTGAAAGGATAGAATTAAGAAAGATCAGATAGAAGAGATCACTAATATACAGTAAAGAGGAGATCTGTAATCTGCATACAAGTGCAAATCAAAAGATCAAGTACTAAGACATTTTAACTTGTGTATAAGGGTAAATCTCTTAACTGAGTAGTCTTAAAAGACTTGATGTAATCTCTTTACCAAGTGCTTACTTTGTTGTAAGTTTATAAATCCTTTAACAAGGTAGACTGTATAATTCTTTTAGCTTTTAACAGAGTAGACCTTTCATAGGGTAGATCATGAATTGATCACATTTTGTAAGCCTTAACAAGCAAAACTTATTACTACAGTAGTGAAGATTTGTGGGTGTCATCCTCACCCCAGTTTTACCTTTCAAGGGTTTTTGGGTTACCAAAATTATGGTGTTATGAGTGATTTCATGTATGATGCTTAATATGTTTAGTTTCTTACAATGATCAAGTTTTTTTTATGTCATGCATAAAGTTTTATCAGAATGAAAAGGTTAAAGTAGGTAATATTTGATTCACCCCCCCCCCCTCTCTTAGTATTACTTTCCCACTTATATTTCCAATAGGAGGGGGTTTTTTGGAGTGGGTGGTGGGGGTTTATATAGGAAAAAAGGTTTGGGGAGTATTGGAGGGGGGTGACAAAAAAAGAGTTTCAAGCAATATTTTCAAAAAATAGGGGGATTCTTTAGCATGCCACAAATGCAAGTTCTATGATTCAAGTTCACTAAGTGAAGCCCTTGTACTCTCCTCAGAACCTCCATCCTTGTCAATTGTAGCACCTGCTTCCTCAACATATTCATCTTCTTCTTTCTTCACAAGAAAAAATAAAGGTAATGTAACAAATGAGTTTTCAAAAAGGTAATAGCTAACTTATTATCACTTTCTAGGTTAGTTATCTTTTTTTCATTTAACTTGTACCAATTAATCTCCTTCATTAATACATCTCTTCAATAATTTCATCGTAACTTGAGCTAGTGATGCAGGAGCATCCTTGGGTCATTGGAAATCTTGCATCACCCAAAAATATTTCCTTTTAGTTTTTTTGTTTACTATTCTAGTTGGGAAGTTTCTAGTGTTTAGGCCTACTATTATTCCAGTTGGCTCATTTTATTATGCAATATTTATGTTGTGTTCTAGACATTCTAGAGATCCCATGTCTAGCATTTCATCTCATTTCGATGTTTCCAGATGAAGTTATTTAATGTTTGGGTCCAATCCTATTTGCTTCTCATAGTATACAACCATGGTGGTGAGATTTGTCTTGCAGTAGAGTTTCATGTTATGAGAAGCTTTGTGGTGCCTTATTCAATGTTCTTACACATGTGGCCAACCTCATTTTATGTTTACACAACATGATGTATCTAATTGGAGGTGTTCTTATGAATTTGGGTCTTGACCTATTTGTTTGTAAACCATTTTCTTTATCTAGGGGATTTAGATTGGATAATCCAACTTGTGGCTAACAGTCTTGTAATTAGGTAGGTCTTGTAGTTCTTGTTTAGTAGTAGTAGTTAGAGGTAGCTAGCTAGATAATATCTTGGAGAAGATCCAAGAGGTTGGGATCTTGTATTGGCTAGAATTTATGGTTCAGTTTGTAGAGTCATCCTAATTTTGAGGGATAATCAACAATTCTTGGTTTGCAAACTTGGTATTGAGGATAACAAGCATACCTTATTATATTGTAGTTGTATATTGACAATGGTGATGTAATAACAACATTTGCATGCCAACTTGAGAATATTGTATGTGATATTGCTACTTCATATAGGTTTTTCCTATATCTTGTTTGGGTATATATGTTGTGGCATCTATTGTTGCAAGGATTGGGTATCTCCTTCAGGGATTCTCTGTACTTGACTACATCAAGTGGTACTAGGGATGGATTGATTCCTGAGGTTAACCTTTCTCTAAGTTATGGGTCATAGACCTATTTTTTGTGGAGTGGCAAAGCATAGGATTTGATCTACGTCAATCGAAGGTTAGTGCAACGTGTCAGAAGGAAGACTATTACTAGAACTATTGATGCTTGAAGGTGGAATATAATAACTTGTGAACCTAGTTATGGGTGGAAGAGTATCATATTTGACCTATAATTGTAGAGGTTGTGCAAGGAGTTTAGTTGTTGATGGATCATTTACCAAACATACCTAGTTGCTTGAGGCATATTTTTGGTGTTGGTAGATTGTTGGATCAGTTTCATCAATCAAAACTTGTAATCAAATTGTTTAACCAGAGGAGAATAAATATTGGTTTCTTTGAGAATATTCCACCTAGAAGGATGAATCCTATAAGATTAGAGAAGATGATGGAAGAGTTCAGAAATGAGATGAGGACTGAAATCCTAAATGCTTTAACTAGATCTATGAGAAACCCTAAGATTTAAGATGAATTTAAAGAGGCTCCTAAAGATCTTGAAATAGTTGAAGTTGAGATTCCTACTAAGGAGGATAGACTATTGAGAGCTCTGGAAAAAATGGGTAAGAGTCATAGGCTTGATGTTTCTACCTTTTGTAGTTTATTGCATCCCAAGGAATTGATAGATTGGATTAATGAACTAGAGGATTACTTTGAATTATAAGATACTAAGGATTCATAGAGGGTTAAGTTAGCACAAAATAAGTTGAAAGGTCATGCTTCCTTATTGTGGAAAGAATTGTAGAAAGATTGGGAAGATAATGGTAAACCTAAGATTACTAGGTGAAAATTTATGGTATCTAGACTTAAATCCAAGCTCGTACCAGAGGATTATGAATTGGAATTGTTCAAGAAGTTACAGAATCCAAAGAAAAAGGATTTGACTATTAAGGAGTATACTAAAGAATTTTACAAGATGTCAATTAGATCTAGGCACTGAGAAGCATCCAAGGAGAAGATGGATAGGTATGTTAATGGTTTGAGACTTAACATTCAAGATGAGTTGAGTATGTTAAGGATTATTACAATTGAATATTCTTATCAATACTCTCTTAAGGTAGAAGATAAGTTGAAAAGAAGACAGGTTACACCTAGGATCAAAGATAAACCGATTGGTGATAAAGGAAAAGATAAACTTGTCATTGAAGAGGAACCTGATCGAAAGATTCATGGAAAGGGTAGTAGTAGAAGGGAGTTCAAGGGTACTTGTTTCAAATGTGGTAGTGTTGGGCATAGGTCTTACTAATGTTCAGTTGATTCAAGTAGAGGAAAATATTATTTGGTGGCACATGAGGAGAAAGTTGGCAATGAACCTATTGAAAGAGAGGCTACACCTAAGATGGGAGAATCTCTAATGTTTAGGAGAGTGATGTTGAGAAAGAAAAAATTGGATTTGGTGCAGAGGAGTTAGTTGTTCTAGTGAACTATTTGGAAATCATGAGGTAAATGTTGTAAGGTGATTATGGATAGTAGAAGTACTAAGAACCTTGTATTAGATGAGATGGTACTGAAGTTAGGATTGTAGAGACTTGAACATCCTTTTCCATAAGGGATAAGTTGGTTTTGGGATGAACATATGGTAAAATTTAAAGAATAGTGTTAGGTTAAGCTCAATATTGGTCCATATAATGATAAGGTATTATGTGTTGTGGTGAATATACATGTTTGTCATCACTTGTTAGGTAGACCTTGGTAGTATGATGTTGGTGCTATTCATGATTGTTGAAGGTGTTTGTATTATGTTGAGTTGGAAAGGTTGTAGTAATTGGAAGCAATTGGTTTGGTTGTCATTGATGGAAACTAAGTCAGTTTAGTCATACATCATAATCAGTGAAGTACATGAGGCTGTTAGAATAATTGAGAGGGGGGTGAATCATTTATCCAGTGTCCCAATACAAAATGTATAATCCAAAACAATTTCTTCTATTTCTGCTTGTCGATAAGCAATAATAACTCTTACTGTCTGTGCTTTTACTGATTACCAGTCTAATACTTATAACTGTTTACCAATCAAATCTAATATGTAACATGCAAAGTATGATAACAAACAAATATCACAATCAACACATAACATAAGAGATTTAACGTGGAAACCCTGTAAAGGGAAAAACCACCTGGGACCGGCAACCCAAAATTGTTCACTCTTCTAAAGTGAGGTCGATTAAGACCCAACCCTGTTAAAGGTTACAAACACACTGTCACGTGTGACCTTGTTAGAGGATTTTAGACTAGAAGTTATCATCCAACTAGCATTCACTATGGGGTTGACAGGATAATAATGTTCATTCTATGAATGATACATCATAAGACTTTCAGAGTCCACTCAGTTAAGAGTTAAGAGATTTAGTCTATATACAATGGTTAAATATGTAATAGTAAAATGACCTGCCTTAATACAACTTCAATTGCAGATTTCAGATCAATATTTGGTTCATTCAAATCCTTCTGATCAATAATTCACTTCAGATTCAATACTATATCAACTTACTGTCCATCAGTAACTTCTCTCTGTAGCTCGATAATTTCTCTACATCTTCGTTCTCACTAACTAGTATGATCAGAATGCATGAAACCTTATTCACACGATAATCCTGTAGCTTCTTCTTCTTCCCAATGTTTTCATAAAGAGATTATATTCTCTTATATAGATGAGTAAATCATTTTCTTCTCGACCATCATATTTTGCCGCTTAATCATATTCATAGATTTTTCCTCTTAAAATTTCTCGGTACTTGTGTCAATAACACATTTCAATCTACTTCGTTAGACCTTCTTTGAATTTTGTCAGCCATTGATCTGCGTAACAAACATTATCTATTACCTCGATGTTATACTCTTGCTAGTTCATCAATCTTATCAGCTAAACTAAACATTTAATTCATTTTGTTCCACTCGGTTAACAAAGAAATGCGTCGATGAACATTGCTCGGTTAATACTACAGTCGGTATACAACACTTCGTCAGTGTATACTAGAAATGCATCATTTACCGACAATACTGCTTTGTGTCTTTCAGCTCTATACTCCAATATAGATGAATGCAACATAATGAAGTCAATATCATCAAGTCATAGACTCATCAAAAAGTTACTCAATGTGTTCCTTATCCTCATCTGTCATGTACATCTTTCCTCATGTAGATTTCTCTGTTCTTCATCTCTTTTCCACTTTTCTCCAGATGTCTCGGTGTAGTAACTTACAAGATAAGTGTTGTCAAACTAGTTGACATTAATGAAAACATAATACTAATTTAATCATATTGCATGTCTAATCATCAACTTCTTAGTGATCTTGTAATCATAGATCCTTCAATCAAATTCCAAATCAGTTGTAGTCCAGCAATCTCTCCCTTTGGCATTGATGGCAACTTGAAATAATATGAAATGTATCATACACATACCAAACATACATTCTACAACTTTGTAAACAAATGCTACAAGTCAAATAGACTTAATATGTTTAATCACTACGTTACTAAACCAGCATTGAGTAATAGAGCTTTACCTTTCTATAGGTGTGATCTTTTCAGTTCTCCCTTTGACAGCAATGCCAAAGAAACAAATAAACAATCAGCTCTGTAGTAGCCAAGTAACTCTTTGTGGTGTTCATTACTTCCTCTGTATCTCTATATACTGATTTCTCATCGGTTCAAGTTATCAAACTTAATCACAACCTTGAACATGATTCAAAGTGTGAACTATGCTGCATCAACATGAATGATCTTCTGATAAAAATTGGTTGATGCAACATCCAGATCACCTTAGTGACCAATAGATAGGGGATGAACCCCAAGTCTAGTCCTCAAGTATTCAAATGTGTCCTTTGGTAGGGGCTTTGTAAAAATATCTACAAGTTGTTCTTTAGATGTGACAAATTCCAACTTTACTTGCTTCTCTTGCACTTGTTCTCTTAAGTAATGATACTTAATAGATATATGCTTTGTCTTAGAGTGCATCACAATATTCTTTGAAATATTAATTGCACTAGTATTGTCACAATATATAATCACCAAGTCAGTGATTACCTCATTCATTCCTTCCAACACTTGTTTGATATATGCAATGTTTGAACAGTTGGTAGTAGAAGCAACATACTCTACTTCAGTTGTAGACTGAGAGATACAAGCCTACTTTTTACTTGTCCAGGTTACAAGTCTTTCACCAAAGAAAAATGCTCCTCCGATGGTGCTTTTTCTATCATCCACATTTCCAGCCCAATTAGCATCGGTGTAAACTTTCAGTTCAAACTTCCCTTATTTAGAATACCATAATCCATAATTTTTTGTTTTCTTCAAGTATCTTAAGATCCTTTTTGTAGCTATCATGTGTGATTCTCTAGGATTAGCAGAAAATCTTGCAACAATTCCCACAACATGTGCTATATCTGGCCTACTGTGAACTACGCACATTAACTTTCCAATCATAGATTGGTAAAGTGTCTGATTTACTTCAATAGTTTCATCCTCCTTTGTCAATTTGCATCTAGTAGCCATCGGTGTTCCCACAGGTTTAGCATCTTCCATGCCAAATGTCTTTAGTACTTCCTTTATGTATTTAGATTGTGTGATGAATATGCCATCACTCTGCTGAATCACTTGAAGTCCAAGAAAGAACTTAATCTCTCCAAACATAGACATTTCAAATTCCTTTTTCATTTCATCAACAAATGCCTTGCAGACAAGATCTAAGCCACCAAAGAAAATATCATCAACAAAAATTTCAGCAATGATAATAGTATCATCAATATCACCTTTCACATACAGATTGTTGTTTTCACTTGTTCTAACAAATCCAATACTTAACAAGTATGCAGTCTTTCATACCATGCTCTTGGTGCTTGTTTTAGTCCATATAAGGCTTTATGTAATCTACATACCATGTCTTTATTGTCGGGATCAACAAATCCTTCAGGTTGTTCAATGTAGACTTCTTCTTCAAGTATACCATTCCAAAATGCTGACTTCACATCCATTTGACAGACTTTGAATTTCTTATGTACAGCATATGCAAGTAGGATTCTAACTCCTTCTAATCTAGCAATAGGTGCAAATGTCTCACCATAGTCAATGCCTTCTTCCTGTGCATATCCTTTGCATACTAATCTAGCTTTATTTCTTGTGATGTCACCATTTTCATTCAATTTATTCTTATATATCCACTTAGTACCGATAACATTCTTATCTATTGGTCGGGGTACTAAGGACCAGGTTTTGTTCTTTTCTATTTTCTCTATTTCCTCCATTGCATTAACCCATTCTTCATTCTCTAATGCAACTTTCACAGTTTTAGGTTCAAATTCACCAATTAGACATGTACCTTGTCTTGTTTTGCTTCTGGTTTGCATTCCAGCATGTCTATCTCCAATGATTTGTGTTTCAAGATGATGTCTCCTGACAAAACTAGCCAAGACTTGATTTCTTGTTTCTTGCTCATCCTGCTTAGGGCCACTTCCTTTCTCAGTAGCTTCTTCATGTTCATCAGATTGTGGTGTCTATTGTACTGCATTATTTCCCTGCTGACCGGTTGATACAGCTTGCGATGTCGGTAGATACTCTAGATGTTCAATGTAGGTGAATCTACCATAGTCTTTTGGTTCCTTTGTATTTTCCTTTGTGTACTTGTCATCAAACTCATCAACACAAACATTAGTACTTTCAACAATTTTATTTGTAGCCTTATTCAAACATTTGTATGCTTTACTTGTAGTAGAATATCCCAGAAATATTCCTTCATCTCCTTTAGAGTCAAATTTTCCATTTCTCTCATCTTTCAAGATAAACCATTTACTTTCAAAAATTCTGAAATAACTCATAGTAGGTTTGTGTCCAAACCATAGTTCATAAGGTGTTCGGTTGGAGTCCTTCTTCAGTTGTACTCGATTAAGAACATATACAGTTGTGTTGATAGCTTCCCTCTAATATGTTTGAGCAACATTCTTCTGTATGATCAAAGTTCTAGCACAGTCAATTATAGACCTATTCCTTCTTTCAACAATGCCATTTTGCTGAGGTGTCCTCAATGTAGATACCTACCTCTTGATTCCATGCTCATTGGAAAATTTAGTAAATTCATCATAGATAAATTCACCACCTCTATCAGATATTAAGCACTTCATTTCTTTACCAGTTTCTTTTTCTACCTTAGCTTTATACCACTTAAACATTTTGAAAGCTTCAGATTTCTCTTTCAAGAACATAACAGTCATCAGTCTAGTATAATCATCAACAAAAAGAATAAAATATCTATCACCAGAATAACTCTAAGTTCTCATAGGACCACATAGGTCGGTATGAACCAACTCAAGTATCTTCTTTGTTGAATAGTCCTTGCTTTTGAAACTAGACTTAGTCATCTTGCCTTTTTGACATTCATGGCACATGGCATGATCAGGTTTTGTCAAGTTAGGCAATCCTCTAACTCTTTTCTTTCTACTAATTTTGATCATGTTGTCAAAGTTCACATGGCATAACCTTCAGTGCCACAACCAAGCATCTTCATCCTTTATTAACAAACAAGAAGAATGATCTATATAAAGATAGAATAGATTACCTCTGGATTGTGTACTAGTTCTAACCAATCTTCCTCCATCATCATAAATCTTCACCTTTTTTCTCTCAAAAGCCAGTCGATGGCCTAAATTGTTCAGCTGAGCCACACTTATCTGATTATAGTTTAGTCCATCTACCTAATATGCATTTTCACATTGTAATATGTCATTGATCATCAGCGAGCCTTTACCTCTTACCATAAAAGGTGCATCATTTCCCGTTCTCACAGATCTTCCATTATATTCAACAAGATGATCAAACTTCTCTACATCACCGGTCATATGATGTGTGCGGCCACTGTCTATGATCCATGTATCATTTTTGCTTATTTTAGAGATAAGTGCTATCTCTTCATGTTTCTCTTCCTCTTCTGAGTCATCTTTCATAGCAATAAATACAACTTCTATATCATCATCAGAATCAGATTCAATTTCAATATCTTTGGCTATGTAACATACCTTTTTTCCTTTTTCATCTCGGTTGTCTTTATTGTTGTGTCGGTAACCTCTGTTGACTCTTCTTCCATAGCTTCCTTCAAATTGGTCCTTGGATCTATCATCATCTTTCTTCTGTGGACATCTAGCAACGATGTGACTGACTTCCTTACAATTGAATCATGCTAAAGGTAGCTTACCTCTATACCTTCCTTTTCCTTTGGGCAATCTTCTTGCCATAAGTGCTTCAAGCTCATCAAGTTCATCATCGGTATTGTCATCACTATCATAATTCTTACTATTCCTGCTAGACTTTCCAATTGTAATACCCCAAAAATGGGCTATAAGTTCATTAATCTCCTACATCTTCAATTCGAACGAAATCAACATCAAAATCCTAATCTAAGGCACATCTAAACATCATCGAATCGTAATTGATTATCTCAAATTCTACATTGGGGAATATTTCTAGTAATATTCCTAATCATCATAATTATCTTTAATTTAATGATTATTTGGCAATAAATCACATTGATCCTAAGTTTGATTAATTGAATATTTTCATATTTAATTAATTAGATTTAATATCTTGCCACTTAATTATGTAATTAAATTTAATTCTATCTATTATTAATTGTATTATTTAATTTTGACAATAAATCCAATATCCTATGAATAAGTGATTAAATTCTTATTTAATTAATTAAAGCATGTTGTCATTATTTAATAATATAATTTTTAATAAAAGTTTGATAAAATAGTTAATTAACCCATAAATTAATTATTTTATTTCAAAAAGCAGTTAAGTTGAGAATAAATCACTTTATTTATTTATTAAATCATAATTATCCATGTGCACATTCAAGAACCGGTTAAACTCAAATTGGAAAATCAATGCAAGTTGTTAGCTTTTTGAAACTCAACATCTTTTTGAGTTTTAAAATTGATCTAAACTTCTAATTCTAGTTGAACTGTGCTTTTGCATGTTTTTGTGAGTTAATTATCCTTTATTTAAAAATAACTCAAAAATCAAGCTGAGTTATTTGAGTGATTTATGGCTTTTTCTCATGCACCTCCAAAGCCCTGGATTTCTATAAAATCAAGGCTCAGCTCATCTCAAAGGATCTTGCAAATTGAAAACTTACTCTACAGGAATCATAGCATATCAGATTTGGAGAATTTGCACAATTGGAGCTTGAAAGATAAATTTGAGGATTCGAAGCTTTGTGAGATCAATTTCAAATTCATAGCTTTCATATTATTGTTAGAATCTTCATTCTCATATCATATCATTTCTAGATTAGCATTGCATATCAATTTCCATATTAGCATAGATTCATATCAGTTTTTATCATTATTATTGCATAGAAAATTCATATCTAGATCAATTGCATTCAAATCCTTCATTTAGGTGTCGTCTAGGTCACTGATCTTGATTACAATCTGAGAACATCAATCTCGCACCTATTAGAAAGCAGTAAATCACTTGGTTAGATTAGATTTCAATTTTGCATGATTTTGATTATAGCTAACCTCTAATGTTTTACTGAAGTGTTGTGTCTACAGATCGGGTACAATTTTCACACACACATTTTTGGTGCCCACCGTAGGGCCCTGAAATGGGCTTCCCTTCATTTCTATCAATCTTTTATCATTTCTCTATCAGAACTCCCTTGCTGTTGCCTTTTCTATCAAAGTTGTCCATACAGTGTGATTTTTAATTTCGGTCCGTATAGTTGTCGTAAAAGTTTTCAGATTGTCGTATGAGTTTTGCAGACTGTCATTTTATCAGACACCCAGTGTCATATGAGTTTTGCAGACTGTCATTTCATCAGACACCCAGTGTCATACGAGTTTTGCAGATTGTCATTTCATCTGACACCAAGTGTCGTACGAGTTTTGTAGACTATCATTTCAGTGAACAACCAGTGTCATCTGGGACCCCACTGTCGTATGATACTGGACCCACTGTCGTACGATAGTCTATCGGATCGAGACTAGTTTCATCACATACCCACTGTCATTTGGGAGCTCAACTATCATATGGTAGCATACCCAGTGTCGTACGAGTTTCTGGACTGTCGTCTAGGAGCATACCCACTGTCATACGAGTTTTGGTACCAGATTTCAATTATTGTTTCATTTTTGTAGACAGTTTGTCAGATTTGATTTTTTGATTTTGACTGACAGCTAACCCTAACAATTGAAATTTACTGTTTCTGATTGATTTCTACTAATTTTGATTGGGAAAAGTGCAAGAATTGCTAAAAATTAGGTAAAATATACTAAGCACGTTGTGAGGATCATGAGGTATTCTCCTTGTTCTGAAAACATTTCGATTTGGACTTAAAATAAATCTCTCACTTGTCAAGCTTGTGTGCATCTTTTCATGCTTTTGATCTATTTCTACACACTTGCATAATTTGATACTAGGTTGTGACCCCTTAAGGATTCATTAAGTAGTCTTAGAATACTTGTGATTGATCTTGATTGCTATCTTGGGTTATTGGACTCGCTAATCCGCCGGCCCCTCATTTCTGCCCCGTGGTTGCAATCTCAGCGCCATAAAGGGGAGGGGTCAACAGGATAGAAGTGTTAAGTGTTCCACTTGGCAACCCTTTTGTGCTTTTAGGAACTCACTTGTTTTCTAAGTTGTGGACTCATTTTCAGCTTGTGTGAGGTGTTAAATGTTCCACCTTGTGGACTCATCTCATATTCGCTTTAAGCGTTAAGTGTTCCTCTTTCTACTTTTTGGGTACTTTTGGTAGATTTTCTTTCGGGAATATATATGTGCTCACATAGTAATTAGGCCCTATGAACACTATTCATGATTCTTGAGAGATTGGATTCCTAGAGAAATCTTTCTTGATGATAGAATCCTTGTAGGTAGGGAGGATACTTAGTGCATTTCACATTCAACTTGGTTAGTGCGTCTTCTCTTATTGATCGACACATTCTCTCCGGAGAGGTTGATAGATCACGTGGGGTTGATATCACGAGCTTTGGTGAATCAAAATTGGTTAGTGCATCTTCTCTTATTGATTGATACATTCTCTCCCTGGAGAGGTTGATAGATCACGTGGAGTTGATATCACAGACCTTGGTGGAACAAAACTTTGTCTTAGCGTGTCGGATTAATCTGCTTGCTTTGTTTGGGTTAAAAGTGAAAAGGTGTCAAAAACCTTGGATCTGGAGCTAAGTCCCCTTGTGGTATAAATCTGTGAGCCACCTTTAGAGAGGGTTAACCATAGCGGAAAATCCCTTCACAGGGAAAACTGCGTTGATGGAACCTCAAGTGGTAATAGCCATTTTCGCCATGGTAGTGACAACCGCTATATAAATGTCCTTGTGGAAGAAATCTCCATGGGTATGGTTCATTGTTGGGTTGTCAGATCTCCCTAGCAGCTCTTGAAGATTAAGTTCTCAGACTGTGTCAAAACCCTGGTGCACCGGGATTGGAGTTCACCCCTTTGAATCATAAAAGTTGCAGAGTCAAACCATTACTAAAAACCCTAGAGAGGCCAATTTTTCATTCTCAGGTATATGTGTGTTATTGCAAAACTTTTCAGAATATACACAATTAGTACTCTCAGGGATTAGCACAATTTGGTCACTTGATTGTTCATGTGCAAGGTTGCTTTTGCCCTTGTTCATTGTTTTTAGATGTGCTTGGGATCACTTGCTTGCTATTCTATGTGCTTGTTTATCTGCTTGGCTATTAAAAATGATCAAATCTGGTATAACCTTCAAAATCTGGACAGTACAATTTACAAACAATCCAAAACTGAAAACCTTAAGTTTTGCAAAATTTGACGTAAAATTCTTTCTGGAGTCAAAAGTCATTTCAGGAAGTCAAAAGTCATACGAGTTTTGTCAAGTCTCGTTTCAGTATTGCCCATCTGTCGTATGATTGAGAACCCAGTGTCATACGAGTTTTCAAACCAGCAAATTCAAGAAAGTCAAAACCCTATTAGAAACTGTTGTACGAGTTTTGTCAACTATCATTTCATTTCTACCCAACTGTCGTATGAGTTTAGCAACTATCATTTCATAGACTACCCAGTGTCATACAAGTCTGCAGAGTGTCGTTTGGAAATTTTTTTGAAAGTTGTCAGAAAGTTGTCAGAATTGCCAGATACCCAACTTTTTTAGCCTAGTTCCAGAATCTGTCATACAAATCACTGTGTTAGGAACAGAGTAGTAGCCATTGAAAATCAGTACACATGTCTCAAAGAATTAGTACACAAGAGGAAGAAGCTCTAATCACAGCTATGATGAAGCAGCTGCAAGCTTTGCAAGTTGAACTTAACAATCTTAAGAAAGAAAAGGAATCTAAAGAGTTCTCCATGGAATCTCTATCCTCTTTTCCATTTGATAAAGACTTGTACCTATCACCATGCCCCCGGATAGAATTTGAGCAACATGATAACCCTTATGATACCTCTTCCATGGAGAGTGACACATCCAGCTTTGGAGACTATGATGACTATGATGACAGACAATGTAATGATACCTATGAGACCTCTGTTCCTAAGAGTCCTCCTTGTCATGCGTTCCTGCTTACTACAAATGGGCCATCACATTGGATAGATCATGATGGTGATCCATATGATTCTAATTTTGAAAGAGACTTTGATGGCTTTTGTGGAAAATACCTTGATGATGATCTATCTACTACTGCTGAGGACTATAAAATGCATCGTGCTAGCTTGAAACATCAATACTATAAGGATCTCTCCTCTAAGAACTCTCAGGATGAAAATAAAGATTACACTCTCAAGCAAGGTCATGTTAATGTTGAACCTTTGTCTAGTGATGGTTCCCTTCCATCCCCTACTTCCTCCAATACCCATACATTTCCTATAGCTTCTGAGTCTTTCAAATCTTTCACAGAACCTTCATCTGACACAAGCCTTGATACTTTTCATACGGTTCTGTATAGTTATCCTCCAGGGCTACCTCTTAAAGAAACTCAAGCTAACCTTCACTTGGCTGCAAATACTTTCAGTAATGATAAACCTAAAGAACCTAAGCCTTCATATGCTATAATCCCTACTTCAGCTAGTCCTCCACCATCTCTGCAATAGTCTTCCATACAATCCCAACATGCTTCCTTATCCTTAGAAGTGGCTCCATGTCAAGAGGACTCCAGAAATGATGAAGAAAAGAACATAAAGAAAGATCAAGATCAACAACCCTCCATGTTATCCAATCCTTTTCACGATGTCTCTTATCCACCTCAAGGTTCTTTTAACCTTACTACACTTGCACTTTCCAAAGATGATACTTCCATTAAGGTTGGTAAAAATGGTGTTGTTACTTCCAATGTTAAGCCCATTGATAATCAAGAGAAAAATTATGTGCTTGTGCTATCCAAAGATCCTTGTCAAGATCAAAGTCTTCCATCTTCTTATTCTACCACTCCATGTTCGCTTCCACTTTCTACTATTCCTAAGTCTTTGCAAGCTTGGAACAATCCTATCAAAGAAGGCGCTCATATTCAAGATGTACTTGATTCTATTGAAAATTCTAATGCTCACTCTAAAGATGCTGATATCCTTGGTTGTCATATAGATGTTGATGAACTTATTGATTATCTTTTTGCATCTTCCACTTCCATCCTTTGACCTCCTCCACCACTACTAAGGGCTTCATGCCTTCCTTCTATCTTGGGTCCTTATGTCCCTTCACTTTCCCCTCTTAACTCTCCTGATTTGCCATCCATCTTGGGTCTTTACATACCTCCATCTCCCATCTTTCCTCAAGATCAACATAGATGCATACCCTTGAATCCTTTTCATCCACCCACCCATCTAAACCAGTCATATCCTCCCTCTTCCACAAATCCCAAGTCTTTTGGAAGTAACTTGAATGTTCAATACAAGAAAAAGAAGCAATACAAGAATCCATCAAAAAAAGAAGATCACCATGTCTCCTCTAATCGACACAGAGGCATAAAGTCAAAAGAGATATCTAAAAAAAAACTACAAGACAAGTATGGGTTCCAAAATCCATCATTGAAGATATTCTCTCTAGATCATCAAAAGGAAATAAAAAGCCTACGGCTATATAGATTCCAAAGTCTCTCTTGAAAGAGTCTGGTGTTGAGAAAAAAGTGAAATTGACATTCAAGCTTCCAAAGGCTTCCACTTCATCTCCCTCCAAAAATATTCTTCCATTTCATGTGCCTAAACCACAACCTCTTCTATCCATTCGCCATATTCCTTCACGTATTCCTTCATTCATGATTCCTCCATCCTCTCACCACCCTTCAAGGTATGTGTTGATGTTGAGCTTTCCTTCCTTTCCATCTACCCTTTCACAATCCTTCCATGTATTATCCTTCTACCTTCTATCATTTTTCCTCATTTGCCTATTCCTCCTATCTTCCAACCTCACTCACTTTACATAAAACCTTATCCTCCATTTTCCTCTTCCATCTCCCTTTCCCTATCAGCATCTTTGAGCATATCATTTTGAATCCTTGGCATATCATGGTTTATCCTTTCAAGGAGCATTATCTAAAAAGCTTGCCTTTTTCTAAAAAAAAAATTTTTAAAAAAAAAAAAAAATGAAAAAATTGAAAATGTGCCTTGGTGAAAACTTGGAAACAAACACTTTGGTAGCAAAAGTAAAGAGAAATAAATTCATCCTATGGTGAAAACCACTTCCTTGTGGCACCTTGGATAAGTACCATGATGAAAACTTGGCAATCAGGCATCATGTGTAGTTCTTCTACATATTTCATCTATTTCATCTTCTCTCTTTGATCTTGACAATGTTGATCTATACACGAACATTTGGCTATCTTGTGAGCTATCTTACGATGATCTTGCTTTCATTCCTTCCATGTTTAGCTTTCATATCCATCTTCCTCCATTCATTTTCTCCTATCGCTATCCTTTTCCCCTTTGGTCTTGATCTAAAAAATAAAAATAGAAAGAAAGAGTAAAACACAATGCTATGAAGCCTCTTGACATGTCTACTCCTTTGGACTACATCCTATCCTGCTTTGGCTTTACGCTTTTGTGACTTATCCTATGCTGGCCTTTCATTGCTTGTCCAAATGCGCTTTACATGACCTATTTTTCCCTAGCTTGAGTATTCTTGAGGATTTCTTCCCTTCATTATCCTTCATTCTCTTGTCTTCCATCTCTTCCACCAGCTTCTCAATCCCTCTTATTCTCCATATTGCTAGACATTGGGACTACACGATATGATCTTGCTTGGGAGTTTGCAAATAGAAAAAGATGCTATTAAGTATACCAAGTATCAGAACAAGTATTAGAACCAGTATCAAAACAATTATCAAAATCAGTATCAGAATCAGTATCAAAACCAGTATCAGAACAATTATCAAAATCAGTATCAAAATCAGTATCAGAACCAGTATCAAAACAATTATCAAAATTAGTATCATAATCAATATCAGAACTAGTATCAGAACACGTATCAGAACAAGTATCAGATCAAGTATCAGAACTCCCACTGGGGCTACACCTTTCACTTTAGTTTATGGGTCTGAAGTGGTACTGCCTATTGAGGTTGAAATCCCATCACTCAGAATCAGAATGCATGGTCTAGTAACTGATGATGACTACAGAGTGTCTAGGTTGCAAGAACTTGAACTACTAGATGAGCGCAGACAAGTAGCGTATGATCATCTCAAAGTATATCAGAAGAGAATGTCTAGAGGCTACAACAAGAAAGTCAGACATAGAGAATTTCAGGTTGGCGATCTAGTCTTGAGAGAAAATTAAAAAAATCAATCCCATCAAGAACGCAAGGGGAAGTTCAAATCCAACTGGCTGGGTCCCTTTGTAATCACTGCTACTTTTGGTTCTGGTGCCTATCAACTCTCAACAACTGAAGGAGAACAACTCCGAGAACCAATCAACGTTCTCCATCTGAAGAAATTCTATGCCTTAGGCATTCAGTCTATGGTTAAATGTCCTGAAAAAATCCTAAAAATTAGAAAAAATTGAAAATTTTTTTTAAAAAATTTAAAAAATTTAAAAAAATTTAAAAAAATTAAAAAAATTGAAAAAAATGAAAAATACAAAAAAAGGAAAAAAAAGAAAAAGTGCCTTGGTGCAAACCTGGAAACAGGTGCCTTGGTAGTAAAAATAGAATCTCTACCAAGATGGTGAAAATCTGGCAAACGGGTGCCACTTGTTCCAAATGCTCCATCTATCAGTGCAATCTTAGTCTTTCCTAGCTTTCAGTCTTGCTTTAGTTTGTACATATCTCCCGGTTTATTTCTACGTTTCCAATTTTCGATAAAGTCAGTTTGTACACCAATCAGCTTGAGTGTCTATATCCTATCAATGCTTAAAACTTGGGGGCAATCAATGTCATATCCTATGGTCTCCAATGTATCTTAGATGTATCATATCCAGTCAGAGTCCTTTGAAGCTTCATTTGAGTCAGTCAAGTCTGTCTTGTCTCCAGAAAGGATTTTGCATCTACAACAACAATCAAACACAAACTGAAAACAATCTATGCTTTTCATGCTTTTATCTCCTTGTATGCTTACTGATTCGCATTGAGATTTTTGCATATTGTGTCCCTTCGAGCTCTTCGATGATGTCCTTTATAAGATTTAGAGAGTGATGACTGGGGGCATAATCTTTTCTTTGTCTTCTGCTTGTATGTGAAAATCTAACGTCTTTGGAAATTCTGGATTGAAATGGTGTCCGACTGTAAGAGCCTCTATCTCGAATTGGATGGCCATGCGTACCTCGACCATTGATACCCAAAAAATTCAAGGAAGTTTGATCTCACTATTGTCTTTTTGATTAAGTTCTTTCTCCTATTATGAAACCCAATCTTACCTAAGGATGTGAATGATAAAGGGTCACTACGGGTAATTCACATTGGATTTAGAATGATCTCTTGGCTGTTTGATGTGTTTGCCATGCAAGGAGTATTTCGGTCATCATGACATTTATGTTTTGATGCTTCTACAAATTGCTATATCAAAATGGACATGATATTCAGGTCATCCTGGTGCTTATGCTTTGATGCTTATATCTAATCTGACATTCTGAAAATAAAATCAATATTCATATGTCCATGGTTGTTTGACCAGTGGGGGTTGTATTGATTCTTGCGCATACAAATCAATATTCATATGTCTATGGTTTTTTTTAGCTAGTGGGCATTGTATTGATTTATCCGGTTACCTAAAAGTTCAATGATGATAACAAATTGACACATGATCAGTGAGTAGGTCCTAGGTCTTAGGTTGCATTTCATTTTGCATGTCTCTTTGCATTTTTCATCTTTGCATGATCTCACAATGACTAAACGAACTTCAATGCTTAAACAATTCTCCACTCGCATCTTCAAGTCTAACAAGAGTTGAATCTCACATGAAGGTTCCTCCAACGAAACAACAAGTAGAATCCTTTTTTGGGATCAAAATTCAAATCTAAGATCGTTTAATATGTCAAAATCGTGATTTAAAATTTTGGGCCCAGGACGGTCTACTGCTTGCATAATCGACCTTCAATCATCACAGAGATCTAGTATTCAACTTAATTGATTATCTTACATCAAACTATCAAAATTTCAACTTGGTCAACCATGGTCAACTCATGGTCAAACCTAGTCAAACTTGGTCTTTTGGACCTCCAAACGATGCAGAATGTGTTCTTGAACGTGTATAACCACTTCTCCAATCAATTAACATGCTTCTAAACCTATCAACGCTGACTTTTCTTGTCAGATTTCAAGTTTAATCCCAAAGGGGGCATGGTATTGCACATCATTCAAGTTTGTAATCAAATTTGAAATCATATCTTTCATCAGTGATCAAGACAAACAATCATGTCTAGTTACTGATTCATCAAAAAAGACCTCATCGCTCGGGGAAAATCTATCATCACTTGGAGCATATTAGATTCATCAAGATCCATATCAATCTAGTATTCTCCTAATCTTGTAAACTATATCAGTTTTTGCAACCATCGGATCATAGTGTTCTTTCCTTGGTTCTTCGGCAACTGAAGGATTTAGATGTGATACCTGCTAGTTCTTCTAAGACAATTGAGTCTAGAACCGGTCACTCACTTCTTAGCAATCCTAAGGTTTGGAATCAGGTGTTTTGACACTTTTTCCGCAATCATAAGTTCATTTGCTGCTATAGTGAACATTATCTTTGGTCATTCAGGACCTATTATCTCCATATCAATTCAATATCAATCAGCTTCTGTCTCATATCAATTATCAATTTCAAACATCAATTTCATATCTCTATCAAACATAGACTTTCTTTGAACCACTGCGCTTCACACAGTAATTCAAAGAGGGGCAAAATATAATACCCCAAAAATGGGCTATAAGTTCATTAATCTCCTACATCTTCAATTCAAACGAAACCAACATCAAAATCTTAATCTAAGGCACATCTAAACATCATCGAATCATAATTGATTATCTTAAATTCTGCATCGGAGAATATTCCTAGTAATATTCCTAATCATCATAATTATCTTTAATTTAATGATTATTTGGCAATAAATCACATTGATCCTAAGTTTGATTAATTGAATATTTTCATATTTAATTAATTAGATTTAATATCTTGCCACTTAATTATGTAATTAAATTTAATTCTATCTATTATTAATTGTATTATTTAATTTTGACAATAAATCCAATATCCTATGAATAATTGATTAAATTCTTATTTAATTAATTAAAGCATGTTGTCATTATTTAATAATATAATTTTTAATAAAAGTTTGATAAAATAGTTAATTAACCCATAAATTAATTATTTTATTTCAAAAAGCAGTTAAGTTGAGAATAAATCGCTTTATTTATTTATTAAATCATAATTATCCATGTGCACATTCAAGGACCAGTTAAACTCAAATTGGAAAATCAATGCAAGTTGTTAGCTTTTTGAAACTCAACATCTTTTTGAGTTTTAAAATTGATCTAAACTTCTAATTCGAGTTGAACTGTGCTTTTGCATGTTTTTGTGAGTTAATTATCCTTTATTTAAAAATAACTCAAAAATCAAGCTGAGTTATTTGAGTGATTTATGGCTTTTTCTCATGCACCTCCAAAGCCCTGGATTTCTATAAAATCAAGGCTCAGCTCATCTCAAAGGAGCTCGCAAATTGCAAACTTACTCTACAGGAATCATAGCATATCAGATTTGGAGAATTTGCACAATTGGAGCTTGAAAGATAAATTTGAGGATTCGAAGCTTTGTGAGATCAATTTCAAATTCATAGCTTTCATATTATTGTTAGAATCTTCATTCTCATATCATATCATTTCTAGATTAGCATTGCATATCAATTTCCATATTAGCATAGATTCATATCAGTTTTTATCATTATTATTGCATAGAAAATTCATATCTAGATCAATTGCATTCAAATCCTTCATTTAGGTGTCGTCTAGGTCACTGATCTTGATTACAATCTGAGAACATCAATCTCGCACCTATTAGAAGGTAGTAAATCACTTGGTTAGATTAGATTTCAATTTTGCATGATTTCGATTATAGCTAACCTCTAATGTTTTACTGAAGTGTTGTGTCTACAGATCAGGTACAATTTTCACACACACACCAATCTTTAGAGAAGACATGAAAGTGGATTCAACAGAAGGAACAACACTGTTATCAAAAAATTTTAATTCAAAGGTTGTAAGTTTACCAATCAAAGTGTCAAGAGTGAGGTTGGATGTAGCTCTTGTTTCATGAATTGCAGAAATCCTGATTGCATAAACTGGTAGCAAAGTTCTGAGAATCTTGCTTATCATTGTTTCATCATCAATTACTCCATCAGATGCTCTAATAGCATGTACCACTTCTTTGAGTCTATTTGAATATTGGACAATGTTCTCACCTTCTTTCATTCTCATTTCATCAAATCTGCCTCTTAGACTTTTAGCTCGAGCTCTTTTGACATTCAGATCTCCACTGTAGATTTGTGCTAACTTATCCCACATTCCTTTGGTAGTTGTGCATTTCTTGATATCTTCAAATTCAGTGTCGGTACAAGCAACAACAAGTTCCATCATAGTAACATTGTGTTCATGCTTATCCTTCAATTGATCAATAGTTAGGGGACCAGTGGGTGGTTGTATGTAGCCATTTTGCATCAGATCTAGTGTCGAGTTCACAATTCTAGATATGTGTAGCTTCATTCTGCTTTTCCATATTGTGAAGTTCTCTTTATTCAATTTCGGTACTTCCCTCTTATACATCTTGAGACCTTTATGCTTAAGTCTTTAAAACTCTTTTCTAAGCAACTGAGCTCTGATACCAATTGTTAGAATAACTAAGAGGGGGTTGAATTAGTTATCCAGTGTCCCAATACAAAATGTATAATCCAAAACAATTTCTTCTATTTGTAATTGTCGGTAAGCAATAATAACTCTTACTGTCTATGCTTTTACTGCTTACTAGTCTAATACTTATAACTATTTACCGATCAAATCTAATATGTAACATGCAAAGTATGATAACAAACAAATATCACAATCAACACATAACACAAGAGATTTAATGTGGAAACCATGTAAAGGGAAAAACCACCTGGTACCGGCAACCCAAAATTGTTCACTCTTCTAAAGTGAGGTCGGTTAAGACCCAACCCTGTTAAAGGTTACAAACACACTGTCAGGTGTGACCTTGTTAGAGGATTTTAGACTAGAAGTTATCATCCAACCAGTATTCACTATGGGGTTGATAGGATAACAATGTTCATTCTATGAATGATACATCATAAGACTTTCAGAGTCCACTCGGTTAAGAGATTTAGTCTATATACAATGGTTAAATATGTAACAGTAAAATGACCTGCCTTAATACAACTTCAATTGCAGATTTCAGATCAATATTTGGTTCATTCAAATCCTTCTGATCAATAATTCACTTCAGGTTCAATACTATATCAACTTACTATCCATCGGTAACTGCTCTTTGTAGCTCGGTAATTGCTTTATAGCTCGGTTCTCACTAACCAGTATGATCAAAATGCATTAAACTTTATTCACGCAATAATCCTGCAACTTCTTCTTCTTCCTGGCATTTTCATAAAGAGATTATGTTCTCTTATATAGACGAGTAAATCATTTTCTTATCCACCATCAGATTTTTCCGCTTAATCATATTCATAGATTTTGCCGCTTAAACTTTCTCAATACTTGTGTCAATAACATGTTTCAATTTGCTTCGTTAGATCTTCTTTGAATTTTGCCAGTCATTGATCTGTGTAACAAACATTATCTGTTACCTCAATGTTATACTCTTTCCAGCTCATCAATCTTATCAACTAAACTAAACATTTAATTCATTCTGTTCAACTCGGTTAACAAAGAAATGCGTCGGTGAACACTGCTCGGTTAATACTATGGTCGGTATACAACACTTCGTTGGTGTATACTAGAAATGCATCATTTACCGACAACACTGCTTTGTGTCTTTCAGCTCTATACTCCAATATAGATGAATGCAACATAATGAAGTCAATATCATCAAGTCATAGACTCATCAAAAATTTACTCAATGTGTTCCTTATCCTCATCTATCATGCACATCTTACCTCATGTAGATTTCTCTGTTCTTCATCTCTTTTCCACTTTTCTCCAGATGTCTCGGTGTAGTAACTTACAAGATAAGTGTTTTCAAACTAGTTGACATCAATGACAACATAATACTAATTTAATCATATTGCATATCTAATTAGCAACTTCTCAATGATCTTGTAATCACAGATCCTTCAATCATATTCCAAATCAGTTGTAGTCCAACAGAGGCAAATAGTGTGAAGGATAAGTAATTGGTTATGCACGAAAATGGTTAACTCTAGAAAATCGATAGTCAGAGAAGTCAAAACTATGGTAGTGGTTGAGTCAGTAAAAGAATTATGAGGTGCAGTCACATACATAGTATCAAATTGGTCAGAGTAAAGTGTGTCTTTGAACACAAATCATTTATTTGATCGGTGATAGATATCTTGGTGACACAATCATTTAGATAGGTAAGAATAATTGTTTTTCTTAAGCATAAGTTGAAAGATGTTACATTAGTAAGCAACATACCGATTGCATTAATACTTAGTGTTATAATGATGTGTAACAATGGTGATAGAATTGATGAGGATTTAATTATGGATTTGAGGATATTATTTTGGAAAAACCTAAGTTGGTGCATGGAAAAGTGAAAACATGTTTGAATATTTTGGAGAAATATAATGCAGATCTTATTGTAAGCCGACATAGTCATAGGAAATTATTTTGCATTGAGATTATAAATTTGGAGGGAAAATATTTAATTCTCATGAAGTTAGTGCTAGAAATGTGTATAAGTGGCACTACTCATATTGAAGTTGTGATATTTTTGTGAAGGTTGCTATGGTTGATTGTGAAATCAATTAGGGTTACGATTAGAGATCAGATATAGTCAGATTGGTGAGAAGTT
The DNA here is from genome assembly GCA_027943335.1 of Chamaecyparis obtusa. Classification (NCBI taxonomy): domain Eukaryota; kingdom Viridiplantae; phylum Streptophyta; class Pinopsida; order Cupressales; family Cupressaceae; genus Chamaecyparis; species Chamaecyparis obtusa. The sequence continues at coordinate 141,023 of BSBK01006462.1, forward strand.
ATAGAGAGAAAAAAATATATTAGATCTATCAAGAATTCAATGCTACATCCAGATCATTCAACTTGTTGTTCCCTAGTAGTTACAAAAATAAAACCTCTTAACTAAGTGAACTTTAACAAGTTCCTATTGTAAATCCTTTAATTAGGTGATCTCTTTAAAAAGTTTTGAAATCCTCTAGCAAGGTAGATCTTAGTAGATCTAATTGTACTTCTAACAAGGTATTAATCACTCCTAAAAGGGTGAACCCTTAGAAAAGGGTAAATGTAAGCTCCTAATAGGGAAAACTCATTTACTGTAGTAGGGGTGTGTGGGTTTGCTCCCCACCATGGTTTTACCCTCTAACCGAGGGTTTCCATGCAAAAATAATTGTGTCATGTGTGATGATTTTTTGGATGTATGATATTGCTATCTTTTATTTGTTTACTTCAGTTATATTCTTTACTATTTGGAAGGTATTAGTAAGGTTAATCAGATCAATGGTTGAATTAGTTTTAATTTTTTTTGCACTAATTCAGCCCCCCCTCTCAGTACCTAAGATCTCTAACAATTGGCATCAAAGCATTGGTTCTCTTTTTGATGTGTATAACAACTTGAGGGAAAGATATATAACTATGGAGAGTTATAGACATAAAATGGAACTTTAGAATGCACACAAGATGATCCATGAGCTGAAAGAAAAACTTAACAAATCATTGGAAATAAGGAGAAAACTTACTGAACAACTAAATGAGAGTTAGAAATATATTGAGCAACTATCTAAAGGTAGTATGTTTGAAGGTTCTAAAGAAGCAATTGTCGATCTTGTTAGGAATGGGAACACTAAGAGGGGGGGCTGAATCAGTGTTCACTGTATTTTATCTTTTTACTTTATTTGAATACTTAAATACTGAAATGAACATCAACATAAACATGAAACATGAAATCAACACATAACACCAATATGGTTACGAGGAAACCCAAATAGGTAAAAACCTCGATGGAAATTGACACCCACTAATATTTTGTACTAGTGTTTTATGATCCTTGTTAGAAGATCCTTAACCTTGTTAGGAGTTTCTTTACAATGTGTTTAGTACAGTGACCTTATCAAGGGTCAGACCCTATTAGGAGTCTTTTACAATAAACCCTATTAGGGGTGTGGACACACTATCCTAGAGCTCACTTCTTAAGTGGTGAAGGCTACAACCTTTTGATCTTAGATACACACTATATCTACTGGATGAACTGTCACTATGACACTGCTTGTCTGATAAGTTCCTTTGATGCGTTGATGCTTTGACCTCTTGAAAATATCTAATACATCTTATCAACTCTTCGCACACTTCTTCTCTTCTTATCTGAACTCTATATCAACTCTTCATTCAATTACAATGGGTGCATCTAATATTTATATGCACATATAAAATAAATAACTAGGTCAACCCTTTAACCAATTACATACAATGCGTCCAATTGAATTGGCTCAAGCATGTTTACAAAAAAACATAATTACATGTTGGCAACCTCATTACAATAGGTGCATAGCCTTTACAACATAATAACATAACCGCAAACCAAAATACCAACAGTCAGTTGCTTTCTCTGTTCTTCACTAGCATTCACTATCTCTGCAACTTGAACTCTCTGTATCTTCCTCATACTGAATCTTTTGATCATGCCCTCTTAGACTTAGCATGAATATGATGTTACCAAGTTAAATTCTAGGGCACATACCATGATTTTATTGTATGCATGTGCACTGATGCTCTGATCTTTAGATACTCTGTACACTGTCCATTCTTTAACATAGCCCGTTTCTGATCTTCTCATCAAGTGCGCTGACTCCAAAACACTATATGAATTTTTTTCCATAATGAAAACACTATATTAAGTCATATACACTAGTGTAGTCAACTTGCCAACAATCTCCCCCTTTTTCATTGGTGGCAACAAAGGAATATGGCAAAGTTACTAACTGTCCCTTAATACTAAAAACTTCTATCTTATATCTCCCTTATACATATCTATAACCCATATTCCATACATACTCCCCCTTTGAAATTAATGACAAAGGTGCTTCAAAACTGTATCTACAGTGAGAGAACATCCGGATATGCTATCTATAAGTTTTAGATCTCTTTCTTCCAAAATGTAATCAGTGAATTAACAATTTGGAGATGGGCACATAGTGCATACTGTAGCTTCTCCATCTTCTCCAAATCTATGCTAGGACCATGATCATATGTCACCATGGTGGCATCGATCTCCTTGATATTCTAATTAAGTATATCTAGTGGGGGCACAAGAGCATTTCTAAGATGAGTCTGCCTGGCCCTTATTTTTGACATCTCCTTTTCTACCTTCTCAATCTTGTCAAATTGTCCTTGATATACATTATTGCACATATTTACATCAGTGGATGGGTCTTTGACTAATTTATTTACTTTCTCTATCATAGCTTCTACCTCTTGTATCTTCTTGAAATGGTCATTAGTTAACTTGTCCTGATCCATATAGTCAGCAATAATCTTTCTGCCACTTGTTGCAAACTCCTTCAAAGATGCTTGTCCAATCTTTAGTGAGCTAAGGTCAAGTGTAAAGTTACTGACCAACTCACTGAGCCTCTTCTTTATGTACTTCTCTTCTTCAACTTGAGATGCAGATTCTTCCAAGCTGGAAAAATTAGTCTTAAAGGTTGTGAGGATGTTGCTAACATCATCAACTGTACTAACCTTAGACACTTTCTTGTCTGAAGGTAGCAGGTTGTTCAATATGTTTACTAACTCAACAAATAGGGGATTCCTCATTACCTATTTCTCCTTGGACTTCTCCATAGCTAAGACACTGATCTTGATTAGGTCTTCTTCTCCCCATCAATCCAAGCAGGTTGTGTCAGGTATCAAACTTGGCAACAATGAAGCTAAGTGTACTGGAGTGATAGGAGTACTATCCATTACTTCATGTTTGACTCTTATTGTAATTTCAATAGATGACTTATCTATCGGTTTATTTTCTTTTGTCTCTACTTCTCCTTTTTGTTTTTATGCTTCCTTTTCTTTTTCTTCTTCTTTCTTTTCTATTACATCCTCAATCAGTACTTCTTGTTGATTGGGAGGAGTTTTGCTACATAGATTTTCACTCTTGAGTGCTTAAAAAGGCTTCTTCAAACTTGTCCAAATCAGTATCTGAGGCCGCCATTGCAATCTCAACATTGTCAATAAAAATTGTTTCATCCTTGTGTTCTTCTGACATGGGTCCAGACTTCTCTGCCTCTGTGGATGCATCAAATGCATGCGTTGAATCATGTGGACTTGTAGATGGTACATTTATGGTCTCTGACTCTTTTTCAACCTTTGTGGGTACTTGAGCTGTGGGCACAATAGCTGGATACATGTGCATGTTCATGAAGACCTTCTCAAAGGGTTTCTCTATTTCCTTTGCAACTAACTCAAAGTTTTTATCCATTATATGTAAAGTTCTTGTTTTGTTCTGAGGTGTAGCTTTACCAGACCTAACAATAACTTTTTCTCCTCTAGAGAACATACTGGAAAGCTCTCATCTAAGATCTTCTCTCTTATTCTCAGATCTTCTTCTATTGCTTGTCCCTTTAGGAATTCTAATATGTTTCGTACATCATCTAGAATCATAGTTTTCAGTTCTAGGACTATCTTTTTGAACTTCAGCATATGTTTGACAATTATTCCATGGATTTCTGATTTGTCAATTTCACTATACTTCTCATAGAACTTCCCTACTTGATCTATCCTACCTTCATCAATGAACCTTGCACTTAACAGACTTAGACTAGGTTTGAAGCTTACTTTTGGAGGTGCTTGAGTGTTATTCATGTTCCTTGTTACTCACGAGGATGGATGACTAGTGCTGATCTCTTTCTTCCTCTTAGGCATTGCCTTATACTCAGGAGGAGCAGTAAGGTCAACTGTTACTGTGGGCGCAGGAGGAGTAATATCAGTTTTACCCTTCTTGTCATCTGATTTCTCTATTTTCACCTTCTTCATCTTTGGATCCTCATATTCTGCTTCTATTTCCAAAGCAATCTTCTCTTGCCTTGCTTTGTCTAAATCTGCTTGTGATACTCCATGAATTCTCAAAATCTCTAAAGTAACCTTCCTTTTTGTTGTTGTGCTCTTCAAAATTGCATCAACTTCTCTTAATTTCTCTTCATAGGTTCCCCATCTAGGCTCATTGGGGTCTTTAGGGACTGATAGAAATACTTGTGCATATGCTTCTAGGACTTGTTCATCAACCTCATATCCAAGTGGATGGATCCACTTTGTTCTTGGCTCAACTACTTCCATACAAGTTACATCAATCTCTACCATAAAGCAAATGCTATCCTTGTATTTCTCAACAATACTCTCTGGTAGTTTGTACCTCATCTGCATTTTAACCCTGAATGTCTTCAATTCCAGTGTTATGTAATCCTTTAGTGTACTCTTAGTAGTTTCTTTAAAGGATATATGTGGCATTGTAGGCAAACTCTTGTCCAAATACAAGTTTGATACTTTTCCAAGAATGTGGAAGTACATGTATATGATAAAAGATCCAAACTTGAATATTTTGGTCTTGTCATGTTTGATGGCATTAATGTTGTCTATTAGTTATGTGCGTAGGATCTCACACAAATTGAACTCTCCATTGCAAGAATTGTGGCCGCATATACACTATTTACTCTGCTGGTATGTTGAAACCTATATCCTAGTATCATGGACATCAATTTGATGTCTTTCTCTTCTATAGGCTCAATGGTCATCCCGCGCCTATCACTTCTTGACTTGCATGACTATTCTACAAGTTTCCTCACATCCTTGCCTGCTAGAAGGAAAATACCTTCTTAGAGAGACCTATCATCTCATGAATTAGGTCTCCTATGATTCTTACTAGAACTTCACCTATCTAGAATAGGTCATCACGAATCCTGCTAAGTAAAATCTTTACCCATTCAGACTCATAGAACTCATATGCAGTCGCATATTCAATTATCAAGTGGTTTTCAAACTGCACATATTCATCCAGGAAGGTTTTATCTAGTTTCATCATGGTTTCTAAATGCATTCTTATTCTGTCAAGTCTTACAGGCTCCTTACAATATATGTATGTACAGATGTCTTCGACATGCATAACACCCATAGGCATGCAGGAGAATGCCCCTTCTAGGTCATCCAATGTGGATTTGAATGGGTGCCTCTTAAATACATATATTTTCTTCTCCACAACATCAAATACAATAGGAGTAGCCATCACTTACTTGTATATCACTTTCTTAATGGTTTCCAAGAACTTCTAAATTGGCGCGACATATTAGGGTTTTCACAACTGATCAAACACACTACTTTGATGGTGAATCAATATGTAATCCTTCACAATCAACTGCTAGGGATTTTGTGCTCTTCAATCACACTGAACTTGAATGCAATGATTGATCTACTAACTTCTATGTACTTTAAAGTGAAAATTTTGCCATTAATGCTTGTCGCGTAAACTAGACTTTCATTGAAAATCTCCAACTTTCATTCTGTTAACAATTAGCTAGTGCACTCTTGCACATAGGTTTTTCTAGTCTCTAAAAGCTTAAGTCCAAAGGAGCATACTCTGAGGATGAGTATACTAGTCACGCAAGGGTTTAGAGCTAAATTAGCTCCCCCTATGACCTTGAGGGCCATTCATCCATATGTAGAGGGTGCATCCACTATGGATGCATCCAATAGATTCTCATCAATCCTATCCTTCTTTGACTCTGACCAAATCAAGTTCGCATCCTCTGAATCTTTTACAAACTTGACTTGTCCTTCGGTATCCAATATTGTTTCTTCTAGCCTTTTAGGGCTTTCCTGCCCTTGCATCCTTGATCTACAAAACTTTGAGATGTGTCCAACCTTGTTACAGTAGTGACAAATGACTAGAGGACTTATATTCCTCGATGCATTGACATGGGTCACCATTTTACATTGTCTTGTTGATTGACCATTATAGTTACATATCTGACATGTAACATTCTGAGAACTTGCATTTGGCTGATTCCAATTTCTTTGATTATGCTGAGTCTTGTTCTTTTGACTTGTCTTACAATTCATAGCTCTATGACCAAATTTATTGCATGAATAATAGTAACCATTGAAAGGTCTTACCTCTATACAATTCCTTGCTATGTGTCCATGCTTGTTACATGCATAGCAAGTTTGATCTACTGGCTTGTGCTCATTCTTGGATGGTTCAACATGATCTTTAGTCTAAATTCCAGTCTCCTTAGCATTTGAGGCATTTTCTGGTGCTTTCATTCTTGCTCGCATGTTTTTAATCTGATTTTGTGCTTCATTGTATCCAATGCAACTAGTATCTCCTTTAAGTCTTCTTGCATACAACTAAGATTCTATCAAATCAGAACTAGTGTGCAATTTATCAATGTGATTCTTTGCCTCTTTCAATTCAGATTCCAAGCTTCCTTTGTTGTTCCTTAGCTCCAAGATTTCCATGTTTTCTTGCCTCAATTCTTCATTGAGTTGAAGGTTCTCTTTGATATGTTCATTATAGACTTCCTGATTTTTAGTCAACTTATCATCCAATTCTTCAATCTGTTCTTTCAAAGATGAATTTTCTTCATTCAGCTTCTTGATCATTATCCCTAAATCACTAGTAGAGCATTCTTTCAAATCCTTTCTTAGCCTTTTGATGATTACTTGAGCATCACTAACTTTTTCTTTTAATTTATTTTTTAGATCTGTCCATGTCTTCAAGAGAAGCTTCAAGATTCCTTTTTTAGATGTTTCATTTCTACTTTATCCATGATCTCCTCAAGTGGTTAAACTTATTTGCTGAGGACCAGAGATCTGCTACCAATTGTTAGGAACAAGAACACTGAGAGGGGGGGTGAATTAGTGTTCACTGTATTTTATCTTTTTACTTTATTTAAATACTTAAATACTGAAATGAACATCAACATAAAAATGAAACAGGAAATCAACACATAACACCAATATGGTTACGGGGAAACCCAAATAGGTAAAAACCCTGGTGGGAATTGACACCCACTAATATTTTGTACTAATGTTTTATGATCCTTGCTAGAAGATCCTTAACCCTGTTAGGAGTTGCTTTACAATGTGTTTAGTATAGTGACCTTGTCAAGGGTGGACCCTGTTAGGAGTCTTTTACAATAAACCATGTTAGGGGTGTGGATGCACTATCCTAGAGCTCACTGCTCAAGTGGTGAAGGCTACAACCTTCTAATCTCAAATACACACTATATCTACTGGATGAATTGTCACTGTGACACTACTTGTCTGATCAGTTCCTTTGATACGCTGGTGCTTTGACCTCTTACAAAGCTCTAATACATATTATAAAATCTTCTCACACTTCTTCTCTACTTATCTCAACTCTATATTAACTCTTCATTCAATTATAATGGGTGTATCTAATATTTATATGCGCATATAAAACAAATAACTAGGTCAGCCCTTTAACCGATTCCATACAATGCTTCCAATTGAATTGGCTCAATTGTGTTTACAAACAAACATAATTAAATGTTGGCAACCTAATTAAAATAGGTGCATAGCCTTTACAACATAATAATATAACTACAAACCAAAATACCAACAGTTAGCTGCTTGCTCTGTTCTTGTCTGGCATTCACTGTCTGTGCAACTTGAACTCTTTGTATCTTCCTCATATTGAATCTTATGATCATGCGCTCTTAAACTTAGCATGAATATGATGTTACCAACTTAACTTCTAGGTCACATACCATAATTTTGTTGTATGCACATGCACTGATGCTCTGATCTTCAGGTACTCTATACACTATCTAGTCTTCAACACTTAGCCAATTTCTGATCTTCTCATCAAGTGCCGACTCCAAAACACTATATGACTTTTTTGTCATAATGACAACATTGTATTAAGTCATATACACTATTTTAGTCAACTTTCCAAAAGATCTAATGGAAAATAATAACGGACTTAAAGAAGAAGTGACAAATCTGAAAAGATAACTTGAAAGTCAATCTATCAGGATGTGTAAATATCTAGAAGGAAAGAGAACAATTGAAAGTGCAAGAAAGGTTGATGAGGATTCCCTAAAGGATATACCTGATGAAGAAATTAATAAACTGAGGCAAGACTTTACCTTATACAAAATTCATATGCATGATGTTGTTGAAGAAAATTTGCAAGTCATAAGTGAGAATGAAAGACTTAGAGATGAGAATGCAAAACTAAAGAATGAGGTACAATCTCATTAAGAAATTAATGAGAAACTAAGAAAGTACAATGAAATCTCACAAAAAATTGTTTAACAACTAACTAACCAAAGGAGAAATAATAGTAAAACTAGTATTGGTTACATCGGTCAAGGAATATTTTAACTTGGATAGTCATCCAAATCTAAACCTATAAAGCCACAAGACCAGAATGAAAAGAAATGCAGATAAGAAACCTAATAGACCTACTTTCTATAACTATGGAAAGCTAGGTCACACTACAAATGTATGTAGGAGAAAACCTATGAATAAACCCTACTTATTTGATGGTTATTGCTACAATTTTCATAAGTATGGTCATACTGCATATGATTGTAGATCCTGATTCAACAATAGATCTAGCAATTGATCCAATGATGGTAGATTTGATGGCTACTGCTTTGCATGCAACAATTATGGACACAAAGCTAAGAATTACAAGACTAAAGCTTATGTTCCTAGGTCTCTAGTCAAACCGATAAGCCCTAATGGAAGAGAAAGATAATTTGATGTAACATGTTATGTATGTATAAATTATGGTCATATAGCGATGAATTACAGAATGAGAACACAAAGAAGTATTATTGGACCTTGGAGGTCAACTAGTATGGCATGCTTTGTCTTCCATAAGGTTGGTCATCTTGCAAAATACTTTTAGTTAAAAAACCAGTCATCCTACCAGTCAAAGAATAGAAAAGGCAAAAGGATTGTTAATGTTGAGGAAGTTGATCAGGAAATGAAGAAGATTTGGAGGAAAGAAGGAGAGAAGAAGGAAGGTAAATAGGTAGAAGGAAAAAAAATCCAAAGGGAATTCACCATCCTCTAGTACAAAGTATTCTTCTTCAAACTGAGCACATTATTTTCTTAGGGGAAGCATTAAATAAAAATCCTTTACCGATCCCCTAGATCTGAGAATGGTAAGATCTATATGCACATTATGGTGTAAAATGCTGTGATTTTAATATTTATGAAGTTTTTTGAGTCATTAATGATCATATGTTGATCGGAACTAAATTTTTATGTTATATATCTTTTATCATTTGATATCGATTATAATAGTTGAAGAAAGTACTTATCGATGGATATGCATTAAACCAATGATACGCCTCTACTTCTACCATTGGGGGGAAAAAAATTATCATTGGAAGAGCACAATGGTTATAAATCAATGATAAATAGAGGGAAATGATGTTCCTTTTTACCTTTACATTCATTTGATCACCTGAACTTATTTTTCTAACAATTTATCAAGATCTCTAATCAATATATTGTGTGAAGTTGTTTATCTAGTTCGTAGTTGAATTTGTTTGATTGTTGCAGTCGGGTGATATGGAAAGGAAAGTTGATACACCTATTCTAATGAGAATTTTTGAGAAGCCTCAACCACTATTCAAGATTCATCCAATCAAAGCAACGAAGATTGATATGATAGGTTCCCTATCCATGATTCCTTTGTGGGTGTTGTTGATTGAAGATGTTTGGTCTTATATTCATTGTAAGATTGAAAAACTAGGAGACAGTACTATTAAGAAATAATATGAGTATGTGTACCAATGGTGTGTTGAGAGATGAATTCAAACATCTAAAGGTAAAAGGCTTAACGTACGTGGTGGATATTCCTAATGAATTCCATCATGACCAGATTCTCTATGTGTTGAGAATAGTGCATGAACAATTCATTTGGTTGGAGAAGATGTATAAGATTTCAAAGATGATGAATCATATGGTTACTAGTTCTCGAGTGAAAGGATCAGAATGTACATTATGAACGGTTATGACACACTTTTTTATTGAGCTAACCAAATCCAGACAAGATGGAAGAGCCGTGACAATAGATGATGTTGAAGACAGAGCACTTTAGTTTGCATCGATGGTAATAGGTTATCAGGTATACCAATATAACAAAGTTAACAACATGCCTAATGGTGCTATCAACACAGGTTATCAGATCATGAAAGATGATTCAGTACATGACTTATGTGAGATAGTCAGAAGTTAGTTCTTAGAGAATATGGAGAGAATAAAGAAAGACAAGAAGTAGTCATTCAAGTACAGTTCTCTATTGGTATGTATGATTAAATCTATATCCAAAATTTCTTCCCCAGTAGAGGAAATTTTGTTTGGTCAAAGGAAAAACTGGTAGTTGTGTAGATAAGTGATTCTATCAAGGAATTGGGTGAGAACTTTAACAATTTAATGTGGGGTTACTTCAAAGACTTTCATTCTAAGATCCACAACCATGAAATAATTACTTCCAACATTGTAGACAAGTACAAAGATGATATATGTTTCCTAGTAGATATTGATTCATGTATTATGATGACGGTTGAACCTAGAACGTATTGGGTTCCACCTATAGGTTATGAAGTAGATGCTGAGTTAGTGAACCTTCATGCAATTGAATTACTCTCTAAACCCTTAGATAAGAAATGAAAGAGGTTTGGAACTTATGAAGAGGCATTTTCTAAAATCAATATTCAACTAAAGAAATCGATTATTGAAAGGAAAGCTAAAAGAATGCTATCTACCCTAGAGAGGAAGTTTGGTAGTGATGAAGCACATACATCTAGAACTACTAAAGCTGCATCTGAAGACCCGTCATCAATTTTTCCATCCATTTATGCAAAAGTGAAGAGAAAGAAGAGTAAACCTATTTTAAAAGAAGTTGAAACTATAATGGAACCGATGAAGAAAACTTACAAAAGGAAGATGAAATCTATAGAAATGAAGACTAGTCAAAAGGAATCTACTAAAGTTGAAGATGTTCAAACTGAATCAGATAAAGATGTTAAGAGGTTAAAAGAGAGAGGTATGAAGAAATACCCTAGTGATGATTATCTTGCTAAAGACATAATGGAAATAGGAAGAATGTGAGAAGTTGGTAGGAGATATGGATTTCTAAATGGTGAAGACAAGAAGAAAATGTAAGAAGATATCTTATTTAGTCTTCACAAGTTTGGTATAACTCCAAGTGAGTTATATAAAGTTACATCCAAAGATATTTATGATCTAATCCATACCAAATAGACTAATCCATTAATAATAGAAGAGAAATTATGGAAAAAACACTTATGCAAGTGCAACCAAAGTTGAATCCCGAAGATGTAAAGATTATGGTGGTAGTGTATAGATAGGAGTTGAAAATAAAAAATAGAGAAACAAGCATATTAGTTGGACGAGCACATAATTTATTGAATGAGATAGTTGAGATATGGAAGAAAAAGATACAAGAAGGAGAACATGCAGAAAAGGAAGAAAAAGAGGTTGATGAGAATAAGAATGGTAAAGAAGCAGTAATTGAGGATATTGATGACTCGCCTACTCATGAAGAGATCATAGGTGATGCTCTAGCTGATATTATTATTCATGTTTAAGACATTGAGGAGCAAGATGCTAAGTTAACAAAAACCAATGAAGCAACAACTGGTGGAGAAGAAGAACAAGAACAAATTAGTGAAGATGAGGTAACTATTGAAGAAATAATAGGTAAAGATAATACTCCCTCATCATCCCCTATGAGGTATTCAGAAGAAGTGAATCCTAAGAAGATCGAGGAGATAGTAGGAAGTTCGAAAGAAGTTGAAGTGGAATATGATGTAAGAAGGAAGATAAGTCTGGGGGAGACTACCATGAGAAAGAAGAAACTAGTGCAAGTAACTGAAGAAGAAAAAGAAGAGGAAGTAGAAGGGGAAGATATATTTTCTACACCGGTAGATATAATAAAGATAAAACTGAAAAAACTGATGAAATACTCAGAACAATTGATGAAGAAATATGAAAGAGATAAAATGAGATCAAAGAAGAAGAAAGAAAGAGTATTGAGACAAGCAAGAGATATCCTAGTTGAGTTGGTTTCTGAGGTTGAGTATGATGAAGAAGATTCTATGATAGATCAAATAGACATATTGATAAAATAAATTTCAGATCAAGGACAATATTTATAGTCTACAACTATAAAAAAATGGAAGAGGAGAAACTAGAGAAGAAGATGACAGGAAAACTAATGAAGAAGATTGCTGAAGGTAAAGGAAAATTGACAGTTTTAGTAAAATATGTTAAGAATTCATTGGCCAAGGTAGGACATATATTCACTAGAATTTCTAATCACTTAGAATTTGTGAAATATATGGAGAAAAAGAGAGTTGAATTTCAAACGGAGTTAGAGATTTTAATTGGTAAGCTTGATCCCATTTCAAGCTCAGTTATTGAATTTAGTAGTCAAGTGAATGAGTTAACTCAAAAGATAAAGAAAATATAATAGGAGCAAGACAACAAAATGGTTTGTATATTAGAGATAAAATCATTCTTATCCCCTACATTAAATGTCATGCAATAGCATGTGAAGAAGGTTGAAGGGACACTTGCTATATCTAACATGAGAAACTTGGAGAGTATGGGTTGAAAGCTGATTTTGATTGGTACACCAATGCCAATATAAATTAGTAGCAAGTCTTCCCACTCAAAATATTGGAATGAATGCCAATACAACCTCCTTCTTAGGTTGACAAACAGGTTCCCACTTAATTAGGTTCCATTTGGAATTTTGCAAATTACCACTCCATAGAAATTGGCACGAGAGGGCATCAAATTCCTTAAGAAAATACATAGAAGCTTCTTGGACCAAGTTTCTATAAATAGGAAGGTCTTGAATCGCTGATTAAAGAAGGGTAACCCAAGTAGCATTAAAAATCCACCAATAAGGTTCAATTATTAACCTTCTGGTGCAAAATTTCTAGCAAGTCCTACCAAAATATCCTAGGTTGTCTACCAAAAACAATAGGAATGCCTAGATAAATTAGAGGGAGAGATCCAATTTGAAATTATAGGATGTTATAAATCCTCCTCTAGATAGGATCCAAAGTATTAAAAAAATATTGAGGATTTATACTCACTAGATTTTTTACCTGAAACAACCAAATAAACATTCAACTTTCACCTAAAGGTCTTAGCTTCATGTAGTCTAGAAATCCCCATAAGAGAAGTATCATCCATAAAATAGAGATGAGAAAGATTGGGCATACCATTACTTTAACTCCAACCATAAATTTGGTCTTGGGAAACCCAAGACTTAACAAATATACCAAGGCCCTCATCCATAATAATAAAAAAATAGAGAGAAATAGGATCTCCTTGGAAAAGACCTCTAGAGGCTCCAAATACCTCAAAACGCCCCACATTCAAAATAAAAAAGAAGGAAGAAGATTTAATGCAGCTCATAATCTAACCCACTCTAGGTTGAAGCCAAAGGTAAAGAGAATTTTCAACAAAAAGTACTACTTAACTCTATCATAAGCTTTAGCCATATCAAGTTTGATGAACATAGATTTATCCTTGGAAATTTCCATTGAGTGAATGGCTTCAAAAGAAACTACCACCCCATCTGTAATTTATCTTCTAGCTACAAAACCCCCTTGCTCATCCGATATCACAAAGGGAAGCTAAGGTTTAAGCCTATTAGCAATCAACTTAGTAATAATTTTGTAGACCACATTACATAAAGTAATAGGGTGAAAGAAATCTAGTTGATTAGAACCTTACTTTTTTGGAATAAGGACAAGAAAAGTAGAATTCAAGGCTCAAAGAATTTGTTTCATGATATAAGATTCACAAACCACCACTAAGAAATCTATATTAACAATATCCAAGAATTCTTAAAAAAGTTCCACTGGAAACCCGTCAGGGCCTAGAGCTCTACCCTTACACATCCCAAAATCAACCTCCACTAATTCAGACATAAATATTGGATGCATAAGAGAATAATTAATCACATTAGTAAATAGAGAGGGAATATAAGAAAGGATCATGTTCTCCTCATCCTCAACATGAGGTAAATCATTTGAAAAGAGAGAAGAATAGTATCAACTAGCTTCACAAGAAAAAGGATGCAGAGAAGTCAATTGGATTCCATATAAATTAAACAAAGTGGATATATATCTCCTATTTTGATGAGCTTGCATAGAATAGTGGAAAAAGGTATTATTCCTATCTCCTTCTAGAAGCTGGTTAACCCTATCCTTCTACTTCCAAAAAATCTCCTCCCTAAGTTCTCATTCATCTAGTTCTCTAAGACCTTGAGACTCCTCTCTACCCGAATCCTTTGAAAAGATGTCAAGATCCAAAATTTTATGATTGATAATAGAAAAATGATCCCGATCTTTCCTCTTCATGGCATAAAATTTACCAAAGTAAGACCTGTTCCATTTCTTAAGAGCTTCCATTTAACATATTACAATTTCTTAACAAAGGAATACATAGCAACACTGTAGGCAAGGCCATCATCTCTCCACCATTGATCCATCAAATCATAGAGAGAAGAGTCCCAAATACACATTAGTTATAACTTAAAGAGAGGATTCTTAGGAACTACAACTGAAGTAGCCAAAAGTTTAATAAGCCAATGATCTAAACTCCTCCAATTAAGAATCTCTAGAGAAAGACTCGGGCTACCTCCAACCCAAAAAATAGAGTCTGTAAATGTATCCAATAATTTTGAGATATCATCTTCTCCCCACCTTCTATTATTCCAAGTAAACATTCCATTAGCTAGCTTGATATCAAGTAAATGCAAGAGGTCCACATTTTCTCATAAAATCTTAGAGGAACGACCCAAATGAGCTAGCATGCCCCTTTTCTTCTCCAAGCTTAAGATTGATTTAAAATCACTCACTAAAGTCAAAGGAAGGAAAAGAGAACATGCTCTAAAAGAATGAATATGAGACCAAAGCCTGATTTTTCCATAAAAATCAACTAAAGCATACACATTAGTAACTAGAATCATCTCTACAATCTCCAAAATAGAGGCATCCATAGAGAGAGTTGAGGGTCTAGAAATCCACCACAGAGGAACAATGTTTCTTAGATTCATAAATGAGATCCAAACCTCTAGAGATCCTCAAAGAACTAATACACTTGCACTACCCATGACACCAAATACTAGAAGCTCAAAGAAACATAGAATCAATTGAAATATTAATCTCTTGAATACAAAAGATAGATGGAGATTGAATTTCCACCAACTCATGAATAGCCTTTTGTCTAGGAATGATATTCAACCCCCTAACATTCCATGAGCGAATAATCACTAAGTAGAGTGGGAGAAGTGAGCCTCAATGAGCTTGATAGACCCATAATCCACCAATAATTCCCCAAATAATGTAATGGTCTCTTGATCCCTTTTGTGACTACCTTTTGAGGAAGTATCAAAAGAAACTTTCTTTAAGGGTCTTTTTTATTAAACCAAAGCCTTAGAAGACCCTTTACCTTTTATAAATACTTGTACCTCCTTAGCCAATTCCTCCAAAATAATATCATCCTATAAATTTGTGGGTTCACTTGAGGCCTCTAAGTCAGGACCAGTAGGGGCCATGTCCTTCTACTATTGATCACCCTAACTCAAGACAATAGAATTTTACTATATAACCCCCACATCCATACCAGTTACACCAGAAGAGACATCAATAGGAATCCCTTCCTCTAAGTCCATAGTATCCAACACATCAAACTAGTTAAAACCCTCATCAACTTTCCTATTCTTGTAGGGCCTCTTTGATCCTCGTCCCTTAGCCTAAGATATAATAGGTTGAAAACCATCCTTATCAGAGCCATCTAATTGCATTGGAACTTTCCCTTTGTTCTCTTTATCCACCTTCGGACCATAGGAAGAAGAAGAGCCCCCAAGACCACCAACAAAGCCTCTAGTCCCCTTACTAATCCAAGGACACTGACACTGAAGATGTCCATACTCATGATGTATCCAACATCTGAATGAGAGAGATTCATAATCCAGTTGTTACACCCACTTAGAAGAACCTAAAATGATTTCCAATTAATCCGACAACAGATTATTTAAATTAATTTCAATGCAAATTTAGACAAAGTAAATTACCTTTTATCAAGGGTTTGCTGAGAAATTATTGTTGGCTTCTCAAGAAAAGTTGCAATTTGGTGCATAATATATTCCCTCCAAAACTATAAAGGAAACTATGATAAGTGAACCCAAACATGAACCTTAGAGGGTAATTCCTCTATAGAATTAAAACCTGCATGCCAGGGTTTAAAAAACAAGCCCGCATGATTATGAAAATAGGGTCCTCCCTTTAAAACTAGGTTGTGATTAGACATGTAGGAGAACACCACCATGAAATAGTTTTTTTAGCAAGCATAATCTCCATGTCTCTCTCCACCTTCTATGAATGATGAGTCCAAGATTCCAAAGTTGACAAAGAAATGTGAATCTCAATAAATTTATAGATTAGTACATGTTTACTCCAATAAGAAACATTATCCATAACTGATTGAGGAGGAATGACAAGGATGAGACGATCGTGAGTCCTTGGAAGACAAACATATTTAATTTAGAGCTCGACATCACATAAAAGGAGTTTGACTGCATTACATGAAAACCTGAAGAAGATCCAAGGGGTGGCACAACATTGACAACCACCAAATAATTAGAAACCACAAGCTCCACCATCTAAACATAAGATGAAAAAAAAGAAAAAAATTGTCAACGGAAAACACAAAACTATGTAGCCACTACTCAAATAACTCCTGACACCCAAAGAACCAAAATAAAAACTAACACAAATCCTAAAAACCCCCTTCTCACCCTTGCAAACACCCATAATTTTTTTGAAAAAATGGTTCCCCACACCTCAGTGCACAAAACAACCACCATTGTGCATGCTTGGTAAGAAAATAGTGACAAGGGCATGACAACCCTATTCGAGAACATCGTCATAGCCACTCATAGTCCCTCTCCAACTATTATTTTTCTAATATTTGAGTTTATATTGGTTTTCTATTATGCATATTGTTTCATGTACACATTTTATAGATATTTTGAGAAAAATAGAACAACTTAGAATTTGGCATGAATATTAATTCATTTAAACAAGTATCTAGACTTATATGATTATTTGGCATATTTCCAACACACAAAATCAGACAAGAAAGATATTCACAAACAAATTAACCTATCAAGTACATTGGATTACGTTTCTACTGTCTCACTTGATGTTGTAAAAGAAAAAATGAAGAGGTAAAAGAGTAGAGTAATTTAGAGAGATGATTTCATATATTCTTATTAAATTGAAAGTATGGTTCAATTAGAGAATTTTCAATCCAAATTTGAAGCTACACATGATCCACATGAAAGAGAAAATATTTTAAAAGTAGGTAATGACATATTTATGATTAAGAAAGAAAGAAAGGCTTCAAGGGAGAGAGCAAAAATGAAAGCCCCTATAATACAAACCACTTACCAGTATGCACTAGGTGCAAGAAATTCTTTCAAGATTAATTTATGTTTACTCGTAATTTAATTCATAATAAACTTTACAATTATACTTAAAGAAATTTATACTAAATAAAAAGGATGAGGGGTAATTTCTATATTTAATTCTTCATTTAGGCTTATATGAAGAGTTAGAGAATGTAATTTTGTAGTAAAATTTAGATAGACTATGAGAGAGCCACAAGAATCTTTTAGTATGTAACCACCTAAAAGAGAAAATGATAAGCCAAGAAAATTATAGGAATGAAGAAAGTAAGAGAAATCTTTCCACATTTCTTCAGTGTGTAAAATTTTATGGGACTAAATGCCCCCAAAAAGAAGTATGGGATGTAAATATTATTGAAAAAATCAAACCCTTCAACAATCAACTAAAATAAGTAAGAATAGGGAATTTAAGAGAAAATTTTGTATGAAAGCAAAACTAGTGTGGAATATGGGGTTGGTTTTATAACTACCAAGTTTTATTGGAGGTGGTATTGTAATTATTAAAATTTGTAAAGATGGTTTCATTACTATTAGAATAGTTGCAGAACTATTGGTTTGATTTAAATAGCATTTTAATTTTTGTAAATTTGTATTATGAAAGTTGTACATAAGAATCTAAAATAATAATACAATTAAAAAGAAAGAAAACACATATGTATAATATTTCATCAAGAAAAAAAATTAAAGTGAAAAAATAATCTATCAAAGTAAATCTTATTTATTATTGTGCATAAAATTTAATCATTCACAATACAATAATAAAATTATTTTTTACTCTTTTTTGTCATGATTGAGATGCCTTCTACATGATTTCAACATCCCTCGAAAGTGCCCTAAGGTACTTAGGGTGTATTAAAAAAATATTTTATAATATATATTCTTACTATTGTTTGTGATGCATTCATAAACGTTGATGGGTTCCACTAGGAGTGGTGAAAATTGGTTGTGAAAATAATTAGTTTATATTGTTTTCTCTACACACGGATGCCCAAAATGAGATAAATAATACCATAAAAAGTGAAAATAAAATGAGTGACCTTTGAGATTGTTCAAGTGGGCACTTGGAAGAGGCAACAAGTGTCCCTTGGTATTTTATCATTTATTGCACTTAGTGTAATGTTTATCTTCCATGTTTAGGCACCCAAGTTGAAGGGAAAGTATTGGAGCCAAAACTAATATCCATTTGACTTCTATGAAGGTAATCCAAGGGTTGGCAACGTTTGAAATAAAGAGCTTTCTTTGGGGTTATTATTTGGTGATTTTAGAGCTCATCATTTTATATAAATGATGCAGACAGATTTATAATGGTGAAATAAAACAACACATTAACTAGTCACAATGCTCAAACCACATGAGATACATGGATATAGTCAACTTGAATATCCACAAAACAAGGTTTATGACCCAACGTGACAATTTGACCAAACAAGGCTATAGACCTTCCCAAGAACATGAACATGAATCTTATGAGGTTTACAGTCTTAAGTGACCCCAAACCACTTAGAAGTACCATTGACAAAAAACCCATTACACCATCTAATACTTTTTTCTTCAATGAGGCTACTAGGCCTTATAGCCCTAACCAATGGTTTTTTTACTATAACTCCCTGACCATTGACCATAGACCCAAAAAATATCATTTACAAACACCCTTTTGGAAGATTTAAAATGTGTTCAACTTTTCATGGGGTCCTTTGGAACAAGTCATTCAAATTCTAACTGATCAGACAATTTAAAAGGCTAATTAGGTCTTTGTTACAAAGGAAGCATCCTCCTTTTGCTTCATCCAACCCAACCACCAATTGGAACATGTCATATACACCTTCAAACTACATAATCTACCATTTTAAAGTGTCTAAACCTCTCAAGCCCTCCACTGCTACACTCTTTGCATTCAATTTCCTTGTTTCCAGGCCTATCACATGAAGATGCTGGGCTTAGGGCATCAATTTACTCATAGCCATCATCTTTGTTTTCTTTGAGACCAAATGAACCCTAAAGGTAACCCTATACCCTAACATTTCACTGAGATTCAAAATTTTCTAACAGTGAAATGTTGAGTTATGGTTATTTTTGTCTGCAAACCCTAGTTATTGAGGGTTTCAGACCTTTTCACAGTAAAATGCTTGTAACTCTGCCAAAACTCAATGAATTGAGCCCAGACAAAGTGCAAATGAAATCTTATTCATCAACCTTTTCAACAATGCAAGTTTCGAACCCTAGAAATGTTGTACATGTTCGTACAAAATGACTGTTATTAGAAAAATGTGTAGAAATCAGAAAAACAAAGCAAGTTTGTATTGATGAACCTTTGCCTTGACCATAAGGAGGCATATTTATGTTAATTACATCCATCCCAACTTATTCTAACTATATTTTGAATTAGTTAGCCTATGTCCCCATGGAGTTGCTTAAGTGCATATTCAACTTAAATTTAAGCAGTTTTGTGTTCTCGTGCAAAATTTCAATAATGGGAAAAGGATAAATCAGAATCTTTCCCTATTTTAGCGGAGCAACTAAAGTTTAGGAATTGAAATTAAGCTTTGGAGAAAAGTGGGGGGTTGAAAATAAGCAGCAACTGCTTATCAAAAAAATGTGAGGTGGCTCCACATATTTCTTTCCCTCCTTTTTTTCTTGGCCCTTTTTTCCTCCAACTTTTAAGTGCAAAAAAAATTATTACTAATTTTACTCCAAAATACAATTGAATACAAAATAAGCAATAAACTTAAATATTCATGGGGTCACTATCTCCACAAGTTGCTCCTTAAAATGTTGAGCAGTGACTGCTAGCCAAAATAAGCCAAGCAGTTGCATGGGTCACTATCTCCACAAATTGAGAACAAAGTGGCACACTTTTGCATTAAAAGTTGCTTTGCAAATTTGGTAATTTTTTGTGTCCTACTACCTAATCACTCCAAACTGGTGCAGGGGCACCTAAGAACATAGGAGGGTCACCTAGAGGACCTATGGAGAATAGAGTGAACAACATGACCAACGGTCATTTGATTTGAGGTAACATGGCATGTAAATCCATTTGATGTAATAAACAAGGCCTAAAATTATAAAGACTTGAAAATGACAAAATGGATGTAATAGATTGTTGAATGCCTATATTATGGCTTAGATAGGTCATTTGGATCATGAAAGATTAAAATCCAAAGTTAGGAGATTTTAGGAGTTTATTTGATTAAGTTTGCAAATATGAATTTTTGAATCCAAACGGTCAAGTGTAAAAAGGTGGGAAAACACTAAAAACATGATTAGTTGCTTTGTTAAGGAGTCCAACTGATTTGGATCAGTTTGGGGAGTTATTTGGGGTATATTAAACCTTTTTTTTGAAAGAAAGAAAGGTGTGAGGCATGAGGAATGATCTTTGGATCAGATTTGTACAGACTGGCACAAGTTTTATACAATAAAATCTGAATTTCTTGCAGATCTTTGTGTTCTTTCTTATGTTTCTTGTATTCTAAGATTGTAGAAGTATTGAGGAACATCTAATAATTTTTTTGTAATCCTTTGCAATCATTTCTTAACAGCTTTTGGTTCCTTTAAGCTTGCTGTCCTGAAACAGTGCACTATTTTGTATTGAAAAAGCATGTAATTGGGTGGATCCATCCACTTTCTATGGTTACTGTGTCTGTGGGGTGGATCGAACCTCTGTAAAATATGTAATTTATTCTAATAATGCAGGATTTTGATGAATAAGCAAGGTGATTGACAAACTTTGCAAGTTGACAGGTTGAAGGGCGCATGGGACATGGACCATGGGTATAGCAGCGAGCGTTTGGGCTGAATAAGGATATGTTTTTCCTTTTGAATATGTCAATATATGTTAAGTCCAAGGTTTAGGAACAAAGTTTGCATCCTAAAAGTGAGTGTAGGGTCATTTGTGAGAAAGCCCTAGTTATAGGTTTGATTTGGAGAGGGATTGTGTGCTGGGTTGTAACCAGAGGTTCCATGGCCCAAAGGATGAAAAAATCATTTGTTTTACTTCATAAAAAAGGACTTTTGAAAGTTATAGGGTCATGGGATATACCCTTGATAGGGTTGCTTTGTAAAGTGAGCCTTTTAGGCCTAGGTGAGGAAACGCAATCAGCAATTTTAAGTTGGATCGCCTCAAAACAATGTGGCTTAATTTTGACATATGTTTTAAAAATTTTAAAAGGGTATTTGGATCCACAATTTATTTTTGAGGTCTTTTGGGAAGATCTGAAGAAAAATACAAATTATTGACTGGTTAAGGCTACAAGGACTGGTGTTGAAGGCCTAGAGTGGACAGTTTGTGTTTTGGAGTAAAAATACTATGATAGTAGTGTATGGAGAGTTGAGATAGGAAAAATAACAGATTTTAAGGTCCTTGGATGGTTTGGTATCACCCTTGGATGAGGTGATTAAGAATTTGGTGTGTAGAACCAATCAGCAAGCTTAGGCAAGTGTGAACCCAAAACTTGTTTGGTATGGTGGAAAGGGAGTTGCTAAATGAAACATAAGGTGTGGAGTCTAGTGGGACAAGATATGATTTATTTGACCTCTTATAGGTCTAAGGAATGTGGGTTGGGTCATTGGTATTGATTCCATGTAAAGGAAAAAGAAGAGTGTTGTTACAAAACAAAGGAAACTTGTGACATTCCCTATGAAGTTTGGACTATTACCACCAGCCTCTGCATCAATTGGTATCAGATCCTAGGAGAATCCTAGGTGAAGAGTGTGAGGGAAGAATCGTTTGATCTTTGGTGTATTTAATCCTTGGAGAACCCTTGGATTTGAGTATATCCTTTGAGGTGAGTTCCTGAGTTGAGCCTTTACACCAAGGAGACAAAGATTGAAGACTTGATAGAAGGTATGCTGGTCATCATGGCTGAGGATATAAAGCACATTCAAGGGTACCAAATATTCAAGACACAATGCAGATGTAAAGGTAAAGTTTGTAAGGTTGTTATTTCAAGTGGTTCATTTACAAATCTTGTTTCATTTGAGATGGTTAACAAATTGAATCTACCAAGAATAAAACATGTTAGGCCTTACCAAGCAAAAGGATTGGACATTGGATTTTGTGTTGATGTGAAGGAACAGGCTTATGTTCCCTTCACCATTGGACCATATAGAGATGTTGTACTATGTGACATTTTACCTTTGAGTGGTTGTCATATGATTTTAGGAAGGGCTTGGCAGGTTGAGAAGAGATCCCTCCATGATGGCAGCAAGAACACCTACACTTTCACAAATAATGGAGAGAAGATGGTATTAACACCATTGGAGGAGCACAAGATAACTTGGAAGGTGTCAGAGGATATTAGAATCTTTGAGAGGGCAAGGTTCCTAAGAAAAGAGGAACATGGTGAAGTAGCTGAAAAAATGGAAGATGCTTTGATAAAGAAGGATGATGATTTGAAACAAGCAGCTAATAATAATGCAGATGTGTATGAGGTTGAGGAAAAGATCCTAGAAAAGGATGAGATGAAGACAAGTTGTCCATTGGGAGGACCAAGAATAAATGAGCAGCAGTCAAGTGTTGAAGAGCAAGGAGAACCTAACGCCAAAAAGGTTCAAAAGGTTGTAGCAAAGGTAAGGAGTAGGGATGCTGATGAAGACAACAAAAGATCAAGTCTTGAAAGGCTTGAGGGAAAGGAGATAATACTGGTTGGAACAATATTATGTCCACTACAAATAGGACAGAAAATGGGGCACAATTTTTTCCTAAAACAGTAAGGTATGAGGCTGATGAGGTAGCCACCAACAAGGAGTTGGAATGCCAATGAAAATGGCAAGGGTATGAAGATATGTTTCAGGCAGCAGCAGTGGTCTCAAGGTGTGAAGATACTAAGGATGAGAAGACAATGGAGATGAAGAGCCAAGAGAAGGTTAAACAAGGTGGTTACATTCCAAGCATGGAGAAATATGTAAATGTGAAAGAAATGAGTTATTTTTGGTTTATTATTCTGATTTTGTTGCAGGCATATGAGAGAATGATAGAGATTCCTAGTGTGGGGAAGATGGAAATGATTGGCAAGAGTCATGTGCTAGAAGGAGCTTGTTATTGCTTCTTGATTCTATTTATTTGGTTGATGAGTACTAAGCCTCAAAAGAGAAGGAGAAGGTACAGGAAGAAGGCAGGGGTTTTGAACCTCAGAGAGGTTACTATGCAGATGGAAAAGAAGGGTCACACAGCAGCATTATGCAAGGGTGAGTATGCTAAGGTTGAGGGAACAAAAACATGGAGTTCAAGGAACCTAGAAGGCATGGAGTGTCAAGAAGACAAGTATGTAGCAAGGATGAAGTTGAGAGCTTTTCAAGAACATGAAAATGTTTTTCCTAAAATTTTTTTTGCAGGTATACCATTTCCAAGGGACATGGAAAAATTTGAAGCTTGGCAGTATGGTACAGGGGCACCTAAGAACATAGGAGGGTCACCTAGAGGACCTATGGAGAATAGAGTGAACAACATGACCAACGGTCATTTGATTTGAGGTAACATGGCATGTAAATCCATTTGATGTAATAAACAAGGCCTAAAATTATAAAGGCTTGAAAATGACAAAATTGATGTAATAGGTTGTTGAATGCCTATATTATGGTTTAGATAGGTCATTTGGATCATGAAAGAATAAAATCCAAAGTTAGGAGATTTTAGGAGTTTATTTGATTAAGTTTGCAAATATGAATTTTTGAATCCAAACGGTCAAGTGTAAAAAGGTGGGAAAACACTAAAAACATGATTAGTTGCTTTGTTAAGGAGTCCAACTGATTTGGATCGGTTTGGGGAGTTATTTGGGGTATATTAAAACTTTTTTTTGAAAGAAAGAAAGGTGTGAGGCGTGAGGAATGATCTGTGGATCAGATTTGTACGGACTGGCACAATTTTTATACAATAAAATCTGAATTTCTTGCAGATCTTTGTGTTCTTTCTTATGTTTCTTGTATTCTAAGATTGTAGAAGTATTGAGGAACATCTAATAATTGTTTTGTAACCCTTTGCAATCATTTCTTAACAGCT
Organism: Chamaecyparis obtusa; assembly: GCA_027943335.1. NCBI lineage: Eukaryota > Viridiplantae > Streptophyta > Pinopsida > Cupressales > Cupressaceae > Chamaecyparis > Chamaecyparis obtusa. Next base: position 165,537 of record BSBK01006462.1, read on the forward strand.
TTTGGTTCCTTTAAGCTTGCTGTCCTGAAACAGTGCACTATTTTGTATTGAAAAAGCATGTAATTGGGTGGATCCATCCACTTTCTATGGTTAATGTGGCTGTGGGGTGGATCCAAACCCTGTAAAATATTTAATTTATTCTAATATTGCAGGATTTTGATGAATAAGCAAGGTGATTGACAAAATTTGCAAGTTGACAGGTTGAAGGGTGCATGGGACATGGGCCATGGGTATAGCAGCGAGCATTTGGGCTGAATAAGGATATGTTTTTCCTTTTGAATATGTCAATATATGTTAATTAAAAGGTTTAGGAACAAATTTTGCATCCTAAAAGTGAGTGTAGGGTCATTTGTGAGAAAGCCCTAGTTATAGGTTTGATTTGGAGAGGGATTGTGTGCTGGGTTGTAACCAGAGGTTCCATGGCCCAAAGGATGAAAAAATCATTTGTTTTACTTCATAAATAAGGACTTTTGAAAGTCATAGGGTCAGGGGATATACCCTTGATAGGGTTGCTTTGTAAAGTGAGCCTATTAGGCCTAGGTGAGGAAACGCAATCAGAAATTTTAAGTTGGATCGCCTCAAAACAATGTGGCTTAATTTTGACATATGTTTTAAAAATTTTAAAAGGGTATTTGGATCCACAATTTATTTTTGAGGTCTTTTGGGAAGATCTGAAGAAAAATACAAATTATTGACTGGTTAAGGCTACAAGGACTGGTGTTGAAGGCCTAGAGTGGACAGTTTGTGTTTTGGAGTAAAAACACTATGATAGGAGTGGATGGAGAGATGAGATAGGAAAAATAACAGATTTTAAGGTCCTTGGATGGTTTGGTATCACCCTTGGATGAGGCGATTAAGAATTTGGTGAGTAGAACCAATTGGCAAGCTTAGGCAAGCGTGAACCCAAAACTTGTTTGGTATGGTGGAAAGGGAGTTGCTAAATGAAACATAAGGTGTGGAGTCTAGTGGGCCAAGATATGATTTATTTGACCTCTGATAGGTCTAAGGAATGTGGGTTGGGTCATTGGTATTGATTCCATGTAAAGGAAAAAGAAGAGTGTTGTTACAAAACAAAGGAAACTTGTGAGATTCCCTATGATGTTTGGACTGTTACCACCAGCCTCTGCATCACAAACACTCCTAATACAATGCATACATGCCATAAGTGGCTTAATAACATGAATGACATCATGGACACTCCATTTTAACACTTGTGGAGGATTTGACCCACGTTGACCAAACTAAGTCCTGATTGGCTACAAATGATCAATTGACCTCAAGACCTTACAAACTAATTGGAAACAATTAAGAATGGTCCTTAGGACCTTATTAAATTCTCAAAAAACACAAAACATAAAGACAAGTCACAAAACACCATTAGGACCCTTGGACCCATAGGTTAATAAGGAATATTTGAATGTAGAGTTACTATGCAAGAACATGGACATACAATAAAATTCAAATGCGGTATCCATACATAAAACAGGCTTAAAACATGAAATCTTATATGTCCATGCCCGTTTTAAGAAATCCCAAGATAAAACATGTTTACTGAATAAAACATGATTATTGCTTTTGAATTCTAATAGTTTTCTTATATGCGTACTTTGAGAAAAGTACACATAAGTGCATAAGTTAATTGAACTGAGGCAAGCGAGCAGTCAGAAAAAGTAATACAGATGGCATTTCTTCAGATTATTGAGAAACCAACCATGAACATGTCTGTTAGCTTGAGAAGTTTTTTTTCAACAACAGTAATGAGAATACTCCAGAGGAAGCTTCCAACTCCAAATACAAAGAAATATGGCAATGCGTAAGCTTGCCATTGTGTATGGCACTTGACTGTAAAATAATTCTTGCAGTCCAGCCAGAATAAGTCCATGTGTAATTCCAAACAGATTGTACTGTAGAGCAAGCCAAAAAGCAGTCATGGAGATTGTTTCATGTGGCTTTTCTACTCACCCATTTTTTGTTTCTACTAGTGCTGCAACCACAATTCTTTGTAGAATATTTATGCCCCTGTCAAATTGTCAATGCCTGTAATTCATCTAGCAATTGGGACTATAATTCTGTCATAAAGTGGTAAAAATAATATGGTTGCAACCATTGAAAAGGAGAAAACAGAAGCTTGGGGAAGCTTGAAACTGGATCCCATTTTCCTATTCATGATGCTACTCTGTTTTATGAAAAATGTTGATTGGAGTGTTAGAGTAAGTGCAATTGTCAAGATTTCAAGGGCTGGGTTTTATCCCTATTTCTCCAGGGTTATTAGTATTCCGGGTTCCCTGCTAACAGGTGTACTACAACCTTGTCCAACCAGCTGAAAAGCATCATGGAAAGCCAGTGAGAGTAATAGGTAAAATCACCAATTCTACCATATTTAAATATTCTATGTTCAGAAGAGATAAAATGGAAAAAATACATTAGAAATACTTTTTAGAGTTACAATCAATAAAACATCAATTTTTTTTAAAATAGGGGTAAATATTTTTCACTGAATTGATAAAATTATAAATATAAGACTTTATTTCCATTTAAACATTCAATAATAATATCTGGCACCACCACAGCTTAACTATCACAAAATGTCAATAGAGACAATCAATAAAACTTCTTCATCACTTTTCAATCAATAAAAACATTTTCATTACTTGTCAATTTTGTAAAACATCTTCATTACTTTTCAACTTTGTCTTTTATTTTAGCATATAATTAGACCATGAGGTACAATCCTATCATGACAGCAGGACTGACTATAAGAGATAGCGATTTCCATGTAGAAAAAATAGAGCACAACATAATTTGTTTGAATGAAAAAGGATAAAGCTTTCATTGCTAGTGAAAAAGTCTTTAGTACAAATGGTGATATCTGTAAAGACTTTTTCACTCGCAAGAAAACCTTATCCTTGTCCATTAACTCGATCTTATAACTAGATTTTCTTTCTGTGCTTATCACTTTCATTGAACATTTTTATCTCCTTTTCATCCAATTCACTATATTTTTCCAAAAACTAAGCATGCAGTGACTCAAAGTCCTTCATACACAATCGCATTTCTTCCAATACCTTGGCATGTGTTCCTTGCATCTCTTCCACACTATTTCTCAACTCCTGCTACTGAATAACCAAAACACAATTTATTCTGCTGCTTAAACCCAAACACAATTCTTCTGAGGACAATTGTACATGCAAATGGATATGGAAACTGCAAATGGATATGGAAAGTTGCAACGAACCAAGAGGGGAAGATTTTTTATTTTGCTATGATTTTTGTTTTAAAAGCGAAAAAAATATTCCAAAGCAACGAGAATCATTCTGCCAGCATATCATTCTTCTCATGGTGATGGGATTATTGTCTACTTTTTATGTGAAGGAATTCTTATATGAAGTGAACAAAATGATGTAAAATAATAGTATATCTATATTTTTTTTAATATTTTTTATTCGCGATAGTTTATCTTTTATTTTTCTTAAAATAGCTTAATTTTAATTTTTTTTATTAATTTTTTTATTAAATTTAAAATTTATTTTAATTATTTATGTCTTTTTTGAAATAAAAATAATTAAAAGTTGTTAGAATTAATTAAATTTGTAAATATTTATAAAATAATAATATTTTGAATTTAAGCAATTATGTGTTCATTGTGAAAAAAAGGATAATTTAGAATCTTTTGTTATTTTAGTGGAGTGACTATTATTTAGGAATTGAAAAAATAAGTTGTTGGAAAAAAGGGGGGCTGGAAATAAAAACACTATTGGCTCCACAAATATTTTTCCCTCTGTTTTTTAAGATTTTATTTCTATTTTCTCTGTGTGCCCAAAATATTTTTCCCTCTCTTTTTTAAGATTTTATTTCTATTTTTCTGTGTGCAATTTCTTATTAAATTAATTAATCTAAATTTCACGTTTTTGCTTGAAAATAAGCACCAAAATACATATTCATGGGGCCACATAAGCTAAGCACTGGCATGGGAACATGATGTTAAAAATCTCTCTTTTATTGCTATTTTATTTAATAAGAATATTTTTATTCTTATCTTCTTTCATTAGAATATCTTTTTTTTTTTAAAAAAAAATTTCTAATTCTTCTTCTTTAATTTTCATAAATTAAAATTTTATATTAATTATCTACGTCTTCTTATAAAATTATATCAAAAATTAAATTTTTATTTTAATTATCTACGTCTTCTTATAAAATTATATCCTTATTAAATTGAAAGTATGGTTCAATTAGAGTATTTTCATATATCCTTATTAAATTGAAAGTATGGTTCGATTAGAGTATTTTCAGTCCAAATTCGAAGCTACACATGATCCGCACAAAAGAGAAAATATTTTAGAAGTAGGTAATGACATATTTATGATTAAGAAAGAAAGGCTTCAAGGGAGAGAACAAAAATGCAAGCCCCTATAATACAAACCACTTACCATTATGCACTAGGTGCGAGAAATTCTTTTAAGATTAATTTATGTTTACTCGTAATTAATTCATAATAAACTTTACAATTACACTTAAAGAAATTTATACTAAATAAAAAGGATGAAGAGAAATTTCTATATTTAATTCTTGATTTTAGGTTAAAAAGAAGAGTTGGAGACTGCAATTTTGAAGTGAAATTTAGTTAGTCTATGAGAGAGCCACAATAAAGATGACAAGCCAAGAAAATTATAGGAATGAAGAAAATAAGATAAAGTAAGATGAACCTTTCCACATTTCTTCAGTGTGTAAAATTTTATGGGACTAAATGCCCCAAAAAGAAGTATGTGATGTAAGTATTAGTGAAAAAATCAAACTCTTCATCAATCAACTAAAACAAGTAAGAATAGGGAATTTAAGAGAAAATTTTGTATGATAGCAAAACTAGTGTGGAATGTGGGGTTGGTTTTATAACTACCAAGTTTTATTGGAGGTGGTGTTGTAACTATTAAAATTTGTAAAGATGGTTTCATTATTATTAGAATAGTTGCATAATTATTGGTTTGATTTAAATAACATTTTAATTTTTGTAAATTTGTATTATGAAATTTGTACATAAGAATCTAAAATAATAATACAATTAAAAAGAAAGAAAGCACATATGTATAATATTTCATTAAGGAAAAAATTAGAATGAAAAAAAATCTATCAAAGTAAATCTTATTTATTATTGCATTAAATTTAATCATTCACAATACAATTATAAAATTCTTTTTGACTCTTATGTGTTAGGATTGAGATGCCTTCTACATGATTTCAACATCCCTCCAAAGTGCCCTAAGGTACTTAGGGTGTATTAAAAAAATATTTTATAATATATATTCTTACTATTGTTTGTGATGCAGTCATAAACCTTGATGGGCTCGACTAGGAGTGGTGAAAATTGGTTGTGAAAATAATTGGTTTATATTATTTTCTCTACACATGGATGCCCAAAATGAGATAAATAATAACATAAAAAGTGAAAAAATTTGAGTGACCTTTGAGATTGTTCAAGTGGGCACTTGGAAGAGGCAACAAGTGTCCCTTGGTATTTTATCATTTATTGCACTTAGTGTAATATGTATCTTCCATGTTTAGGCACCCAAGTTGAAGGGAAAGTATTAGAGCCAAAACTAATATCCATTTGACCTCTATGAAGGCAATCCAAGGGTTGGGAACGTTTGAAATAAAGAGATTTCTTTGGGGATATTATTTGGTGATTTTAGAGCTCATCATTGTATATAAATGATGCAGAGGGATTTAAAAAGGTGAAATAACACAACTCATTCACTAATCACAATGCTTAAACCACATGAGACACATGGATATAGTCAACTTCAATATCCACAAAACAAGGTTTATGACCCAACATGACAGTTTGACCAAACAAGGCTATAGACCTTCCCAAGAACATGAACTTGAATCTTATGAGGTTTACAATCTTAAGTGACCCCCAAACCACTCAGAAGTACCATTGACAAAAACCCATTACACCATCTCATACTATTTTCTTCAATGAGGCTACTAGGCCTTGTAGCCCTAACCGATGGTTTTTTTTACTATAACTCCCCGACCATTGACCATAGACCCAAAAAAATCATTTACAAACACCCTTTTGGAACCCTTATAATATGTTCAACTTGGTATGGGGTCCTTTAGAATAGGTCATTCAAATTCTGACTGATCAGACAATTTAAAGGTCTAATTAGGTCTTTGTTACAAAGGAAGTGTCCTCCTTTTGCTTCATCGAACCCAACCGCCACTTGGAACATGTCATATACACATTCAAACTGCAGAATCTACCATTTTAAAGTGTTTAAACCTCTCAAACCCTCCACTGCTACAGTCTTTGCATTCAATTTCCTTGTTTCCAAGCATGTCACATGAAGATGCCAAGCTTAGGGCATCAATTTACTCATTGCTATCACCTTAGTTTTCTTTGAGACCAAATGAATCCTAAAAATAACCCTATACCCTAACATTTCACTGAGATTCAAAATTTTCTAACTGTAAAATGTTGAGTTATGGTTATTTTTGTCCCTAAACCCTAGTTATTGAGGGTTTCAGACCTTTTCACTGTAAAATGCTTGTAACTCTACCAAAAATCAATGGATTGAGCCTAGATAAAGTGCAAATGAAATCTGATTCATCAACCTTTTTAACAATGCAAGTTTTGGACCATGGAAATTTTGTACTGGTTCGTACAAAATGACTGTTATTAGAAAAACATGTAGAAATTAGAAAATTTAATCTTCCAACAACTCCCCAAATAATTTAATCTTCTCTTGATCCCTTTTGTGACAGTCTTTTGAGGAAGTATCAAAAGAAAATTTCTATAAGGGTCTTTGCTATAAAACCAAATCTTGAGAAGACCCTTTATCTTTTCTAGATGTTTGCACCTCCTTAGCCAATTCTTCCAAAATAATATCATCCTATAAATTTGCGGGTTCACTTGAGGCCTCTAAATCAAGACCACTAGGAGACATGCCTTGTTGCTGCCTATCACCCCAACTCAAGATAGTAGAATCCTACTACATAACCCTGACATCCATACCAATCACACTAGAAGAGACATCAATAGGAATCCCTTCCTCTAAGGTCATAGCATCCAAAACCTCAAACTAGTTAAAACCCTCATCAAATTTCCTATTCCTATAGGGCCTTTTTAGTCCCCGTGCTTAGCCTAAGATCTAATAGGCAGAAAACCATCCTTATTAGATCCATCTTCTTGCATTGGCATTTTCTTGTTGTTCTCTTTATCCACCTTCGGAGCATAGGAACTAGAAGATCCACCGAGGCCACCAAAATAGCATCTAGTCCCTTTATTAACCTAAGGATACTGACACTGATGATGTCCATACTCATGACATATTCAACATTGGAAAGGGAGAGATTCATAATCCACTTGTTACACCCACTTAGAAGAACCTGAAAACATTTCCAAAGAATCTAACAACGGATTATTCAAATGAATTTCAACACAAATTTAGATAAATCAAATCATCTTTTATCAAGGGTTTATCGAGTAATTGTTGTTGGCTTCTCAAGAAAAGCTGTAATTTGGTGCATAATATCTTCCCTCCAAAACTGTGAAGGAAGCTATGACAAGTGAACCCAAATAGGATCCTTAGAGGGTAATTCCTCTATAGAATTAAAACCCACATGCTAGGGTTTAACACACATGCCCACATGATTATGAAAATAAGGTCATCCCTTGAAAACTAGGTTGTGATCAGATATGTAGGAGAATACCACCATGAAATAGTTTTTTTTAGCAAGCATAATCTCCATGTCTCCCTCCACCTTCCATGAATGACGAATCCAAGATTCCAAATCTGACAAAGAAATGTGAATCTCACTAAATTTATAGATTAGTGCATGTTTACTCCAATAAGAAACATCATCCATAACTCATTAAGGAGGAATGATAAGGACAAGATGATCCCGAGTCCTTGGAAGACAACCATATTTAATTTAGAGCTCACCCTCACATAAAAGGAGTCATAACTCATTTCATGCAAACCTAAAGAAGATCTAAGGGGTGGCACAACACTAAGAACTGCCAAAGAATTAGAAACCCCAAGATCCACCATCTGAACATAAGAGAAAAAGAAAGAAAAAACTCTCAATGAAAAACACCAAACTGGGCAGCTACAACTCAAATAACACCTGACACCCAAAGCACCAAAAGAAAAAATGGCTCAAATCCTACAAACCCCCTACTCACCCCTTCAAACACGCACAAAAATTCTAAAAAAATGGTTTCCCACACCTCACTGCACAAAACAACCACTATCGTACATGCTTGGTATGCAAATAGTGACTAGGACATGACAACCCTATCCCAAAACATCGTCATAGCCACTCATAGTCCCTCTCCAACTATTATTTTTCTAATATTTGAGTGTATTTTGGTTTCTATTATGCATATTGTTTCATGTACACATTTTATCGATATTTTGAGAAAAATAGAACAACTTAGAATTTGGAATGAATATTAATACATTTAAACAAGTATCTAGACTTATATGATTATTTGACATATTTCTAACACACAAAATAGGACAAGAAAGATATTCACAAACAAATTAACCTATCAAGCACATTGGATTACTTCTTTACTGTCTCACTTGATGTTGTAAAAGAAAAATGAAGAGGTAAATAGTAGAGTAAATTAGAGAGATGATTTCATACATCCTTATTAAATTGAAAGTATGGTTCAATTAGAGAATTTTCAATCCAAATTCGAAGTTACACATGATCCACACGAAAGAGAAAATGTTTTAAAAGTAGGCAATGACATATTTATGATTAAGAATGAAAGAAAGAAAGGCTTCAAGGGAGAGAACAAAAATGCAAACCCCTATAATACACCACTTACCATTATGCAATGGGTGGGAGAAATTCTTTCAAGATTAATTAATGTTTACTCGTAATTTAATTCATAATAAAATTTACAATTACACTTAAAGAAATCTATACTTTAAATAAAAAGGACAAAGGGTAATTTCTATATTTAATTCTTGATTTTAGATTTATATGAAGAGTAGGAGAATGCAATTTTGTAGTGAAATTTAGATAGCCTATGAGAGAGCAGGAAGAATCTTTTAGTATGTTACCACCTAAAAGAAAAAATGATAAGCCAAGAAAATTATATAGAATGAAGAAAGTAAGAGAAATCTTTCCACATTTATTTAGTGTGTAAAATTTTATGGGACTAAATGCCCCCAAAAAGAAGTGGGATGTAAATATTAGTGAAAAAATCAATCCTTCACCAATCAACTAAAATAATTAAGAATAGGGAATTTAAGAGAAAATTTTGTATGATAGAAAAACTAGTGTCGAATGTGGGGCTCGGTTTTATAACTACTAATTTTTATTGGAGGTGGTGTTGTAACTATTAAAATTTGTAAAAATGGTTTCATTACTATTAGAATAGTTGCATAACCATTGGTTTGATTTAAATAACATTTTTCTTTTTGTAAATTTATATTATGAAAGTTGTACATAAGAATCTAAAATAATAATACAATTAAAAAGAAAGAAAACACATTTGTATAGTATTTCATCAAGAAAAAAAGTTAGAGTGAAAAAAAAATCTATCAAAGTAAATCTTATTTATTGTTGCATAAAATTTAATCATTCACAATACAATAATAAATTCTTTTTGACTCTTTTGTGTTAGGATTGAGATGCCTTCTACATGATTTCAACATCCCTCAAAAGTGCCCTAAGGTACTTAGGGTGTATTAAAAAAATATTTTATAATATATAATTCTTACTATTGTTCATGATGCATTCGTAAACATTAATAGGTTCCACTAGGAGTGGCGAAAATTGGTTGTCAAAACAATTAGTTTATATTGTTTTCTCTACACATGGATGCCCAAAATGAGATAAATAATAACATGAAAAGTGAAAAAAAACTGAGTGACCTTTGAGATTGTTCAAGTGGACACTTGGAAGAGGCAGCAAGTGTCCCTTGGTATTTTATCATTTATTGCATTTAGTGTAATGTTTATCTTCCATGTTTAGGCACCCAAGTTGAAGGGAAAGTATTGGATCCAAAACTAATATCCTTTTGACTTCTATGAAGGTAATCCAAGGAATGGGTTTGAAATAAAGAGCTTTCTCTGGGGATATTATTTGGTGATTTTAGAGCTCATTATTATATATAAATGATGCGGAGGATTTAGAAATGTGAAATAACACACCTCATTCACTGATCACAATGCTCAAACCACATGAGACACATGGAGATATTCAACTTCAATATCCATAAAACAAGGTTTGTGACCCCAACATGACAATTTGACCAAACAAGGATATAGACCTTCCCAAGAACATGAACATGAATCTTATGAGGTTTAAAATCTTAAGTGACCCCAAACCATTCAGAAGTACCATTGACAAAAACTCATTACACCATCTGATACTATTTGCTTCAATGAGGCTATTAGGCCTTGTAGCCCTAACCAATGTTTTTTTTACTATAACTCCCCGACCATTGACCATAGTTCCAAAAAAGTTCATTTACAAACACCCTTTTGGAATCCTTAAAATATGTTCAACTTGGCATAGGGTCCTTTGGAACAGGTCATTCAAATTCTGATTGATCGGACAATTTAGAGGGGTAATTAGGTCTTTGTTACAAAGGAAGTGTCCTTTTGCTTCATGCAACCCAACCACAACTTGAAACATGTCATATAAACCTTCAAACTACAAAATCTACCATTTTACAGTGTCTAAACCTCTCAAACCCTCCACTGCTATACTCTGCATTCAATTTCCTTATTTTTAGGCCTGTCACATGAAGATGCTAGGCCTTGGGCATCAATTTACTCATACCGATCACCTTAGTTTTCTCTGAGACCAAATGAATCATAAAAATTACCCTATACCCTAACATTTCACTGAGATTCAAAATTTTCTAATGGTGAAATGTTGAGTTATGGTCATTTTTGTCTCCAAACCCTAGTTATTGAGGGTTTCAGACCTAATCATAGTAAAATGCTTGTAACTCTTCCAAAAATCAATGGATTGAGCCCAGACAAAGTGAAAATGAAATCCAATTCATCAACCTTTCCAACAATGCAAGTTTTAGACCATGGAAATATCGTACACATCCATACAAAGTGAATGTTACCAAAAAAACGTGTAGAAATAAAAAAAATAGAGCTAGTTTGTATTGATGAGAAATCTAAATTCTTCAACAACCTTTGCCTCGACCATAAGGAGGCATATTTATGTTAATTACATCCATCCCAACCAATTCTAACTATATTTTGAATCAGTTAACCTTTGGGAACAAAGTGGCACACTTTTGCATTAAAAGTTGCTTTGCAAATCGGGCAATTTCTTGCATCCTACTACCTAATCACTCCAATCACTCCCAATACAATGCCTAGATGCCATAAGTGGATTAAATAAAAGAATCACATCATTGGAACTCTATTTTAACACTTGTGGAGGATTTGACCCACGTTGATCAAACTAGGTCCTGATTGGCTACACATGATCAATTGGCCTCAAGGCCTTACAAACTGATGGAAATAATTAAGAATGGTCCTTAGGACCTTATTACATTCTCAAGGAACACAAAAAAATGAAGACACGTCACAAAACATCATTAGGCCCCTTGGACCCATAGGCTCCCCTGCACCAATAAATAACTCTTTTAATGCAGAATTAATGAGGAATATTTGATTGTAGAGTTACTATGCAAGAACAAGGACATGTGGGAGACATGATAAGAAGGTTGTTCACGTGTAAACAAATGCTCCCATATTAAAATAAAAAAGAAAAATCAAAGTGAATGTATTGTAACCACACTTATTTGAGGATTGAGTTTTAAAATCATATAAAGAAAAAAGATCTAATCATGGTAACTCTATATTAATATAACTTAATTTCAAATATGCATATAAGTTTTAGATTTTCATATTGTACTTGTTCCAACCTTAAATCTTATCATTTGATCAATTTATTAGATATAGATTGAATTTCACAACTTTTGGTATTGAACTTGTTTTATCTCTCAACATTACATGTGTTTCAAAATTAGTAGAAGCGTCAAATAACAATTTAAAAATTTACATTAACACTTGAAAATTATAGACAAGAACAACAAACCCAATAAAAATTACACTAAATGTACAACATCTTCAACATTATTCAAAAAAGTTATTAAAAAATAGTCATAGAAAGACAATAGCTCTTCCATGTTAAGGTTGTTGAGAGCCTTTTAGTAGGTCGTTCATTAAAGAAAATATTACATTCTCTGTATATAATGGTGATGACATCAAACAAAGAAGAGGAGTATTTGTACAAAGATGCTCTAAGAGAAGAAAATCTTGCTACATTAGAAAAGAAAAAAACTTGAAAGAGTGATGAAATTCCAAGATAAAACACGTTTACTGCTTTTGAATTCTAATAATTTTCTTATATGCGTACTTTCAGAAAAGTACACATAAGTGCATAAGTTGATTGAACTGAGGCAGGCGAGCAGTCAAAAAAAGTAATACAGATGGAATTTGTTCAGATTATTGAGAAACCAACCATGAACATGTCTCTGAGCTTGAACATGATTATTGTACTACTTTTTATGTTAAGGCATTCTTATATAAAATGAACAAAATGATGTAAAATTATAGTATATTTATATTTTTTTAATAATATTTTATTTATGATATTTTATCTTTTATTTTTTTTAAATAGCTTTATTTTAATTTTTCTTATTAAATTTTTATTAAATTTAAAATTTATTTTAATTATTTATATATTTTTATGAAATTACAAATAATTATAAGTTATTAGAAATAATTAAATTTATAAATATTTATAGAATAATAATATTGTAATAACTTTTAATTAAAAATCTATCTTTTATTGCTATTTTATTTAATAAGAATATTTTTATTCTTATCTTCTTTCATTACGATATTCTATTTTATTTTTTAATCTTTTCTATTTTTTTTTTAAATTTTGATGAATTTAAAATTTTATTTTAATTATCTGTCTTCTTATGAAATTAGAAATAATAATTAACATATATTGATAGAGTTGCCTGACCCAGAAAGCAATGAATATAGGGTTGCCAGAGAAATGATGTTACCTATATCTCTATGAGTTGTCGTTTATCGTGTTGGAGAATCCATCCGTATACACATAAAATCAATATTGCTTGATAGTTGTTTTGCTATTTGTCTGCTTAGGCCTGGAATTTGATGGCCGTAATGCCCGTTTTTTACATTTGAATTGTATATGACAGCTTGAATTTTTTTTTAGAGCGTATGAATTGACATGCTATATTTTTATAAAATCTTAAATATCACATTTTAAATTATTAATAAACTGTAAAAATTTATTATAAGTAATATAGTATTTTACTTTATAATATAAATATATTAATTTATTTAGATATTTTAAAATGATACATATGAATATTTTTAAATTTTAGATTATTTTAATATGAATTTAGAAACTGGCTATTATTAATAATTATTAGGTGATCATCATTTAATATTACTATAATGTTTCTATATTGTTTATTATATATTTATATTTATATTAATTTAAAATTCTTTTTAAAATAAAGCGTATAAATGTAGAATCTTGTTTAATCAATTTATATAATTTACAATTTTTTTAATTTTTTTTTCTTTTTAGCACAAATAAAAGTTTTTATATGATTTATTATATATTATTATGATTCCTTTTTTTTGACATTCAATATTTTTCATAAAATGTAAAATGAATGGCAGTAAAATGACCAAACCGTCATAAAAAAATCATATGACCGTTAGGGATGACCGTCGAATTCCAAGCTGATTTGTTTTGGGCTACCAATTTTTAAATTTATTTGATTTCCTCTGTCATTGAAAACATGACTCATAAATGCATAAAAGCCTTGTATGTGGCTAGAAACATAAGAGATTGAAAATAGTCATAAGATCTCTTGATTGGAGGAAGTCTACAAGGCAAGTTAAAAACTCTAAAAATAAAATATATGGCAATCAAATCGCTTCTTCGTTTCATTGCATTCACACTAAAAAAAAAAATGATTATAAACCCATTTTTTAGAACAAAGGTGGTCATAATAAGAAGATTGAACAAGCATTTCCAATGTGTCAATCACGATCCAAATCTCAACCTCGCAGTAATATGTAAAGAGGATTGGTTGAAGGAGTTGTTACACATTCTGCTCACTTCTCACAAGCTCACTGCAAACTCTTTTACATACTTTTAACTAATCAATAAAAACATAACTTTTTTGATGAATAGTCCCATTTCTATTAAAAAATATAAATGATACATATTCACAAAAAAGGGGTTGGGGATACAAGATCACCCCGCGAAAGTCCACATGGCACAAGGCTAGAATAAAAAGCTATTCATCAAAAAACATATAAGCCTTTAGGCTGCAAGAGCAGTGTCAGCCGAAGGAGGAGGATCTCTGTCATAAGAACCCCAAACATCCCAAGGATTGATAGGAGGGTCGGGAACCGACCAACCATCAACAACATCATCTTTATCTTCTTTTTGCTCCTCCTCCCTTGGTGGAGAAATAGCCAGAGCCAGGCGGGGGAAGGACCACTTGGAAGAGTTGGCCTCTGGCCAAGCAGAGCCATCACGCGAAGTAAGAGCAACAGGAGGGGCAGGAGGCACCGGGAACCAACCAGAGCCGTGATGGGGTGGAGAAGCCGAGCGACGCCGCTAGCCAACATCGCCACCAGTAGGAGAGCGGTGGTGGGGAGCCTGTGAACACAGGGTGTGAGAGCTGCAATCCTGGGGCAGAGTACAATCAGTAGAAGAGTCAAGAGGAACTCTAGAAACCCTACAAGGAGCATTGCCTCAATGATTAATCAACTTCTGCGGGTGGGCCACCTCCAACGCCACCTTGTTGGCTTGCACTTGAATCTGCATCATTACATTATTACATATACAAGCTTTAGTGTACAAGGCAACATTGATATCAAGAGAGTTGTGGGAAAAAAGAATAGCATTCTTATCCTTCCATAAAAAACAAAATCTCCATCCTGAAAGTGTGCCAAATCTGGGTAAACTTGGAAGAGAGCCTTAGGGAGTCTCCCAGCAAAATCATATGCCAGGAAAAGGGCTCAGGCCAGAAAGGCTTTAAAAAATTATGAATCCAGTGCCAATACTACTGGGCTCTTCTACAGAACCAAAAAATATGCAAAAAAAACTCTGGATTCCCACAAAAGGGACACTGAGGATCAAAAACACCTAGGTGTTTGAGCCATGGCCCTAGACAGAGCCCTTGAAACAACAGGAACCAAGCAAAGAGAGCAATTTTGGGCTTTGTAATAGCTGCCCAAATGGTTTGAAAGAGAAACCTCCAGTGGTGATGCGAAGACTACAAATGCCATCTCTGGTTGAGCATGTATTTCATAGGGAGATGAGGAATTAACCACCAATATCCCAACTTGGGCTTGTAACTACTAAAGGGTGTAGCAGGGTACCACTTGCAATCTCTCCACCAAGGTCAAACAGATTGAATACCCAATTTATGCAACAAGTGATCACGAATGGCTGAGACCAACAGATCAAAAGTCTGACGATCTGGTCGAGCAAGATGAAACTGGATCTACATTTCTTCCCAAGAGCGGAGACTCCTAGACTCTGGAAAAGAGGTCTTTAGGGGTCTTGATGCCATGTTTTAAAAAACATAGAGCACTAGCACCTTGAGTCTTAGCAAGAGGAACACCCTGAATGGAAAAAAGAGGGGACCACCAAAGGTTCTACTGGTTTAAAGAAAGCCCATCACGAAAACCATTGCTAGCCCAGTGGAGACAAGGCTTGACAGATTCCCAGGCTTTCCAGATGCTCTTAATAACAAAGGTGCCTTGGATATGCATAGGCTCCCTCATAGTAATAAGGGTTTGAAGACCAATCCCCTTCCAAGCTGGCCGGTGAGCAAGATATCTCGAAGAAATGCAATGTCTAACCAAGATCTTCCGAGGTTCATCGCCTGAGAGAGCACGATTGACCCATTTCACACAGAGGGCAAGACCCTTCTTCTAAGTGGAGAGAAGGCCAAGGCCGCTAGACTCCTTGGGCAGACAACAATAGTCCCAGGCCACTCTGTGAAAGCCATGATGATCAACACCAGAAGCCCAGAGGAAGTCTCTAAGAAGGCGATCTAGCTTAAGATAAGAAGCTTTAGAAGGAGCCCAACAGGAGGAGTAATAAACATGGGTGGCAGCCAAATCCTTGGAGAAAATATGGAACTTCCTAGCAAGAGAGAGAGGCTTGGTTATCCAATAATCCATCTTCTTTTCAATTTTAGAAAGCACAACATTCCATAAGTCCACAGGAGATGCTTGAAAAGAAAAGGGAATTCCTAGGAAGTGAAAAACCTCCCCATGCCAAACCCACTTCCAATCATATTGATCCAACCAAGGAGGAGCCACATGAAAGGATTGTCTGTAACACAAAGTCTTGTGCCATTGGATAGCTGGCCCAGAGGCAAGGCAAAACATATCCAAGCATTGCATGGTATTAGAGAAATTATCTTCATCCTCAATGAGTGTGAGAAAGGAGTCATCAACAAAGTGACCATTAACAAGCTGGGAAGAGGAGTCAGGTAAAGAGATGCCATGCACCAAACCAGAGGAGATAGAGTGGGCAAGCAAGTACCCAAAACCTTCAGCAACAAGAATATATAGTGTGGGAGTGAGAGGTAAACCCTCACGAATAGACCTGAAAAGCCCAAAGGCCTCAGACTGAGCACCATTGATAGAGACGCAAGAAGACACATCACCAAAAAACATTTCCACAGATTGCAAAACAAATGGTCTGAAACCAAGAGCCTGCAACATGGCAAGAATGAAAGGTCATTCAATGTGATGATAAGCCTTAGAAAAATCAATTTTGAGAAATAAGGTATGTTTCTTGGACTTGCGAGCCCATTCCATCCCTTCCCAGATGACAATAATGTTGTCAAGGATATATTTGGACTTAATAAAGCCAGTTTTCTTCGGCCAAATAATCAAAGGAAGGAGATGTCTAATTTTGAGAGCTAAAGTCTTAGCAATACTCTTGTATGAAACATTCAGCAAGGTGATAGGCCTCCAATTACAAATATCATCAGGGTCACCAGATTTAGGTATGAATGGTTTTAAACACAAATAAAAATGATAATGTATATATGAAAAGATAATTATTACCAAAAATTATACATTCAAGCTTGTTTTGAAATGAGTGGAGTAGGTGGGATAGAGAGTGTTGGGGGAGATAGAGAAAAGGATGTCATAGAGGATGAGGATAATTTAGATGCAAATGGTTCCTTCTTGGTTGTGGGTCATCTTGTTTCTTTATTGGCCTTCCACTATGGTGTTAGGCAATTTGAGGATGCTTTGTTTCATTTTGTTTCTCCCTTGTGGTGGATTCTTATGTTTTAGGTTGGCCCCATGTCTCTCTACCTTCTGGTGTGTGAGAGTGTTGGTTTGGGAGGTGCTAGGGTTTTGGGAGGCTTTATTGGAGTTGTTGAAGTAGTTGGGATTTTTGTCCCTATTTTGGTTGAAGGGAGTGTTTAAAGGAGAGGTTTGAGCTGCATGTGTGTGCCCTTTGTAGATTTGGATTTTTTTCTAGCAGAGTTTTCACGTGCCCTATTTTTTATTCTTTATTGGGTTTCCCTCTTTTGACTTCTTTTGAGGAGTCTTTTTGGGGTTCTTGGCTAGGAACTCTCTTTGTTGTGGTTTTTCTTCTCTTGTTCTTTGCTAGTGTTTTGGCCTAGTTTGGGGCTTTTTGTAGAGGCTCTATTCTACTTTGAGTTGTGGGATGTTCTCTTTTTAGCACATGGGTACTTTCTAGAGTAAGAAATTTCTTTTTAGAGGGTGGCATAGGGGAGGTCTCTTTTATTGTTCTTGAGGTGTAAGACACAGAGGGGATTATATATCAGGTCAGGCCTTTCTTATACCTTTGCATTCTCCCTTCTCTAGAAAATGCCTTATTTTTCTTCAGTCCTCTCTTCTAGTTTCCCTTCATTGTGGAGGTGGTCATCTTTAGATTTGGGGTTGTTCTCGCCCTTGTTGGAGCTTAGTTTTTTCTAGTTTTCTTCATTCTCAAGTGGGCTTGTGTAGTTTTCTCTTAGTCCATTCCTGTGTGGCTCTAATGGAGGTTTAATATTCTCTTATTGAGGTGGGGAATTTCCTTGTGGCTAAAGATGGGGTTTGTCTCATTCTACTCCTTTCTTCCTCTTTTATGGTTCTAATTGAGATTGTGGTGTCTCCTATGGAGGTGGATATTTTCCTTGTGGAAGAGGTTGGAAGCTTATTTATGTTTGAGTTTTCTTGTCTTTGGCTATTTTTATGTGGGTTTAGATCAAGTGTGGTTCTTATTTCTAATGGTTTCTTCCTTTTTTGTTAGTTTTGAGGAGGGTACCTCTTCTATCGAGGTGAAGAGGGGCTTCCTAAGAGAGGTGAGGACTTATTGTTGGAGAGACTTTATTGTTTGTTGTAGGATAGTTTTTGGAACCATTTTAAAACCCATTCTGAAGGTTTATGAAGTCTTCCAAAACATTTTATTCATTGTCATGCTCTTGGTTTCTTAGGAGGTTTACTTTATTGTAGCTAGTTTTTTAATGCTTTATCTCTAAGTTTGTGGAAGTGAAGGTTATGGGGGCCTTGTTAAAATCCATTTTGTAGGTTAAGGGAGTTTGGAAAAATGGTTTGATCATTTTCAAGGTTAAGGGAGCCTGCAAATACCATTTGATCATGTTCAAGGTTAAGGGAGGATGCAAAAACCCTTTGTATTGAGCTTAGGGGTTTCAACCCATTGTTGTTGTAGCTTGAGCTTTGTTTGTTTAGTCTCTTTTAGGTTGCATCTTTTAAGATGTTTGTGGCATTTTTGTTTGATTTTGAACTATCTTTTGCATTTTTTCATTTGAGGGTTCTAAATCCTACCAAAATCTATTTCTACAAGGTTTTAGAGCCCCTTCAAAATCTTCTTTACCTTAATAAAAAATATAGGCACAAAAAGAGATAGAACTAGCACAATACCAAGACCAGAAAAAAATTAGCAAATGGACACCAAAAGACCAATAAAAACATAATTAAGTGAAGTTTTTCAAGAACCCGATCACTTCCAGTTCTAGTCAATCCATGTTGGCAGAAGCACTCTTCAGGTCCTCAATCTCCATGTTAGTTTTCAATGCTTTCTTCTTGGTACTCGCCCGAATCCTTTTCCCAGGTTCAATAGTCTCATCAAAGCCAACATCCTTATCACCATCAATCTGCACAATGTCCTTTTCCTAGTTTATCTACTCCAACTTTCCAACTAATATTTTTAGGTGTTCCATAGAATCTTAAAGGATCTTATAGTTTTGTTCACCAATTTTCTTCAAAGTGGCCTCCAAACTAGAAACCATGGTCTCCACTTCCCCAAATTTATTATCATAGATTTTTGTCAAGGCTTCAACATCATTCATAGCTTTAGCAAGGTCCTTAACATCGTTAGACAAGGAGTTTTCCTTATCCACACCTAAAGAATCGAGAGATTTAAGCCTACTTGAAAGGGCCATATGCTTAATGTTGATATCCTTCACTTCATGGAACACCCATCTAATAATCCTATAGAAATCCATTTCACCCTCTTTAGTATTTTGCAATACATCAATGGAAGTCTCTTTATTGTGGCGGTCCAACTCACTAAGATTAGCACCTTCCTAGGTATCCACCTTAATCACTTCAACCTCCTCAGAGCCAGCAGGGGGGATGGGGAAATCCTCCTCAAAGGAAACATGTTTTTGTTTGCTAGTTCCAACAAGGGATTTTCCATCCACATTGGTAACTGAGGCAGGTGAAAGGGCCAGGGACTCACCCTTACACTTACCAATCTGACAAGCATGGGAGAAATCACTTCGATTAGATTTCTTCATGAGGGGGAAATATTAGGGTCATCATTAGCTTCTATATCCCACCCTCCTCTTCACCTTCCTCATCATTAGAAAAATCATCCTCTTCCACCCTTTTTTGCTTCTTATCTCTAGGATGTGGCTTGCCACCCTTCTTAGACATCGATGAGGACATAGTAGCACGGGACTTTCCTTTTCCCTTTCCCACATTCTTTGGATTCCTCACATGGTCCTCATCAGTATCTATATCCCATCCCTCCTCTTCAACTTCCTCCACATCATACATCTCTTCCTCATATTCAGTTTTTCCAAGAACATGATGATCAACAAAAGTAACTTTAAAATAATTGTAAATTAAAAGAACAAGGCCCTCATGAGAAAAGGATTGCCCCATGGGTTATCCCAAAAATACTTAATCCTTGCATTTCATAGAAAAAAGAAAGTAAAAAGGAAAATAAACCTTCTCACCATGTCAAAAATGATTCAAAAGAACAAAATGGTACTCGTACACTCTAGTGAATCTTCCAGTAAGAGTGAAATGTTGCATTATAGTCATGAGACCTTTCCTCCACACTGACATGATAGCCTTTAGTGCATAGTAAATTTTGTTGATTTTGACCAATTTTTACCTCTCTTCATCCTCTTTTGGGAATATTCTAACAACCAAATCAGTAAGCTTCTTGTGCCTATAGATTCTCATCCAGAGGAAGTCATGTGATTTCATTAATAACTCCTTCATCCACTTTCATCAACCTATCGTAGATGGTAATTTTTCCATCATTCCATTATTTCTTGAACAACCTAGTGACCATAGGGTTTTTTCCCATAGAGGACTCTCTGCATGAAATCAATGACATTACCCTTACTAAGGAGACTCTAGACCTTTTTTTTCCTTCCACTTGTTACAAGAGATCGACTCCATCCTCTTCCTATCACCACCTATCTTTCCCTTCTCGTCTCTCTGCAAAATCACCCAAAAACTAACCCTCTACAAGAAATTTGAAGATATTATGCCCCAAAGACTAGCGTTCATAAACCAAATAAAGACTTGAAACACCCACAAAATGTGTGAAGCCTTATAATCATGAGGAGCCTTCTTGTCGATCAGATAGTTGCTTCCAATTGCCATAATTAAATAATCAAATTGTGCCTTCATTGGAATCAGTAAAGATTTATCCCATTTTTTTGTGGGTTTGATCATAGTTCAATATGGCCTTCACATCATTATTAAATGTCACTTCACCCTTCCATGTGAGCCATGACTCGATATTGACACCAACATTGGAAAGCCAATTAGCCTTTGTGTTAGCCTCCTAATAGATATGGGATATATCACAACTATCAAAAGAATTTATAATGTTAATTGAGTACATAATTATGTTATGGATAGTCCAAGAAGCCTTTCTTAGACCCTTAAGGCACATAATGATATTTTTTGAATCACCCTCAATTCAAACCCTTCGACAATTTATCTATTTTTCTAGGATCAAATCCTAGTAGGCTCCCATAGCTTCAACATGGTGGTTGTTCTAAGTTCCCAAGGTGGGTGTCATCATAGCACATATAGGCCCTTATCATCTCTGATCACTCCCCTACACCCAGCTGACCCAGGGTTACCTTTAGCTACCCCATCAAAAGTTGGTTTTGATCCAATCACTAGGAGCATAGGTCCAAGTAAAACCATCTCTAGCATTTTTTACAATATTATTGGATGAATTAGATCTAAGATTCCAAAGCTATAGAATTCTTTGATATACATGCTATTAGGAGGAAGAGAATCTCTCAAGGTTTAGATATTTGCCTAACTACCCTGTGAATCTTCTCATAGACAACATTAGGCTTAAGGGCCATATCTCTAAAAATATAGTTGTTTCTCTCCTTCCAAGCCCCCCATAGAAGATGGGAGAGGATAAAAGACCACACAATTCTAATGGTTTAATTGGAGGAGGACAACACTATTGCAAAAATAAATCTTGGATTGACTGAGGAAAAAACCAACAAAAATTGAGACTCTGCAAAAATCTGTTCCAAATATGGAAGGTAAAGGGACAGTGAAGAGAAATATGAGAAATTGACTCCTCATCCAAAAAATGATAGCACCTATTAGGGAGATAAAAGCCTCTACGACAAAGATTATCAGTAGTTAAAATTTTATTTTGAAGGATAATCCAAAAGAACATATTCACCTTGGGAATCAACCCACACATTCACACCTTTGACCAACAAGGAGGGGGAAATTGGATAGCTTAAGGACATCAGAAACCACATAGAAAGTGCCTGAGGGAGTACCATTCCAAATTAGTTTGTCTTGAACATAAGGAACCAAAAGAATGGAGAATAGAGAAATATGAAGAGATTGGAGATTAGTGCTCACTCTTCTTAGGTCAACCCTATTCTCATCCACCCAGTAATCAACCACAAACTGCCCAAATCTATCTTTACATGTTTGCATGTGAGAGACAAGGGAATCAATCTCACAAAATAGAACCTCTAGCAGCCACTAGTCTTCCCAAAATCTGACTTTTCTCCCATTACCAACTCTCCATACCATCCACAAAGCCGTAGTCTACTTTGAATCAAGCACATTATTCTATATCCAGGATCCAAAAGGGACATCAAGAGATTTAAAGATATTTTCTAACGAAGGAATAGAGTGGAGATAAATTATTTTCTAGATCGAATTACATTCTCCATTCTAGTTGTAGATCCTCTAGATTTGCTTCACAAGAAGGGCCTTATTGATGGTTCTAATAATTCTAATTCCTAGGCTAGCTAGGCTTTTACGTGTGCAAACACTATCCCAGGAAATGAGAGACATTCACTTATTTTCCTCCACCCCCGACCATAAAAATCTTTTTATGATTCTCTCAGTTGTCTCCTCAAACTTGATAGGGACTCTAAAAAGACTCAAAGCACACACATGCAATCCTTTGAGAGAGGACTTCAAAATTTGAGATTTTTCAACTTGGCTTAACAGACTGCCTTTTCATCTTTCCAATTTCCTATTGAATTTATCAACCAAGGAATTCCAAAAAGACTCCAACAATTTCAAGCACAAAGGGAGACCCAAGTGAGTAGAAGGCAAATAGCTGATTTGGCAACCCAAGATATTATCTATATGGAGATGCCTTTCTTCAGGAGTATTAATAAATAAAAGAGAACTCTTATACTAGTTTATCAACTATGCAGAAGCCTGACTATAGCTACTCAAAGTATTCTTCAACACTCTAGCTTCTCTAATAGAGGAGGATCCAATAAAATTGGTATCATCAAAAAAAATTTGATGCGAGAAAACTAAATTATAAGAGTAAGGATTCACACCTTTAATCATCTCATTCATGACCATCTTGTTGATATATCTCCCAATTCATTTAGCCATATTAATAAAAAGGATACGAAATATAGGTTCTTCCCATCTAAGCCCTCTAGATGGCTTGAAGAAAAGAGAAGGTGGTCCATTCACAATCATAGAGAGAGAGGAAGTGGTAATGAATCGACCAATTAGCTATAAGACCTTGTCACCAAAAATGAAATCCCACAGGCCTTAGAGAGGTCCAACTTCATTAAGAATCCTTATTTTATAGATACTTACAATGAATGAATATTCTCATGCACAATGATTATGGAATCAAGAATCTATCTCCCTAGAACAAAACCATTCTACTGAGTTGATATTAAAAAAGGAAGAAGAAAAAGAAGACTTGAGGTAAGGACCTTCAAAACAATCTTATAGAAAGAGTTGGAAAGACTAATGGGGCAAAAACTATCCATAGAATCAGCTCTAGAGATCTTTGGGATAAGAACAAGGAAGGTGGCATTCAATTCCTTTAGAAGTTTTCTAGCTCCAAAGAATTCTTTAACTTCATTAACTACATCTTGCTCCACAATATGCCAAAATAACTAAAATAAAAACATAGGGAATCCGTTTGGGCTAGGAGCCTTATTACCTTCAAAGGAGAAGACAAAAAATTTCACTTCATCCTTGGAAGCGATAGAAGACAAAAATCTATTATGTACCTCCCCCAAAATTGAAGGGATAGAATCCAGGAACAATTTTTGAGCCTCAACATTCAGATCATTTTCAGCTGTTAGAAGAGAAGAGAAAAAAATGACTAGTTTCCTTCCTGATATCCTCCTTATTCTCTGACATCTTCCCATTGATGGCTTAGTGAGAAACCATGTTGGTCGCCTTGTGCTTCATATCTATCAAGTAGAAAAATATAGTATTCTTGTCTCTTGTAGATAGCCACAAGGAGAAAGATCTTTATTTCTAGAACTCCTCCTCCTTGGAAATTATGTCATGATACTTAACTAATTTCTCCCTCTCCCACTCACACCCTCTTTTCCCCATCTCCTTACCACTCTATCTCTTCCCCCTCTCTCTCACTCTCTCCCTAATCTCCTTACCACTTTATTCTATCTCTCTCTACCAATTCTACCATAAATATTGGCATAGATAATGGAGAGAGAAAATAATGAAGAGTGGGGAAGAGAGATATGGGTAAGGTGGGTAGGGAAGAGAGAGCTGGGGGAGGGAGATATAACAATAGAGATAAGAGAAAATGAGATAATAATAGAATCTAGGGGAAGGAGATAGATACAATGGTAAGAAGAGAGAGAGAGAGAGAGAGAGAGATAGAGAGAGAGAGCTTATACCTTTCACCATCAATTGTATATCCTCATCCCTAAAGCCTAACCTTATAAAGTACAAGGAAAAGTAATTACCTAGAGATGGGAGGGAGGGAGGGAGAAGAAAAGAGTTAGAAGAATAAAGAGAGAGTACAGTAAGAATGGGTGGAGGGGGATCTAGACATGGATGGAGTGAGGGAACTAGAGGAGGGAAGAAATAAGTGAGGTAAAAGAGATAAAAGAGGAGAGAGAACATATATGGACATGAGTAAACTGGGGTGGAGAGAGAGGTGGAGGGGGGATAGAGTTCTAAAGAGGGATAGATAGACAAGTGAGGTACCTAGAGGGGGGAGAGAACTAAGAGACCTATATGGCGAGAGAGATTAGTGAGATAGATAGTAGGGGATAGAGAGAGGTATCTTATAAGGAATGAATGATGAGGTATAGATCTCAAGAAGGAGAGAGGGATAAACCTAGAGGGGGGGGAGAGAGAGAGGATGATAGGGAGAGGCGATAACCTAGAGAATGTAGACATAAAATAAGAGAGTGGGAGAGAGAGAGAGATATAGAGGTAAGAAGGGAAGGGAGATAGAGAGGGGGAAAGGAAGAAAGATATGGAGGGACCTAGTGAGGGTGATATTTATGAGAGAGAGAGAGAGAGAGAGAGAGAGAGAGAGAGATGGGAGAGAAAGGTGAGAGAGATAAGAGAGGGTGAGAGATAGGTATATACTTTGGGAGAGATAAAGAGAGTGAGATACAAAAACAAAAGAATATTGATAGGAGCATGTTGATTACTGAAATTTAAATAATTTTGAAAATTTATATGATCATCAAAAACCTAAATTCTACATTATAACTCCTAGAGATCTGAAACCACTCTCAAACATCTTGACAATATATACATGAAATGTATCTTAAAGTATAAGAAAGTAAAAAAACATATTGAAATCTGACTTATACTTAAATGTATATTTCATGTATATACTCATGTTAAGAGATTAATTCTGACTTGATAATTAAAAAAATGTATTTTTTTCATCTAGCTAGTGCTATATGGAGAGCATTTTTTAAATATGGGGTATGTCAAATATGGTGTGCACCATATGTTATCTCTATTTGAGGATTAAGGATTGTCATTAGTATCAAATATGATCAGTCGGTTACCTATGCTATCTAATTGGTAAAAGGAAGTACTACAAGCTATACATGCTAGTCGGTTAACTACATAAGCTTTCACACTAAGTTATCTCAAGGCAGTACCGAGAACAAAAGATAACAGTCCTAACCGAGTACTAGAGCATTTTTACCAAGCATCAATGTACACCGATACCAAGCGATAGTAAACACCAAGCAGACTGGACACTGAGCACCAGTGTAACTGTGGAGCAGTATTGATAGTGTTTACCGAGCAATTCAGGAAATGACATAATGATCAGTTTGGGCACATCTATCTATGCAGATGGTTACAACATAATCATAAAATGTTTTACCAAGACTAGGGATCCTTTATTATGGATGCAATCATTAATTGTGATGATGATCTCTATGTAGTTACTAGATATAGGTTATTTTTGTACACCGTAGATCGTAGGGTTTTTCCTAAGATATTGTAACCTAATTTTGTTAAGCGGCAATAGCAGTATTCTATATATTTGTATTTCATGTCATTTTGACATAAGTATGATAAGGATGATATGCATGGTATGAACAAGTAAATGAGATCTTGAAGCAGAATCCAACTTCAAGACATCAGTTATCAGACAGAGAAGAGTAGAATACATAGACATTCAGATTAGGTAGAATCAGACAAGGCTACTGAGGAGTTCAGAGATAAGATTTTCACATATCAATGTGATATTTACTCTATACTGCATAGATCTATTTCAGACAAGGTTGAGTTGTCAATTGCAAATACATCCTGTTATTTTCTAATCATTGTAACAGAGTTAGAAAAAATCTCTTAATAGAGTAGACCTAACAGTATTTATTGTAAATCTCTTAACTGAGTACACACTCAAGTAGTGCTATTAAAATCCTTTAACTAGGTAGATCTAGCTGATATAATTGTTAATCCTAATAGGGTAAGATCACTAGAAGTGATCACAACTTGTAGCCCTAACAGGCAAACTTTATTATTTGCAGTAATGAAGAATTTGTGGGTGTCATCCCCACCGCAGTTTTTACCTTCTAACAAGGGTTTCTGCGTAACCAAAATACTTGTGTTATGTGATTGATTTATTGTTCGATTTCATGCAATTTACATTTACAAGTTAATTGAATGAATGATGCATACAATGGATTTAGTTGATAGATTAGTTTACTACTATTTGTTGATTGAGTTTTTGGAGTTAAAGTTTTTGAGGGCACTGATGCACCCCTCCCCTCTCAGTACCCTATCTCTCCATTCCAAAAATTCGTATCAAAGCTCAGATCTCTCATTGGATGGTTTAACCATTGAAGAGTAAAGATCTAACCATGGAGAGATACAAGTTGGAAAAAATAATAGAGAATCAAAAGATTCAGATGCAGATGTTCATTTAGCAGTATAAACAAGCTAAGGATGCATTGAAGAAGTTACTAGTTCAGAGAAAGAACTTGGATATTCCTGAAAATGAGACTAGTTACCATGAAGAAGAGATTGATGACTTATTTGATAACATTGGATCTAGTTCAAGAAGTATTTCTGATGGTTCTGAAAGTGCAATCTTTGATTTATCTGAAAAGAATCTTCATTTGACTGAACAAGTGAAAGCCCTGCAAATCGGTCAAGAATAACAAATGGTGAGAATGATTGATGTAATGAATAATGCTAGACAAGCTGAGCAGGAAAGGAATTTAGCTATTGAAGACATAAGACATATGACTGAACAACTTCAAGAAAAAGAAACTAAGATACAAAGACTCACCGAGCATCATTTTGAAATATCCAATCAGATGATGATTGTAAACCAGAAGATCAACCAAGTAAATGGTGAATTGTCAAGAAAACTTGAAGACATTGGAGTACTTAGGGAAGAGAATGAGAAAATGAGAAATAAAGTAAAGATGTAGCTACAACACAATGAAATGATAAAGAAAGCTGAAGATAGTTCTAAGAAGATTGATGATTTTATGATTAATCAAGGAAGATTTGGAAGCAAAGCTGGATTAGGCTACACCGGACAAGGAGAATCATCCAAACAAGCTGAACAAGTGAACAACAATCAAAATCATAGACCTAAGACACTGTCATGCTATCATTGTGGCAAACCAGGACATACTTCAAATGTTTGCAGGAGTAAAGCGCAAGGTAAACCTAAAGTCACTCCTAAGTTTAATGGTTATTGCTATTATTGTGGTAAATTTGGACATCAAGCATATGAGTGTAGAGATAAATTGAATGAGACCTCTTAACAATCCTACCATGGATAAATTATGCTACACTTGCAAAAAACATGGACACACTTCACAAGAGTGTAAGGCAAAGACGAAGCAAGTATGGACACTGAAACAAAAGAACAAACCTTATCAACTGAAGGCAAAAAATAATGCATACACTTGGGATTACAACACATGGGTCAACTACATAGTATGTGGAATGGATGGACATATTGCAACAAATTTTATGAGGAAGAGATGGGCTGGAAAATCTCAAAGCTGGACAAGAACTAGTATGGCATGCTTGCATTGTCATAAAGTCAGTCACCTAAGAAAGGATTGCAAAGACCGAGCACTAGAAGAAGGACATATATTTGAGAGTGGCAACACTATTACATATATCATGAAGATTAGAAACACTATGTGGAGAAAGGCATCAAATGAAAATGTTGAGTCAAGCAATGTAGTCGGTGAAACCTCATCCATTGGATTGGGTGACATCAGTACCTCCAGCTAAGGTGAAATAGGTATGTATGGAACTAATATTCCAAATTTATCTTATCATACATATAGTTCCTTATATTTGATGGGCACATACCAAATCTACATGAATTAAGATGCATTGTGGTTTTTAAGTTTTGAGCTAACAAAGTCATATAGTCGATATATGCAAGACCGAGTAGAGAGTTACCCGATGGTGACTATTATGCAAGGTTAACCAAGTATCAGTATCAATCGAGTGGAAAGTCCTATGTTAACTGAGTTGTTGATGTTTTGCGGTAATCACTGAGTTGACAGTTGTTGCTGAGCTGGAAGTAGGTCAAGCATTAATGATAAGTATTTTAAGTAGAAATTCAAAAAAGGCTATAAATATACGAAAGAGTTAGTTCATTCTTCACAAAGCGATTTCGAAGAGCGATAATTTCCACAGAGTGAATTCAAACTGAGAATTTTCAGAAGCATACAAATTAGTTTCAAATCAAACCGAGCACGCTCTTCATCATTTCCTAGTAAGTACAACTTCTACCGAGCACATTCAATGTATTTGCCAAAACCCTAAATTGATTATAATGGCATCCGCGTCCAAGACAACCGAATCTAATATTGTAGAAGAGAAAGTGAACCTAATTATTTCAGTTAACTGTGATGAACCCAAGTATAAACTTCATCCAGAATTTGCGTCTAAGATTGATTTAGCGGGAGCTTTCTCAAGCATCCCACCTAGGGTTTTGTTAGTTGAAGATGTCATATCTTACATCCACTGCAAAATAGGAGAAATTGGAGATTTTGAGACAACTTTAGCTTATCAGAAGCTTTGCAGTGATGATGGAAAACTAAAACTGGAATTCAAACAAGTCGAGAAGATTGGTCTTACAAATGCCCTAAACTTCTTGAAAACCTTTAAAACTGAATGGATTAGGGTTGTACTCAATCAGTATCAAGATGGGATATTTTGGTTGGATGAACCGGTCAAAGTAACAAAGCATATTATTCATAAGGTTACCGGATACCCAACAATCAACAAGACCAAGGCTTTTCATAGTTCTTCAAGGGTCGACATTAAAAAGAATACCGGCGCAACATGGGATGGCCGAGCACTGAAAATTGCTACAATTGAGGACCCAGAGGTTAAGTTTGTAGCACATGTCATCGGCTATAAGATCTATCAGTTGAGCAGCCTAAATAATGTGCCATGTGGAACCGTTGATATCGCATATAAGATGGTAAAGAAGAGTTTTCAGTTACACCTTGCCGAGCTTCTTCTGAGGCAGATTGAAGAAAATATGAAGACTATCCATTCGGAAAATTCAAATACTTGTAAGTTCAGATCACTTCTAGTGTGCATATTTTTCTATATACAACTATTTTTCCCTTATGTCGGTAATATAGATTGGTCTACCGACAAACTGGTCATAATGCAAATTTCTGATATGATTAATGACTTGGGAAACAATCTGAACAAGGTTCTTGATGATTATTTTGAAAAATTTAAGATTAGAATGAATTCTCAGAGCAAGATTCCTAGCAAATTGGTTGAAAAATATGAGATGGATATTTTTTTTTCTTGTGGACACTAATCACACACTGATAAAGGTTGTGGAGCCTAGGATTAAATAGCTAGCCCCTATGGGTTATGAAATGGACATTGATTTTACTTCAAAATCAATCAAGGCTTTGCTAGCTACACCAAAAGACAAAAATGCAAAGAGGTTTGGCACATTTGAGGAGGCCAAGACAAGAATAAAACTAGGCCTGGTTATCGATAAAATGACTAAAAAGTCAAGAAAAATGATGAAAAATTTAGTTGAAAATTTTGGAGATGATTTTGGATCATCTGATAGTTTACCAGTTGAAGTTACAACTGAAGGTACATGTTAATGTTAACTAATAAACCACACAACAGTGAAGAAACTGAGTCGGATAAAAGGATAGAGTCTACAACGGTTTCCCCTTCATTAACTCCAAAGAAGAGGCAGTTGGAAGTGAAATCTAGGGCACAAACAAGGTCAACAACTGTAGCTTCACCACCATTGAAAAAGGGAGTTGTGAAGTTCACAAAACCTAAGGTAGCATCACCTACAAAAACTTACATAAAGAGAGGAACAAAATCTACTGATGAGGCACCAAGGAAAAGATGAAAATTGATAATAGGTAAGGAAGACCTAGAAGATGAGGAAAATGATAATAATCAATTCAAAGTGGTCAGCAATAAAGATAGAACAATTGATGAAGTTGCTGAAGATATCATTGAGAATGGTGAACTCACTGATCCTGAAATCAGTCGGTTGAGAAAATGTCAACCGAGGATCAGAACACAATAGAA
Organism: Chamaecyparis obtusa; assembly: GCA_027943335.1. Taxonomy (NCBI): domain Eukaryota; kingdom Viridiplantae; phylum Streptophyta; class Pinopsida; order Cupressales; family Cupressaceae; genus Chamaecyparis; species Chamaecyparis obtusa. Next base: position 196,181 of record BSBK01006462.1, read on the forward strand.
GAGGCAATCATCCAGATGATGATTCGATTTAAGAGAGTTCCTATCAAATTTTCCAAGAAACTACCTAAGGCATTAGAGGAAAGGATAAATTAGAAATGGTCCTATGCCTTAGACACCGAGAAGAAAATGAGGGAACAATCCCTAGTTTTGGCAATTCCTAATTTATCTATTTCTGAGATTGAGGGCTACATGACAACATACTCTAAGAGATTCAAAGTAAAAAGCCAAGCAATGCAGATACTAGATGAGAATCTAGCAGACATTAATGAGTCTAGTCAACTCATTTGGACCTCAATAGTTGAAGCCCGAGAGAAAGCTGAAAAAGATGGCATTTGTCAATTTGTCTAAGAAGAGACAGAAGTCAAAAGGTAAAGGCATTCACATTGAAGGTGCAGACCTGGCATTGAACCAAGAAAAATTTGATAAATTAGATACCGAGGTACCTAATACCACAAATGCCATCGAGGATCTAAGTATTTCACAGGATTCGCCGGATCAGGTTGAGATCCAAATTATAGACAACAAAGCATTAGATGTACTCATTGAGGACATCACAAATGGTGATCCTAATGATAGAGATGATGATGAGGATGTGAACGTTGCTGGAGGCACAACACAAGAAGAAGGTAATTTTAATGAGCCCGCAATCACATCATTACCGGGTGAACTTCCTATCTTGATGGAAGTTGTTGACATTGTAACCAAGGAACAACCCAATGGCTCAAACCTCGAGTAACCAATGGAAACATCAAGGGAACAAGGAGCTGGAACACCGACAGAAACAAATAAGCCTGAAGAAAAAGAGGTAATAGAGACATAAACAAAGGGGTGAGATGACCCCAAAGCAACTGAGGCTACCCCACTTGACACAACATCAGAGGCTCCATCTCAGTCAACTGACACACAGGTTACCAAGGAGTATAAAAAAGGAATAAAATGTGTCAATCAGGCAAGACACACAAAATGTTGAGGAAAAAGAAATAGTATCATTGGTGAAGAGCTCACCTCAAGATCCTGAGAAGAAGAAAAAGAAGAAGAAATAAGGAAAAGGGTCGGTCACACTAGATGAAATCATAGTTATACATGTGATTGTGACCCGAGGACCCTAAGCTCTGAAGAACTAAGAAAATATGGGGAGTTATGTACAAGGAAAGCAACACAAGAAAAGCTAAGAATGGAATGCAAGAGCAAGGAGATATTGGAAAATGTAAGAGACATCTTACAACAGGTCATACCAGAGGTATAGATTAATGAGGATACACCAATAATGAACCAACTTGCTACCCTTGTAGAAGAAATTAATGCCCTTGACATTGAAGCTGAGAAAAGAATTTAAGAAAGGGAAGAGTTAAAGCTACAACATAAACTTGTAGAGAAAATCAGCCAAGAAGTGGCAATAAACAACGTGAAATTATCTGAGGTAATAATAGATATACAATCTATTACTTAGTTAATTAGTCAGATATTAATTGAGCTTTGCACTATGGAAACCTTCACTGCTAAGATCAGTGAGAAGATTAGAAAACTGGATACCGAAATCAAAGCCAGTGCAGAAGAAGCCTTAACTGAGCTAGATGCTTTTTCTAAGCATATACTGAAGGTTCAAGAACTCAGGCGGTTAAGAGAAGATCTGAGGAAGCAAGAAGAACGGATAAGTGACCAAGTCACTGAGCTACAAATAGAGTTGCTTCCCTACATGAAATTTTTTGAGAAACACATTGTCAAAGCACAAACACTTGTTTCAACACTAGAGATTTATGTGTTGGAAAATATATTTGACATGCATGCACAAGTCGGTCTTGAGCACATTTCTCTAACCAACTTGAAAGAGGAATGGGAAAACCTCTTGGATTCCTTGAAGAAAACCCGTCAGCACATTTTTGATAAATTGTAAGTATACACTTTTGTATTTGGCATTAATATCAAAAAGGGGGAAAATCAATGTATTTGCCAAATTATGTAAATAACTGATAAGTGTACTACATACTACTGGGAGCATGCACCGAGGGGGAGAAATTTTAAAATTTTGTTAAGTTATGGTATCTATGTATATATGGCAGAGTTAGAATAATTTTGAGACATCAGGTCTATATACATTCAAGGTTTTGATACTAATGCCAAAGGGGGAGATTGTTATCTCTATTTGACCATTAAGGATTTTCATTAGTATCAAAGATGATCAGTTGGTTACCTATTCTATCTAGTCAGTAAAAGGAAGTACTACAAGCTATACATGCTAGTCGGTTAACTACATAAGCCTTCACACTGATTTATCTCAAGGCAATACTAAGAACAAAAGATAATAGTCCTAACCAAGTACTAGAGCAGTTTAACCGAGCATCAGTGTACACCGATACCGAGTGACAGTAAACACTGAGCAAGCTAGACACCGAGCACCAATTTAACTATAGAGTATTATTGATAGTGTTTACCAAGAAATTCAAGAAATGACATAGTAATCAGTTTTGGCACATCCATCTATGCAGACAGTTACAACAGAATCATAAAATATTTTACCAAGATCGAGGATCATTTATTATGGATGTAATCATTAATTGTGATGATGATCTCTATGTAATTACTAGATCTAGGTTATTTTTGTACACTGTAGATCTTAGGGTTTTTCCTAAGATATTGTAACCTAATTTTGTTAAGCAGCAATAACAGTATGCTATATATTTGTATTTCATGTCATTTTGACATAAGCATGATAAGGATGATATGCATGGTATGAACAAGCGAAGGAGATCTTGAAGCAGAAGCCAACTTCAAAACATCAGTTATTAGATAGAGAAGAGCATAATACAGAGACATTTAGATTAGGCAGAATCAAACAAGGCTACCAAGCAGTTCAGAGATAAGATTTTCACATATCAAAGTGATATTTACTCTAGACTACATAGATCTATTTCAGACAAGGTTGAGTTGTCAATTGCAGATACATCCTATTATTTTCTAATCATTGTAATAGAGTTAGCAAAAATCTCTTAACAGAGTAGACCTAACAGTCTTTATTACAAATCTCTTAACCGAGTACACACTCAAGTAGTGTTGTTAAAATCTTTTAACTAGGTAGATCTATCTGATCTAATTGTTACTCCTAACAGGGTAAGATCACCAAAAGTGATTACAACTTGTAGCCCTAACAGGCAAACTTTATTATCTACAATAGTAAAGAATTTATGGGTGTCATCCCCACCGCAGTTTTTACCTTCTAACAAGGGTTTCTGTATAACCAAAATACTTGTGTTATGTGATTGATTTATTGTTTGATTTCATGCAATTTACATTTACAAGTTAATTGAGTGAATGATGCATACAATGGATTCAGTTGATAGATGAGTTTACTACTGTTTGTTGATTGATTTTTTGGAGTTAAAGTTTTTGAGGGCACTGATTCACCCCTCCCCTCTCAATACCCTATCTCTCCATTCCAACACCATATTAACTACCTTGGTAAATGCCAAGCCTTGGGCTTGGATTTTCCTTGGGCATCCAACCCCAAGGCTTGGATGAGTATAACATGCTTGAGACATGTTTTTCAAAAAATGTACAACATTTTCATCTATGCTCCCTATCATGTTTGCACATGGTTCAACATGGAAAAAAATAGATACTTTGTTGTTGTAAATCTCTTTGTTAGATATCTAAACATATAATTTATTTTGAATTTTTATTATGTTAAGATTTCCATCTCTAATTCCTTTAATAAGTAGGTCCATTTTTTTTTCAAAAACTTGTGTAGCATTTTGGGCATATATTTTGGCTCATTTGTCAAATTTTGAAACAAATCAAATTTTTAGAAACTAGACTCTATTCTACACACCTTAAAAAAAAATTTATTTTTTAATTATTTTTCAACAATTTCTAAGGGAGCATGCTCAAATTTTAATATTTTGGGATGTGTCCACTTCAAAAATTCATAATAAATCATATGTTCATTAAGAAATTAGCAAAAAAAAATGGGATAAACTATGTGGTGTTAGCCAACTTCTCATTGGACATTGGAGTGATTAGAAAAATTCAAAAAACAATTGACATCTTAGGGAGAGCACACTAGACATTATGTTATGCTTTTTCGTGAAATTAAAAAAACCACTTTGAGTGCTCCCCCCTTTTTTAGGCCCTTAATCTCGACCATAAAAAAATAGTAGTTAGAAAATATATTAGGAGTGCTACAACTCTTTTTCTTATCACATCTTCAAATTTTGAGTGTAACTATCTTGATTTTCTCGTTGAAATTCAAAAAAAAAAAAATTAGAAAAAAGTAGCAACTTGTATCCCTTTTTGGTCACCCATCTTTGTGCGCTTACCCCCTCTTTTAATAAAGATTTGATCATTTAAAAATTGGTTATCTCTAATTAATAAATGGTTTAATAATTTAAAAAAATAAAATATATCATTGAAATTGGAATAACATTTATTACTTTTGACTATAAATGAAGTGTAAAATGTTTGGCCATTTCTATTTACTTATAGATAAGATGCCTCTTGTGAAATTAAGATCTTGTATAATTTTGAGTGGTGGGTAACCATTCTAAGAGTCTTCCTAGAATAGTGCTTGTACTCCATCGTGGATTTCCTAGGTTCAAGATAAGGTATTATGACATCTCTTCATGTACTTAGGAAGTTAAACATAGCTAAATGTGAAGGTGGACTTGATATAGTGAAAATCCTAGTAGGAGATGCTGATTTAATATACTTACTCTATATTATTTTGTGTACACGCCACACTAATTTGGCACCCGGTAAAAGATTACTAGCTTCCAAACTGTTATGAATATCTGTTCCTCCTTTGAATTTATTCTTGCATATGGTTTCTAAAGAGACATGTGGGATTTTTTTCTTCTTGTCCATGTTCCATCTCTAGAAAGGAATTGTCTACTTGATTTCTCAATCTTAGAGATGATGGATTGTGGAGCATGGAGCATTTCCATAGTAGATTTGGGTTTCCCGCAACACTATTTTAACCAGTAGAAGTCTACAACCTAAGGAGAGTCATGTCTCCCTTTCCATGAAGAAATGGCATTTTAGACGCTAGTGATTACTTTTTCCCAATAAGAAGTCCTATTGGTTTCCATAAAAAATGGAATACCAAATATTGACATGGAAATTTAGCAATGTTCTTTGAATCCCAAAGTTTGAACGATTCTATCTTTCAATAAGTTGTTTGTATTTTAAGTAAATATATCTTGGATTTGTTTGCATTTATATTTGTCCAAAGGCTAAAGTGTACTTTTTTTATACTATTTTAATCTCTTTGGCCTCATCTATAGATGCTTTAAGACCGAGTTCTATAAAATTTTGAGCATAGGATCTGGATTTCTTTCCATTTCGTTTGATCATGGGAGGACTTAATAGACTTTATTAAATCTTATGCTAAAATGATGAACAATAATGGGGAGAAGGGGTCCCTTGTCAAATTCCTTGTGAATATTTGAAGAAGCCAGCTAGTTTTCTTTTACTAGAACTAAGAATTTGGCACTTGATGTGGATGAATGAATTCATTTACACCACTTATGTACAAAGACAAATTTAATTAGAACTTGTACCCTAAGTTGGACATACATTATTTTCCCCTTATCCAAGTAGGCCCAGAGCCCACTATGCCACCTCCATCTTCTTCTTCTTCCATGATTGATCTCTATACCTTTCCCAAGTCTCACATGAATGTTTTAATTAATATTTTAAGTTGTGATTTCCAAACCATTACACCCTTTCATAAGATTTTTATTTAATAATTATTTAATAAGTGATATTCCTCTCCCTTTTAAAGGTTTTATATAACTGATATCTTTTACTTTTTTCTCTCTTTTAATTCTGAAGGTCCATATTTTATAACTTTATTCTCTCTTTCGGAAAAAGTCACATAACAATTTTTCTATTTTTATTATTTTCCAATGGCATGTAGAACGTGAAGAAAATCCTACCTAATAGGGTTGATACTACCTTCATCTAAAGAAGGTTCCCATAGTTCATCCCTAGTATCTAAAATCCATATATTGCTAGCCTTCTTAGGATGAATGGGCTCTTTTTAAATTCCATTTAGGGTACTTATTTCTAGAAGATCTTTAAAATGAACCAAGATTACCCCGCTCAATGCAACTCCAAGAGTCATGAACAAAATGTTTTACATGTCTTGTGAGTACATAATGGTCAATAGGAAAGAGTAGGGTTATCTTTTAATATAAAATCAAATTCTAAATATTTGGTGCTTATTCTATAATCGACCATCGAACCTATAGATCATTTACACAATTATATATTAAACCTAAAATAAATTATAAATAAAATACCAATTATTTAAAAATACATTATACATAAATAAAGTAATGAAAATAAATCTAAAACAAAATGGAATAGCTCAAGTTATGCATTTTTCTCCATTACAAATATAAAGTCATTGGTCTCCATTAAACAAACAATTAAACATGTTCCTACTTCCTCAACTTTGCCCAAGTGTCGCCAAGACTCATTTATGATCCAATCTAATAAACATGTCTAGATCTTTTTCTTCACGTCCTACTCACCCTTGCATTTCTTTAGATCTTAAATTTGCTTGCCATTGATATTTATAAGTTTTAGTTGATGTTGACTTTTGTAAATGAATTTTCCACTCATCACTTCTTTGTAATTCATTCCATTCGTGTGTATTGGAGTAAGATCTTTTTTAGAAGAAGCACACTTTTTCCCATTACAAAGTCCAAAACAAACCAAAATAAGTAGCTCAAGTTACATAATTCTCTCATTAACAATATAAAACTATGGGTCTCGGCCATTATTAAACAAACAACTTCATTTTCCTACTTTGTCAACTTTGCCTAAGCGTCACCAAAACTAATTTATCATGGTCTAACAAACATGTCCAAGTCTTCTTCTTCATCCCACTCACCCTTCCATTTCTATAAATCTTGAATTTTCTTACAATTATCATTTATTACATATAGTTGATGTGACTTTTGCAGATTTGTTTTCCATGCATCACTTCTTTGTAATTCATTCCATTCTTGTATATTGGAGTAAGATCTTTAATAAGTCCAAAACAAACCAAAATAAGTAGCTCAAATTACACATTTTTCATAAACAAACAATTTTATTTTCCTACTTCTTCAACTTTGCTTGAGTGCCACCAAAACTCATTTATGATGGTCTAACAAACATGTCAGGTATTCTTCTTTGGGTCCCTCTCAACCTTCCATTTCTTTAAAGCTTGAATTTGCTAACCATTAACATTTATTAGTTACAATTAATGTCAACTTTAGTAAATGAATTTTCCACACGCCACTTCTTTATAATTCATTTATTTTATATTAAAATAAGATCATTTTTAATAGAAGTACTTTTTTCCATAACAATGTCTAAAATAAGTCCAAAATAAACCAGAATAAATAACTCAAATTATGCATTTTCCCATTAAAAATATAAACCCATGGATCTCCATTAAACAAACAACTTCATTTTCCTTTTTCCTACTTCCTCAACTTTGCCTGAACGTAGCAAAAACTCATTTGTAATGATCTGACAAACACCTCCAATTCTTTTTCTTCCGATCCCACCCACCCTCCATTTCTTTACCAGACCATCTTCTATAATGGCAGTTTAAAAGAGAAGATAAAAGACAATTTTATTTTCTTTCTTTGTGCTATCTGAGTCAATTTTACAATCATGAAGAAATGGTATTAAAAGATAAAATGCTATCTTTGTCAATTATGAAGAAATTTAACAAAAGTTAAAATGTCTATCTTTATCAGTTATTTAAGTTAAAATGTCTATCTTTATCAGTTATTTATTGAAAACAAAGAAGCTTAATCAAATGAGACTCTTCATCAATTATGAAATAATTATCCTCCATGAAATTTTCAAAACATTTCAAAGTTTTTGAAACATTTCATAATGATAACATTTTTGAAAATATCCATAATGCTATATAATCTCATTAGGCATTTCTTGTTCTGTTAGGCACTGTGGCTCAGATCTTGAATGCACTTTGAGTTTTACTTTAGGTATTAAATTATTGTTTCTCGATTTATTTTATTTTTATATGATGTATATCTCATATTTTTTTTATAGAAAGCAATCATATTACAGATGTTTTATTATTAACTTAATTTTCATATTGAAATTTATTATTTAATTGTTAATATAATATTTTATTATAAAGGTTTAATAATTTGTCTGTTAGTTATGGGTGTTAAAAAGCTAAATTAATTATCTATGTGCAGTCTGTTGGCACACACCAACTATAGGTCCACCTCCAAAAGAATAGTCTTATCTTCAACCTTATCTTACCTTATCTTCAACTAAATGTTGTTAATGTTGCACCTGATGACCAGAATTCATAATGTATTGATTATAAATTGAAGGTAAGAAAAATATAATCTTAGAACTCATGTTTGAGTTTCTCCTCCAATTCATGTTTTAACAATGGGTACTAATCTTTATATTCTGTTATGTTTTTGGATTAAACTGTGTATAATTTATTTGCATCAACATATTCTATGATCTGTGATGATTTAGTGATGAATCATAGAATTTGATCTGAAATCTTGATATAAATAAATTATACATAGTTTAATTTAGAATATAACAAATTAATCATAATGAACCATAGAAAGTTGATATCTTTTTATTATTTGTAAAATTAAATTTAATGTGCTATTTATGTGGTTGCAGGTGAATCCACTAAATTTTTAGAATGGAAAGATATAGGAGGGTGATATTTTGAGGTAAGGAAAGAAAGAGATACCTTTGTCCTTTCAAGGAAAGAGATCAAACTGATCAACAAAGGATTGAACCTACTCCATGTGGATTCTGTTCTTCTTCTTTTTTTAATAAATAAGGGGCCAGAGTTGAAAGATTTTATATTAATAACTAAGATAATAGTTTAAGATTTACAACATAAAAATTATGTCCAAATCATAGAATTAGTGAGTGAGACAAGGCATCCTTGAAGATTTCAATTAGATCAAAATATGTCAAAAGGATACAGTCATAAGTTGTTAAAGATATTATGCTGCTAAATGAGACTAAATAAAGTCTACTTAAGAATGGCTCTAACAGCATTGTCAAAGAAAATATCTTCAATTGTCTTCTATTCTGCAGAATCTATCTATGGTCCCTGTCAAGTTTGTTTGTCTACCTCCAAATTTACCAAAGTTCCTGTCTCAGTCTGAATAGGATTTACCTCAGCATCATCATCTTCTTCCTGGTCTTCTGCATCAAAGGAATCCTCACTTCCCATTCCATCTAAGTGAGTTAAGCTTGATTGGAGAGTCCATAGCTAACATCTATGTTCTTCCACTGAACTCTTAACCTGCAAGCAAGAAGAAATGACAAGAAAGAGAAGTAGAAAACCATATCCTTACCATAGAGGTGAAAATTTCTTCAAGGGGTGATTAGCTCTACAAAATACGAAAAAAAAGAAAAAAAAGAAAGTTTAAAATTGCACGCGGCTAAGATCCCTACAAAATGCACCATTAATCAAATTTCAAAAAATGGAAAACACAACAGATTTTCACGAAAATTTCACCATTTGTTCTCCATAATCTGCATATTTTGTGATCGAAAATTACAAAAGAATTGCAAAAAAAATTCACTGTATTTTCACGAATCTGGAAAAAAAAATTGACATTTTTTTATCTTTAGTATATTTTGTAGAAAGCTTAGCAGTTGCCTTTAAAATCTCCTATGGTACATACGACATCTTCCTGAATTACCATGACCAGCTCATCCCACTTCCGTTCCATCTCATTAATGAAAAAGGTTGCTGCGCCAAGTTGCAAAGTTTTCTACCACCTTTAGGTTTGGTAATCCCCCAATTTCTAAGTGCTCTGCCTCCAACTTTCTAAGAATTCTATCGCCACTAATTTTGGTGATGTCCACGAATCAATTCCACCTTGTTTTGTTGACTTCTAAAGTTAGCGGACTAGAAAATGTCATTTCCTAATTCAAATTACCTTCCTTCAATGGACACAATACTGTCTTCTCAAAATTCAAAAATTCAAACCTTTCTAATCACTTAGCGGGATGATGCCAATATTGTCACGGGGTCAGAGTTTACACCTGTGCGGCATCGCCTCTAGGCCTAAAAGACTAAGCTCACAAAGACCCTAGTACGAACTACGTCTCCCAATGCGAGTAAGACTGGACTTATGAAGAACCAAGTCGACCTGACTTAAGCAATGTACAACGCAGCATGCCAAGACATAGACAATACAACACAGTTATGCAATCTAACAATACGCACAAGCACTAAGGTTCAAGACTACTCAACCTATGAGACGCCCCGTAGAACCTAGTGGTGATACTTGAAGTCTACACAAGAGTCCGTCCTCATGAAAACCGCCTACGTTGTCGCAACCTATGCAACTCAAAGTCAGACGTAGTTCTACTAAAATGGCTCACCCAGCTTAGCTTGCCAAGCGTGCTCTAAAACCCTTGTATAGGAGTTCCTTCACAGCACGTGTAATCCGTTCTATACCTCAAGCTCACCTAGAACCTGATATGACCTCTCCCGACAAGTCTACACTCCCGTTCCTAGATCAAGGTCACATTCCATGCAACCCGGGGAATCAATCACCATTCCATGATAACCGATTAGCAGTTCATGAAGCGCTCCAATGGGACCAGCATAGCTTCCAGCTAAGCCTCGGAACATTACTCCTAAGAATACCTTATTGAATCACATTCCACACCGATCAGCTTGTCACCACCCAAGCCCGTCTCCTAATGCACATACAAGAACCCATGCATTGCATTCCATTCATTACGGCAACCTAGGATAACATTCTTGAGCGCTGCTCTTAAGAAGTACTCGGCGCATCTTGGAACAAGACCTCATCAGCTTATCAATGCAAGGCTCACTTCGACAATGCAATGCAACCCCGGGCTGCATGCACGTCTAGGACCCAATGCAAGACTTCACCATTCATACGGATCTTCGGCTCGTGAATCCTTCACTCGCCGATCTATGGAACCTGTCAAGTACCAAAGCATACCATAGCACATTCAAAGAATGCCTCTAGCATCACCTTGGGTAGAACTAGACTTCCAGCTCATCGGATTACCATGTCAGCTCATATGAGCCTGGCTCTCCAAATCACCTCGCCTAGCTCACCTCTAGGGCTTTACCATCTAAACCCGTAAGGAGTGTGCTCATGCTCAATTCGGAACTGCTCATGAATCATTCCTAGACTCATCATCCTTACCACAATGAAATACAATGACATCCGTCATAACGTGTATCCAACATATCCATGAAGAGGTAACCCAACTCGCCCGCATAGTTCCACAAGTCAGGTAACAATCTGTCTGCCTAGATCCAAATCCTTTTCGATCGAGACATAGCAATTAATGTCGCACCCATCTTGATTGACTTGAGATCTAATTCGATTTATGTTAACTAACTGATTCCAATGCAAAGCGTCTTGAGCCATTGCGCACTCAAGTATCAGAAGCCGAAGCGACACGCTAGGGACAGACAACGTGCGCTAGATTGATCCCAGCTCGGCCTCATCTCAAAGACCCTTACATTCTCCCCTACCTAAAATAGGTGAGGACCTCGACGCCGGCAACGCTTAGCTATGAACTCAGCACGACCTATGCCAGTTCATGCCTCTTCACTTCAACTTTGCACAATGTGTTCCGATCTGCACTCAATCATTACAATTTGGAACACACACTATAACTCGCTCCAGATATTGTTTCATTAATGAACATCCGACTTATAATTCCATTCTTCGCCGATCTGGCTTAGCTCAGTTCTAGATTCCCCAACATCCACTACTTATGAAGCAATCCTCCCTTCAAACTCTTTGAACTATGTTTCATCGTTCAGACCGAAATTGCACCTAAAGCGATCCTGGGACATATGGGTTATGGACCCACTTCCTTGGGTTCAATTCCACCAAATGATTGGAGAGAACCCGCTCATGCAATACCAACTGACACCAACTGATATCACCGCAAAGACTTTTCCCTCTCTACCTTGCATTGTCCAACGCCCCATTATAGATCTTCAACTTAGCAACGTCTTGGGATCTTGGGTAGCTCCAAGCAATCCACAAAATTCAACTCGGCTGCAATGTTCTAAACATTTCATCCCTGGTTTGTCATCCTACTGATGACTGAGAAGTTTCGGTCTGTACCTTCCACTTAACTCACTTCACTGATCCAAATCCATGGTCCAACGGAGCGACTTATTGTAAAAGAAACTATATGACAGCTCGTCGCTACGTGTCGAATGCTTATGGACTTTCTTATCAAAACGTGACTTGAGCTAGCCTGCAAGCTTATCATTCTTAAAAGATTACGCCACTTTATTTCTCTGAATAATCGGATCGAAGTGCACCTAAACACACCACCTAGAAATCAACACTCAAATTTTTCACTTCCTCACAATTGGGAATTGAACTTATGGGACGTCTTGTGAAAGCCACCTAGTCATAGCTAAAGCCCTGCTCCAACCCAACATAGGATACTAATTCCGCACTTCATTGGACAAAGTCGACAAGTCAGAAATCATTTGACTAGCCCTATGCATTGAGTTCGAACAATGTATTGCAAAGCTCCAACTCGAATGCACTGGTGAAGCACCAAGGATCTCCGCACCCCTCACCATTCAGGATGTGCACACCTAATAAGTGCAAGCATGAAATAACTTTCAGCTCGGATCTTGGACCACCATTCGGGATCGTCATGAAGGATACCAGTGTAACGACACTACAGATTAGCGTACACTTGCTTAACACACAAAACTCCCCCACCATGTCGAAGAGCACACTACTAAACTCAATTACCAACAAGAACTAGCTCAGCCTTAGGATCCACCAAGGAACCATTGTACAATGATAATTTTCGGCTACATGGGCTCGCCTACTTGCATCCCATACATAGTGCACTGAATCACCCTTGCCAAAGTCATGGACTTCAGTAAGAGCTCGATGACTAATGCATGCTCCCTTACCAAAATGACTAGAAGAGATCTCCAAGAGACGGATGGGACTCATCCATGAGTTCAATGGCTAGACAGGCTTCTTGTCAACATGGGTTCCAACAAAATTCATTTAAATGCACCCTTCACTGCAACCAACTTAAGGAATCGAGTTAAACACTTCAGTAGTACCTTATAAATTTGAACAATTCCAAGAAAAGTTATCCTACACTTATTTTCATTGGTCCAGGTTCAAAGGTAACATCCCAGCTCCCCCTCCAGAGTATTGGGTTCGACTCCCCTCCCGAAGTCAGCTCATCTAGTAAACAGTTTGGCACACCAGGTTGCACCAACTCCTGTAACTTGTAATTTGCGGCTATGTAGGGAAAACTTAACTCACTATGTCAAGTCGCACAATAGACTTGTGCGTCAACAAATTACCAACTCATGGGACACGTACCTTTGTAAATCTAACGTAACCTCACACCAAGATAAGAAATCGAACTCCCCGAGTACCCCTCTTTCCTAAATCTTGATTGAGAACTGGGCTAGACTTATCGTCCTAAAAGAACAACCGAATATCGAGTAACCACAAAACCGAATTCGACAAAGACACAAGCACCTTTATAAATCTAACGTAAGCTCGCATCAAGTTAAAAGATCAAACTCCCTGAGAACACCTCTCCTATGACTTGACCGAGGACTGGGTTAGATATACCCTACCGATAAGGACTGTGGAATACCGATTAACCAACGAAATTGAATCCCCCCAAAGGCACCTCCCTTAGCGACTTCCAGCTCTCAAATCTATCTGAGAGTTAAATGAGCTTATCGTCGCACTTCAAGCTCTAGCTGTGAGGAACTAGAGGACTACACTCGAAGTCACTCAATTTTCTTGTGCTAAATAGCTTGTCGTCAATGAAGATCTTCACCAAGGAAAGAGCTGGCTAAACGCATGAGTTTGAGTATGAACTGCTATAGATTCGAACACCAAGGATGAAGGACTAATCGACATGCTCCAAGTGCACTCATAGAACTACCTTAGCATCTATACGCAAACATTGACATCGCCCGCGCCTGTTAGCTCTTAAATCTCCATAGCACATGGCGAATACTAGTCACTTACCAAAATGTTGCATCGCTGAAGCTCCTCATGACTTTAGCCTACGCCAAGAGCCAAGGGAACCGATCACCACGTGATAATCTTGCAACTCGCTTTCTCTACTTGGACTAGTTTCTTGGGTTGATCGATTGTCTGGCGCTGATAACAACTTTCCCAAAGTTGAAGATCGAATCGTATGGTTGCTCTGATACCAACTGTCATGGGTCAGAGTTTACACCCGTGCGGCAGTGTCTCTAGGCCTAAAAGACTAAGCTCACAAAGACCCTAGTACGGACTACGCCTCCCAATGCGAGTAAGACTGGACTTATGAAGAACCAAGTCGACCCGACTTAAGCAATGTACAATGCAACATGCCAAGACATCGACAATTTACAACACAGCTATGCAATCTAACAATACGCACAAGCACTAAGGTTCAAGACTACTCAACCTATGAGATGCCTCGTAGAACCTAGTGGTGATACTTGAAGTCTACACAAGAGTCCGTCCTCGTGAAAACCACCTACGTTGTCACAACCTATGCAACTCAAAGTCAGACGTAGTTCTACTAAAATGGCTCGCCCAACTTAGCTTGCCAAGCGCGCTCTAAAACCCTTGTACAGGAGTTCCTTCACAGCACGTGTAATCCATTCTATACCTCAAGCTCACCTAGAACCTGATATGATCTCTCCCGGCAAGTCTACACTCCTGTTCCTAGATCAAGGTCACATTCCATGCAACCCAGGGAATCAATCACCATTCCATGATAACCGATTAGCAGTTCATGAAGCGCTCCAATGGGACCAGCATAGCTTCCAGCTAAGCCTCAGAACATTACTCCTAAGAATACCTTATCGAATCTCATTCCACACCGAGCATCTTGTCACCACCCAAGCCCGTCTCCTAATGCACATACAAGAACCCATGCATTGCATTTCATTCATTACGACAACCTAGGATAATATTCTTGAGCACTGCTCTTAAGAAGTACTCGGCGCATCTTGGAACAAGACCTCATCAGCTTATCAATACAAGGCTCACTTCAACAATGCAATGCAACCCCGGGCTGCATGCACGTCTAGGATCCAATGCAAGACTTCACTGTTGATACGGATCTTTGGCTCGTGAATCCTTCACTCGCCGATCTATGGAACCTGTCAAGTACCAAAGCATACCATAGCACATTCAAAGAATGCCTCTAGCATCACCTTGGGTAGAACTAGACTTCCGGCTCATCGGATTACCATATCAGCTCATATGAGCCTGGCTCTCCAAATCACCTCGCCTAGCTCACCTCTAGGGTTTACCATCTAAACCCGTAAGGAGTGTGCTCGTGCTCAATTCGGAACTGCTCATGAATCATTCCTAGACTCATCATCCTTACCGCAATGCAATACAATGACATCCGTCATATTATCCGTCATAATGTGTATCCAACATATCCGTGAAGAGATAACCCAACTCGCCCACATAGTTCCTCAAGTCAGATAACAATCCGTCTGCCTAGATCCAAATCCTTTTCGATTGAGACATAGCAACTAATGTCGCACCCGTCTAGATTGACTTGAGATCCAATCCGACTTATGTTAACTAACTGATTCCAATGCAAAGCATCTTGAGCCATTGTACACTCAAGTATCGGAAGCCGAAGCGACACGCTAGGGGCAGACAACATGCGCTAGATTGATCCCAGCTCGGCCTCATCTCAAAGACCCTTACAAATATGTTATGGCAGTCTTTAAGCTCCTTACAAAATACACCAAAGATTTATTTTTTAAATATCAAACTTTTTATTTTTTTCAAGATTCGCAAAATAATGATGTTTTTGCAATTTTTTTATGGTTTTCTACTACAAAATATACAGATCATGAAGCACAGATGGTAAAAATTTCAAGAAAATCTGTTGTATTTTCTATTTTTTGAAATTTGATCAACAGTACATTTTGTAAGGAGCTTAGCCACGTCCATTATATTATTGCTATATGTTACCTCCAACAAATAGCTTTTTCTTTTTGATGGAACATCTGTTCAGAAATGTGGGTCAGATCTGATTTGTGCCTAAGATTAACTAAGCCCGCCTGAGATGAATTCAAAAAATTTATCCATTACCATAGATTTAGAATACTCCCAACTGAAATACTTTAATGATTATGCTTACCAAGTCCTGTATGATACTCCTCTGACCAATACGATATGGCTAAGAACCAATTTATCAATGCAACATATTTTATTTCTCTGCCATTTTATACAAGATACTAACAAAATTACAACTGCAGAAGAGGATTCAGCCAGCCCAGATAATTACAAAATAACAGTTGCAGTAGAATATTCAACCATCCCAATTTCCATTACTGGGATAATGTTTTTCCCATCAGCTCCTAAGTTTGCCAATTCATCTGCCCACATGTTGCCTTCTCTATAAATATGGTTCATTGTGACACCATAAATGTGAACACCTAAATTTGCGAGTTCGTCTGCCATTGATATTTTTTCAAATCAAGTTTCAGGTGACATTCCTTCAGAGATTGGCAGCCTGAAAAATGTAAATGTCCTAAATTGGTCAGGCAATAGTCTTACAGGTGAGATTCCAGTGAGTTTTGGCTTGCTAGAGGGATGTCTCAAATAATAAATTACATGGAAGAATCCCAGGGCAGAAGGTACAGCTTTCCCTTTTGAGTTTCTTCATTGTGTCAAACAACATTCTTTGCGGAAGAATTCTAACCCGGTCTGTGTGGATTTCCAGTTGATAACAGATCATGTAGTTGTAACCACAACTCATCTGCAAGTATGAGACAAGTTTTCTCAGATGAAGAGGAAGAAGAAATCCTATGGAATGTGAGTTGGATGGCAAGCTGTGTTGGATTTTGGGTACTGTTCGGAGTTCTTATCTTGAAAAAGGAATGGCGAAAAGCATATATTCAAGCCATAGATGGATATGACATGGGTGTAGTAGATAGATTGTCACCAAGAAAATAATTTTTTATTGTGAAAAGGCGTTTCTTGAGATATGCATTTGCTTATGGTGGACTATGAAAATAATGCTGTAGCGTAGAGAAGCATTTCTTATAGTATGGGTGTAAAGTGATATATGGATTATCATGAACCAAATGATATTGTATTGTATTTCTTCTAATCTCTAGATTTTTTTAATACATTCACAATCTGATTTGTGGGGACGGTTTATTTATCATTTTCATTAATCTACTGTTTGGGAATTGTTTGCTAAGTTTTATCTCATGGTCTGGGAAAAATTCATTTATCTATTTTTGGCAGTATGACCTGTAATCTGTTTTTTTTCCTTTCTTTTCTTTTTTTTTTAAATTAAAGATGGGTTAAAATTTATTTTAATAAGAAGAAATTTTTATTCTGTGAATTTTTCTGTATTATTGTATTTTCTGATTGGTCCATTTTATCACTTTTTTGTTGTATTTTTCTATTTTTTTGATTGAATAATCAATTTAATTAGATGGATAAAATTTTCAGTCCGTCATAACAAATTTGTGGCTTCTGGATTTTGGCTGTGTAGCACTTTTTTCAATCCAAAAATCACAAACCTATAATCAATAACATTTCTCATTGCCTTACAGGCTTTTAATTACCATTAGTTTCCAAATTATTTTTAGTTGAATATTTTATATTATATTATTAAAAATATGATATATTTAAAGGAATACTATATAGTATATATGAGTGTACACTTTTCAAATATAATTTCTATTAAGAACTCTATTACTACCTTTTAAATAAATTTCCCTAAAAGACTGAAAGTTAATGAAGATCAAAATATAACTCTAAATTTTCTATAAAAAAAAGTAACAAACACAGATAAAATTTGGGATTGACCCACATGCCACAATTGATTTAGAGTGAGTATAGATAGGGGACCCTTAACCCATTAGTGCACATCATAGTATTCATGTGATACAATTGATGATTGCTCACATTACCTTAAAGACATCAAATTTCTACAATCCATGATAATATTCTATTGATTTATCTGGGTATGATTGTGTCAAAATATTTTTACCATCAACATTTTGGATCATGCTCAATGATCCATCATCACCATTAAAGAATGCTAGAATGCAAATGATGTGACAACTTTTGTCCACTAATCAACTAAAGAACTTTTGTCTATTATAATATTGCTCACATTACTACTAAACAACTTTTGTCCACTACTCCCTTTTCTCTCCCATCCTTAGATGTGGCACTTACAAGGAAAATTTAGGTCTTATACCAATGATTCTAAAGAGGTATGAGTTCCTAAAGAGGTGACATTAATGGAAAAGAAAAAGATAAAGAAGTAGATACAATGTTCAATAAGAATGTCATTAAATATAATGTTTAGCTCATGTTCTAGACTATTATGGACTTTTCCAAAAGTCCGCTTAGCTTGTTATTCTATTCGTTTTAAAATGATCACATCATTTAGCTCATATGAACTTTTCCAAAAGTCCACTTAGTTTGTTATTCTATTCATTTTAAAATAATTAGCTCATATTCTAGAGTCAATCTAGACTATCATGAAGTTTTCCAAAAGTCCACTTAACTTATTGTTCTATTTGTTTCAAAATGATCAGATCGTCATAAAACCTTCATATGACAAAGAAGGGTGACCGTCACAGATAGGTCAACTGCTCAATTCAAAGGGACAGAATTAGCATAGAAAGACTATAAAATTTTAAGTGGAAAACGATTTCTTTGTAGAAAGCTTCCAAAAGAATGGTTCTGGGGTAAAAGTGAGTATTAAGTGGCGAACAACATCATTTCCATGAACGAAGAAATCACATTTCATGGAAAAACAATTAGTTTGATTGCAGTGTTGTTAAAAAGAAACACTTTCCAGTAGAATATTAATTCTAACTTTCTTGAGTGGAAAGTAGTGGAGAATATTTATGAAAATAAAATAAATTAGTGCCTGTGTTTGTGACTGTGTAAGCTTTTTCGTTTATGTTTATTAGCTTTGGATTTGGGTGGGGAAGTGAAAACACTTTATCAAAGTTAAGAAAGGGAAAAAAAGATGTTCTTAGAAAGAAGTTGAAGTTAAGAAAAAGAAGAAATTTTTAGAGAGGAAGAAGTTGCAGTGATCTGATTTCAATGGAGGATGTGGAGTTGTGTGAGAGGGAAGAAGAGATTATGACGTGGGTGAAAGATGGTTCAGTTGATTGCAAAGGAATGGCTGCTTCCATTGCAAAAACAGGAGGATGGAAGGCCTCCCTCTTCATTATCTGTAACTGCAATTCCGTCTTGTGTACTATTCACTGTGTATGCTTTTATTATTATGAAATATCAATTGTTTTTTCATAATTTCTAAATAGATGAAGATAGTGTTTGGATTAGATATTGTGTTAGTTTTTATCAACATTTCAGACGACATTCTGTAATCTATCATCAAGATGAAATAGTGCTAGCAGAGAAAAATTATATCTGATGTATTGATGCAAAGATGAATATACAATTGAATTCAAAAGTTATCTAGCTTTTGGATTGGATATTGTGTTAGTTTTAATAAACTTTTCAGATTACACTGGGTAATCTATCGTCAAGATGAAATAGTGCTAGCAAAGAAAAAATAAATCTAAAACATTGATGCAAAGATGAATATACAATTGAATTCAAAAATTATCAGGCTTTTCGATTAGATAATGTGTTAGTTTTTGTCAACGTTTCAGATTATACTCTGTTATCTATAGTCAAGATGAAACAATACTAGCAGAGAATATAACATTGATGTAAAGACGAAAATACAATTGAATTCAAAAGTTAATTGAATTCAAAAGTTATCTTCATCGTAATGAAACAGTACTAGCAGAGAATATAACATTGATGTAAAGACGCATATACAATTGAATTCAAAAGTTATCTTCATCATAATGAAATATATTTCTAATATTTAACTTGTTTGTACCATGGCCAGTGTTGGAAGTGGCAGAGAGAATGGCTTTCTTTGTAATCATCTCCAGTTTGATAACATATCTGACAAATGAGTTGCACCAAGGCCTCACTTCTGCTGCTAAAAGTGTCAACAATTGGGCTGGTGTTTCAACTGTTTTGCCTCTGTTAGGAGGTTTTCTAGCAGATTCATACGTTGGGACATACAGGATGGTGCTCGCATCCTCCTCTGTTTATTTCTTGGTAAGATTTCAACCACACCAGTGATTTAGATCTTTAAGTTAAATTGTTTTTCATTTCATATTAATTCATATTGATTTTCTAAGTTTTGCAAGATATTGAATGCAAAATTTCTATAATCTTTTAGTTAAATATTTGGCTGTTTTAGGATTTGATTGTGCATCTCTCTTTTTTTTTTTTTGATCGATAAGGGGCTGAGGCCAAATATTATATTAAAATAGTAAAGTATACCAGAGCATAGATCAAGCTATCGAAATTCAAAATTCACACAACATTCCCTTGATGTTTGTCGCATGATTGCATAGTTTGAAAATGACTTATGCGAACATGCGACACCCCCTAGCCTTCGCCACCGCTACCTGCCCTTGGCTATGGGACCCACAATGTATATCCCTCTCAGTGTTTACTGGTCAGTAAGAAAATGACACGTTGGCAAGACCTGGCACACTGACCCACCTTTAATTCCGCACCAAAGACTTTCATCAGTTGTCGCATGATCGCATAGCCAAGAAAAGGGCTATGCGAACATGAGACACACTGAAACCCTTTAGTACCGTTAACCGTCGTCGCATAAAATTTCCACAATGGGCTTGTCACATGATCGCATAACACAAGACTGGCTCATGAAAACATGCGACAAGCCACTAGCCCTCAACCCAACTTTAGTGCCCACTTTATCCGCGAACTGGCGAGAACTTTGACTGTACCTGCATCCGGAAGATCGGCGGTCGATACATCTTCGCATATAACTGCTTAGCCAATCCAAACCTGACGCCTCGATGGAGAAACATCACGTGGCCCCACTGCAGACAAACCAACGGCATCTAATCGGATGGAGGGCGCATGATCGCATGGGGAGAGAATATTCCATGCAATCACACGCCCGCCGTCGATCAAAATCTCTACCCCAATCCCGCTGACAACACTCCACCACGAAATATCCTATTCGGACGGTGGGCACGACACTCCCCTACCAGCTTAGCCAATCCCCACCTGACACCTTGATGATGAATCATCTCTTAGTCCCAATGCTGACATGCCAACGGCATCTAATCAGATGGTGGGCGCATGATCGCAAGGGAAGAGAATATTCCATGTGATCACACGCCAGCCGTCGATCAGAATCTCTAATGCTAGCCCTGCTGGCAACACTCCACCACTTAATTTCCTTCGGCCAATAGAGGGGCTCCATTTATGCATACATATCACCATGGACCCATAGTTTGAAACCCAATACCGCAAAGAAAAATCAACGGCCGGCGTGATTTCGCATAGCTCTGACAAATCTCTTGTGCTTTAGCGACCACTGTTGATGCTCTAAAGTGTGAATACCGTCTGACTAATCTGGAAACCAGGCCCCACCCTTGAGCTTTGACAGTAGAGGCAAACTCCCATTTGTAGGATAGACTTTCTTCATTCCCTGACTTAGCAACGCCTAACAAGATAAGAAATTGGGCCCCACACAATCGCAGTAGCGCACCTAGGAATTGTTGATGTCAGAGATTTAACTGCGCAGTGGTGAACGGCCGAAAACAACCAAGGTTTTTCGACGCTAGAAGATAACTCCATCGGCATCTAATCGGATGGAGGGTGCATGATCGCATGGGGAGAGAATATTCCATGTGATCGCATGCCAGCCGTCGATCAAAATCTCTACGCAAGCCCTGCTGACCACACTCCACCTCTTTATTTCCTTCGTCCAATAGGGATGCTCCATTTGTGCATACATGTCATCCTGGACCCACAGTTTGAAACCCTACTCCGCAAAGAGGAATCATCGGCCAGCGTGATTTCACAAAGCTCTGACCAATCCCTTACACTTTAGCGACCACCATTGATTCTCTGACATATGAAGACCTTCTAACTTATCTAGAAGTCAGGCCCCACCCTTGAGCTTTGGCAGTAAAGGCAAACTCCCATTCACTGGGTAGACTTTCTACATTCCCTGACCTAGCGACGGCTAGCATGATAAAAAATTGGGCCCCACACATTCGCAGCAGCGCACATAGGAATTGTTGATGACAGAGATTCAGCTGCGCAGAGACGAGCGAATGAAAACAACCAAGGTTTCTGACACTAGAAGATAACTCCAACGACATCTAATCGGACAGAGGGCGCATGATCGCATGGGGAGAGAATATTCCATGCGATCACATGCTAGCTGTCGATCAAGATCTCTAACGCAAGCCCCGCTGACAACACTCCACCTCTTTATTTCCTTCGGCCAATAGGGATGCACCATTTATGCATACATGTCACCATGGCCCCATAGTTTTAAACCCTGCACCGCAAAGAAGAATCAACGGCCAGCGTGATTTCGCATAGCTCTGACAAATCCCACGCACTTTAGCGACCACTATTGATGCTCTGACATGTGAAGACCGTCTGACTTATCCGAAAACTAGGCCCCGCCCTTGAGCTTTGGTAGTAAAGGCAAACTCCCATTCGCTAGATAGACTTTCTTCATTCCCTGGCTTAGTGACGACTAACATGATAAAAATTGGGCTCCACACAATCGCAGCATCGCACATAGGATTTGCTGGAGTTAGAGATTTAACTGCGCAGAGGCGACCGACCGAAATCAGCCAAGGTTTTCGATGCTAGAAGATAACTCATGTCCGAACGCCGATGCTCTTCGCTGTACAATAGGTATCTGCTCTTCTTGTCCTGATCCAACTCCTCAATTAATGTTCTCAACTCCTAGACTTGCTATGCACAATGAGAAAAGACGCCCATCTTATCACCACAAGGAGCCGTTTTGTGAACTTCTGAGGCAAAAATATATCCGGACCTGATTTGACCTTTTGATTTATTGGTTAGATTCACAGAGCCCCATTGAAACTCTGCTGACATCAGATAGAATTTTCAAATTTGTACCTCTAGCTGCAAGGTCCGCCAGCTCATCCGCTTCAGTGTTACCTTCTCTGAAAGTATGGTTAATGGTTTTCGATTCAAAATTATCCATTAATTGTAAGATTACCTCTAAAACTGCCATAAGATGCCAATTTGGGGTTGATTTGACTTTGATTGCATTGATGGTAATCAGCGAGTCACCCTCAATTTCAAGCTTAGAAATCCCTACTTCCCGGGCTAGTATCAGTCCAGACAATAGTGCTTTAAATTCTGCCATATTGTTGGTATCTTTGGGCAATGGTATGGCTTGTTTAGCAATCACATTCCCAGTTGTAGAATGTATGATGCATCTCGCTCCTGAGGGGCCTGGGTTACCTTTAGAAGCTCCGTCTCTTTTTTGCCATCAACATTTCAGATCATATTTTGTGATCAAATTTTTATATCTTTTTGCATTCTATTACATCCTGATGATCACATTTTTGTATCTCTGGCTCTCTCTTACATCTTGAAGGTTAATGCAAAAAAAGATATATACAATCAAATTCAAAAGAAACCAGGTGTTTAACTACTTGATTTTCAAAGTTGGTATAGTAGATTAAAAGCTTCTTTTTATTTTTTAATTTTAGATATGAATATAGTTGTTTGATCTTTGAACAATTTCATATCTAAATATAATTAGAGACATTTTTTCTTCAAGAAACTTTTGAGATGAGTAATTGGTGGAGTGAATCTTTAGTAGGTAGAATCACAATTCCTTTGTTTAGATAAATGCATTACGGCCTATTTTTAAATAATTTAGTATTTAAAAATAATTTGAGACACTTATCCTTTAAGAAACTTTTGAGATGGGTAAGTAGTGGAGTGAACCTTTAATAGGTTGAATCACAATTCTTTTGTTCAGATTAATGCATTATTTAATTAATAGAATCTAAGCTCTTTTTATATACAAATATTTTTAATTTGTAGATAAATAAATTTTAATTATTTTTTATTAAATTAACAAGATAATGATACATAATTCATTAAAAAATCTATTTTTCTTTTTTGTATAAACATTCTTTTATTATTATTATTATTTTTTAATAGACAAGTCAAAATTAGATTGATATTTAATAGATAACATCGTATTCTTTGTGCAAGTAGAGAAGGATTGAAATACTTTACTTGACAAAATTATTTTCTAAAATAATAACTAGGTTTATATTTTTTTATAAATAAAAAAATAATCAAACATTCAATAACAATTCTATATTTCATCTATGCTCAAAAGTAATAAATGATTATCTTAATTTTAATGATAAAATTAAACTTTAAAAAAATTATTAAGCCATTTATTAATTATACATACAATGATAGAATCTCTCTTCATATAAACTTTTGAGATGGGGGAGTGTTGGAATGAACTTTTAATAGGTAGAATTATAACTCTTTTGTTCACATTAATAAATTATCTATTTTTAAACAATTTAATATTTAAAAATAATTTGAGACACTTTTTCTTTAAGAAATGTTAGATACAAGTGGTGGAATGAATGTTTAGTAAAATCACAATTCTTTTATTTAAATTAATACTTTTTTATTCAAATTAATACATTATCTAAGTGAAAAAATTTGAACACTTTATATAACGTGGGTGTTCTCATTTCTTTTAATGGATAATTTTGCATTAACTTTTAATTAATGTAAAAAGATAATGGTTTATAATTAATAAAAAATATTAAATTTTGTTTCTTGTACAAACATGCTTTGATTATTTAAATCTCTTTTTTTTTTATAAACAAGCAAAAGTTGCATTGGTCTTTTAATGGGTAGAAAGATTGAAATATTTTACTTGATATAATTATATTTTTGGAGAATCATAGAATTATATTTAGATAAAATAGTTATCCACTTCATCTATAGTGAAAAGTAAATGTTTTGATTACGTAAAAATAGGTTTTGAAAGGACCCAAAACCTTGTACAAAAGTATGAAAAGATATAGCAATAAAAGATCAAAACATCTGTGGTGCCCCACCAAACAAACCAAAGGAACAAACCAGAGTTCCTACCAAATGGACAAAAGCCCAAACCCAGTACTACAAAGGACAATCAAGATTTACATTTTAGCCCATTCTTATATGAACGTAAGTTCATATCAAAAGAGGGAGTGGATGATTTAGATTTCTTTCCCTTCACAGTAGTCCATCCATCCTCCATCTTACCAATAGCCTTCTATACTCCAGAAGAGGTGGATAAGCCCACAAAAGGGCAGGTAACATTAGAAACCCCAGAAGGGGCAGGAATAGCACCTGGACCATTCCCCCGAACCCTCATTGGAGAAACATGGGATAAAGAACGTGCCGCATCAACATCCAAGAAAGCAGCAGAATCAGAGACAGCACCATGAACACCCGTACCAGAGACAACATCCTGGCCAACAGCACCAGAAGACAGTGTAAAACTAGTAGCAGCATTCTGGATAGGGACAACAACAGCATGATCCAAGGCCAAATCAGAAATAGTGACAGCAACAGCAGAGACATCTGGGACTTCCACAGAAGCATCATCCAAAGCATTATCAGAAGGAGGAGAGACAGCATCCAAACCCCCAATAATAGGGGCTTTATGGACCGTATAATGATGGGCAACAACCCCCAACCACCAAGTAGGTGTTTTCTTTGTTTTAACCTTGTATGAACCACATCATGCAGCGAGCTAACCAGTAAATGTTATTCTAATTTTGATAATTTATTTTATTTTTAAAAAAACTACTGAACTATTTATTGATTAGACATAACCTATTTTTAAATGATAGAATCTCTCTTTTCATATGGGGTGACCATTAGAATCATATTATTAATTTAATCAATCTTCTCATTAGATTCTCCCTAAAAAAATTTGACCATTAAATTTGTATATTATTGATCTAATCTTTTAGTTAGATTCTTCTTATAGAATTTCAATCAATTGACTCGTACATTTATGATCTAATCCTACTTATTAGATTCTTCCCATAAAATCTTCTATTAATATAATCTTAGTACTTATGATTCTTATTACAAAATTTGAATAGTTGAAATAATATTGTAATATTATCCATCTAATCTTATTTCTTACTAAGAACTTCTTTCTATAGAATTTTGACCAACTTTAATTTGTAAGTATTTTGACTATTAGTTTTCGATCTAATCAAAACAATTTTAAGTTTGTCATCTGATTTACCAAGAATGTATGGAGATAACAAGATTTATTTTATTATTTTTATTTATGATAAATATTTTTTTAGTAAGTACTACCAAGATGGTAGCTACCTATATTAAAAATTTAAAATATATATAAATAGTTTAATACATAGCAAACTAACCACTTCCCTATTATATATTCAGTCCAAACCTAAACTGCTAATAACCCTTACATAGCAACCACCAGCATACCAAACCAAAGAAAACCAACAAAAAGCCCACGAAAGAACCCTTGCCCTCTAAGAACATCAATTACCCTTTGATGGGAATTACAAGGACTTCCATCATGAGAAGAACCTTGAAGAAGCCTATCTCCATCCACACTCCACAATTTCCAGCAATCCACTCTTCAATTTTGAGAAGAACAATTGGGATATCAATCCAAACCCCCGCACTACCAAATGATGGCAGTTGAGCCAAGGAAACAACCTACAAACTAGGGAAAATGTGAAAAACAAAGACAGAAAAAACCTTTCGAAGCTAAATATGATAAAGTAAATGAAAAGTGGTAAAGATAGGGGAAATAATTTCTTAAAATGACTTCCAACTTTTTAATCGACAAATCCATGTGAATTTAATACATTGAGTCATCCTCTCCTACGGCCTTCAATCCCATTTGGTGTAACTACAAATTTATCCCAAAAAATCAAACCCAGCTACATCTCCTACTAAAATATCTTGAAGACAAAATATGACTAATCCGTATTAGTCACCTTCACTAAAAATGGCAGGGACCTCAATCACATCGAGTCATTATTATGGAAGGTGGAGCTCCGTCCAAAAACTAGAAAACAGAACAGATTTTTACGAATTTCTCATCATATTTTCTTCATGATAACCACAAAAAATTTGCAAAAAAATCACTATATTTTCACAAATCTGAAAAAAAAAAGTTTGACATTTTTTTGTCTTTAGTACATTTTGTAGGAAGCTTAGCCATTGCCCATTCTAACTATTTATTAATTACTACAAAAATGAATATTAGATACACCATCTAAAGCCGTCATGACATCTTGCCAATTTGAACAAAATAATTTACCAACAACATTTATATTTTGATTGAAGGATGTCTCTTTCCATAAGGGATAAATAAAAGTCAGATTTGCAACCCATAATTCAAATTTGAAAATCAGGTCTAAAATGCAACGGTCACTAGATAGAATAAAAAATTGACATCCTTAGCCTAACACTCTTGATTATATTAAGCTCTGGCACACATCCGAACCCACTCTCCCCCACTTCGACACCCTCATCATTTGATTGCCACATTCTAATCCTAATATCAATCCCAAATATAGCATCATCTTGTTCAAATGAAAACATAAACTTGGGACTGTGAAGAACTGCAAATTATTATAACTTAGAAACTTAACTATGCAAGCCCACTTGTTTGAAATCTATGCCATATGCTCCTAAATTAGACATGTCATCTGCCTGTCTATTAGCCTCTCTATACATTTGATTAAAATTAACTACTTCCAATGGCTTTAACAACTCTAGTGCTCTACCCAATAATGAATTCATCCTCCAATTTAATATTTTACTAGATCTAAGAGAATTGATAACCAATGTCAAATCACCCTCAATTTCTACCTACATGAGGTTAAGTTCTCGGCATAAAAGAAGTCCTCCATTAAGTGCTTTAAATTTTGCCATGTTATTTGTGTCTTTCACTAATGATTTGGCCATTCTTGCTAAAACAACATCTTCTGAAGACTGAATAACACAACCTACCCTAGAATCCCCATGGTTCCCTCTAGAAGCTCCATTAAAGTTAAGCTTTACCCAACCCACCTTTGGTGGAGACCATTTAAATTTTGCTCTATTTAATTGAATGGACTTGCCTCCAACTCCAACAAAGGGGGGAATTTGTAAGCCATGTCATTTTCCTCTAATTCTATCATCCCAACTGGTAAAGGAAACATGTTTTGACCCAAGTTTTGAGATTCTACTATTTGAAATCTCCACCACCAAAGCTTCTATCTTATTTGTTAAATATTTCCAACTCATCCTCTTCTCTTGGAATAGCCTATGATTTATCTCTTTCCATAGTTCCCATATCAAAATTGAAGAGGAATAAATCCATAAAGGACCAAAAGACTTGAAGTATAAAATTTGGGCCAACTTTGAAACACACAAAGAATATCATTTGGTAGGGTTGTGGTCCAAGTTAGTTTCGCACATAACCACTACCAACATTCTTGAGTATATGGGCAATTCAATAAGATGTGATTAACTATTTCTTCATATGCTCACAAAAAACACAAATGGAGGGACCTTCAAATCCTAGCTTCCTAAACCATTATGTTGTTAGAATCATGCCCTACACTCTTGCCCAAGTGAAGCTACCTACTTTTAGAGAACATAAGTTTTCCTAGCATAACTAAAGAGGTATCTCTATTTGATGAAAGAGTTTCTCAGAGACTAATGCTCCATAACCATCCTTTGAGTTGTAGTTTCCCAACTTATCTCTTGTCCAAATGATATTGTCTTCTTCCTCTTGGAAAGATAGTCTTATTCTTCAAAATTTCCTTGAGTCATCTAATGTCATCTCTTGAAATACAAAGATCTTCAAAAAAATTCCATTGCCATCTTAAAGAGGGGGCTAGATCATCCACTATCACATAGTCTCTAACAAAAGGTCCCCATTCCTTCTCACATATATCTCTACTCAAGTTGTTCAAATTTTGAAAAGAGTAGGCTTGGCAAACCCAAGCCTTTTCCAAGCAACAAAAAATAATTAAAAAAACTTAAGCTCTTCAAAAAATGTATGTGTTTTGTAAAGCCAAAAGTTCTTTACAAAACATGTACGTGTTTTGACTATCATAAAGGTTTTTTAAAAACCCACGTTTGACTATTAACATTTTCCACATAACTTGTATGGGTTATAAAAAATTAGAGGTTCAACTCTACATTTCCATAACCCATGTGAGTTCTGTAAAATAGGAACCCAGGAAGGGAGGAGGGAGAGAGAGAGAGAGAGAGAGAGAGAGAGAGAGAGAGAGAGAGAGAGAGAGAGAGAGAGATGCATTTATATAGACATATACATGCATATATCCATATAAATATATGTATATAAAACTATAGATATGCATATATACAAACATAGACATGTATTATATACATAAATTTAGTGTATTCTTAATTTAGGACCATGTGTTTTGATGTATTCATAACATGTATGTGTTCTATAAAATATAAATTGCATGTCTTTACATCTTTGAAACATGTACGGGTTTTGAAAATTTTGAAATGTACTTTTTTCTTTTCAAAATCCAAGTGGGTTATGATGGACACAAAAACCCATACACATTTTAGGATTGGAAAAAGGGTTAGTAAACAACCCTAATGAAGGCAACTGAATCAATCAAATAGTGATCTGCTGATCACAAAACAAATAAATATGCAAAAGCCCCAAATTGCCTTGAGAATAGAGAGGCAAGGCAGCCATTATATAGAAAATAAAAAGGGGAGGTGAAATTATGGGATTCAACCATATTCACCAATAATACAACTACAATATTGAATATATGCAAGTATCAACTATAAAATTAAATACATGCAACCATATAATAAATATCAGACTATGGAGTCAATAAGGACTGCATAGGTAGGCCCCAAATGGGCATTATTGTTATCATTCTCACCCATAATGACCATTGGGAAGAACATGAAGTAGATCCCTAAGCTTCTGGAACTTTTCACAAGCTAGAGCCTTTGTGAAGATATCTACAATCTGATCTTCTGTACTGTAGCACACAATTTCGATCAAACCTTGTTGAACCAGTTCCTTTCAATATAATGATGTTGTATCTCAATGTGTTTGGTTCTACTATGAAATACTGGATTCTTTGTCATTTGTATAGCACTCTTGTTGTCACAATACAACAAGGTAGGCTCATTTTGAATATGGTGTAGGTCTTCTAGTAGTCTTCTCAACCAAATAGTTTGACAAGCAGCTGATGTTGCAGCTTTGTATTCTACCTCTGCTGTAGAAAGTGATACTGTAGGCTGTTTCTTGGATTTCCAAGAGAATACTACAGAACCAAGGCTAAAAGTGTAACCAGAAGTAGACTTCTGATCATCAACAGACCCTGCCCAATCCGAATCTGTATAGCCAACCAACCTGCTATCCTCTGAATGCTGAAATTTGAGACCATAGCTCAATGTCCCTTTAACATATCTGAGAATCCTTTTAGTTGCATTCTAATGTGTTTCCTTAGGCTCTGACATGAACCTAGAGACCAAATTCACTGCAAATGTGATATCCAGACGAGTACTAGTTAACTAGATCAAGCTTCCAATCAATTGTCTAGATAGAGTGGGATTTACTAGATCTGACACATCTAAAGAAGACAGTTTAAGTCCAACTTCAATAGGTGTTGCAACTAGTTTGCAACTTTGCATCTAAAATTTTTGTAGGATATCTGAAGCATGTTTTTTTTGAGACATAAATATTTCATCTTTATTTTTCCATACTTCTATACCAAGAAAGTAGTGCATTTGTCCCAAATCTGTCATTTCAAACTCAATAATCATGGTTGCTCTAAACTCTGCAAATAAAGTTAGATTATTCCCTATGTAGATAAGATCATCAACATAGATAACTAAGATAAAAATATCCTTAGCTGAGCTTCTAATATAGAGATTTGGATCTGATTGAGTTCGTGAAAAACCTTTATATTGTAGGTATGAGTCTATTCTTGAATACCATACTCTTGGTGCCTGTTTGAGACCATAGAAGGCCTTCTTTAATTTGCAAACATAATGTTCTTTAGAAGGTATTTCAAAACCTTTAGGTTGTGAAACATACACTTCCTCATCAATATATCCATTCAAGAAAGCACTCTTCACATCCATTTGATAAACTATCCAACTCTGCTGAGCTGTCAATGCCAAAACCAATTTGATAGTATCCATCTGTGCTACAGGTACAAATGTCTAAGTATAATCAATACCTTTATGTTGAGTGTACCCTTTGGCTACCAATCTAGCCTTATGCTTATCAATGCTTCCATCAGATTTATACTTGGTTTTGTACACCCATCTTGTACCAATAACTTCCTTACCAGGATGTAATTGAACCAAATCCCACATGTCATTCTTTTTAATTGTGTCTATTTCATTGGTCATTGCTTCAATCCATTCTTCTTTTTCTTGAGCTTGTTCAAATGTTTTTGGCTCATTATTTTCCATGATTTGAGTCATCAAAGAAAAATTAACTTTTTCTTGTGACCTTGTTGTCATCTTTTCAAAATTTGAATCCAACATAAGAGTCGATGGATGATTCTTTTCTATCCTTCTTTGATATTTTTGATATTTTCTTTCTCCTACACTAGATGATTTAGGTACATCTTCTTCTTCCTCCTCTTCAATATCATCAATTACTATCTCTTTTCCTTTTGTCTCATTTTCTTTGGTATATTCTCCTAGTTCATTAAATACCATATCTCTGCTTATCACAAGCTTTTTCGCTACTGGATCATACAACCTATATGTTTTATTTTCAGCTCCATAACCAATAAATGCATTTAAGGCCTTTATCATCTAACTTAGACCTTTTTTCTTTTGGTATGTGTGCATAAGCAACACATCCAAATACTCTAAAGTGATTAACACTTGGCTTTACCCCAGACCATCCTTGTTCAAGAGTCATCCCTTTAACTAATTTTGTAGGACTTCTATTTAGAAGATACAATGTTATATATACTACTTATGCCCAAAAACTTTTATCCAAATTTTTCTCTTTCAACACACTTCTTGCCATTTCAACAATTGCCTTATTCTTCCTTTCAGCAACTCCATTTTGTTGTGGAGTGTAGGATGTAGTGAACTCTATTTTGATTCCATGATTTTTGCAAAAATCAATAAACTAATTTGACTTGTACTAACCTCCATTGTCTAACCTTATCACTTTGATATACTTACCACTTTGTTTTTCAACCAAGTTTTTGAACTCTACAAACTTTTCTTATACTTCTGATTTTGAAACTAAACAATACACTCAAGTTTTTCTTGAGTAATCATCAATGAAGGTTAGAAAATACTTGGATTTGTTTGAAGGAGGTGTTTCCATAGGATCACACAAATCTATATGGATTATCTCAAGATGTTGTTTAGCTCTGCTGGATTTACCAACAGGAAATTGTATCCTATGTTGTTTTCCAACAATGCACTTTTCACACACCTCTTTTGTGTCTTCAATTAATGGTAGACCTTCAACCATTTTTAATCTTTTGAGTAAAACTATCCCATTAAAATTGAGGTGACCATATCTCTTGTGCCAAATCTTACTTTCACTCATTTCACTAGACCTTAGTGCTTGGTTGCCATGAGTAAAATGAAGAGGAAACATCCTATCCCCTATCATTTGTGCTCTTGCAACAACTGCATTCCTTTTTAATTTATCTCTTATTATGCACTCATTATTATCAAAAGTTACTTGATAATTTTTCTCTAACATTTGTCCAACAGACAACAAATTCTTTTTGAGTGCTGGAACCAACAATGTTTCATTGATATGCTTCACTTCACCATATTCTGTGTTAACTACAATGGTACCCTTACCTTTGCTTCCATGAGAATTATTATCTCCTAACTTACTATAGTACTTTGATGCTTTTGATCCAAATTGACAAATAGATTCTTGTTAGATGTCATATGTGAAGAATATCCAGAGTCTATATACCACACATTATTTTCACTTAAACTTGTATTTAGGCAAGAAATAAACAAATTTTATTTATCTTCAACAGTGCTATGAGCACTTCTCTTTTCTTTTTCACCTTGTTTACTCCAACATTCTGAAGCATAATGTCCAAACTTATTGCAATGAAAGCATTGGACATTCCTTTTATTATTATCTCCCCCATTACTTCTGCCTCTTGCTCTTACAACTCCTCTGAAGTTGCTACTTCTTCCTCTAAAATAATTTCCTCTTCCTCTGGAATTGCTAGATTCACCTTTGTATTCATTCTTATTGTTATCGTCATGTTTATTATAACTCTTGAAGAATGTGTTTCTTTTTCCTCTTATATTAGCTTTAGAGGAAAATGCTTTCTCTAAACTTTCTTCATTACTTTTCATTCTTTCTTCAATAGTTAACAAAATTCTACTTAATTCATCAATTTGCATGCTTGAGAGATCCTTAGATATCTCAATTGTAGAGACCACACCTTCAAATTTTGGAATCAAGCTTCTCAAAATCTTTTCAATGACATGCTTGTCATCTACATCTTCCCCTAGTATTTTCATTTGACTCACTAGGCCTTCTACCTTTGTAAGAAATTCATTGACAGATTCACTAGATGTCATTTTTACATTTTCAAAGTTATTTCTCATTGTTTGCAATTTAGCAGTTTGTGCATCTTGATATGAATTACTTAATATTTGCCATGCTTGCTTAGAATGAAGAGAATCCCTTATCGTAGGAAAAATAGCTTGAGTGATTGCACCCTAAATTAAGAATAAAGCTTCATTATCTTTCTTTACATTTTCTTTGTATCCCCTTTTTTGTGGGTCAGTTAATGCATTTACATCTGCTCTCTCAAGATAGCCATTTTGAACAATTTCTCACAAATCCTTAGATTTGAGTAGAGTTTGCACTCTAGTGCACCAATATGAAAAATTGTCTCCTTCAAAGACGGGAATCAACACATTAGACATTACATTGCCTGCCATATTTGCCATAAAAATATGCACAATGACCCAAATTGCTCAACACCAAGTCTAGGAGAGATCTACAAATGATTACTCTCCTTGTCCCTCAAATGGGACCCACACAAAATATTTTTTTTATTATATTTTTTTTTTTGAAAATAAGTGTCGGTTACAACTGATAATGCACTTTATTACAAAAAATTTATTTCCCACTTTACAAAAAAAAACTTTAGAACTCCTCTAAAAGAAATCCCAATTCATTAATAAATCATTTTGTCGTTAAAAAATACTAATATTCTCACAAGAGAATTTTAAAGCTTTTTGTAAACAATCATATAACTAAAGCTTTAAAAAAAATATCAGCTTTTACTTTCTTGTCAATGTAAAAAAGTCAAGTATTTTTTTAAAAACTTAATCTCTCACACTTTTTGCTCAAAAGAAAGAGAATAAATTTCATATGTAATTTTGCTAACTGCACGTTGCCTACACACAGAAACCTCCTTTCAACTTGCAAAAGTAAAAAATACATAATATCTTTGTTTGCGGATAGCTACCTCAAGCTTGCAGCAAACTCTCCTCTTTAACAATGATAGTTTTAATAGCTGCAATCAAATATGCTAATATTTGATCTTGAAGATCTCCTGCTGTACTTTCCAAAGCACAAAATCTTTTTGTATTTTGCAATTACAACTACAACTGTTCACTTCAATATCTTTAACACCAATTTTTTCTGATTTTCAAGCTCCTCAGACTTTTCTCCAATCTTTAACTTTCTCTTTGATCTCTTCTAGATCACCTGCAATGAAAAAAAAATTCTCAAACTAGCTTTGATACCAAATGAAGGCAACTGAATCAATCAAATAGTGATCTGTTGATCACAAAACAAAGAAATATGCAAAAGCCCCAAATTGCCTTGAGAATAGAGAGGCAGGGCAACCATTATATAGAAAATCAAAAGGGGAGGTGAAATTATGGGATTCAACCATATTCACCAATAATACAACTACAATATTGAACATCTGCAACTATCAACTATAAAATTAAATACATGCAACCATATAATAAATATCAGACTATGGAGTCAATAAGGACTACACAGGTAGGCCCCAAATGGGCATTATTGCTGTCACCTAAGGCTTGAAAGCCCATTTTTCCTTCATTTTAGTCCCTTTACATGTTTTTTCATCTTTCAACATGAATTCTCAACTTCATCCTCATCAGGTTTACAAATGATCAAGTGGGTATCTCAAAAATTACCACCATAATCTTACACATCTTCTCATCTTTCTAACCATATAAATTTTTCAATTTTTGGACAACATTAACATAGTGAAATTTAATTTTCTTTACTAGTGTCTTGATAGGCCTCACAGACATATGTCTACCATTTTTTCAATAACTTTTGATCTACTCAACCAATTGCAAAACAAATTACATATTACTATTCTACACTTGAATCTATACACTTTTAAAAAAATAAGATTACATTTTTTATTATTTTGATACAAGTTATGCCCAATGCATGAATAGGTACCATATTTTTCAGGATGCGGTCACTTCAAAAAATCGTAAAAAAAAAGTACTCAACAGAAAATTATGCAAAAATACACAACTTCTAGATCTCACTCTTACCTACCATCCTACCAAACAATTTTTTGAAATATTAAATCTAACTATATCTTTTGTTGAGCACACGAAAATAGCTATGTTATATTTTTCTGAAAAATCAAGAATAATTTTTCATGTGTGGAGGGTTTGACCCTCTTAGTATTATCCATTTTTAAAAAGCTTTAGTAGTTTAGAAACTAGATTCAAAGTAATACAATTCTTATTCTTTACATATTTTCTAATTTTGAGTGCAAGACCCTCCAATTTCTCTTTGAAGTTCAGGTTTACCTGATTTCAAAAAATAAAAATAAAAATGGCCACTTATACCCCCCTTTTTGCACACCATCTTGATGGACTTACCCCATCAATTTATTAATAGTTATATGCCCCCCCCCCCCCCCCCCAATGAATCTACCCAAAACTAAGTATTTCTACCATCTACTACAATCTAAGAAATTTGATCAATTATGAGTAGTTTGCATTTCAACATAAAAATTCATACCCTTGAGCCTTTTAAAGGATTAGCATCCCTAAAGATCCCAATAGGATTCAATTCAACTATATATCTTCCTTTTATAATTATCACCCATTTCAAATTCAGTTCTTTATATATTTTCCAAATTAGTTTGGCTCCCAAAGCTGAATTTTTCTACAGCTGATTTCTCAAGCCAACCCCCTTGGTGAAGTCGGACTACATATCTTATCCCATGCTATGGTTGGGATTGTCCTTCTTCCCACTGAATCTTGCCAAAAGAAGATCTCATTTTTTTCACTAACTTTGAATAAGCTCCTACTAATAATGAAAAACAAGACAACAAATATATAGTGATTTTTTATAACACTTCTTTTAACATGACAATTCTTCCTACCCCAAACAACCATTTGGTTTTCCAAGGGTCTAGCTTTCTATCCATCTTTTCATTGATTGAGTCCTAGGCTTTAGTTGTTCTCAGTCCTTTATCCAAAGTGAGGCCTAAATAAGTGTATGGAAGTTTTCCCTCCTTAAATCCAAATGTTTGCAGAATCTCTCTTTTAATTGGTGGAGAGAAAAAAAAAAGAATATCTCCCATTTGTCTACATTAACTACTTGACCCAAGGCTCTGGAATATTCCTTTAGGATTCTTTTAAATTTTTTAGCCTCCTTCTTACAACTTGCCCCAAATAACATTGTATCATTAGAAAATTGTTGATGAGTCATAGGTTGCAAGGAGCTTGTTACTATCATCCCTTTGATCTAACTATCTATTTGTGCTTTGTTGATAGGCCTGCCAAGAGCCTCTATCATACTAATAAAAAGAAAGGGAGAAATTGGGTCTCCTTGACACAAACCTCTAGATGATTTAAAGAATCCATTTGGAGATCCATTTAGTAAAATTAAAAAACTAGAAGTGGAAATGCAATAAAAGATCAAGTTTATCCATTCTTTAGAAAAACCAAAAGCCTTTAAACTCAGGCAAAGAAATATCCAATCTACCTTATCATACGTCTTTTTGATGTCCAATTTAATCAATATGGTTGGGGGTTTTTTTGTTGGAATCGTTTGTTGTTGCACCAAAAGCTTGAACTTTCAATGCCCGATACAAATGCCAAATCTAACCTGACCCATAGGTGGCAGTTAAGCCATGTCACAAACCTCCAAGGGGGTGTTGACCACCAACTCAACAATCTCCCCCTTAGCACCAACTGAGCCTTCAGCACCCACTAAGGGGAGACTTGAACCTGTGACCCAAGGCTCTGATACCAATTTTTGGAATCATTTGTCATTGCACCAAAAGCTCAAACTTTCAATGCCCGATACAAATATCAAATTTAATTTGACCCACAGGAGGTGGTTAAGCCATGTCATGAATCTCCAAGGAGGTGTTGACCACCAAGTCAATATTTTTAACTTGAATTGAGTGGATATCCTCTTGTGCTATGATAAACCCATCTAAAATGGACCTTTAGGAACAAACCTTGTTTGTTCTTCTGAAATTATGGTTGGGAGGACTTGCTTTAATCTATTTTCCAAAGCTTTTGTGAGAACCTTATAGATTGTATTGCAAAGAGACATGGTGCAGAATTCATCCAGACTTATTTCTTTTTTCTTTTTTCGAAACTAAAGTAGTAAAAGTGTTCTTGACATCTTTGAGAAATCTTCTTGAATGTCTTGCTCCTTCTAGTGTTTCAGTCATTTCATTCCTAATAATATGCCAACATTTTTTTAAAAACCCTCGCAGGAAATCCATCCAAGCTCGGGGCTTTATCGAGATGAAGTTGATTAAGAGTCATTTCTATCTCAACCCAAATATATTTTTTTGTCAACACGTTATTTTGTGATTCTAAAATCAAACAAGGTATGTTATTTATAAGCAAATTGTGTGCAACTTATCTAAACCCTCCCAATTGTTAAGGAATTCTGAAAAATAACCAACTGTCTCTACTAAAATCTTCTCCAGATCTATTAACAACTCATTATTCCCATCTTTTAGGTGTTGAATATTGTTAATATTCCTTCTGTATTTAGTACTATTATGAAAAAAATTAGAATTTTTATCACCTTCTGCCAATCAAGCCTCCCTTGATTTCTGTCACCAAAAGATCCCTTCCTTAGCCAAAGTGTCCTCATAAACCATTAATAGCTCATTTTCTTTTAAGAATTTATCTTGATCGATACCCTATGTAATGACTTCTTCATTTAATGCCTCTAATTCCTACTCAATGTGAACTTTAGTTTTGAAGATGTTCTTGAAATGTTGCCTATTCCACCTTAGCAATTTTCACTTTATTATTTTTCATTTGGAGACAAAGCAATATAATGTAGAATTGTCTACTTTCTCCTCAAGCCACCATTTTTCTTGAATTAGTTCAAAAAATCCTTTGTCTTTCATCCACATATTTTCAAATTTGTAAGGGGAGTTTAAAGGTTTCTTTTCCCCTAAGATTTTTAATTTCACTGGAAAATGATCTAATCCTAAAATGCACGAGATTGAAGATTTGAATGAAAAGGGAAAAAAAGATAAATCTCCTTTAAAAATAAACCCATCTAACTTCTCTGCAATGTGACCAAAGCCCATAAGCCTATTATTCCAATGATAGATCCATTCTCCATCTCTATTTCTATTAAATTATTTCTGAACACCCAATTTCTAAAGTCTATCTAGGATTGCAATTCCCTTTTAATACCTCCACTTTTTTAGATAAGTGAAGGATGACATTAAAGTCTCCTCCTAATATTATGCTTTGGTGATCTGTAGTTTGAAAGAATAAATCTAGTTCTTCCCAAAGCTCTTGTTTTTTAATGTTTGTCACTAGCCCATAGATATTAACAATCACAAAATTAAGACTTGTTAAAATTTTAATCGACCCAACTTGTCATTGTTGATTTTTTGCTATATTATTATAGACAATTATTCTTGATTTCCATAGAGTTGATAAACTACCCACTACTCCCATTACATCAATTGATTTTGCCCCCTAGTATCCAATATTCTTTTTTATTGGCAACATTTGTTGAGCTCTAAGTTTTGTCTCCTATAGAAAAATTACATTTTCTTTAAAAGAGCATAGACAATACTTGAGTAATTAGTTATTGTTAGGGGCACTAAGACCCCTAATATTCCAAGTTAGTATAATCATTTGACCTGCAGAAGGAGCTTCCCCTTCTCAAGTTTGAAAATTGATGTGATTTTTATCTAATTAGAGGCTTCTCCATCATCCTTCATGAGATTTGATAGTGATTTCCTACCTCTTCTTTTTACTAGGAATTTTCCACAATCTGCTTTAGTCTTATTAACTAGAATATGTTGGAAGCCTAACTTCCCTTTGCCCTCCTCTAAATAAATATGCTTGCTCAAAATTAAACCTCCATCCTAAAACTCTATCTCCTCTTCTTCTTTCTCATCTGAGTCTATCAAACCCCTAATAATCTCATGTTTATTGTTTTTTTGATCCTCTTTATTACCTTCTTGAAATTTAGAGATCCCCAAAAGATCATGAATCACTTCAATTTGAAGATAGGATCTTTCTTCTTTGTCGAAGACGTTTCTTGCATGCTTAACTATTGGAGACATAGGGTGATCTCTTGAAGGAGATTGTTTAATATGGATGGGTTGATAATTTTATTTCCCCTTCTTAGAGACCGATGATAACATATTTTCACATTCTTGATAGGCACTGATTGTGAACCTCTCTTAATTTCTTTTTGCCAGAGGTGAATGTATCTTCTTTGGGAAGTGTTTAATCTAGAAGGCTCTAAAAATTTATCTTCTGCAAAGGTGACTAATTCCTTTCTCAAAATATAATTAGTGCTTCCCCTAGGCCTTCCCCTCTTCACCTTAATTGCAATAGAAAATTGAGGCCCAAAATTGTCCAAAATGGGGTTGGGTAACATAAAGGCCAAACCATTGTCTTCCATCAAAACTTCATCTGCGATCTTTTCTAACAGTTCTCCTTGCATTGTCTCCAAACAATCTTGAATGAAATTTTCCATTTGGTATTTAGATAAACCTTCTACCCTTCTTCGGTAGTACAAACAATTATCTCTTTCCTTAATAACTCCTTAGATACAATATTATCCTCTTCCATCACTATACTTGTATCCTTTTGAGTGGAAATTTCATTAAGACCATTAACAATCAATTGGTATTATAGAGCTAGCAGGTATCTACTTCCTTTATCTCTAAAAAGCATGTCATTGGACATCGAAGTATTTAATATCTACCAAGAGTTTCTTGAAAGGGTTGGGAACTTAATATTGCATAAATCATTTTTCTCCCCACATACTCCAACAGTTATAAATAAAAGAGAACTATATGAAGAGGGACTGACAATACTTTCTTCTGGTAATTGGGTACCCTTTTTTGAACTTTTATTGCTAATCACCTCTTTAAAAAGTTCTCATTACCCATAGGCTAACATAATTTATCCAATAGAACCTTCAAACAATATAAAAACCTGATAATGTGTTTCCTCCCTTTCTTTTTACAAGGATAAAAGACAATCAGAACTCTATATCCCACTACCACAACAATATAAAAACCTGATCATGTATTTCCTCCCATTCGTTTTACAAGGATAAAAGGCAATCAGAACTCTATATCCCACTACCATGATTGAGGAATTAGTATACTTTGAAATAATAGTTTTATCTCTTCATTTCTCATACAGGAACTAGCAATATTATGATACCTTCCTTAATAGCATACCTCTTAGAAAATTTAGGTAAAAGAGAACTAAAAAGGTTGTTTCTTAAAAAGGCTAAATAAACTATCCTTCTTCAATCATTTTTTCTTTGGGGTTTTAGAGATGTAGAAAGATAAGTTGATTTTGTTACAAACAAGTGTAAATTAGCCTTTCAATATACTGTCTTACCAATTTCTATCGAGGGATTTCCTAAATTTGTAATATATGGAAAGAGATCACTGAAGGCAACTGAATAAAAAAAACAATGATCTACTGATCACCAAACAAGAATATAATCAAGAGCCCCAAATTGCCTTAATGAATGAGAGGCAAGGCATCCATTATATAGAAAACCAAATGAGAGGTTACATTAAAGAATTCAACTATTCTCACCAATAATAATATTAAATATCTGCACTTACCCACTATAACATTAATTAAATATATCCACCTACCCACTACAACATTAATTAAATATAAGTGTTGCAATAATGACCTTCCCACTACACCAACTATCTATTAGTGCTCCAATAACTACCCACTATCTATTAGTGCTCCAATAATGACCCACTATCTATTAGTGCTCCAATAATGTTTCCACAAGTAGGCCCCAAATGGGCATTATTGCTATCATTCTCCCCCATAATGACCATTGGGAAGAACTTGAAGTAGATCCCTGAGCTTTTGGAACCTTTCACACGCTATAGCCTTTGTGAAGATATCTGCAATCTAATCTTCTATAGGGCAATACAAAATAACAATCAAACCTTGTTGAACCAATTCCCTGATATAGTGATGTTGTATCTCAATATGTTTGGTTCTACTATGAAATACTAGATTCTTTGTCATTTTTATAGCACTCTTGTTTTCACAATACAATAAGGTAGGTTCATTTTGAATTTGATGTAAGTCTTCTAGTAGTCTTCTCAACCATACAGTTTTGACAAGCTGCTGATGTTGCAGCTTTGTATTCTGCCTCTGCTATAGAAAGTGATAATGTAGGTTATTTCTTGGACTTCCAAGAGAATACTGCAGAACCAAGGCTAAAAGTGTAACCATAAGTAGACTTATGATCATCAGCAGAGCCTGTCCAATCTGAATCTGTATAGCCAACCAATCTTCTATCCTCTGAATGTTGAAATTTGAGACCATAGCTCAATGTCCCTTTAACATATCTGAGAATCCTTTTAGTTGCATTCCAATGTGTTTCCTTAGGCTCTGACATGAACCTAGAGACCAAATTCATTGCAAATGTGATATCTGGACGAGTAGTAGTTAAGTAGATCAAGCTTCCAATCAACTGTCTATATAGAGTTGGATTCACTGGATTTGACACATCTAAAGTAGACAATTTAAGTCCAACTTCAATAGGTGTTGCAATTGGTTTGCAACTCTGCATCTGAAATTTTTGGAGGATATCTGAGGCATATTTTTTCTAAGATATAAATATTTCATATATATTTTTCCATACTTCTATACCAAGAAAGTAGTGCATTTGTCCCAAATCTGTCATTTCAAACTCAGTAATCATGGTTGCTCTAAACTCTGCAAATAAAGCTAGTTTATTCCCTATGTAGATAAGATCATCAATGTAGAGAACTAAGATAAAGATATTCTTAGTTGAGTTTTGGATATAGAGATTTGGATCTGATTGACTTTGCGAAAAACCTTTCTGTTGTAGGTATGAGTCTATTCTTGAATATCATGCTCTTGGTGCCTGTTTGAGACCATACAAGGCCTTCTTTAATTTGTAGACATAATGTTCTTTAGAAGGTATTTCAAAACCGTTAGGTTGTGAAACATACACTTCCTCATCAATATATCCATTCAAGAAAGCACTCTTCACATCCATTTGATAAACTATTCAACTCTGTTGAGCTGCCAATGCCAAAACCAATCTCATAGTATCCATTCATGCTATAGGTGCAAATGTCTCAGTATAATCAATACCTTCATGTTGAGTGTACCCTTTGGCTACTAATCTAGCCTTATGTTTATCAATGCTTCCATCAGATGTATACTTTGTATTGTACACCCATCTTGTACCAATAAATTCTTTGCCACAAGGTAATTGAACCAAATCCCATGTGTCATTCTTTTCAATTGTGTCTATTTCATTATTCATTGCTTCAATCCATTCTTCTTTTTCTTGAGCTTTTTCAAATGTTTGTGGCTCATTATTTTCCATGATTTGAGTCATCAAAGCAAAATTCACTTTTGCTTGTGACCTTGTTGTCATTTTTTCAAAATTTGAATCCAACATAAGAGTTGATGGATGATTCTTTTATTTCCTTCTTTGATATTTTTGATATTTTCTTTCTCCTATGCTAGATGATTCAAGTACATCTTCTTCTTCTTCCTCCTCTTAAATCTCATCAATAACTATCTCTTTTCCTTTTGTTTCATTATCTTTGGTATATTCTGCTATTTCATTGAATACCACATCTCTGCTTATCATAAGATTTTTCGTTATTGGATCATACAACTTGTATGCTTTATTTTCATTCGCATAACCAATAAAAATGCATTTAAGGCCTTTATCATCTAACTTAAACCTTTTTTTCTTTTGGTATGTGTGCATAAGCAACACACCCAAATACTCTCAAGTGATCAACACTTGGCTTTAACCTAGACCATACTTGTTTAGGAGTCATCCCTTTAACTACTTTTATAGGACTTCTATTTAGAAGATACATTGTTGTGTATACTGCTTCTACCCAAAAAAATTTATCCAAAATTTTCTCTTTCAACATACTTCTTGCCATTTCAACAATTGTCCTATTCTTCCTTTTAGCAACTCCATTTTGTTGTGGAGTGTACGAAGTAGTGAATTCTCTTTTGATTCCATGATTTTTGCAAAAATCAATAAATTGCTTTGACTTGTACTCACCTCCATTATCTGACCTTAAAAAATTTGATATACTTGCCACTTTTTTTTTCAACCAAACTCTTGAACTCGACAAATTTTTCAAATACTTTTGATTTTAAAACCAAACAAT
The DNA here is from genome assembly GCA_027943335.1 of Chamaecyparis obtusa. NCBI lineage: Eukaryota > Viridiplantae > Streptophyta > Pinopsida > Cupressales > Cupressaceae > Chamaecyparis > Chamaecyparis obtusa. Next base: position 239,853 of record BSBK01006462.1, read on the forward strand.
ACACCCAAGTTTTTCTTGAGTAATCATCAATGAAGGTTAAAAAATACTTGGATTTGTTTAAAGAAGGTGTTTCCATAGGACCACACAAATCTATATGGATTATCTCAACATGTTGTTTAGCTCTGCTAGATTTACCAATAGAAAATTGTATCCGATGTTGTTTGCCAACAATGCACTTTTCACACACCTCTTTTGTGTCTTCAATTAATGGTAGACCTTCAACCATTTTTAATCTTTTGAGTAAAATTAACCCATTAAAACTGAGGTGACCATATCTCTTGTGCCAAATCTTACTTTCACTCATTTCACTAGACCTTAGTGCTTGGTTCCCATTAGTAAAATGAATAGGAAACATTCTATCACCTGTCATTTTTTCTCTTGCAACAATTGCATTCCTTTTTGTTTTATCTCTTATTATGCACTCATTTTTATCAAAAGTTACTTGATAATTTTGCTCTAACATTTGTCCAATAGACAATAAATTGTTTTTGAGTGCTGGAACCCATAATGTTTCATTGATATGCTTCACTTCACCATATTATATTGTAACTGCAATAGTACCCTTACCTTTGCTTCCATGAGAATTATTATCTCCTAGTACTAGAGTACTTTGATGCTTTTGATCCAAGTTGACAAATAGATTCTCATTAGATGTCATATGTGAAGAACATCCAGAGTCTCTATACCACACATTATTTTCACTTAAACTTGTATTGAGGCAAGAAATAAACAAATTTTGTTTATCTTCAACAGTGCTATGAGCACTTCTCTTTTCTGTTTCACCTTGTTTGCTCCAACATTCTGAAGCATAATGTCCAAACTTATTGCAATGAAAGCATTGGACATTCCTTTTACTATTATCTCCCCCATTACTTCTACCTCTTTCTCTTCCAGCTCCTCTGAAGTTGCTACTTCTTCCTCTGAAATAATTTCCTCTTCCTCTGAAATTGCTAGAATCATCTTTGTATTCATTCTTATTGTAATGTTTATTATGACTTTTGAAGAACGTGTTTCTTTTTCCTCTTATATTTTCTTTAGAGGAAAATGCTTGCTCTAAGCTTTATTCATTACTTCTCATTCTTTCTTCAGCAGTTAACAAAATTCCACTTAATTCATCAATTTGCATGCTTGAGAGATCCTTAGATATCTCAATTGTAGAGACCACACCTTCAAATTTTGGAATCAAGCTTCTCAAAATCTTTTCAATGACATGCTTGTCATCTACATCTTCCCCTAGTATTTTCATTTGACTCACTAGACCTTCTACCTTTGTCAAAAATTCATTGATAGATTCACTAGATGTCATTTTTACATTTTCAAAGTTCTTTCTCATTGTTTGCAATTTAGCAGTTTGTGCACCTTGAAATGCATTACTTAATATTTTCCATTCTTGCTAAGAATGAAGAGCACCACTTATTCTTGGAAAAATAGCTCGAGTGATTGCACCTTGAATTAAGAATAATGCTTCATTATCTTTCTTTATATTTTCTTTGTATTCCCTTTTTTGTTGGTCATTTAATGCATTTACATCTACTATCTCAACATAGCCATTTTGAACAATTTCTCACAAATCCTTAGATTTGAGCAAAGTTTGCATTCTAGTGCACCAATATGTAAAATTGTCTCCTTGAAAGACGGGAATCAACACATTAGACATTACATTGCCTACCATATTTGCCATAAAAATATGCACAATTATCCAAATTACTCAACACCAAGTCTAGGAGAGATCTGCAAATGAATACTCTCTTTGTCCCTTCAAATGGGACCCACTCAAAATAATTTTTTAATTATATTATTTTTTTGAAAATAAGTGTCGGTTACAATCGATAATGCACTTAATTACAAAAGATTTATTTCCCACTTTACAAAAAAAAACTTTAGAACTCCTCTAAAAGAAATATTAACTTTTACTTTCTTGTCAATGTAAAAAAGTCAAGTATTTTTTAAAAATTTAATCTCTCACACTTTTTGCTCAAAAGCAAGAGAATAAATTTCAGATGGAATTTTGCTAAGTGCACATTGTCTGCACACATAAACCTCCTTTCAACTTGTAAAAGTAAAAAATACACAATATCTTTGTTTGCATATAGCTATGTCAAGCTTGCAACAAAATCTCCTCTTTAACAATGACAGATTTAACAACTGCAATCAAATATGCTAATATTTGATCTTGAAGATATCCTGCTATACTTTCCAAATCACACAATCTTTTTGTATTTTGTAATTACAGCTACAGCTGTTCACTTCAATATTTTTAACACCAATTTTTTTCTAATTTTCAAGCTCCTTGGACTTTTCTCCAATCTTTAACTTTCTCTTTGATCTCTTCTAGATTGGTACTCACCTGCAATGAAAAAATTTCTCGAACTGGCTCTGATACCAGATGAAGGCAATTGAATAAAAAAAACAATGATCTGCTAATCACCAACATGAATATAATCAAAAGCCCCAAATTACCTTAATGAATGAGAGGCAAGGCATCCATTTTATAGAAAACCAAATGAGAGGTTACATTAAAGAATTCAACTATTCTCATCAACAATAATATTAAATATTTGCACTTACCCACTACAACATTAATTAAATATATCCACCTACCCACTACAACATTAATTAAATATAAGAGTTGCAATAATGACCTTCCCACTACACCAACTATTTATTAGTGCTCCAATAACTACTTGCTATCTATTAGTGCTCCAATAATGACCCACTATCTATTAGTGCTCCAATAATGTCTCCACAAGTAGGCCCCAAATGGGCATTATTGTTGTCAATCTCTATCTAGAAACATAGAAGAACCAGTCTCCTCTACACAAGCTCCCCTGAAAAAAGTATCGAAATCTTGGCATTTAGTAGACAAATGAGAAAACAAGTGGCAGAAGTCACATACCACACCTGGTACTTCAAAACACAAGGTTTGATGCCAAGAACCATTCTTGAATATGATTTGAAGAGACAAGGAAAATAGCTTGCAAGTGTCCATAAGGACACACAAATGAACATTAAAATTAGGATTGTCAAAGAATAATGAGTCATTTTTTATAAAGATCCCAATCTTATTGCCAATGGCTTGTAGAATTTCCATTTCTCTATATTCTAAAGGGAGATTAATGAGTTGAACCCATACTAGAATAAACTTAATGCTTTCAATTTTGGGTTCAAAGTTAGGGGTTCATGCCTACAATATATATAATTCTGAGCCTCTAAAAAATTGCATTTCTTTTTAAAAACAACATCTCTCCTATCATTTGATTATGAAATTACAACAAAGAAGTCAATTCCTTGATCAATATACAATACATTATTTAAACCTCAATCCAATTTTCCTATACCCATTTGAACAAATCTTTTTTTCTCAATAGAAATGTTCCAAAACTTAAATATTGGTGCTCGTTGCCTAAGATCTTGAGATTGAGACAAAATTTCCTCCTTCAAAAAGGTGGTCTTTAAATTACTCCCAGTCTCCTCTAGATTTTGGTCCTCTCTCTCTAACCCGAACACTCCCTCTATAATAATCTAATTTCTCTCATGACTTATAGTCATTTATCCTTGTGCATTTGACCCTTGCTCATTTGGCTTTGTTCCTAAAGAGGCTCTCTGAGCCTTTTTTATCCAGATCTTCTTGTTTGGGAAAGTATTATTTATATTTCTATTCATTTTCCCTTTCTCTTGTGCCTAGAGATAGTTCCTATGGTTGTTGTAAGAATCCCTAGCTTTTCTGTAATTCTTTTTTCTATGATATCTACCTATTCTTTTTTTTCCATCCCAAATCCATCCTTCTTTTAACAAAAAAAAAAGTTTGAAGATCATTATTTCTCCATTTAGTGAAATTTTGATGTTGATACGGAAAACTCTTTTAACCCTGTTGATGTCTTTCTAAATGTTGAAACTGTTAAAACATAAAAGAGAAAATAAAAATAGAATGTGAAATAGAAATTGAGATTCAACACAAAACACTACACACAAGTTTTATAGTAGCTCACTATAAATGGCTACATCCACTCTACAAGTAGGGAAATAACTTTATTCACTTGTTCAATCAAACATATTACATCCAATCTACTCTTAGATTTATATAAATGTTTCACTCTTTGAATATGAAGAGACATCCATGAAATGAACAGTCGGAAGAACCTAATGGTCATGACCATTGGACTTCACATTCTCAACAAATCTCCCACTTAAAGTCCAACACAAACCATTTCGAATAAAAATATTCCCTACATTTCACTCTTAATCTTTCATTTTAATCCAACTAAGGAAGCTTTGCAACTTGAGGCTTTCCAAATCCAGCTCAAGAATGCAGCGAATCAATCTTTTCCAAGCAATACCGGAATCAATAAAACTTACTATAATAGCAACTTCATAAATAACACATGTTTCTATTTCTTTTACCATATTCAAATCATCGACATCACCCTTAACTGTGCTCCCAATATTAACATTTACTATTGCAAGCTTGCATGTATTTGAAGTAGCTTCTATTTGAAATCTGCAGAGTCAAATTCAAGTTTTACCAACTCCATTTTATACATTCATTCAAGATGTGTCCTTGATAGTAGAATCCCAATTGGAATTGATTTTCCAACACCTTGTGCTTGACCAAAATCTGTCAAATGTGAAGAAGGCCTAGGCGACAACACTGAATCTAGTATTTTGCATTGTTCAGGTTATAGAGAATCCCAAAATTCTATAGAGAAATGAATATACTACTTCCCCTTCATAAAAGGCCGCTTGTAAATAGGAATTCCTTCATCATTAATAGCCTTAAATTGACCCGGCTTAATATCCTTTGCTAGGCCCAGATTAATAAATTTATTAATTTATTAAGGAATAACTAAATTAATTATCTGCTAAATGTGTCGGCACAGATCATTTCTAGAGCCATCTCAACTACCACAGACCACCCCTCCATGATAAATCTTAACTACTCTGATAAATGCTCCATTTAACTTTGTGACTTGCATTTAATATGTATTTATCTATAAATTAGTAGTTTGGGCCTGTGATTTTCAGAGCCCATAGTTGGGTTTCTCCTCTGTGCCTAATTTTTCCAATATGGTATTAGAGCTGAGGGTGAGAAGTGGTGTGAGCTGAAGTTAGGGAAGAAGTATTCAGGGAGATTACTATTAGAAAACTGCCCCAGTTAGCATTCCAATTGAATTATTTTTCTGTATTTGTGTTGTGTGTAATTGCCTGGGAAGTAAGAAAATCTGAGAGTGGAAGACATCTGTTGAAGCTTGTTTGAAGGAAGATTCTACAGAATCTGGAGGAGATAAATGTGACAAAGTGTTGGTGGAAGATGAGTTGCTTAGAAAGAAATTGGACGCGCCAAAGGATTGGTGAGATAAGGTTAGCGCTGAAGTGTTAATAAGGGAGATTGCTACTCAAGAACATCTCAAGTTGTAGGATATGTAAAAGCTATTAAAGATGAAATTGCTGCGTTGAGCAGACAAGATAATTGTGCTGCAAGTGAATTTGTCTGAAAAGTACAAAACAAATGGTTTTTTTTTATTCATAAAAATGCAAGAAAAGTGTCGAAGTTTGGAGGCTCCCAGTCAAAGGTTTTGAAGATCATTCCCAGTGTTTGGATTTGCGGAAATTTTCTCTGTTTTATCTTTCTTAGTATTATGTCCTATTTTATGTTAACGTGGGATCTTCACTCATATATATGAGTGTCAAATCTGATATTGGTCAGCAATTGTTTGACAAAACATTTGAAAGAGAAATTATATTATGCAATGCATGGATATGATAATGATGCTATTTATTTGTGAGTGGTAGGGATAAAAGTTTCCACATTAAAATAAAATAAAAAATAAAGGAGTTGATTACCTTTTTTATTAAGTTATAGATTTGTTGTGGGAGTTAGCATTGATTATTTCAGGTGCAGAAAGTTTGAATAAGAGGAAAGTGTAAGGAAACTCAGGTGCGGAAATAGCTTCCTATGCTAATCTCTATAGGAGAGTATTGTGCAAATTCTTATAAATCCTTACAATTTCATATTCGTTAACTACTTTAACAAAGATATTGCAACCACATACAATGCATACAGAAAAATAGAGAATGACACAATGATATACCCTGGGGAAAACCTTTCGGTAAAAAACCCCAGCACTCCAAAACTTGCACAATGTATTATCTTCAACACAAAGATTACAATACACTTGCAATGCAAGTTCTTTCAGGAAATGAGAGACAAAGCCAACAAGACTTAAATTTTTGTTATATCTCTCCCATAGGAGCAGCATCATATATATAGACTCCTCTGGACCCAAAAATAGGCACAACCACCAAGACCTATGCACAAAGCCACATGTACACAGTTGTTACATGCAATCCCAAGAATAGGCGTCCATCCCTAGAATAAACTATGACAGCTTGTCATAGAATCCGCTAAAAATAACGGTCACAAGAGAAGTGTAAGAGAATCTGTCATACCAACTTATTTTTGGCATATTCTCTTACACACACCAACCACTTCTTCTTGGGCACCCAAATAGGCCCAAGTCATAAGATGCTCTTACACCTGTCATAGCACATTCCTTAAATAGTTCTTATGCGTCATAGGAATCCATCATGACCGTTTCAGTCATGATCTCCTTACGTACAAGATGCTGACACATCAAGTGGAGTGACACATCAACATGCCAACTAGACATGTACACTCACACTTAATTACATTATTTGCAAAAAATACATTTACAAAACAAATAATAAGAATAGGAATTATCCAAGGTTGAGACACCTTATTCCTAACATTCTCCCACTTGTCAAACACCTTGTAAGAGCAACAAGAACATAACAGGAACTTTAACCGCTATAGGCCAAAAGGCCCATAGACTCCAAACACCATCTGAACTTCTCAGTGCCCACTGGTTTCGTTAATGCATCTGCAACATTCTTCACAGTATCTACCTTCCCCAAATTTACCTTTCCATCTTCCACCATATCTCTCACAAAGTGAAACTGCACATCAATGTGCTTCGTTCTGGCATGGAAAGTTGGATTCTTTGCAAGGCAAATAGCGCTCTGACTGTCACACCAAATAGTAATTTGTTTTGCATCAACACCAACATCAGAACACAATCTTCTAAGCCAAATGGCTTCTTTACAAGCATGAGTAGCAGCCATGTACTCAGCTTCTATAGTGGACAAAGCAACCACAGGTTGTCGCTTACTCATCCAACCGATGGCACCACCAAACATAGTGAACACATAAGCACTGGTGGATCTCCTGCTGTCAATATCACCTGCCCAATCTGAATCCACAAACCCACGAATACACACTGAATGCGGAGATCCAGAAGAGTTACCATGATAACATATGGAGTAATCTGATATACCCCTCAAATATCTGAATACTTGCTTAACTGCATCCCAATGTACCCATCTAGGATTAGTCATAAACTGACTCAGGACTCCCACTGCTTGGGCAATGTCTGGTCTAGTACAGACCATAGCATACATAAGACTGCCAATTGCACTAGCATAAGGTACTCTACTCATGTCCTCCACCTCACTAGGAGATTTTGGACAATCATCTACAGATAACTTTGTTCCCACAGAAATAGGAACACATAGTTGTCTACAATCTGTCATGCTGAACTTGTCCAACATAGACTTCACATACTTACTCTGACTCAACGAAAGTTTTCTGTTAGACCTGTCTCTACTGATTTCCATACCCAAGATGTACCTAGCTGCCCCAAGATCTTTCATCTCAAACTGTGCTGACAACTGAGATTTAAAATCAGAAATCATACCCTTACCCTTCCCAAACAGCAACATATCATCAACATATAATGCAACAATAAGAAGGCGATCATTTTCAACTCTGAAATAAACACAATGATCTGATTTTGATCTTACAAATCCAATTGACAACACAAAGGCATCAAACTTAAGGTACCACATCCTAGGAGATTACTTCAAACCATATAGAGATTTCTTTAATCTGCAAACTAAGGATTCTTTACCTTTAACAATGTAGTGCTCAGGCTGTGACATATAAATCTCTTCCTCTAAATCACCATGAAGGAAAGTTGTCTTCACATCCATCTGTTCTATCTCTAAATCATATGATGTAGCAAGAGATAATAGAAATCTAATGGATGTCAACTTTGCAACAAGAGAGAATATTTCACCATAATGTATTCCCTCTACCTGTGAATACCCCTTTGCAACCAATCTAGCTTTGTACCTTTCAACACTGCCATCTGCATAGAATTTCTTCTTGAACACCCATTTACAGCCAACAGATTTTCTCCCTTTAGGCAAAGGTACAAGGTCCCAAGTTTTGTTTTTCTCCAATGAAGCCATCTCATCATCCATAGCCTCAATCCAGGAACCTGCATCTTCCATGCCCAAAGTCTCTTTCATAGATCTAGGCTCATCAGTGTTAGTAATCAAAGCAAAGGCACAACTGGAATCTAACATAGAATAACCAAACCTTTCTGGTTGCTTTCTTTCTCTCGTGGATCTCCTCAAGGGCTACGGTTGAGGTTTTTCTTCCTCTTCTTCTGAACTATCAGAGCTACTAGAGCTCTCCTCATCATTAGGTCCAACATGGTCTCTCTGTTCAGTCTTCTCAGGGGTAGGAGGCAACTGAACAACATCTTTTTCCTTTTCTTTTTCATCTGGTTGTAGCATAATAGAAGATGTTAGCTCTCTGAAAATAACATTTCTACTATACAACACCTTACTAGTCACGGGATCCCAAAGCTTGTATCCTTTCACACCAGCACTATATCCGATGAAAATACATTTAACAGCTTTATTTTCCAACTTAGATCTTTTCTCCTTTGGAACATGTGCATAAGCTTTACAATCAAAAACACGAAGATGTCTAATTGAAGACTTCTTACCAGACCACACCTCCATGGGTGTCTTACCAACAAGGGCTGATGTAGGAGATCTGTTAACCAGATAGCAAGTAGTGGCCACAGCTTCGGCCCAAAACCTTTGTTCTTAAATAGCTCCACTAAGCATACTCCTAGCCTTCTCCATCAGTGTCCTATTCATTCTCTCTGCAACTCCATTTTGTTGTGGGGTATAAAGAGTTGTCTTATGCCTCTCGATACCTTGTTCTTTACAGAACTGTTCAAACTCTGCTGAGCAAAACTCACCACCATTGTCAGTTCTCACACACTTAATCTTCTTACTAGTCTGATTCTCTACAAGACCTTTAAATTCCTTGAACCGACTAAAGACTTGTGTCTTACTTTTAAGGAAATAAATCCACGTCCTTCTACTGTAATCATCTATGAAAGATACAAAAAATACAGACTTGGAGATTGAAGGAACTTTTATAGGACCAAATACATCAGAATGAATAAGATCCAAAATATCAAAAAATTTGTGAGAACTAGAGTAAAACTGAACACGATTTTGTTTACCATAGACACAGTGTTCGCAGAAGTCGAACTGAAGATTGCAATCATTTAACCCCTCAACGAGATTTTTATTTTTCAGGGTTCTGAGACCCTTTTCACCAATGTGGCCAAATCTCATATGCCACAACATTGTCTTTTTTGCAGGAAGCTTACCTTCCAAAGTATTTGCACTACCATCGAAACCAGTAGCCACAAACTTCTTCACTGCTTGTTCAGATGGTGAGGATGAAGAACTATTACATAGAGGAATACATGCATCTAGCTGAAATAAGGTACCTCTCCTAGTACCCCTTGCAAGCACTATTGATTCTCTTATCATCTTGTATCCTTCTTTCAAAAAAACAACTTGCACACCTACATCATTCAGCATACTTACAGATAATAGGTTTCGTGCCAAACTCAAAATGTGCATAACTTCGTTGATTCCCTTTACTCGTCCATCAAGAAATTTGATAGTGACCCTTCCGCGTCCAACTATCTTTAGGTGGGAATCATCACCCAAGTACACCTTTCCACCATCGAACTCTTTATATTTTGAGAACCAGTTTCGATGAGAGGTCATGTGAAAAGATGCACCCGAGTCAACCAACCACACATCATCAGATGCATGGGCTGCCAAAGCTGCGATGAATGCATCGCCATCTTCTTGAGATCTTTCTGAAGCTGAATCTGAACCTTTCTTCTTCTTCTTCGGCTCTTTGCAGTCTTTACGGAAGTGCCCAGATTTATCATAGTTCCAACATTTTGCCTTGGACTTATTGGAAGTCTTTGACTTCCCACGGGATTTGGATCTACCCTTATTGTCAGACTTATTGTCATTTTTCTTCCCTCTTTCAGTGGATCTCCCACGAACAACAAGGGCTTCTTTTTTCGAAATGGAAGCCTTTCTCCGCATCTCCTCTGATAGTAGTGAAGACACCATATCATCCATTTTGAAGGTGACTAAAGTGCTTCCGAGAGCCATCACAAGATGGTCCCATGAATCCGGTAAAGAACACAAAAGTGTGTAGCAAAGATCCTCCTCCTCTAACTTGACACCAGCTGATGTCAATTGTGTAGCCAGCAGATTAAATGCATTTAAATGATCCGTTAAGGATCCACCTTCCTCCATTCGTAGAGAGTACAACTTCTTCCTCAGGAACAACTTGTTCACTAGAGATTTGGCCTGATACACAGCCGCAAGTCTTTCCCACAAACTATTTGCGGTTTTCTCATCTAGAACATTCAGAAGGACTGCATCGGTTAAACAGAGTCTTATGAGACCCTTAGCTTTACGATCTTTGATATCTCAATCTGCTTGAGCTATAGTTGCTGGTCTTGTAGCACTTGAAGTCGCTTCCCATTGGTCACGATCTTCCAACATGTCTTCCATTTTGAGTTTCCACAACTCAAAATTAGTGCCATTAAATTTCTCCACCTCCATTCTTCCATATGATGAACTTGTCATCTCAATCTGCAAATAAGATTCAGAATGCTCTGCAAAAAACTCCCACTCAAACTTGAGATTAGCTCAAAAACCCCTACCCAACAACTAGGATCAAAAGTTGATCAAGTTCTGATATCACTTGTAAGGAAACTCAGGTGCAGAAATAGCTTCCTAAGCTAATCTCTACAGGAGAGTATTGTGCAAATTCTTATAAATCCTTACAATTTCAGATTCGTTAACTACTTTAACAAAGATATTGCAACCACATACAATGCATACAGAAAAATAGAGAATGACACAATGATATACCCTGAAGAAAACCTTTTGGTAAAAAACCCCAGCACTCCAAAACTTGCACAATGTATTATCTTCAACACAAAGATTACAATACACTTGCAATGCAAGTTCTTTCAGGAAATGAGAGACAAAGCCAACAAGACTTCAATTTTTGTTATATCTCTCCCATAGGAGCAGCATCATAGACATAGACTCCTCTGGACCCAAAAATAGGCACAACCACCAAGACCTATGCACAAAGCCACATGTACATAGTTGTTACATGCAATCCCAAGAATAGGCGTCCATCCCTAGAATAGACTATGATAGCTTATCATAGAATCCGCCAAAAATAATGGTCACAAGAGAAGTGTAAGAGAATCTGTCATACCAACTTATTTTTGGCATATTCTCTTACACACATCAACCACTTCTTCTTGGGCACCCAAATAGGCCCAAGTCATAAGATGCTCTTACACCTGTCATAGCACATTCCTTAAATAGTTCTTACGCGTCATAGGAATCCGTCATGACCGTTTCAGTCATGATCTCCTTACGCACAAGATGCCGACACATCAAGTGGAGTGACACATCAACATGCCAACTAGACATGTACACTCACACTTAATTACATTATTTGCAAAAAATACATTTACAAAACAAATAATAAGAATAGGAATTATCCAAGGTTGAGACATCTTATTCTTAACAGAAAGATGGTGTGCTGAAGATTATTGTCATGGTGAAAAGGTCTGTTTGAGATGCATGCTCTGGTTGGGGTGAAAGTGTTTGGGTTGGAGGTGAGAAAACTCCATCAAAATGTGAAGGCTATTTTGTTGTCAAAAGTAGTTGTGTAATTGAAGATTGTTGGATCGATATCCCTCAAAATGGTTAATTTTTTTATCTTATTGATAGTATTTGGATGGCTGTTGAAAAGAGGACAATCCCAAACAATATGCAATCATGAAGTTGAAGAATGTATTGTACCAAAGTTATGTAAGGGGTGCATTATCGGTTGTACTCGACACCTCAAAATTTTTTTGGTTTAACATATTGATGAACCATGTATCTAAAAAGGATTCTCTTATACAACTGACGAGTACAGTGAATGGGTACCCATGTATCTCGATAGATGGATTTCTTTTTATATGGATTCAATAATCAAATTTGATGCAAGTATAGAAGGAGAAAAGCCTAGAGTGATGATGGTTTTTCCATGATGATGATTTGAGAGCATTAGAACTAGTGCGTGCTTGGTTTGTGGTAATCCAAAACCACTTGAGTGCAAAGTTTATAGTGATCTTGAAACCATTTGTGAGTGACGTTTGTGGTGAGCCAAAACCACTTGAATGCAAAGTTTATGATGATCTTGAAACTATTTGTGAGTGAGGTTTGTGGTGAGCCAAAACCACTTCAGTGCGAAGTTTGTGGTGATTTTGAAACCACTTGTGTGATGTTTATAGAGTTCGTGGTGAGCTTGAAACCACTTCAAAATTGCATCGGTTAGGGGTAAACCGTGAAAACCCAAAGTGATAATGATGAGGGGAATTAATATGAAAGATTAAATTTGATAAGTGATTGTAAATAGGTACCTAACAAGGCTTTAGACCAAGACCCATCATTTCTAAATTATGGGGGGATATCTAAGACAATTTTAGATAATTAATTTATGGGGGAATGTTAGAATAACTAAATTAATTATCTGCTGAATGTGTCGGCACAAACCATTTCTAGAACCATCTCAACTACCACAAACCACCCGTCCATGATAAATCTCAACTACTCCAATAAATGGTCCAGCTAACTCTGTGACTTGCATTTAATATGTATTTATTTATAAATTAGTAGTTTGGGCCTGTGATGAGCCCATATTTGGGTTTCTCCTCTGTGCCTGATTTTTCCGATATCTAGAACCTTCACACAAGGCGAGAGCTATGCATCTTCAACCAGGGAAAAAATGTAGTCACCATGATACAAATGCTTACACGGCAGCTGACATGTCGCTTCCCCAAGTGTAAATTCCCCCTTACTAATAGCACACTCAGAAGACAACTCGCATTTTAAATTCTCTTTTGTAATCTTCCCACATCTATATGAAACATCTTTGAAATTTGACACTCGATATGCGAACTTCCAGTTAGACTGAGGGTTTCGTCGCATGCCATACCCATCAGTCTCTTCATCTTCCTCACGCACCATGGGTTCGAACCTCTACAAGTGCACTAGATTTCTTTATCTCATTATTCTCAGCCCCTGCAGCTATCACCATAGGCCCATGAATGCTTATATGGCTGCCGAAAGTCTGTCCAAAAAAAAAATTCTTTTCTTTCTCATCATCCAACTTGGGCGTAATTGCCCCACCAAAATCTACTTCAGACATAACCTCCTTTTTCTCAGAAGCCACCGCAAACACTTTACCCTCCTCTGCAAATTTCTTCATTGCAGCTACCAAAGTCTTTTTCCTGCTATTGTGCGACTCACATCCTGGGACTTGTAAATTAATAGAAAAAAATGAACGCCAAACCTTTTCCGTTACAGTTGAGTCTCTTGAATGAAGACTTTACTCTATTACAGGCCTTCCAAGTTCTCGGCCTCTTTATCAACTTCATCTTCATTCGCCTGATTCTAGACTGCATCCTCCTCATCTCGAAAGGCATCCTCCACGGTCCATTCTTCAATAATCAGTGAATGCTTCAAACCCTCTTTGTTATCTGAATCCTTCTCATTTTTTCAGTCATCCCACCAATGTACATGATGTTTGTTCCAGCCATTCCACTAATGTACATGACGTTTGTTTGAGGCTGAAGACTTTTTATACAATTTATTTAATGTACCCATCAAATCAACAGTAGTTGTTACGTTGGATATATTGAAGGCTAAGGTTGGAGATAAGTGCAATAGAATCACTCCTAAGGCTTTTCAGTCCAAAACATCCCAATCTTCATCCAACATCGACGTTGGTTTCTTCTCTTTACCATACAATGGTCACCACAAATCTTCTACATACAAATAGTCTTCTATTTACATCTTCCATGACTCATAGTACTTAATGACCATTAAAAATTTTGATCTTTACTTCAACCGACATTAGTCCCACTCAAACTTGAATCTCTCGCATTACCTGATCGAACACCACACAATTCTGATACCAATTGTTAAAACATAAAAGAGCAAACAAAAACAGAATTTGAAACAGAAATAGAGATTCAATACAAAACACTAAACACAAGTTTTATAGTGGTTCACCATAAATGACTAAATCCACTCTACAAGCAAGGCAATAACTTTTTCACTTGTTCAATCAATCATATTACATCCAATCTGCTCTTAGATTTATATAAATGTTTCACTCTTCGAATATGAAAAGACATCCATGAAATAGACAATCGAAAGAACCCAATGGTCATGACCATTAGACTTTACATTCTCAACAGAAACCCTAGCTTTAACCTTTCTTACCGAGCTTTATCTAGTTCGTCTCTAATCTTGTAGATGCTCCAGTTTTTCTTAGACTAAGCCTTTTTTTGAAGCATAGGATTGAATGGTCTCCCAAATGGCATAGTAGGAAAGATTGGGACATTATTCAGAAAAGTAGGAAAAAACTTACTACGATTTTGACTTCTATTCTTATCATATCCATTCTTAGCAGAGGTATTTGGGCTCCATTGAGAAATCTGTTGTGTTATAGGTCTCGTTCGCAGATTAAGTCTCTGTCCTAGCTCATCTCTCCTATGGCTCTTATTGTCATCCCTCCAATCCTTATGACTCCTCTGATGTCGATGCCGGTCTCCCCCATTCCAATCCCTTCTCCACCTTAGAAAATGGTGTTGAATGCTCACCCTCCTATCATTTCTCCACCATTACAGTTGGTTTTGGTTGTTCCCTCTCTAGTCGTCTCGGCTCCACTGCACTCAGTTTTCCTCCATTCTTATTTAACTTTGCAAGGAACCAATCTAATTGTATGTTTGATAAGACCACCTCTATTTTGTAAGTATTTTGGCTACTGGTTCTAGATCTAAATAGGACCATTCTTTACTAATTTTTTTTAAAGATACAACTTATTTAACTTTATATTATTCAAAAAAAAAAATACTTTTAATTTTAATATATTTTTAATTAAATAAATGAACCATTTTGATTATATTAAATATTTTCACTACTAGTTTTTTAGATCTAATTAGGACCATTTAGGTCAGACATCTGATTTATTAAGACTATAACTGGATGACATATAAGTTTACTCTTTTTTTCTTGATAAATATAATAAATAAATCATTCTGATTGTATGTTTAATAAGACCAACTTTATTGTGTACTTTGGCTACTTATTTGATATCTAATTAGGAACATTGAGGCAGGTCATCTGATTTATTAAGAATATAACTGGATGATAAAGTTCAGTGATAAAAGATTTCCCTAATCTATAATTGAAGAAGCGGCTACATCTTAATAAGTAAGTTTACTTGTTTTTTATAAATATATCATATTTAACTTCATATTATTAAAAAATGCTTTGATTTTGACATATTATTGATGAAAAGAATGAACCAAATCTCATTTTATGTTTAATGTGGCTTCTGAAAATCTGGAATGAATGTGTTTTTGGGTTTTCAGGGACTAAGCTTATTGACAGTTACAGTATCAGTATCTTCTCTGAAACCACCTCCATGCCCTTCGAAGAGCTCCATATATTGTGGCAATGCTTCCTCAGTTGAAGTTGGACTACTCTTCTTTTCTCTGTACATCATTTCAGTTGGTGCAGGGGGTTTCAAGCCTTCGCTAGGCTCTTTTGGGCCTGATCAGTTTGATACAAACAATCCAAAGGAAAAGCTCCAGAAGCATTCCTTCTTCAATTGGGTTTTTTTCGCCTTGAGTATTGGAATTTTGCTGGGTACAACTGTTGTGGTTTATGTGGAAGAAAATGTTAGTTGGGGGGCAGGGATTGGGTCGGTGACTACTGCTTTTGGTTTAGCAGTTGTGATGCTTTTGTGTGGTAGAAAATTATACAGATACAAGGTTAATCCTACTGCTGGTAATGGCAGCCCAATTACTCGGATTGTTCAGGTGTTTGTTGCAGCAGGACGTAACAGAAACTTGGAATTGCCAGATTCAGCCTTGCTCCATCGCGGGGATTCCAAAATGGATGGGAGTGGAAGCCAACTAGAGCACACTCAAAGTTTCAGGTAATTTCAAATTATTTCATTTTTTAACAATAACTTATTTAAAAATATGATAAGAATGATATGTTGACAGAATGATTCTCATTTTCTCCTCTACCTTATCTTCTCTTACATTCCTTAAAAACATATTTTAAATTGTTTAATTTTGATTTATATTAGCATTTCCAGAATTCCTTATACATACCATTAATGATCTATTTTGGGCATTGTACAAAACATTTCACTTTCTTGAAAATCAAAATTCCTATTGGCTCATCATTGCACGTACAAAAATGTGCAACTGTTAGTTATTAGTCTATTTTATAAGTGAGAGGATCTAATAGTTGAGCACTCTAATTTTATACTCATGAAAATCTTACATGAAAATTTCAAATTATTCCATTTTTTAACAATAACTTACTTAAAAATATGATAAGAATGATATGCTGACAGAATGATTCTCATTACTTTGAAAATTTACTTTTTCTTTTAACACAAAAATCATAGAAAAACAAAACATCATTCCCATTTGATTGGTTGCAATTTTCCATATATATCTCCAATTTCCATATCCACCCCACCTTTGGTGGATTTCTTCAAACGATTGACATATACAATTGTATATATAACTGAAGTACTCACCTATTCATAGTTCCAGATCAAAAATATTTACCTCTCGTTTTTAAAAGATGTTTTATTGATTATAGTATTGAAGTATTTCTAATGTAGATTTATCCCTTTTATCTCTGGACATAGAATATATAAGTATGTCAAAGCTGGTGATTTTACCCCTCACTTTCACTGGCTTTTCATGCTGCTTTTCAGGTGGTTAGACAAGGCTGCAGTCCATACTATCCCTGAAGAAACAGGGATAGAAGCCAGCCCTTGGAATCTGTGCACAGTGAGTCAAGTAGAAGAAGCCAAGCAGATCCTACGGATTCTACCCATCTGGTTTACATGCTTGACTATAGCACTTACTCTAACATTGCAAACAACATTTTTCATAAAACAGAGTAGCACCATGGATAGGAAAATGGGCTCCAATTTCAAGCTTCCCCAAGCTTCTGTTTTCTCCTTTTCAATGATTGCAACTATATTATTTTTACCACTTTATGACAGAGTTATAGTTCCAATCGCTAGAAGAATTACAAGCAATGACAGGGGTATAACTATTCTACAAAGAATTGGTGTTGGCTTCACATTCTCTATTCTGGGTATGGTGGTTGCAGCACTAGTAGAAATGAAGAGGTTGCAAACAGCAAAAACAAATGGTTTAGTAGAAAAGCCACATGAGACAATCCCTATGACTGTTTTTTGGCTTGCACCACAGTACATATTGTTTGGAATTACAGATGGACTTATTCTGGCTGGACTGCAAGAATTCTTTTACAGTCAAGTGCCAGACACAATGGCAAGCCTAGGGATTGCCATATATCACAGTGTACTTGGAGTTGGAAGCTTCCTCTGCAGTATTCTCATCACTGTTGTTGAGAAAATAACTTCTCAAGCTAACAGTCATGGCCATGGTTGGTTTCTCAACAATCTAAACAAATGCCATCTGGACTATTTTTTCTGGCTGCTCGCCTGCCTTAGTACAATCAACTTCGGCACTTATGTGTACTTTTCTCAGAAGTACACATATAAGAAGATTATTATAAGTCAAAAGCAGTAAACATGTTTTATCTTGGAATTTCATCACTCTTTCAAGTTTCTTCTTTTTCTAATGTAGCTACTCTCCTGGCAAGATTTTCTTCTCTTTTGGGCTTCTTTGGAGAAATACTCTTCTTTGTTTAATCTTGTCACCCCTACATACAAAGAATGTTAGTTCTTGTCTATTATAAATTATAACAACAATAATGTAAAATCTGTAAAACATTTCCTGATAGAATTCAAGAAACACAAACTTATTCTATTTGAATTCAATTCAAATGGAAGTTTGATGTTTATTAATTCCCTGGAGACTTATCAATATCACTTTCGAATGTTGATGACATGTTGTTTGTAATGATAATAGCATGATTAGGGACCAACTTTTCATCTTTCATCCCAGTTTGAAATGAAAGACTTGAGAGTTATTAAGTTTATATCAGGGGTGGATATCAAATGGGATATACCAAAAGAAAATTTGGTCGAGTCAAAGGAATATGTAGATGCTATCTTGGAACATTTTAGCATGATTGATAGCAAACTAATGTGTGTTTTCTATTTCTATGAAAGAAAAAATATTACTTGAGAAACTCCCTTCAACATCTATAGAGATGGAGTACATCAATGTTGTGCCCGATGCTAGTGTAATTGAAAGCCTTATGTATCATGATCTACACAATCTTACATCAATGTAATTTTTAAGTTATAAAAGGTTGATTTTAGTCCAAACAATATTAAAATGAGCCTCAACTAGAGAAAGATAGCAATGATGACATGTAATTCTCTAAGACCTTTAATTTAAAAAGAATTTGGAAGTTAGCTCCCCCATCACACAAAATAAATATAAGAGCATTTATGATGCATAAGAGTTCTAAGAGAGTTATAAGAGCATTTTCAAATGGAGATAATAGAGCCAAAATGTAGTGTCCAAATTTGAGTATCATATGAAAAGCTTAGGACAAGTGTAAGGAATATGCTTTTTGTATTGTGGTATCATCTTTAATTTGGGTGTCACATTTTAAGTAGTTTTATCTCATGATTTCTTAATTACCATTTTATGGTGTCATCATTCATATATTTATTATACTATTCATTAAGTACTTAAGGTGGGGTTTTATAGCTTACTATTGTAGGTATTTCCATATTGTTATATATCTCAAGATCTGTATATGTTAATATAAAAATTTGTGAAGGCTTGAGCCAGTATTTGTATTGTATCTCTCTTTCTATTGCTAAAAATATAACTAATTTGAGATTTAGTGGCTAGGTTTTCCTAAGGCATATATTTTGTTATGCTTGTGTTATCATTAATTTTGTGTTTAAAACTATATTATATTTACATATCGCTCCTCTTAGATTAATTGGTGTAAGTTTTGTCTATCTTTTTGTAGTGTTATAAATTGTTGACCTTGACAATTTCACACTAGGTTCAAACCCACTTTGGTAGATGTGCTTGATTTATGCCTAATTGTGCCTAGTTTTGGGACCATTTCCATAAACTTGGTTTATTCCCCTAGTCACAACCTAGATGCTTTCGAGTATCTCAAAAAGAAGATGGGGTTTCTACCCTTTCCTAGTGTTCATTAAATGCACCAGTGTGTATATTGGTCCAGTGCATTCCATGCTTATTATTTTATGGGTCAATGCTTGGTGGCTTCTTCTCAGGGGGGGGCATAGTGAGTTTGTAAGGGAGTTTTAACCCTTTTTCATTGTTGACAAAGGGGGAGAATAAAAGAGAAGAACAAAGGTTTTTGATGTTGATATCTTTTGACAATGAGTTATTTTATTTGTTATTGATGACTATTGTCATCAATGACAAAGGGGGAGATTGTTGAATTGTGGTGTTGATGCTATCATTTTTTTTTGTCATTAATGGTTTTCATTGATGTCAACATATCCTATGCTTAGATGTGGATTGAATGCCTTGGTGATCTGGTAGAGTGTGCTCTGGATGATGTGTCATAAATATTTATCTTTAGGTGTGTTCATGTTGGTCCCATTTATCTTACAACATAATGTGGTTCATTTGTTTGGGCTCTGACCTATCTAAAAAGTGGTTGTTGTGCTTCAATTCAAGCATTTGCATTGTAATGTATAGATCCTATCTATTGGTTCTCAATATGTTGGTGATTGTGTAGCATGCTATTATGTATGAGACATGATGTATTGAGCGAAGTGGTCCATGTTTCTTTCCTTACTGCCGTGGAATGCTTCGGTGTAACCTATCTCAAATTGTATTCGGCCGACCTAGTTGTTGGCATCGCATGGTATAAGATAATGTTGTTTCTACTTGGTGTGGCGTGATGTTGATGTGCAAATAATATGTAAAGTGAATGTGAATCTGATAAGAGAAGATCTATATATCGATGGATATGCAAGTTTGTATGTAACTAGTGGCAGACTATAATATCATTCCTATGTTGTTAATTGTTGGTGACAAATATTCCAGTGGTGAATTCTTTTCATTTCTTATATTCTGGTAGTGAGTCTCTTTGTATTGGCAACGAACCTTATTATTTCTAGGTAGTTAGCCCAATCGTTAGTGAGTCTTACCTATAGTGAGCAAACTATCAATGAGCCTTTGTAAAAATCATCTTAACTGGTGCTCTATTTGTGAAATTAGTTTCTCTATGGTTTTTCCCATCTTGAGTTTCTACGTAAATTCTAGTGTTCTTGGTGTTTAGTGTTTTGTGCTTTCATGTTCATATATGTTTTAAGTTTAAGAATTGTTTGAGTATTCACCAGATTAATTAAGGTTAAGGAAATTATTTGATTGTAACTGATTCATCTCCCCCCCCACCTCCTCTTAGTTATTTGGCATGTTCAACAAAAAGCGTGAAAGAAATGCATAAAAATTCCAAAGAAGCGACAAAGAAAACTCACCTCCTTGAAAACACAACAAAGAAACACATAAATCCACCTAAAAATAGCTTGGAATGCAACACTACCCTTAGAAATCACAATAATTTGGTTCTCAGGAAAAGCTAGGTCATACTCGGGGCTCACTTTCATTTTAGAACACTTCATGAGTAAAAATGAGCTCTAAAAGGGGCTTTTATAACTCGACAAGTTAAGTGCATTAAATGCACCTTGTCCTTTATTGTTGAAAGGGGACTCAAACACACCAAAAGGGGGAGAATTCAAGGTAAATTAAATACCGGCCCTGCATCTCATCCATTTCATGACCACTTATTGATTGAAATGCTACCCTTTTAAGACTTAGCCATGGTATGTTCTTCGCAGCCCCTGTGCCACTCATCGTAAATCTGCAATCCCATTTTTGTGCAGGAGATGACCGACTAGCATCAGACTTATTCAAATACCTTTAACACCTGGCAGACACCCAGGATTGGCACGGATGGATGAAATGAAGGCAAGGCAGGAAAATCTCTTTCCTCATTTTCAGCACTTCTTCAGTAGCTCCTCGTGAAACAACACATTTCTCTTCTTGGCAGGACATAGACATGATCCTTCACTCACTTTATCAATCAATCACGAACGATCGTTCGCCTAAGATATATAGGGCATTTCATTGCATTTCTCAGTCGGCCACACACACTAAGCTACTTCATCATTTTTGGCTGGCTCCCTTATAATAGTAGGGCTTATCATCTATCTTCTCCTGCCATAGCGCCCCTTTACAATAAGGCAACCCTTTGCCATATAAAGGGGTAGGCCTATAATGGTTGGTTCTAAAGGCAGATTCTATACGTAACATGGGTGGGCCCCAACCTGCCAATATAGAGATAGGGTGCATATATAAAAAAGGGCCCCTTTAATAGTAGGGGGTAGGGGCCGGGCCATAGAATTGTAGGGGCCTCAATTCTATAGAGGGGGGGGCAGTCATATGACCCAGCAAGATGAAGGATCAAGTTAGGCGTACCACAGCTATAGTAGGCATGGCGGGCGGCATTTCATTAAGAAGCAGCGGATGGGATTATCATAGGAATGATGACTTTCTAGTAGTATCTCTCCCTCCCCTTAAATAAGAGATAATAGGTTTGGCAGACGGATCGCCCTACAATTCTATGGGCGGGTACTTGGATCTTGTTGGAACGGCGGCCGGCAGCCGGGTAGAGCCAGCAAACATCTATTCAATCAATAAGGTTCTTTCGTGAGCCACCTTTCTTCGTAAGCCTTTGTAAGGTGGGTTCAACCAATATGGTTCTTTAGTTCAGATCGCTCTGATAGCTATTCCAGGTTGGTCGTAACAGCTAAATGACTAGACTCTAGCTGGATCAATATCGAGTTACGATTACCCCGTTTTATCCCTTACCTGAATGAAATGAAGGTAAGGAAGACCCAGTGGAAGATGGGATTGAAAGCTGGACCAATGCCCTAAGACTATAGCCTCGGTATTGAACCCCTGGTATGGGATTGAATGCCCACTATAGCCACTTCATTCCTCATAAACCCCCCCTACAATTCTATGGGCAGTGGCCCTACTATTCTAAAGGGGCTTTGCTGAGCTCCTGCTAGCATTAGGTCTTCGGCTTGACTTCAGTCAGTATTCATACTTGACAGGGGTGGCGGAACAAAGGTAAAGCTTACTGGTTCAAACTGGAAGGAATCCCGCCTGAAAGGGGTACTACCACCTATGCTCCCGTAACTGGTGGCCCGTAGAATAGTAGGGGCAAAAGTTGAATCACCAGTCCCCCCTTATAATAGTAGGGGCTGCCCAGGGGTGGGTGGGAGGAGATAGTTGCCCGAGTTTCCCGAAAGGGGATCCGGTTCGTGAAGCCCTACTATTCTAAAGGGGATCCGGTAAACTGGCTAGGGATATGCATTTGGATTTGCTCAAACTCAATCCCCCCGTAGGGTGGGGCTCCGGCTCCTTCCGAGTCTCTTAATTAGGGACTCTGAGATCCTGAATGCCATGAAGATTTCTAACATTTCTCTTGGCATTATGAATCCTCAAGGTCCACGAATCCAACCAACGAACCAAAGGAAAAAGGGAACAATTACGGGGTCCCAAACATCGAAGCACAAAAATGGGAAACAAACCCAAAACAAACAAAGAAACTAAACAAGAAACAAAAGGGGACCCAACATTTACCAAACAAAAAGTTGGGATGGGTATGCAAGACATAAAAGTAAGGTGTTTGGACCCCACATTCAAGGATTTCATCCTTACTAAAAAAAGTGGGTGTGTAGTCTAATGTTCCCCTATCATCATCTTAAGACTGTTGTTATATGTGTATGGTACTGCATGATAATCAGGTTGTGTAGTACCTTTTACAATAATCACTAGTTTGTTTTTAAGTTGAGGGATATCTTAAATGGGATTGACTTGATTAGATTCTTTTTTTGCTAATGTTTCACTTGTAGGAGGAAGAGTATTAAGGATATTATCTTCTTCTTCCCAAGTATGTTCATGAATAGGGGAAACTTTAAGAGAGGAACAAACATCACTCATTAATGTCACATCTCTAGAGTGAAGGTTATTGAAATGGATAGGAGGGGAAATGTTATTAAGGGAATTGTGGATCATATTACTCTCTTCCATCACCTCTTTTATCGAGGTATTCTCACATGAGTGAGGTAAAAATCAAGAGAATAATCAAAATTGGTGTCCAATGGTTCATCCCAAAGAGGGAGATCATTGAGAGAAGTGTTAAAAGTATCTTCTTACATCAATATGTTCTCATTGGGGAGAGTAACCTTGGGAGATAAATCACTAATGGGTTCATAAAGGGATTTGTTATAGATCTTAAATCCTTGGATCATATTAATCAACTTTTGGAAAAAAAATGGTTTATGAGACATAAAGGAGTACTTAATAAAAAATGAAATCATTAAGATATTCATCCAGGATATCAAAGTCATCACTACAAAAAAGACTTATCAAAGACAGTAAAACTTTGTATAAAGAAATCTAACCTTTTGTAATGCAACAATCTAATGTAGTGAAACAAAGTATAAAAGAACTAATCTAACAGACATAAAAATAAATATTTTTGTATTTTTATTATTTTTAACATGCAAATGCAATGCAAGAATGAATTAGATCTATGAAGAAATGTGCAATTTTTTATTTTTTGTAATCAATGAATGCAAAAATAAGACTAAAAATCAAAACTACATGCATAAAATGCAATGATGTAATGTATACAAATGAGATCAAAACACCAAATCGTAAGTGGAAATTTTATCAGTCGGGTTCACCAAAATGTACAATAGCAAAATAGAGGTGGAGGATTTGACCCTATTTTCGATTATACACTCAGAAGAAAGATGACTCAATAGGCTCAAGAGGACTTAAGCACTAAATGAGTGCAAAGATAGTCAGATACTTTTCCAAATAGTTCTTGTTTTTGCATCATATTTCAAGATGCATTGACCCTATGATTGAAATAGCGATTGCAAAGGACTGTATTTTTCCTTATTTCAAAGTCCAAGTATTTATCTTCTATAGTTTCATTGTGTTTGGTCTATTGTGTACTTGATATATGTTGCAATGCTTTGCATAATGGTTGCCAAAAGTGCTCAACACTTGTTAGTGTTATGAAGAAAGTTACAAGCCCTAGCTATCGTATCATTGCAAATATATTTTTCCTACTATTTTCTAAATAGTTAGGAAATGTTTGAATACTCCTTAGTGATCTAAAGCCTAATGGGGACTTCAATATTTTTTCTAGATTTGCAGGATTGTGCACATCCTCTACAAACAACTTTTCAACTTTCAATTTAGCTTTCCTTATATAGACCCATGCTAGCAAGGATATTTGTTAGAAATTATTTTGATAGATTTTTAAAAATATTTGTTATGTATGTTGAAAAGTTGTTGTCTTTATGCATGATCTCCCACTTTGCTATTTTTTGGTAGGGAATTTTTTTTGTGATGTCTTTTGGTTGTGCAAATCTATAAAATAGTGTTAGAAAATTCATTTCTTCTGAGTAGGTGTCCTGAAAAATGTTGAGAGGTTTAAAACCTTCAAATGATGCAATTTCAATAATGGTTGTATCAAGGTCTTTGATTGAATGCAGGTCATTAAACCAATGAATAAATGATTTTGTTATAGGCTCTTCCTCATGATTAGGCAAAGCATTATGAATATCTATGTATGTGTCAATGTTTGTGTGCATGTGTTCTTATTTTCTTGCAAGTAGAGCTTCCCAATCTTTATTTATTGAGATATTTTATTTTGTATACAATTGTATTTTTGATAAGATTGTTAAAGCAGTCATCACATAAGAAGGTCTAACATTTCCTTGTGCATATGCATTTTCGTATCAAGTAGCTTATGTTTCAATTTGACTTCTATTGTTTTAGTTTCATCTATTTTTCTAGCCAATGCTTGTTCCACTTTATCAAAATTGACAAGAACATTAATGATTGTACCATTCAAGCCATATTGTGCTCTTTTATATCCTAATTATTTGATCTATGCAAAAGCAATATGTAAAAAGACAAGTCTTTCTTCTAGACTAGCCAAGGAATGAACAACATTTATCCGTTTATTATGTCTTATGTGTTCCATGGTGCAGCGAAGGCAATGACTTTGCCAATCATAACAACATCTATACATTGTTTGCAAATTGTCGGACCTATTGAAATTATTTTCTTATTGGTTGCAATAGAAAGTAAAGAGAAAGCATGAACAAATGCATTGTTGAATTTGTAGATGTCTTTATGAAAACACAACATCTCACAAAGTTTGCATGATTGAGTAGGTGTATCATTGATTTCTTGTAGGTACTAGTTAACAAATTATTGGATTTCATTGTTTAGTGTAGTTGTATGTCCATGCCTTGTTGGTTGGTGGGTTGATCTTGTCTTACAAAATACATATCTTGTCTTTCCCTATGAACATGGTCTTGTTTGGTTTGCAATATTGATTGTTCCAGTAGCTTGATCATTTGCCATGTCTGTTGAACACTTATCTTTATTGTGTATTGTTATTTTCAAACATCGCAATGAGCAAAAGGAATTCTTGAATTTATGGTGGGTAAAGTTGTAATTTTTTTAGATTTGAGCTTGCTACAGAGAAAGGTATTCTATTTTTGTTGCAAATGCAATTTCCATAGCTTGCAACAAATTGTGTTCCTTTCTATGCATTTCATTCGACAACTATTGTTTTTCTTGAAGCGACTCATAATGACAATAGTCTGAAATATTTTTGAAACAAATTAAGTTAATGTTTCTTCTTAGTTCTGCGCAATTGCAATACACTTCAACTTTTGGCTATGGAATCATTTTCCATACGTATATAGATGTATGAAATATGCATGAAAGCCATAATAAGAAAAAAATAGAACCTTCAAGGCTGCTTTCAGCATATGGCATTTCAACCCTACGAATTAGTGTTCACATTTTTTAAAGAGAATTGTTGTTTGATATTGTAGTGAAATATGTTGAAGCAACACAATGCAAATCGATTATTAGTCAAGAAAGATATAGCAACATACATGCTTTCAAACGTAGGCAATCGATCAAGGACAACTTTGTCAAATTCTTCTACAATTGTGTTCTAGATATTGGTTACATTACAATGTACAATTAGTAATTATGCTTACATAGTTTGTATTCCATTATATGTGCTTACTCTTGAGAAGATAGGTTCATAGTTCCCAGTTAATGGATTAGTATCATGAAAAATAATTGATATTGCAAAATGAGATGCATATTTATTGAAATGAAAATACAATTTCTTTTGTGTTAGAGACCAAATGCATATGGGTATGTTCAACCAACATGCTAGCTGATGAACACAAAAGTGTCACCCCAAAGACCAAACTCACCAATTGTGTTGACTTCTGTTGTCGAAAGCCTCATTATACGCGAGTATGTGGATTTTTCATTTACTTTATGAAAATCATAAAGCATTGATCGGTGTATCTCATGCTCAAAGGAGTTTAAAGCTACAACACAACCATTGTGAAGGCAGTACAAGAAATGGTCCACAAGACCATTGCAGAGTTCACTAGGTGTATAACAACAATGAAGCAACAAATGGACTGTGTCAAACAAGAAATCACTAACCTTGAAGTTGAATGAATCAATTTGGAAGCAATGCACATTGTCAAGAGCCTCATTAATTGTTATTTGTAATTTGTCATTTACTTTGTATGTTTCTACTAGAATTGGGTTTTTTGGCCCCTGACCTAATTTTTGAGAACTATTTGTAAATATATTGGTCATTTGATTGATGATGAAAAATAAACTTACATAGTGGGATTAGTTTAAGCATACATGGACTAAGGAGTGTGAAATATGCACAAAGAAGGTACGACACATAAGCTGATTCTAGTTACTACTACTATGGGATTGTTAAGTGTGAAATGTGCACAAAGAATGTATGACTCAAAAGTTGATTCTAGTTACTACTACTATGGAATTGTTAAGTGTGAAAAAAGAACATAGTAGTTATATTTAAAATTCTATATCAGAACGATGTAACTACTATGACCTTGAATAGCGAAGATGCAAGAGTTCTTATATCTAGTGCGTAGTTAAGGTCATGTAAGACAAAGGGAAAGCCACACTATAAATACATATGATTTTATCTAGATGTTGTTGGATGAAAATATAAATAATTAAATAACAATTTTCTAATCTAATGAAATACAATTACAAAAGGGCAATGTATATGTTTTCTTCTTTCACTTTCGCCAAATGCAAATGAATCATTTCTATTAAAACCGATTTTCCTTAATTCATTGAATTTGCAAGTTTTTGTGCACGACCAATATGCATGTATGACTAGCTTCTTTGTATCAATGATATGAAGTTTTGAAGGTTTTGTGAGCCACACATTATTTTCTCTTGACGATAAGCTAAGAAAAACTTTTTTCTAGTATTTTTTCAGTTCCCAAGCAATTTAGAATTTTATTTGTTTAGTTGCTAATTACACAAATAAGTAATCTCATTGAGGAAAAGTTTTAAGCATCAAGTACAACTACAATAAAGAATCTATTGTGTAGTATTAAAGGACTACTATTGAAACAATAAAGAATCTATACTGGAGGATTCCCAAAACCAACATGCTAGGTTCACTTCAATTCTCCAATGTCCTTGTTCTTGTATCCAATTCAACACCAATTTTTTTGCTTTCCTCACATTTGACCAAAAAGTTCATCAAATTTAATCACAAACTAAGGAATTGAAATTAATTTAACCCTCTAAGCATTTTCTTGCAACTAGGAAATTGGCTTTCCGCTTCAAACCTCATTGGAGACATTCTAACTCCTATGACTAGGGAAATGTATTTCACTTGATAAAGTGCAATTGAACAAAGAATGAGGGAATATAAGCTTTAATATAGCAGCAAGTTGCTTCAATAATAAAATAGATGATTTACATATGGGAACAATCAACTAATAGGTGGGAAGTGGCCAATATAGCATGAAAATGGAATGGGATGAACTTGGACATTCTGGCAATTTATCACATGCTATATCTTGTGTACAAGTTTGGCTTTGTCAAGCCCAATGTTGAGCCATTGTTTTGTGCAATTCATTTGTTAACATGTTTTAGTTCTCGTGCTAGGGAAAATATTTGTCTTCAGTAAAAGGTTGGAATTTGCAATTTATTGGTGAAATTGATAAATAGATTTTTTGATAAGTAGGAGATATTTTTTGATAAATAGATTTTTTGTTTTGTTTCTGAATTTAATTAGGAAACCATGTGTTCTTTTATTTTGGCAAATAGTCGGTTGTAAGGTTTGCATAATGAAAACATGTGTTGGATATCATAAAGTTGATAGATTTATGGCATTAGAGATAAGGGAGGATCTAATATGAAATAATTTATAAAGAAACTATGTTATATTATCATTATTCAAGTTATAATCATCATATCATATGATGAAGAAAAAAAGCTTATACATCTAATTTTGGATTTCCTTCACAACTTATTTGAAATTCCATAAATATGACCCTTTCACTTCATGATTAATAGATTCATATAAACAATAATATATATATTCTAAATTTCCATCTTAATTTTTTTAAAAATATTTTGTAAATAAAATATTATAAATTAAATTAATAGATCTTGTAGGTACATATCAAATTATACATATTAACTTACATGTAATTTGTATCCCTATAACACTCTTAAACCTCCTTCCCATGCAAGTGCTAGTACATACTTCTATATAAAATGCATCATGTTACACACTAATCAATACATGAATAACCTATGCTGCTAAAATGTTGAGCTCCAAACATGTGACAATTTGGCAGCAAGCAATCTTGCATGAGGCTAGAAATGTAAAAGTTTGGAAACGTTCAGAAGAACTCTTGAATGAGGGAAATCTGCACTGGAAGTATACAGAATTGCATTCCATTCCGAAGAAGAAAACCTCATATATAGAAATAAAATATATGACAGTCAAGGCACTTCCCTCTTTCATTGCCATCACAGTAACAAATAAATGGTTATAAAATCATTTTTTAAAACAAAGGCGGTCATAATAAGCAGATTGAACAAGCATTCCCAACGCGTCAGTCATAATTCAAATCTCAAACTCGCAGAATTATGTAAAGAGGGTTTGTTGAAGGAGGCATTACATATTCTGCTCACCTCCCACAAGCACACTGTAAACGCTTTTACATATCTTCAACTCTTGCAGACTTGCATTTCCAAGAATGCCCTTTCAGAGGGCAGGCAAATCCACTCTCACATCAATGAAAGAGAATTTAAGTTATCTGGACTCAAACTTTTACAGGATACCCTTATACGAATGTATGACCAGTGCGGAAGTCTAGTCGATGCACGCGATGTGTTTGACAAAATGACTGAGCGAGACATTCTGTCATGGAATGCGATTATTGCAGCTTACAGAAGAAAGGGGTATCCTGAGGAGGCACTGACGTTGTTTCACCAAATGCAAACAACAGGTGTAGAGGCAGATCAGTTCACCTTTTCCAGCATACTACAAGCATGCGCCAAAATTAGAGCTTTGGAACAGGGTATGTGCATCCATCAAAGGGTAATAGGAAGAGGGTTTTTGTCAGATATTGTAGTTGCAAGTGCTCTGATAGACATGTACACAAAATGTGGAAGTCTAGACATGGCACGTCAACTGTTTGACAAAATGTCTCAAAGAGATGTGATCTCATGGAATGCAATGATTGCAGGATATGCACAAAATTCTGTTCTTGACAAGGCTTTAAAGCTCTTCAAAGAAATGCCTCAAAGAGACACATTCTCGTGGAATGCCATGATTGCAGGATACACACAAAGTGGCGACCTTAAACAGGCTTTAAAGATATTCAAAGAAATGCCTCGACCAGATGTTGTCTCTTGGAATGCCATGATCGCAGGGTGTACCCAAAATGGGTTTGCGGAGAAGGCCTTGGAGGCTTTTAATCAAATGCAATATGCGGGTATAAAGCCAGATGCCACAACCTTTGCCAGTGTCCTCCCGGCTTGTGCTAAAATGGGAGCGTTGAAACAGGGCATGTACATCCATCAGAGCATAGTTGAAAATGGATTTCTATTAAATGTTATAGTTGCAAGTGCCCTGGTAGACATGTATGCCAAATGTGGAAGCATACAAAAGGCACATGAGCTGTTTAACAAAATGCCTCAAAAAAATGTTGTCTCATGGTCTGCAATCATCGCAGGATATGCACAAAATGGCTTTTGCAAGGCTGCTCTCAAACTCTTTGAACTAATGAGGAAATCTGGAACATATCCTAATCAGGTAAGTTTTGCTTGTGTTTTGTTAGCATGCAGCCACGCAGGCTTAGTGGATGAGGGCTGTAAATATTTCAATGGCATGACTGACTTTTATAGCATTAAACCTACAACTGATCATTATGTGTGCTTGGCTGACCTCCTTGCCCGTGCTGGCTATCTTGAGCAAACTCTAAATTTTATCATCAAAATGCCAATCAAACCTGTGGTGGTTGTATGGGCAAGTTTGCTTGGAGCCTGTAGAACATATAAGAATATACAGTTAGGGATATTTACAGCAACTGTTCTTTTTGAGCTAGATCCTAAAAATTCTGCAACTTACGTTCTCCTCTCGAACATCTATGCAGAAGTGGGAAGCTGGGGTGAGGTACGAATTGTAAGGAGATTGATGAAAGATAGAGGAATAAAAAAGATTCCTGGATGTAGTTGGATTGAAGGCCATAAAATGGTGCATGCCTTTTGTGCAGGGGACAGATCACACCCACAGACAGAGGAGATTTATGCAATGCTGGAGAAATTGTCTTGGGAGATTAAGGCGGCAGGGTGTTTTCCAGATTCAGTGCAGGAACTGAATGATGTGGAGAAGGAAGAGAAAGAATTATTCCTGGGCCACCATAGTGAGAAGCTGGCAATTGCTTTTGGATTGTTAAACACACCTCATGGAACAACTATCCGAGTCGTCAAAAACCTTCGAGTATGTGTTGACTGCCACACCACAATCAAGTTTATCTCCAAGATAGTTCCAAGACAAATAGTTGTGAGAGATGCAAACAGGTTCCATCATTTCAAACAAGGACTATGCTCTTGTAGAGATTATTGGTGATGTTAAATGAATACAAAGTGCACTGTGTCAGACCTGCAATAACAAAGAAGATGCCAACTTTTATTTCCAGTTTCTAGAAGTGTGTCTTTGTCCAAAGTTTTTGGAAATCTAGATCACACTTCTCACTTCATATATATATACACACACACGTATACAGCTCTGTTTAATCATATTATGGAAGATGTGACATCTTCTGTTTTACCGAAAATGTATGCACATTTGGAAGAAGAAGAAATTATTTTAACATCTATGAGGTTATAGATAGTTTATGAGATAGACCGTCTCACAAATTGTTTTCTGTATTTTGGTTATTTTTTATGCAACTTGATAATGAGAGTGCTCCCTACTTTTCCAATGTCCCCTCGTTGAATAGGTCAACTCAAGAGTTAGCTGTCAAGATATTTACATAACTGACCCTACTGTCCTTGAAGACATCACATACTAAAATGAAATGTTTTTCTATTTCCATTTTTTTGGAAGTACAAAAAATACACACCTTTTCTTCTCAAGCTTCTTTTGATTTTTTCCAACGTCTAGATTTACAACGAAGTTAAAGTCGTTAGTCCTTAATTATGCAATACAACTATTCAAGTGCATATGAAATACTACGAAGCAAAACTAAAAATCTGCATACAACTTAATTCTTCTATTCAACAAAGAAAGGAAGAAAGGAATGAGACTGTCTCTATACATCTGATTACAAAAATTTTTCAAATCATTTACATTTAAATTTGAATCTCCTCATAGATTCAGACCTTCCCCAAAATACCACTCTCTTTGATCGGTCCTAACAGACCCTGCAACAACATGAAAGAAAACCCCCCAACAAAATTCTCAGCCCCCAAAACTTAAGAACTTCTCCCCCTTTCTAGAATGAAACTATGTTTCCTTTAACTAAACTTTCCCCCAGCCTACCTCCTCATTTATATGCATTAAATGACATCCCACATGCACAAACATGCTCTTACAATTTCATAAAAGATATTCCAAAATTAGGTCTTACCGGAGGACTCCACTACCTAGCACCATCATTAAGAATCAACAAAAAATTAAACTTGAGAGAAGAATCTTTCCCACATGGATGCCCTGCATTGCAATTGGAAGAAGAAATTATTTTAATATCTATGAGGTTAAAGATAGCCTATGGGATAGATTGTCTCACAAATTGTTTTCTGTATTTTGGTCTTTTTCTTATGCAACTTGATGATGAGAGTGCCCCCAATTGCTCAATTGTCGCCTTGTTGAATAGATCGACCCAAGAGTTAGTTGTCAAGATAATCCAGGGGCATCTCGAGTTATTGGCAATTCTGTATCACCAAAAAACATGTTAGAGTTATTAGATGTGCTTGATAGCTTCTTTTGGGCTCTCAGTGATGTATTCTTGTTTCCACCGACAGGGCTCGGTTGCTGCTTGGTTCGGTCGTTCACCAAGTTGGTTCAGTTCATTCATCGAGTTAGCTCAGTTGTTCACCGAGTTGGTTTAGTTCATTCACTGAGTTGGCTCGGTTGTTCACCGAGTCGGTTTTAGTTGCTCGATAGTCTTGTTCACTGAGTGGTTTATTTTAGATTTATGTTGAGGCTGACTTGAGAATTTAATTTTGGTCATGAAGTTAATGGTTGCATCGATCATTGGGAAGTGTGTGGACCTAGATTTGAGTCGTCCCTCCAATGTTGGATCTTCGAAGCCGACCTATTCGGTAGCCTCTTGTATAAATAAAGTAATAAGTTGTAGATCTTAGGCAGGGATGAAATAGTTTTTTGGAAGAAGATAGAATCTGGATGTTTGGCAGATCCTAGCATGTATGAGGATTGTTTGTAATTGAATTCTATTGTGCTAGTCGTAACTGGGAAGGCCTTATAGCCCGACATGTATGAAGTCTGTGATGAATAATATATGAAGTTTTCTACATCCTCTCTCTCTCCCTCTTTGTGTTGTTGCTTCCAAGTGTTGTATCTACAAGAAGGTTGGTAGTTGGGTATGCATTTGACCCCTTCTCCCTCCTCTCTTGCGTCAGGTGGTATCTGAGCGAGGTTAGATCTGGTTCCTTCTTGTAAGCCCTAGTTGGTATCTTGTTGTGGGGTGGCAGATTACGATTTGGCCTACAATTGCAGAAGGTTTCAAGATGGTTTGTGGGAGGCGAGATGCAGATCTAGGCTTGGCTGATATGCTAAGACAAATTCTTACTAGGTTAGAAACTGTTGAGACAGCCCAGCGCAGAGGAAGACATCTTGATGATGTTAGTGATGAAGAAGTTGAAGATGAACAAGGCGAAGCATAACCTGCACTTATGATGGATCAAGGTGAAGAAAGACTTTTGAAGACATTAACAAATTTGAAGGCCACACCACATTTCAATCCTACTAAATACAGTGGAAGGTTGAATTTAGATGAGTTGATGGATTGGATAATCGAGATGGAAAAGTATTTTGAATATGAAAATGTTTCTAAGGAAAACAAGGTGAAAATTGCAAGTACAAAATTGAAAAGTCATGCATCCTTATGGTGGGAGAATCTACAATTAGACAGGAAAAGGGAAGGCAAAGACAAAATCAAGGTATGTAATAAGATGGTGAACAAATTGAAAGACAAGTTTCTACCTTGTGATTATCAGATTAACCTAGTTAGGTGAATGCAAAGTTTGAAGCAGAGAGATAGCACGGTAAAAGATTATACTGAGGAATTCTATAGATTAGACATCAGATTTGAACATGTTGAGGATGAGGTAGAAAGAATTGTTAGATACTTGAATGGGTTAAGAGTTTCTATTCAAGAGGAAATCAATTTGGTTAAGTTGGAAAGTATTGAAGAAACTTAATAGTTTGCCCTGAAAGATGAGGAGAAATTGAACAAAAGACATGAGAAAAGACAAAGACAAAGAGGTGGTAGATTCCCTAGAGGAAGAGGTAGATATTATGGTGAAAACAGTAGATCTGATTAGGACAAAACACATTAAGATAAAGGAAAGATTGAGTGGAAAAGTGAAAGTTCATCTAGTGGAAGATGCAATAACTACCGAGGTGGCTATGGAAGAGGTGGATTCCAAGGAACTTGTTACAATTGTGGAGGAGAAGGACATAGATCATTTGAGTGTACACATGCAAGCAAGAAAGACGGTAACAATGGAAATGCCTTAGTGCAAGAAGACTCACTGAATGAACCAGAGAAAGAAAATAACTTGATGGTCAGAAGAGCATTATGGAGTGAAAGTAATAAGGAAGATCTGGTAAGGAAATGTTTGTTCAAGACCGGATGTAGAGTTGCTGACAAAGTGTGGAAGGTAATCATTGACAGTGGAAGCTTGGAGAATCTAGCATCTGAGGAAATAGTTGCAAAAGTGCAGTTGGAAAGGTTGAAACACCCAAAGCCCTATCAAATTTCATGGATCAAAGGAAGATCTGGTAAGGAGATTGATGAAAGATAGAGGAATTAAAAAGATTTCTGGATGTAGTTGGATTGAAGGCCATAAAATGGTGCATGCCTTTTGTGTAGGCGACAGATCACACCCACAAACACTGGAGATTTATGCAATGCTAGAGAAATTGTCTTGGGAGATTAAGGCGGCAGGGCATTTTCCAAATTTAGTGCAGGAACTGAATGATGTGGAGAAGGAAGATAAAGAATTATTCCTGGGCCACCATAGTGAGAAGTTGGCAATTGCTTTTGGATTGTTAAACACGTCTCATGGAATAACTATCCGAGTCATAAAAAACCTTCAAGTATGTGTTGACTACCACACCACAATCAAGTTTATCTCCAAGATAGTTGCAAGACAAATAGTTGTGAGAGATGCAAACAGGTTCCATCATTTCAAACAAGGACTATGCTCTTGTAGAGATTATTGGTGATGTTAAATGAATACAAAGTGCACTGTGTCAGACCTACAATAACAAAGAAGATGCCAACTTTTATTTCCAGTTTCTAGAAGTGTGTCTTTGTCCAAAGTATTTGGAAATCTAGATCACACTTCTCACTCTTTATATATATATATATATATATATATATATATATATATATATATATATATATATATATATATATATATATATATATATAATCTAGTTGTTATGAATATGAAGCAAGCTAAACATTCAACAAACAAAGTATATTACTACCTTTAAGATTAGACCTACAAAATGAAGATAAAAACCAACAAGGGAATGCAAACGTCAAACCCAAAAAGCCTCCAAAGTGTAGAGGATTTGTCCAAGATGCATAGATGTGTGCTGAATGGATACTTTGCTCAAGCTTCAATGGTGGAAGGATTTTGGCATTATGGGGGTATGAATGTGGTTTTTGTTCTTTAGAATGACATGGTTATTTTTCTCAAATGGTGGATGATTTGTGAGGAGATGAGAGTTCAATTTATAGGCAAGAGGAGCGATGAATGGATGGTCAAGATGCAAACCTGAGGAAGGGTCAAGATGAATTTGAGAGAGAGCACATGGATTGTGCTTTCTCAAATGCACCTCCTTGTGACAAGTGTCACAATGTGAGTGGTTGGAAAGAGTGGGGGAATGTGACTATTTTGGGAGATGTGTGAGGGGACAAGTGTATAAGAGAAAGATGAAGTATGTAAGAGATGTATAAGAGCATTTAAGGTTGACATGAGATGAGGGAATTGGGGGATGTGAGGATGTGACATAGGAGTTGACTTGGGTTATATTAGGATTTCTTAATCTATGGATTATGATTGTGCAAATGCTTAGGAGGTGATTAGGCTTAGATTAGAGGGCAAGTGGGAAGATTAGGAGGATGTGATGGGAGGAGAGAGAATGCATGGAGGGTTGGATTAGCTAATCATGAGTCATTAGTTAATTAAGGGTAATTAGCATGTGTGAATGGGATGGGTTGAGTATGAACTCCATGTTAGGATTTTGGGA
This sequence comes from Chamaecyparis obtusa, assembly GCA_027943335.1. Lineage (NCBI taxonomy): Eukaryota > Viridiplantae > Streptophyta > Pinopsida > Cupressales > Cupressaceae > Chamaecyparis > Chamaecyparis obtusa. The sequence goes on from BSBK01006462.1 coordinate 276,111, forward strand.
TGAGTTTGGTTAAGGGTGAAGATTATGAGCCATGTGCTTAAATTGGATTAAATGCTTTATTTAATTCTAAGTGGGAGGAACATAAGGGTTTATGAATTAATTTAAATAAATATATGTATCCATTTAAATTAGTAGAGGAATGGGGATTTAATTAATCATCAGACTATGGATTTGTCATTTAGATAATTAATTGGGCTATAATTAATTAATTAAATTAATTAAATAAATAATATTTAATTAATAAAATGCCCTAGACTAAATAGGATTACTTAATTGTGTAATCATATTTAGGTGTCTATGTTTTGCCCCTCTTCGACGTAGTGTTAAAATAACACTATTTCAAAGGCATTAAAAAATAATAGGCGATATGAAGAATGAACGAGGTGATGAAAATGCCCCAAATTATAGGCTAAAAGGTTTAAGTTGGGTGATGCTCCCTTGAGAGGGCGACTGGGAAGAAGAAAGGAGACCAGGAAACATCTTGAAAAGAAAGGTGGTTTGGGGTGCAGCGAGCGAAAATGGGGTATCAACGGGGAAGAATGAGGGGAAAAAGGTACAGATGTGGCACGAAGCGGAAGAACAGGAGGAAGGGGTGGATGGAGGGACACCCGAGAGGAAAAATGGGGTAGGACTAGGGAAGAATGAGTGGAAAAAAATAAGGTTGTGGCATGAAGCGGGAGAATAGGAGGAAGGGGTGGATGGAGGGGCAAGGTGGTAGGCTATGGCGCTTGTACAGTGGGATTAGGTGGGAGGATTGGCAAATGGGGGGACCATCCCAGATTATGATGCTAGGTTTCATAGGCTGAGGGCCATGGGGAGATCAGGATTGCCAGTTGCGGGTGGTCCAACACTGGTAGTCAGTGTTCAAGGGCGGGCGGTCGCAGGGGGACATGCTCAGAGAGGAGGGAGGAGATGGAGAGGATGCCATGGATGTGGATGGAGGGGGAGATGGAGGAGGAGGAGGAGTTGGGGGAGGAGATGGGGGATAGATACCATCTGTGTAGGGAGCGCCACCACCACTAGGACCACCACCACCACCAGTACCACCATCAGGGTAGGCGGTAGGAGTGGGATCATCAGGAGGAGGAGGAGGGGATTTGGCAAGGCCGCTCGCATCTTTACAGACATCATATGATCGCATGAGCCAGATGCTTCATGACACACAGGGGGAGTGAGACGCCCTAATAACACAGTTAACTCAGGCATTCCAGGATGGACTTCTAATGGTTGATGAGAGAGAGAAGTTGAGGCGGGAGAGAGATGAGATGAGGGTGAAGAGGGATGCGATGAGGATGGAGAGAGACCAGTTGCGGGGGGAGAGGGAGGGACTGTGGATGGAGCGAGATCGGTTGCAGGGGGAGAGAGATATGGTGGTCCAATAGCTGGTGGAAGAGAGACAGAGTGCCAGGGGGGATAGAGTGATGCAGAGCTCTCATGAGAGATTAGGAGAGGTGACCCACCTGCGGAGGGACCTAGCAAATATGAGAAAGCAAGTTGGATGGTACTGGGGCATGTATCATGCAACAGTGTCACCAGAGCGTCGCGAGCATTATAGACGTTTGAGTCGATCTGGGGCCACAGGTACAGTACAAGTGGGAGCTTAGGGACAAGTGCTGGCAGTAGCTAGAGGACATGGGCTAGTGCACTGTAAGGACATGGCAGGAGAGCCATCGGACAAGTCATTCACAGAGTCAACAATGGTCAGCTAATGGTTCTATGCAAATGGTGTAGATGGAAGAGGCAGAGGGGTTGGGGGCAGGGATGTATGTGGATGGAGGGGGAGTATAGGGATCCACACAGGTGTAGGGTACAGGGCACAGTGGAGAGACTGATGCCCAGGGTTATGCAACTAGATTTTTCCACAGTACCACCACAGGATCCAGTGCATGTCGACCCCCTAGCTGATGATGTCAAGATGCAGCCTCCCTTAGGAGAGGCAGATAGGCAGTGATATGCTACAGATTTTGATTATGTACATTAACATTTATTGATGGAGGGCATAGTCCCCATGTATATTGTATCTATATTCTTTATGGACATGGACTCAGATAGACACTTACTCTTTTATTCATTGGGGATGGGACATTCTTGTATTCATTTGTCATGACTATATATATTCATGATGAGTTGGGGTGGGATATGCTATGTTATGATGGATGCATTAATGTTTATGATGGTATTGACATGGGTGATGCAGGTTGTGATATGATTGACTATATGTGAGACTGACATGTGTGTGATGTAGGATGCGAGGTGCCTATGTGCTGCTTTATGTGATGTGTGTGTATAAATGAGATGCGATTACTAATGGTTTTGTGGATGCAGGATGTGATGTGTTGCACTATAGGTGATGCAAATTTTTACTTATGTCGTGATTTTATGTATGTATGCATGCTTATATGGAGGATGTCTTAACAATTAAAATGACCTAACAATGGAAGATAAAATGAACTTAAAATGAATCTAACAATGCAAGATAAAATGAGTTTAAAATTAATCTAACAATGCAAGATTTAAAATGAACTTAAATGAATCTAACAATGCAAGATAAAATAAATTTAAAAAGATTTTAACAATGTAAGATGAAAATAAATTTAAATTGATTTAACAAGGCAAGATGGAAATGAATTTAAAATAATTTTAACAATGCAAGATAAAATGAATTTAAATATTTTTAACAATGCAAGATGGAAATGAATTTAAAATGATTTAATAATGCAAGATTTAAAATGAACTTAAATGAATCTAACAATGCAAGATAAAATGAATTTAAAATGAATATAACAATGCAAGATAGAATGAACCTAAAAATGAAATTAATAAATGAACTTAAATGATGATGAATGATCCTAAAATGATATGATAATGAAAGATGATGAATGATCCTAAAAATGAGATGAGAATGAAAATGAATCTAAAATGGATGAGCTGATGAAACAAATGAATGAGGATGCACAAGCAAAATGAGATAAAGCAACCTAGGATGATTAATAAAATGAATCTAAAATGAGGTGCAATGTATATAGGATGAAAAGGGGATGTTAATGCAATTTAGGGTGAGTGGAAATGATAACTAAAATAAATAAGGTGAAATGCAATTTTGATAATGCGAGCGAAAAGGAAATGTAAAATGCAAATGGAATGGTGCGGGGTGCTAAGGGTGAGTGTGCATGTGAGATGAGATGTGAGGATGGGTATGGTGGCATAGCATATCACTGCTTGACTGAACCCTCGTTGAGAGGTAGGGAATGGTGAAGTGGGAGGGGCAACGATTGAGGGGAGATTTGCACAATCAAAATCCATTGGCTAGGGATAATATGGGAGGAGATGGTAGGTGGGTTTGCATCAGGATGAGATTGTTAGGGATGAGCAGAAAGAGAATGGATGTGGAGGGGATTTTGCTGATATTTTGAGGATGTTTGCGAAGATTTGATAGGAAGATTTCTTAGCTGGGGAATTTGATAGGAGGGGGGATTTTTATTGAAGCTTAAGCATGGGGTATTTCGAAGGGGAATACCACCATGTAGTTTGAGCACTTAGTTTGATATAGAAACAAAAAAGACTAGCCAAAGTTACTAGGAACTTGAGGCCGTGTTGCTAGCATCACATAGGACTGACTCAAAAAAGATACACAAGGGTTGCCCCGACATCACGCATGAACCCAAGGGGAAGCATGATGAAAATGATACCGAGGAACCCACAAACAAACGTTACTTTCCAAAATGCACCATGCGACCCAAAAAGGTGGTGAAGGGTGCTCCCCTTAATACCACAAACACATAACAGAAATAGAGAAACAACAACAATATGCAAGAACAGAAAATTGGCTTCTTATTATCTCCACAAATGTGGAATTACAAACTTTCAGAATTACAATATGCAAAGCCACATGGACATTCCCTTACAATATTTTGTAGGACAAAGCCTCGAACTATTACCCAGATCTACTACCCAGAACTATTCTGAACTGCCTAAGACAATAATATAGCCTTCCTTATATAGGCAATTTTCCACCGCTTGGGAAGGTTCCAGAATTTTAGCCAATAAGGCCGACCAAACTTAGAATTATTTTATTTTACATTTTATTACATCATAGTCAGCTCAAGATAACCTTTGAAACCCGAATAAAAATTTTGAAGAAAATTATTTTTCGCCATTTCAGGTGGCCCAACTTCTGAAGACCATAAGGCATCACCAGTTGACCCGATCGGCTATTATAACCCCATTTCGAAAATGCCACAAAGCGCTCTATAGGCCTAATCGATGCAAGCACTTGTCACCCAAATTTTTGACCTCATACGGGGCCTCTAAAGCTTTCAAAACTGAGTTCAAAGTTTTTGTACCCTGCTGCCAATACCGAAAATCTTCAATATCTTCCAATATACACTTGATCTGGCAATGAAACTTTACTGATAGACTTATATGACTAAAATGAACCTCCAAGAAAGAAATCAGATCATTTTGAACACATATGAAAATTACCAAAAATAGTAACCTTCCATAAATAGTAGCTCTGCACAAAATAGCCCTTATTGAATATAAAAATAGAAATATTTTTTTTGGGTGATGCAAGATTGCTCTTACACCCAGGATACTCCTGCATCAGACACCCAGGGTAATTTGAGAAGTGACCCTGTCACGACTCAGGTGTGCAGAGGAAAACCAAGATGGCTAACCTCCTCCTTTGTCAGCCATGATGAATCTTCAACATGTCATCCTTTCCACTTGACCAGATATTCTTCATATGTCCTGTTCATTGTGCTTCTGCCAACACGACTGTCCAGTATATCTTCGATCTCCTTAGTGTCTGAACTAGTTGCTGGAATACTCCACTATGCTACTATGATCTCATCTTCAACACCTCCTTCATGATACTCTGTCAAATCTGAAATGTTAAACACTGGTGAAATATTTAGCTCAGTAGGCAATTCTACCTCATATGCATTTCCTGAATCATGTTTCTTCAGTATCCTACATGGCCCAAACTTCTTCATTTTTAGCTTGTTATATGTACCAACTGGAAACCGCTCCTTCCGCAAATAAACCATGACTTCATCACCAACCTGAAATTTCTTATACCTCTTTTTCTCATCTGCCTTAGCCTTATACTATGCGTTCATCTTGGTAATATGCTTCCTCACCTCCCCATGGATGTTCTTCAAGTGTTCTGCAAAATCTTCAGCTTCAGCACTACTTATTTCTCCTTTATCTATCTTCCTCAATTCAGATGCATTTCTTGGACTATTTCCATATACAATCTGGAATGGTGATTTACCAGTGCTCCTGTTGATAGAATTATTGTATGCAAATTCCGCTTGTGGTAAAATCAAATCCCATCCTGTTGGCTTATCTCCAACCAAACATCTCAACAAATTTCCCAAACTCCTATTCACCACCTCTGTCTGTCCATCAGTCTGTGGATGATGTGATGAACTGAACTTCAAATCTATTTTCAACTTCTTCCACAATGTACGCCAAAAATATCCAACAAACTTAGTGTCCTGATCTGAAACTATGGTCTTTCGCAAACCATGAAGTCTCACTACTTCTCTAAAAACAATTCTGCTACATGAACAACATCATTAGTCTTCTTGCAGGGAATGAAATGTGCCATCTTTGAAAATCTGTCAACCACCACAAAAATTGAATCATGTCCCCGCTGAGTCCTTGGTAAACCAAGAACAAAGTCCATGCTGATATCCTCCCAAGGCTTCTTTGGTACGGGTAATGGCTGATAAAACCTTGTATTCTGCTTCACTCCTTTCGCCATCTGACATACTCTCCAACTCTTTACAAATTTCTTCACATCTTGCTACAACTGTGGCCAATAATAATTTTCACTAACCAAACCAAGGGTTTTCTCACGACCAAAATGTCCAGCCAATCCTCCGCTATGCTTCTCCTTGATGAGATTCTCCCTTATAGAACTTCATGGAATGCACAACTGACTCCATCTGAATAGCATATCATCCTGGATGATGAAATCCAACCATTTCGTCTTGTCTAGAGTAACAGGTTCTGTACAAGCTTTCCAAGCTTCACCAAAATCAATATCCTCTAGATACAAATTCTTGAGTTCCTTGAACCCAACCACTTCAATCTACATTTCTGTCAGCAATAGTTGCCTTCTGCTAAGAGCATCTGCAACCCTATTAGACTTTCTACTCTTGTGTTTCAAAATAAATGTATAACTCTGCAAAAACTCAACCCATTTCAAATGTCTTTGATTCAATTTTCCTTGACTATTCAAATATTGCAAAGCTTGATGATCAATATACAAAACAAACTCCTTAGGAAGTAGATAATGTCTCCACTTCTTTAATGCCTGAACTATAGCATAAAATTCTTGATCATAAACATAATATTTCCTCTTGGCATCATTTAACTTCTCACTGAAATAAGCAACAGATTTACAACTTCTCACTGAAATAAGCAACAGGTTTACCTTCTTGGCTCATAACAGCTCCTATTGCAGTACCACTAGCATCACAATTTATTTGAAACACCTTATTAAAATCTGGAAGTGCTAAAACAGGTTGTTCTCTAACTTTTTGTTTCAACAATTGAAAACTCTTTTCTGCCCCATTAGTCCACTTAAACTCTTTTCTATCCCCTCTCATTGTTTCAGTCAAGAGTCCACAAATACTGCTAAAATTTTTGATAAATTTTTTGTAAAAGCTAGCTAGACTATGAAAAGATCTTACCTCAGTAGCACTCCTTAGAGTAGGCTATTCAAGGATAGCCTGTACCTTCTCTGGGTCCATTTTTAGACCTTCTCCTGAAACTAAAAACCTCAAATACACCAACTCTTTCTTCACAAAACTGCACTTCTTCAAATTAATCAACAATTTCTCTTCTCTCAACTTCTGAAATACCATACGAATATGCATCATATGCTCATCCAATGTCTTACTAAAGATCAAAATATCATCTAGGTAAACAATGACAAACTTACCCATAAATTCTTTCAGAATCTCGTTCATGAGCAGCATGAAAGTGCTCGGTGCATTGGTTAGCCCAAAAGGCATGACTAACCACTCATATAGTCCTTCCTTTGTCTTGAAGGCAGTCTTCCATTCATCTCCTTCTCTGATCCGAATCTGATGATATCCACTCTTCAGATCTATCTTTGAGAAATACACAGCTCCACTCAAACAGTCCATAATATCATCCATTTGTGGCAATGATAACCTGTACTTGATTGTGATCTTGTTTATTGCCCTAGAATCTGTACACATCCTCCATTCTCTATTCTTCTTTGGTGCTAATACCACTGGTATAGCACAGGGACTCAGACTCTCATAAATCAATCCTTTCTGTAATAATTCATGTACTTGTCTGTTCAACTCCTCACTTTCTGCAGGTGTCATTCTGTGTGCTGCCTTATTTGACAAACTCACTCCTGTGATCAAGTCCATCTGATGACTGATCTTCCTGATTGGTGGTAATCCATCAGGCACGTTATCGAATACAATATCCTGAAACTCTTTCAACAAATCTGCAACTTCTACAGGAACATCTTCTACTTCCTCTTTACCAGCTTTTAGAATTAAAGAAAAACATAAATGCTCATGCCTCATACCATCTAAGAAATTTCTTCCATCAACAAAAGTTATCTTTGCATTACCACATACCTTTTCTTCAGTCTCCTTCAATGGTTTTAGCTTATGTCGCACTCCATCCTTTGTCAGGGAATAGGTATTCGCACGACCATCATGTACAACACATCTGTCAAACTGCCATTGTCTACCCAACAGCATATGACATGCATCCATAGATATGATATCACACAATACCTCATCTTGGTATCCGCCAATCTTGAACTTCACCAGGCATTGTTCATTGACCATGACCTTGTGGTCATTCTGTACTCAGGCAATCTGATATGGATGTGGGTGTTTCTATCTCTTGAGCTTCAACTTTGTCACCATCTCTTCTGACACCAAATTGTTAGTGCTTCCACTATCAATAATCACATCATAACATTTACCTTCACACTTGCATCTGGTGTGAAACAAGCTCCTCTTTTGCTCAGGTTCATTCTCACCACTCAACAGGACTCTTCTGTTAATCAACGTTTCTCCTCTTTCAGCATCTTCAGAATTTGATGATCTGACATCTTCATCTACATGTGCAACTCTGGCTTGGCCTTTATTTCTCTTATCTGTTCTACCTTGGTGCTGAGGACATTCAAATGCCCTATGACCTTCTTCTCCACAGTGAAAACATGTTCCACGGAAGCCACCTCTTCCAGATCCTTGTCCTCTTCCTCTTCCTCTCTGATCTCTATTATTCTCATCTTGGAAGGGATTGGAATTATTTCTTCGCTGATTCTGACTGCTACTGGCCTCATCCTTCTTTTTCGGATCTTCATTTCGGCCACCATATGACCATCCACCAGATCATCCACCGTGACCTCTTCCATTTTGTCTGCTCTTAAACTTCCTGTTCAGCTTTTCTTCTACTTTTAGGGCAAACTGGTATGCCTCTTCAATACTATTCATTCGAACTAGATTCAGCTCCTCCTAAATGCTTGACCTTAACCCATTAAGGTATCAGACAACTTTCTCCTTATCAGCTTTTGCATGGCCTGTTCTGATGAGAAGTCAATAGAACTCCTCTGTATACTCCTGAACAGATCTTCCTGCTTGCTTCAAAATCTACATTTTCTTCAGTAGGTCAAGATCCTAATCAACAGGAATGAACTGTCACTTCAATTTATCCACCATCCGATCCCATCTCGTAATTTTCTCCTTTCCCCTTCTATTTCACTCCAACTGAATCTCTTGCCACCATATCTTCGCATGACCTTTCAGTCCGGCCTTCACAAATTTGACCCTATCAGGATCCTCAACATCTTCATACTCAAAATATTCCTCACATTCATTGATCCAGTTGATCAACTCTTCTGGGTTAAGATTTCTAGAAAATGTATGAACCTCAATCTTAGGTCTTTTTCCAATCTTAGAAATGGCCCAAAAAAGTCTTTCTTCCTCCTGGTTCACAATTTCGACTTCTCCTTTTTGATATTCTTCTTCAGCTTCATCCTCGCTTTCATCTCTAACATTAAGATTCATTCCTCTATGAATCTCTTCTTGCAATGCTCGCACTTGTCTCTGCAGTGCCCTAACCTCAGGTGTTACAATACCAGCTCTTCCGCCACGTTCTCTTCGTGGAGACATTTTTGCGATGCGCGCTGAAACCCTAACCACGGTCCTGGTGCAAACTGCCTCACAGTCGGCAATCTGTTTACACACTCAGGAACTCCTGCTCTGATACCACTGGGTGAAGGGTGCTTCCCTTAATACCACAAACATATAACAGAAATAGAGAAACAACAACAATATGCAAGAATAGAAAATTGGCTTCTTATTATCTCCATAAATGTGGAATTACAAACTTTCAGAATTACAATATGCAAAGCCACATTGGCATTCCCTTACAATATTCTGTAGGACAAAGCCTCAAACTATTACCCAGATCTACTACCCAAAACTATTCTGAACTGCCTAAGATAATAATACAGCCTTTCTTATATAGGCAATTTTCCACCGCCTGGGAAGGTTCCAGAATTTTAGCCAATAAGGCCGACCAAACTTAGAATTATTTTATTTTACATTTTATTATATCATAGCCGGCTCAAGATAACCTTTGAAAACCGAACAAAAATTTTGAAGAAAATTATTTTCTACCATTTCAGGTGGCCCAACTTTCGAAGACCATAAATCATCACCAGTTGACCCGATTGGCTATTATAACCCCATTTCGAAAATGCCACGAAGCGTTCTACAGGTTTGACCAGAGCAAGCACCTGTCACCCAAATTTTTGACCTCATCCGGGGCCTTTAAAGCTTTCAAAAATGAGTTCAAAGTTTCTGTACCCTGTTGCCAATACCAAAAATTTTTAATATCTTCCAATATACACTTGATCTGGCAATGAAACTTTACTTGCAGACTTATATGACTAAAATGAACCTCCAAGAAAGAAATCAGATCATTCTAAGCACATACGAAAATTACCAAAAATAGTAACCTTCCATAAATAACTGCTCTGCACAAAATAGCCCTTATTGACTATAAAAATAGAAATATTTTTTTTGGGTGATGCAAGATTGCTCTTACACCCAGGATGCTCTTGCATCAGACACCCAAGGTAATTTGAAAAGTGACCCTGTCACGACTCAGGTGTGCAGAGGAAAATCAAGAGGGCTAACCTCCTCCTTTATCAGCCATGATGAATCTTCAACAGGTCATCCTTTCCACTTGACCAGATATTCTTCATATGTCCTGTTTATTGTGCTTCTGCCAACACGACTGTCCAGTATATCTTCGATCTCCTTAGTGTCTGAACTAGTTGCTGGAATAATCCACTGTGCTGCTATGATCTCATCTTCAACACCTCCTTCATGATACTCTATCAGATCTGAAATGTTAAACACTGGTGAAATATTTAGCTCAGTAGGCAATTCTACCTCACGCATTTCCTGAATCATATTTTTTCAGTATCCTACATGGTCCAAACTTCTTCATTTTTAGCTTGTTATATGTACCAACTGGAAACCGCTCCTTCCGCAAATGAACCATGACTTCATCACCAACCTGAAATTCCTTATACCTCCTTTTTTCATCTGCCTTAGCCTTATACTGTGCGTTCATCTTGGTAATATGCTTCCTCACCTCCCCATGGATGTTCTTCAAGTGTTCTGCAAAATCCTCAGCTTCAGCACTACTTATTTCTCCTTTATCTATCTTCCTCAATTCAGATGCATTTTTTGGACTACTTCCATATACAATTTGGAATGGTGATTTACCAGTGCTCCTGTTGATAGAATTATTGTATGCAAATTCTGCCTATGGTAAAATCAAATCCCATCCTGTTGGCTTATCTCCAACCATACATCTCAGCAAATTTTCCAAACTCCTATTGACCACCTCTGTCTGTCCATCAGTCTGTGGATGATGTGATGAACTGAACTTTAAATCTGTCTTCAACTTCTTCCATAATGTACGCCAAAAATATCTAACAAACTTAGTGTCCCGATCTGAAACTATGGTCTTTCGCAAACCATGAAGTCTCACTACTTCTCTGAAAAACAATTTTGCTACATGAACAACATCATTAGTCTTCTTGCAGGGAATGAAATGTGCCATCTTTGAAAATCTATCAACCACCACAAAAATTGAATCATGTCCCCGCTGAGTCCTCGGTAAACTAAGAACAAAGTCCATGCTGATATCCTCTCAAGGCTTCTTTGGTACTGGTAATGGCTAATACAACCCTGTATTTTGCTTCACTCCTTTCGCCATCTGACATACTCTGCAACTCTGTAGAAACTTCTTCACATCTTGCTGCAACTGTGGCCAATAATAATTTTCACTAACCAAACCAAGGGTTTTATCATGACCAAAATGTCCAGCCAATCCTCCGCTATGCTTCTCCTTGATGAGATTCTCCTTCATAGAACTTCGTGGAATGCACAACTGACTCCCTCTGAATAGCATATCATCCTGGATGATGAAATCCAACCATTTTGTCCTATCTAGAGTAACAGGTTCTGTACAAGCTTTCTAAGCTTCACCAAAATCAGGATCCTCTGGATACAAATTCTTGAGTTTCTTGAACCCAACCACTTCAATCTGCATTTCTGTCAGCAATAGTTGCCTTCTCCTAAGAGCATCTGCAACCCTATTAGACTTTCCACTTCTGTGTTTCAAAATAAATGTATAACTCTGCAAAAACTCAACCCATTTCAAATGTCTTTGATTCAATTTTCTTTGACTATTCAAATATTGCAAAGCTTGATGATCAGTATACAAAACCAACTCCTTAGGAAGTAGATAATATCTCCACTTCTTTAATGCCTGAACTATAGCATAAAATTTTTGATCATAAACAGAATATTTACTCTTGACATCATTTAACTTCTCACTGAAATAAGCAACAGGTTTACCTTCTTGGCTCATAACAACTCCTATTGTAGTACCACTAGCATCACAATCTACTTGAAACACCTTATTGAAATCTAGAAGTGCTAAAACAGGTTGTTCTGTAACTTTTTGTTTCAACAATTGAAAACTCTTTTCTGCCCCATTAGTCCACTTAAACTCTTTTCTATCCCCTCTCATTGTTTTAGTCAAGGGTCCACAAATACTGCTAAAATTTTTGATAAATTTTTTATAAAAACTAGCTAGACCATGAAAAGATCTTACCTTAGTAGCACTCTTTAGAGTAGGCCATTCAAGGATAGCCTGTACCTTCTCTAGGTCCATTTTTAGACTTTCTCCTGAAACTAGAAACCCCAAATACACCAACTCTTTCTTCACAAAACTGCACTTCTTCAAATTAATCAATAATTTCTCTTCTCTCAACTTCTGAAATACCATACGAATATGCATCATATGCTCATCCAATGTCTTACTAAAGATCAAAATATCATCTAGGTAAATAATGACAAACTTACCCAAAAATTCTTTCAGAATCTCATTCATGAGCCGCATGAAAGTGCTCGGTGCATTGGTTAGCCCAAAAGGCATGACTAACCACTCATATAGTCCTTCCTTTGTCTTGAAGGCAGTCTTCCATTCATCTCCTTCTCTGATCCAAATCTGATGATATCCACTCTTCAGATCTATCTTTGAGAAATACATAGCTCCACTCAAACAGTCCATAATATCATCCATTCATGGTAATGGAAACCTGTACTTGATTGTGATCTTGTTTATTGCCCTAGAATCTGTACACATCCTCCATTCTTCATTCTTCTTTGGTGCTAATACCGCTGGTACAGCATAGGGACTCAGACTCTCACGGATCAATCCTTTCTGTATCAGTTCATGTACTTGTCTGTTCAACTCCTCACTTTCTGGAGGTGTCGTTCTTTGTGCTGCCTTATTCGACAAACTTGCTCCTGGGATCAAGTCCATCTGATGACTGATCTTCCTGACTGGTGGTAATCCATCAGGCATGTTATCGGATACAATATCCTGAAACTCATTCAACAAATCTGCAACTTCTACAGGAACATCTTCTACTTCCTCTTTACCAGCTTTTAGAATTAAAGCAAAACATACATGTTCATGCCTCATACCATCTAGGAAATTTCTTCCATCAACAAAAGTTATCCTTGCATTACCACATACCTTTACTTCAGTCTCCTTCAATGGTTTTAGCTTATGTCGCACTCCATCCTTTGTCAGGGAATAGGTATTCGCATGACCATCATGTACAACACATCTGTCAAACTGCCATGGTCTACCCAACAGCATATGACATGCATCCATAGATATGATATCACACAATACCTCATCTTAGTATCCGCCAATCTTGAACTTCACCAGGCATTGTTCATTGACCATGACCTTGTGGTCATCCTGTACCCAGGCAATCCGATATGGATGTGGGTGTTTCTGTCTCTTGAGCTTCAACTTTGTCACCATCTCTTCTGACACTAAATTGTCAGTGCTTCCACTATCAATAATCACATCACAACATTTACCTTCACACTTGCACTTGGTGTGAAATAGGCTCCTCCTTTGCTCAGGTTCATTCTCACCACTCAACAGGACTCTTCTGTTAATCAACGTTTCTCCTCTTTCAGCATCTTCAAAATTTGATGATCTGACATTTTCATCTACATGTGCAACTCTGGCCTGAGCTTCATTTCTCCTGTCTATTCTACCTTGGCGCTGAGAACATTCAAATGCCCTATGACCTTCTTCTCCACAGTGAAAACATGTTCCACGAAAGCCACCTCTTCCAGATCCTTGTCCTCTTCCTCTTCCTCTTTGATTTTTATTATTCTGATCCTGGAAGGGATTGGAATTATTTCCTCGCTGATTCTGATTACTACTGGCCTCATCTTTCTTTTTCGGATCTTCATTTCGGCCACCATATGACCGTCCACCAGATCGTCCATCGCGACCTCTTCCGTTTTGTCTGCTCTCAAACTTCTTATTCAGCTTTTCCTCTACTTTTAGGGCAAACTGGTATGCCTCTTCAATATTGTTCATTTGAACCAGATTCAGCTCCTCCTGAATGCTTGGCCTTAACCCATTAAGGTATCAGACAACTTTCTTCTTATCAGCTTCTGCATGGCCTGTTCTGATGAGAAGTTGATAGAACTCCTTTGTATACTCCTGAATAGATCTTCCTGCTTGCTTCAAACTCTGCATTTTCTTCAGTAGGTCAAGCTCATAATCAACAGGAATGAACTGTCACTTCAATTTATCCACCATCCGATCCCATCTCATGATTTTCTCCTTTCCCCTTCTATTTCACTCCAACTGAATCTCTTGCCACCATATCTTCGCATGACCTTTCAGTCTGGCCTTCGCAAATTTGACCCTATCAGGATCCTCAACATCTTCATACTCAAAATATTTCTCACATTCATTGATCCAGTCGATCAATTCTTCTAGGTTAAGATTTTCAGAAAATGTAGGAACCTCAATCTTAGGTCTTTTTCCAATCTTAGAAATGGCCCGAAAAAGTCTTTCTTCCTCCTGGTTCACAATTTTGACTTCTCCTTCTTGATATTCTTCTTCAGCTTCATCCTCGCTTTCATCTCTGACATTAAGATTCATTTCTCTATGAATCTCTTCTTGCAATGCTCGCACTTGTCTCTGCAGTGCCCTAACCTCAGGTGTTACAACACTAGCTCTTCCGCCATGTTCCCTTCGTGGAAGCATTTTTGTGATGCGCGTTGAAACCCTAACCACGGTCCTGGTGCAAACTACCTCACAGTCAGCGATCTGTTTACACACTCAGGAACTCCTGCTCTGATACCACTTTGTGAAGGGTGCTCCCCTTAATACCACAAACACATAACAGAAATAGAGAAACAACAACAATATGCAAGAACAGAAAATTGGCTTCTTATTATCTCTACAAATGTGGAATTACAAACTTTCAGAATTACAATATGCAAAGCCACATGTGCATTCCCTTACAATATTCTGTAGGATAGAGCCTCGAACTATTACCCAGATCTACTACCCAGAACTATTCTGAACTGCCTAAGACAATAATACAGCCTTCCTTATAGAGGTAATTTTTCACCACTTGGGAAGGTTCCAAAATTTTAGCCAATAAGGCCGACCAAACTTAGAATTATTTTATTTTACATTTTATTACATCCTAGTCGGCTCAAGATAACCTTTGAAACTCGAACAAAAATTTTGAAGAAAATTATTTTCTACCATTTCAGGTGGCCCAACTTCTGAAGACCATAAGTCATCACCAGTTGACCCGATCGGCTATTATAACCCCATTTCAGAAATGCCACGAAGCGCTCTACAGGCTTGACCATTGCAAGCACTCATCACTCAAATTTTTGACCTCATCCAGGGCCTCTAAAGCCTTCAAAATTAAGTTCAAAATTTCTGTACCCTACTGCTAATACCAAAAATCTTCAATATCTTCCAATATACACTTGATCTGGCAATGAAACTTTACTGGTAGACTTATATGACCAAAATGAACCTCCAAGAAAGAAATCAGATCATTCTGAACACATACAAAAATTACCAAAAATAGTAACCTTCCATAAATTGTAGCTCTGCACAAAATAGCCCTTATTGAATATAAAAATAGAAATATTTTTTTTGGGTGATGCAAGATTGCTCTTACACCCAGGATGCTCCTGCATCAAAAGGTCATATGTAGACCGCGCAAGGGTTGCATCCGACTGACTCACAGAAAGAAACAAAAAAACCAAGAAGACCTTGCCTCAACCAATGTCCCCCATCGTAGCGCACCATACTATAAATGATCATGGTGATCTTGACGAGAGAAGTAAGATGAGAGCACTGAGTAAGCTGAAAAATCAAAGAAAGCACAAAAATTAAAATGATAACACTCAAAAGTCATCATTTTCCAAAAGAGATCGATCGAATGTGGATTATGGGATTAGGTCAGACAAGAGAAAAGATGCATCCTACAAGGACCTGGTTGGTGGGATTAGCAGCAGCTAAATTGGTAATTGGCAAAAAGATGACTCTTGGATAATCACAGTGACTAGGAATGCTTTGCTAAGGAAGTGGCTTGGATTGCAATTGCGATAGGTCACGTACTTAAGATCAAAGTATTATCAGAGAACCAAGAAGATATGTACAAAGGAGCCAAGGAACGAGGACACTATATACAACCAGATATTCTACAAAAGCTCAGGTAATCAGGATAGGTCAAAGAGTGACAAGTATGTACATAGATCAATATTTCAAGGATAGGACATGCATTGGTATATACAGGAAGCTCAAGACATAGGATAACAATTCTCTTTTGTTGACGCAATGGGAAGAACACCTTGGGAATAGGGTGAATGAAATGAAGAAATGATGGGATGATAGGGTTGATAGGTGGTGGAAAGTGGGTGTGATAGAAAAATAGGAGTTTGATAGATAATGATACGGTCCTCTATGTGTGGCATCTGTTTCTAGGTTTTCACCAACATACTTGTCCAAGGCACTTGAGTGCAAAGTTTTCACCATTGGATGATTATTTTTCTTTACTTTTTTCATTGATTTTTTATTTCTTTGTATTTTTTTCTGAGTTTTTTTTTTCAATTTATGGATTTTCTAAATATATAGGATATGGTTCAGGCATAAAACCTCTTCAGATGTATGATGTTGATAGGATCATTCAGGGGCTCCCCTTCTAGTGTGGACAATTGATAGGCTCCAGATCCAAAATAGATTGTTACAATGTAGGAACCTTGCCAGGTAGGTTCAAACTTTCCCTTCTCGTGATTGGCTTGTACCTTATGCTTTTATTTTAGGACCATGTCTCCCACCTGGAATTTATGAGGGTGAACCTTTTTGTTGAAGCTTCATTTGAGATGGTTTTGGTACACAATCAGGTGATCATAGGTCTGCTGCCTCTTCTTGTCTAACATGTCTAGCTAGGTAAGGTGTTCCACGCAATAGTCTTCATCTGTGGTGTAGTTCTTCATGGACATGCACAGTGAAGGGATTTTGACCTTAATTGGTAGGACAACTTCAGCACCATATACTAGGGAGTATGGGGTGGTGCCTGTGGGTGTACGGAATAAAGTGTGATAGGCCTAGAGGGCGGGATTGATTTACAAATGCTAGTCATAGCCAAAATCATTGACAAATTTTTGCAAGCTTTCTAGCATGGTTTTGTTAGTTGCCTCAGCTTGACCATTTCCTTGAGGGAAATATGGGCTAGAAAAGTGCTAATGGATACGGAATCGGGAACATAGATCTTTGACA
This sequence comes from Chamaecyparis obtusa, assembly GCA_027943335.1. Classification (NCBI taxonomy): domain Eukaryota; kingdom Viridiplantae; phylum Streptophyta; class Pinopsida; order Cupressales; family Cupressaceae; genus Chamaecyparis; species Chamaecyparis obtusa. The sequence goes on from BSBK01006462.1 coordinate 293,343, forward strand.
TGTTGGTTCTTGAATGGCATGCCATGATTCGTGAAGATGGTGGAGGGGATGCCGAAGTGGAAAATGATGTGATAGAGGATGAATCTGGATATCTGGACACTTGTAGTTAGGTTGAGAGGAATTGCTTCAACCCACTTTGTAAAATATTCAATGGCTGTTATGATGTATGTGTGTCCATCAGAGGAATGGGGGCTGATTATGCCAATGAGCTTGAAACCCCAACACGAAAAAGGCCAAGGGGGCACAATTGACTAAAAATCTTGTGCTAGAACATGAATTAGATTGGCATATTCTTGACAAGGTAAGAATTTCTTTACAAATTCAAAGGCGTCATGTTCTGTTGTCGGCCAATAATACCCAACTCTAAGTAGCTTCTTTTCTAGGACCATGCCACTCATGTGGGCACTGCAAATTCCAACGCGGACCTCTTGTAAAGCCAAGATGACTTCACTCGAGTCTAGACACCGAGAGAGGATTTTTTTTTACCCACGATGATATAAGGTGTTAGCTACAAGATTGTAGTGGGAAGCTCTACGAATAAGCTTCTGGCGTTGAGTGCTGGTTAGATGGGGATATGATACCATTCTTTAGATAAGTGGTAATGTCATGGTACCATGAGGACTGAGGACCAACCAAAATGCATACCATTTCAGAGTTAGCATTCTTGTAATCTAGAAATTCATATTGCATCGTGTCTCGAGGGATTTCTAACAATGATTCTGTTAGGAACAATCCCAAGAGATAACTCAGAGGGGGGGGTGAATCAGTTAACTACAAGATTCAATTCTTTATCCAATTAAGTACAAGATAACATTAAGCATAAACATAATATGAGAACACTTAACACAACACCACAATTTTGGTTATGGGGAAATCCAAATAGGTAAAAACCTCGATGGGAATTAGCACCCACTATGAACTGCAGTAGAGTTTAATGATCCATGTTAGAAGATCTTGCAACCCTATTAGGATTTGATCTTTACAATGCATTAAGTATAGTGACTTGGTCAAAGGTTGGACCCTATTAGGAGTCTTTTACAATTAACCCTGTTAGGGGTGAGGACACACTGTCCAAAAGCACACTGCTCAAAGGGGTGAAGGCTACAACCTTCTATTTAATAGATACACAATATATCTGGATCTTGGTGAACTACAAGTTAGACCTGCTGTCTAGATCAATTCCAATGAATAGAATACACTCTCTTCTTTGTCATATAGACCTTCTGATGATGGCTCAATACTTCGCACCTTCTGCTATGCTCTTGTCTTTTCAACTATCTGCCATACTTAGCAATCTCAAATGACTGCCTATAAATATCTTCCTCTAAATGATATAATCAAGTTGGTCTATTAGAACCATCTTAAAATCATATTAGAGAAACATTAAAACTCTCCAATAACATCTCAGTCGTCTATACTAAGAACATAATACAAAATGGGACCGCCCAACTCAATATGAGTAGACGCGTCGCTTTACACTGTCGACTCCACCAAATTAACTGACACTTTCTTCTCATGCTGAACTACATCATGCACTCTTAACCAAACATTCTTAACTCTTCTCCAAACACTAATCCAAGCACGGATATCAAAATTATAAGCGCAACTACTACAACAATAAAAACAATGTCAGCTCCATCTGATAAACTCAGGAAACTGTAACTGAGTACTGGAAATTTCATAACTCAACCTGTACTGCATATCTGAATTTGCATCCATGAACATAGCATCATACACATGTCTACAACATGAATATAAATTCACAAGGCTTCATTACAAGCATATTGTAAATCACATACATAACTCTTCCTAGGACCTGTCAAGAACACTCATTGATACAGACAACTGTATTACTATCTTCAATCAGAATCAACCTCTGCGTCTATGATATCATGCTGATAACATATCTAGGAAACATATACTCAAGGCTCTCTCCATCAGGCTTCCACATATGTTTCTTACCATATATTGTCATCAATGATAAACATACAGTCAACACTCTAGCTTGCTAAAAAATCTCCAACAATCTCCCCCTTTGGCATTGATGGCAACATATGGAATGAAAAACATCACCAATCCAAATGTACAATTATTTTATAATATTCTCCATTTCCTTAAAAAAACTCCACCAAGAGTGAATCCTCCATCTCTTACTATTTTGTTTCTTCTTGCTAAATACTTACTCCCCCTTTCTACAATTCTTTTATAACATTCTCCATTTCCTCCACAAAACTCCTCCATACTTCATACTCCTCAACTGTATATACTCTCTATTTTGTATTGTTTTTCATGACTACATACCCCCCCTTTGACATCAATGGAAAAGGGCACCAAACAATTAAGCATCGGTACTAATCCTGAAGTAGAGTAGTCAACCATTCATCAGTCATTGAGGATTGATGCACTCCTGTAAACCCTAATCAGATTCAGGGAAGATAATTACTCCCACCTTCTCCCTGAGATAATCAAAAGTATCTTTGGATAAAAGCTTTGTGAATATGTCTACTAGCTATTCTTTTGTACTCACATAGTCCAACTTTACTTCTTTCTCTGTCACTTTCTCGGAATGATATTTTATCTCAATGTGTTTTGTCTTTCCACGCATCACATGCTTCTTTGACATACTGATAGTGCTAGTGTTATCACAATGAATAACAATGAGATAATCAATCTGAATACCAAAATATTTTATCATCTTCTTGATCCACACAATTGTAGAGAAATTTAATGCTGCTGCTACATACTCTGCTTCTGTTGTTGACTGAGAAATACAATTTTTTTTCTTACTTATCCAAGTGACAAGTCTATCTCCAAGGAATACTGCTCCTCCTAAGGTACTCTTTCTATCATCAAAGCATCCTTCCCAATCTACATCTGTATACACATGAAAGTTTATATTCTCCGAACTAGGATACCATAAACCATAGTCTATAGTTCCTTTCAAATATCTAAATATCCTCTTTACTACCATAAGATGAATTTATTTAGGATCTGCTACAAATCTTCCAATATGCCAACTACATTAGAAACATCAGGTCTAGATTGAGTATGATAGATTAGTTTACCAATCATAGACTTATACAAGGTCATGTCTACTGCTATTGAATCATCTTCTTTTGAAAGCTTGCATCCTGTTATCATAGGGGTACTTACTAGCTTGCAATCATCCATCTTGAACTTCTTCAATATCTCTTTCACATACTTAGTCTGATTAATGAATATACCTTTGTCTATTTGCTACACATTTAGTCCCAAAAAGTACTTGATAGGTCCAATCATGCTCATTTCAAATTCACTCTGCATCTCCTTAGCAAATTCTGCACTAAGCCTGTCATTACCACCAAAGATAATGTCATAAACAAATATAGCAACAAACAATAATCCATCACGTGTCTCTCTTATGAATAAGCTATAATCTGCTACTCCTTTCTTGAATCCAATCTCTGTCAAGTATCCATCAAGTCTTTCATACCATGCTCTAGGGGCTTGCTTAAGTCCATAGAGGGCTTTCTTCAATCTGCATACCATATCAGGTCTATCTGATAAAGTAAATCTTTCAAGCTGCTCTATGTAGACTTCTTCCTTCAACTCTCCATTCAAGAATGCTTACTTGACATCCATCTGATATACTTTGAAGTTCTTTAATGTAGCATAGAATAAAAATAACTTTATGGCTTCCAATCTACTTACAGGCTAAAATGTATCAGAATAATCTATTCCTTCTCTTTGCGCATATCCTTTTCATACTAGTCTTTCTTTGTTTCTTACTACTATACCATCTTCATTCATCTTATTTCTGAATATCCACTTTGTTCCAATCACATTCTTATCACTAGGCCTAGGGACCAATTCCCTTGTGTCATTCTTGATTATTTGATCTATCTCTTCTTTCATTACTTCATGCCAATTTGAATCATTACATGCATCTTCAACACTCAAAGGTTCAATTTGTGAAAGTAAACATATCGCTTCATCAGCTATGGAACTCTTTTCTTTTGATTTTTTCATGACTTTTCTGTTCTGATCTCCAATGATATCTTCCTTTGAATGATATCTAGATGTGAATTTAAGAACATTAGGTGTGACTCTCTCATCTATCTTTTGTGATTCTTCTTCACTTGTTTCAGGGTCATTGAATAATACATCAATGCTGTCAAACATTTCATCAACAATTGTTTCTATACTGGTAGGTCTAGGTTCTTCTTCAATAATAGGTGCATAATCATGATATCTTTCTTGAATCATAAACTTCTCATCAATCTTAACATGAGCACTTTCAATGATCTTCTTCAATCTTAAGTTAAAACATCTATAGGCTTTTCTTTTAGTAGAGTAACCAAGAAAAATACCTTCATCACTTGCATCAAACTTGCCAATAGCTTCATCTCTTTTGATTTAGCAATTGCTTACAAAGATTCTAAAGTATTTTACTATAGGTACATTTCCAAACCATAGCTCATAAGGTGTCTTTTCTGTGCCTGGCCTCAATTGAATTTTATTGATAGTATAGAGTGCAGTATTGACCGCTTCTCTCCAATAGGTGTGTGCGAAATTTCCTTCAATCATGATGGTGCATACTGTATCTAGTATGATCCTATTCCTTCTTTCTACAATTCCATTCTATTGAGGGGTTCTAGGTGCACTTAGCTATCTCTTTATCCCATGTTCTTCGCAGTACTCATAAAATTTGTCAAAGATGAATTCTCCTCCAAATGTACAAATCTATCTTTGTCTCCTATCATGTGATATGAACAACCATTGTCTTCTTGTGAAATCAATGTTAATTCTTGTGCTTTCTTTTCATCTTCAAGGTCCATTTCATGAAACATTTTCTCCATATCTTCAAGAGAAATGAATCCAATTTCATCTTTTGCTAAATCTTCATTTGATATGCCATCACCAACATAGTAACATTCTTTTGTATACTTAGGCTTGTAATTAGTTTTGAAATTCTTGACTCTTGTAGGACACTTAGAAGCAAAGTGACCAATCTTGTTACATGAAAAGCATTTGAAAGGTAACTGACCTCATATTTTCCTTTTCCTTTCCTTTCTTTCTTAGCAATTATAGCAATGAAATTATCTAGTGCTTTCTCTTCATCATCATCATCAAAATTACCAAAAGTATTCAAGGATTTCTTACCATAGACTGAGGCTTTGAAGGATGTCTCACTTTTAGGCTCTATCTTCAAATTGAGCTCTTGAATGCTAAAATATTGCTGATTAAGGTCTCCCTTTTGATGTCTTTTGAAAATTGCATAGTCTCATCTAGGATGTTTATCTTGTTCTCATATTTTGGTGTCAAAGTACCCATCAACTTATCCCTTATGTTTTCTTCAAAAATTTCTCCACCATTGTTTCTGATTCCTGCAACTACATTAATCTTTTGATTATAGGCTCTAATGTTCTCTTTAGGTAGCATCTGCAATGTATTGTACTTCTTCTTCCATGTCTTTCTATGTGCATTCTTGGCTTGGATATCTCCTTCAAATATGTCTTCTAGATACTTCCATATCTTGTAGGCTTTGTCTCCTTTCTTGATCTCTAAAAACTCACTGTCAAAAAAGGTGCTAATAAGGGCTTCTTTGGCAATAGAATTTTGAGTGAAAATCTCCTTTTGCTTAAGAGTTTCATCTTCCTTGAAAAGATCTGATAAGTAAGGATTCTTAACTTCTTTAGTAGCTCCTTCAAAAATCTCAAAGGCAATGCACTGCAAATGTGTCATCATTTTGTTCTTCCAGTCTAGATAGTTCTCTCCATCAAACTTAGGACTTTATTTTCTAAAGAATTCCATTTAATCAACCTCAAGCTATTAAAATTTCTCTCTAAGGCACTTGGCTCTGATACCAATTGTTAGGAATAGTCCCAAGAGATAACTGAGAAGGGGGGAGGGGGGGGGGGTGAATCAGTTAACTACAAGATTCAATTCTTTATCCAATTAAGTATTGGAGAACATTAAGCATAAACACAATATGAGAACACTTAAAAAAACACCACAATTTTGGTTATGGGGAAACCCAAATAGGTAAAAACCCCAGTGGGAATTAGCACCCACTATGAACTACACTAGAGTATAATGATCCATGTTAGAAGATCTTGCAACCTTGTTAGGATTTGATCTTTACAATGGATTAAGTACAGTGACTTGGTCAAATGTTAGACCCTGTTAGGAGTCTTTTACAATTAACCCTATTAGGGGTGAGGACACACTATCCAGGAGCACACTGCTCAAAGAGGTGAAGGCTACAACCTTCTATTTAATAGATACACACTATATCTGGAACTTGGTGAACTGTGAGTTAAACCTTCTATCTAGATTAGTTAAAATGAATATCATACACTGTCTTCTTTGTCACATAGACCTTCTACTGATGGCCCAATACTTTGCACCTTCTGCTCTTCTCTTGTCTTTTCAACTATCTTCCATACTTAGCAATCACAAATGACTGCCTATAAATATCTTCCTATAAATGATATAATCAAGTCAGCCTATTAGAACCATCTTGAAATCATATTAGAGAAACAATAAAACTCTCCAATAACATCTTAGTCAACTATACTAAGCACACAATACAAAATGGGACCGCCCAACTCAATATGAGTAGACGTGTCGCTTCACACTATCGGCTCCAAAAAATTAACTGACACTTTCTTCTCATACTAAATTATGTCATGCAATCTTAACCAAACATTCTTAACTCTTCTCCAAACACTAATCCAAGCAAGCATATCAAAATGATAGGCATAACTACTACAACAATAAAAATAATGTCAGCTCCATCTGATAGACTCAAGAAACTGTAACTGACTACTGAAAACTTCATAACTCAACCTGTAACACATATTTGAATCCACGTCCATGAACATAGCATCATACACATGTCTAAAACATAAATATAAATGTGCAAGGCTTCATTATAACCATACTATAAATCACATACATAACTCTTCCTGGGACCTGTGAGGAACACATACTGATATAGACAATTGTATTACTGTCTTCACTTAGAATCAACCTCTACGTCTATGATATCATGCTGATAAAATATCTAGGAAACATATACTCAAGGCTCTCTATATCAGGCTTCCATGCATGCTGCTTACCATATGTTGTCATCAATGACAAACATACAGTCAACACTCTGGCTTGATATAAAATCTCCAATAGATTCGATAGTGGCCATTACATGAGCTACCTAGTTCTGAAGTCTTGGCACTTGTGTGAACTGTATGGTGATGAAATGTTCTTTTAACTTATCAACAAGATCTTTGTAGGGAAGTAGCTTGTTGTCTTTGGTTTGAAATTCATCAAGGACTTGTTTGATGATCAATTGAGAGTCTCCAAACACTTGTAATTCTAGGATGTTCCCCTGAATGGCTATTCTGAGACCTGCGATGAGGGCTTCATACTCTACAATGTTATTTGTGCACTGGAACCCCATTTTGAAGGACTTGGGGATATAGGCTCCTTGAGGGGTCACAAAAATTAGCCCTACCCCTAATCTATGTGATGTATACGATCTGTCAAAGTATAGCTTCCACAGGGGTTTTTCTTTGACCATGCATAGATGCTCATCTAGGAATTCCATCACTAGCAGGTATGCATCGACTAAAGGTGCTTCATCAAGTTGATCAGAAATGACTTTCCATTTGATAGCTTTTTGATTGACATATTGGATGTCAAATTCACTGAGGAGAATTACCCATTTCGCCATCCGGCCTACGAGTGTCGTTCTTGAGAGCAGGTACTTAAGGGGATCGAACTTTGGGACTAACTTTACCGTGTGGTTGAGCATATAATGGTGAATCTTTTGGGTGGAGGAGACCACCACTAAGCATGCTTTTTCCATAGGGGAGTAATTCAGCTCATAGCCTACCAGTGGATGGTTGATGTGGTAAATAGCTCTCTCCTTTCCATTATCATCAAGCTATGCTAGGAGTGCCTCTAGTGCCATTGTGGTTGATGATATGTACAAAATGAGGGGTCAGCATGACATTGGTGGTACAAGAATAGGCAAATTTTCTAGGTACTCTTTGAGATTTTCAAAACCACGCTGACAAATTGGGTCCCATTTGAAAGTGGTATCCTTGCGCAACAAGTGTGTGAATGGATGGAACTTGTCTACCAGTTGAGAGATGAACCTTTAGACTAACTGTAGCTTTCATTGTAGGCTTCTTAATTGCTTGAGCATTCTGGGAGGAGGCATTTCTATTATGGATTTCACCTTCTTTGGGTCGATCTCTATGCCTTTCCTTGATACAACAAAACCTAGAAGCTTTCCTGATGTGACACCAAAGACACATTTCTTCAGATTCAGTTTCAGTCCATATTGATGCAAATGATCAAACACACACTTGAGGATATTGAGGTGTTCGATTCATGTCCTTGATTTGGTGAGGATGTCATCTACATAGTCCTCAAGGATCTTATGGATCATGTCATGGAAAATTTTGGTCATTGCTTATTGGTACGTAGCTCCTACATTCTTTAGTCCAAAAGGCATCATGTTATAACAGAAAGTGCCCTAGGACATTGTGAATATTGTTTTGTGCTAATCTTCTTCTACTATCCTGATTTGATTGTACCTTGAGAAGCCATCCATGAGTGATAGCATCTCGTGGCCTGCTATAAGATCCACGATCATATCAATGTTGGGTAGTGGGAAGTCATCCTTGGGACATGCCTTGTTCAAATATTTGAAGTTTGTGCAAATTATAATCTCTCTAAAGGGCTTAGTGACTGGTACCATATTTAAGATCCAATTTGAGTAGTCTATGGCCCTGATGATCTTGGCTTATAAGAGATTTTCTAACTCTGCCTTTACCAGAAGGACCACTTTTGGGTGCATTTTTTAGAGTTTATGTTTAACTGGTTTGGTAGTTGGATCTATAGTGAGATGATGTATGACAAGCTTTGGATCAAGCCCTAGCATATGTGCATAGGACCACACAAAATTGATTGTGGCCTCTTTGAGGAGTGTGGTGAAGTCTTTCTCTTTAGCCTCAAATAGTGATGCTGCAATGTAGGTGATCATTGGATACTCCTCTATTCTAAGGTTGACAGGCTTGGTGTCTTCAATGATGATGGGGGACTACTCAGGCCTATAGTCCTAGATGGGGGGAAGAGGCAAATATTCATCCTCTGGAATCTCAAAGAGGTTTTCACTAGAGGATATGCCTTTTATTTTTACTATTTTGGAATTGGTATGTGCCCCGAGGGGGTTTTCACATAAGGACCCTTTATTTTCTTTTTGATTTTTAATTTTGCAGTTGAAGACCTCCTCTTCCTCAAAATATCCCTCAGGGTTGAGCTAATAGAAGCACATTGATTCTTGACCCTAGTTGAACTGCTAATCTGTGGCTCCCATGAATTTTAGGAGTGTTTCCTCGCTGTGGAATGTATTGATATGTACTATGCTTGGTTGATCCCTATCTATTAGATTAGGGTAAAGGAGTGGAAGGTCAATGAGGTTGATAGCGAGTTGGCAGAGGACATAATTGCCCAAGAAATTTTCATCACAAAAAATACAACAAGGGAATGCAAACCTCAAACCCAAAAAGCCTCTAAAGTGTAGAGGATTTTTCCAAGATGGAGAGATGTGTTCTCAATGGATACTTTTCTCAAGCTTCAATGGTGGAAGGATTTTGGCATTATGGGGGTATGAATGTGGTTTTTGTTCTTCAAAATGACATGGTAATTTTTCTCAAATGGTGAATGATTTGTGAGGAGATGAGGGTTTAATTTATAGGCAAGAGGAGGGATGAATGGATAGTCAAGATGCAAACCTGAGGAAGGGTCAAGATGCATTTGAGAGAGAGCACATGGAATGTGCTTTCTTGAATGCACCTCCTTGTGATAAGTGTTACAATGGGAGTGGTTGGAAGGAGTGGGGGAATGTGACCATCTTGGGAGATGTGTGAGGGGACAAGTGTGTAAGAGGAAGATGGAGTATGTAAGAGATGTGTAAGAGCATTTAAGGTTGACATGAGGTGAGAGAATTGGGGGATATGAGGATGTGACATGGGAGTTAACTTAGGTTGGATTAAGATTTCTTAATCTATGGATTATGATTGTGAAAATGCTTAGGAGGTTATTAGGCTTAGATTAGAGGGCAAGTGGGAGTATTAGGAGGATGTGATGGGAGGAGAGAGAATGAGTGGAGGGTTGGATTAGCTAATCATGGGTCTTTAGCTAATTAAGGATAATTAGCATGTGTGAATGGGTTGGGTTGAGTATGATCTCCATGTTAGAATTTTGGGATGAGTTTGGTTAAGGGTTAAGATTAGGAGCCATGTGCTTAAATTGGATTAAATGCTTTATTTAAATCCATGTGGGAGGAACATAAGGGTTTATGAATTAATTTAAATAAATATATGTATCCATTTAAATTAATAGAGGAATGGGGATTTAATCAATCATAAGACTACGGGTTTGTCATTTAGATAATTAATTGGGCTATAATTAATTAATTAGGGGATGACATAAATTAATTAAATAAATAATATTTAATTAATAAAATGCCCTAGAAGAGAACTAAATAGGATTACTTAATTGCATAATTAGATCTAGGTGTTTACAACACACACGTGCACACACACACACACACATGTATACAACTCTGTTTAATCATATTAAGGAAGACGTGACATCTTCTATTTTACCAAAAATGTATGCACATTTGGAAGAAGAAATTATTTTAACATCTATGAGGTTATAGATAGTCTATGGGACAAACCATCTCACAAATTGGTTTCTGTATTTTGGTTTTTTTCTTATGAAACTTGATAATGAGAGTGCTCCCAACTGTTTCACTATCCCCTCCTTGAATAGGTCAACCCAAGAGTTAGCTATCAAGATATTTACATAACTGAACCTACTATCCTTGAAGACATCACATGCTAAAATGAAATGTTTTTCTATTTCCATTTTTTTGGAAGTGCAAAAAATACACACCCTTTCTTCTCAAGCTTCTTTTGATTTTTTCCAACATCTGGATTTACAACAAAGTTAAAATAGTTACTCCTTAATTATGCAATGCAACTATTCAAGTGCATATGAACTACTACAGAGCAAAACTAAAAATTTGCATACAACTTAATTCTTCTATTCAACAAAGAAAGGAAGAAAGGAATGAGACTCTGTCTCTATACATCTGATTACAATTTTTTTTCAAATCATTTACATTTAAATTTGAATCTCCTCATAGATTCAGACCTTCCAAAAAATACCACTCTCTCTTATTGGTCCTAACAGACCCTGCAACAACATGAAAGAAAACCCCAAACAAAACTCTCAGCCCCAAACACTTAAGAACTTCTCCCCCTTTCTAGAATGAAACTATGTTTCCTTTAACTAAACTTTCCCCGATGTTACCTCCTTATATATATGCATTAAATGAAATCCCACATGCACAAATATGCTCTTATAATTTCATAAAAGAAATTCAAAAATTAGGTCCTTACGGGAGGACTCCACTACCGATCACCATCATTAAGAATCAACAAAAAATTAAATTTGAGAGAAGAATCTTTCCCACATGGATGTCCTGCATTGTATTTGGAAGAAGAAGAAATTATTTTAATATCTATGAGGTTAAAGATAGCCTATGGGACAGATTGTCTCACAAATTGTTTTCTGTATTTTGTTCTTTTTCTTATACGACTTGATGATGAGCTTGCCTCCAACTGCTCTATTGTCCCCTCGTTGAATATATCAACCCAAGAGTTAGTTGTCAAGATAGTCGAGGAGCATCTCGGGTTGTTGGCAATTCTGTATCACCAAAAACATTTTAGAGTTATTAGACATGCTTGATAGCTTCTTTTTGGCTCTAAGTGATGTATTCTTGTTTCCACTAATAGGGATCAGTTGCTTCTTAGTTTGGTCGTTCATCAAGTTGGTTTAGTTCATTCACCGAGTTGGAACGGTTGTTCACCGAGTCAGTTTTGGTTGCTCGACAGTCTTTCTCACTGAGTGGTTTATTTTAGATTTTTGTTGAGGCTAACTTGTGCATTTAATTTTGGTTGTGGAGTTAATGGTGGAGTTAATGGTTGCATCGATCATTGGGAAGTGTGTGGATCTAGATCTAGGTCATCCCTTCCTCCAATGTTGGATCTTTGGAGCTGACCTGTTTAGTAGCCTCTTGTATAAATAAAGTAATAAGTTATAGATCTTAGGTAGGGAGGAAATAGTTTTTTGGAAAAAGATAGAATATGGATGTTTGGTAGATCCTCACATGTATGAGGACTATTTGTAATTGAATTATATTGTACTGGTCATAATTGGGAAGGCCTTACAACCTGACATGTATGAAGTTTGTGATGAATAATATATGAATTTTTTTGCATCCTCTCTCTCTCTCCCTCTTTGTGTCATTGCTTCCAAATGTTGTATCTGCAAGGAGGTTGGTAGTTGGGTATGCATTTGATCCCTTCTCTGTCCTCTCTTGCATCAGGTGGTATTAGAGCGAGGTTAGATTTGGTCCCTTCTTGTAAGCCCTAGTTGGTATCTTATTGTGGGGTGGTAGATTATGATCTGACCTACAATTACAAAGAGTTTCAAGATGGTTCATGGAATGTGAGATGCAGATATAGGCTTAGCTGATATGATAAGAAAAATTTCTGCTAGGTTAGAAGCTATTGAGACAACCCATCGCAGAGGAATACATCTTGATGATGTTAGTGATGAAGAATCCAAAGATGAATAAGGTGAAGCAAAACCTACACTTGTGATGTATAAAGGTGAAGAAAGAATTTTGAAGACATTAACAAATTTGAGGGTGACACCACATTTCAATCCTCTTGAATACAGTGGAAGGCTTGATTCAGATGAGTTGATTGATTGGATAACTAGGATGGAAAATTATTTTGAATATGAAAATGTTTCTGAAGAAAAGAAGGTGAAAATTGCAAGTACAAAATTGAAAAGCCATGCATCCTTATGGTGGGAGCATCTACAATTAGATAGAAAAATAAAAGGCAAAGACAAAATCAAGGTATGGAAAAAGATGGTGAACAAATTGAAAGGCAAGTTTCTACCTTGTGATTGTCAGATTAACCTAGTTAGGTGAATGCAAAGTTTGAGGCAAAGAGATAGCTTGGTAAAAGATTATACTGAGAAATTCTATAAATTGGACATGAGATTTGAACATGTTGAGGATGAGGTAGAAATAATTGTTAGATACCTGAATGGGTTAAGAGTTTCTATTCATGAGGAAATCAGTTTGGTTAAGTTGGAAAGTATTGAAGAAGCTTATCCATTTTCTCTGAAAGATGAGGATAAATTGAATAAAAGACACAAGAAAAGACAAAGAGGAAGAGGTGGTAGATTCCATAGAGGAAGAGGTAGATCTTATGGTGAAAATAGTAGATCTGATTAGGAAAAAATAAATCAAGATAAAGGCAAGATCGAGTGGAAAGGTGAAAGTTCTTCTAGAGGAAGAGGCAGTAACTACCAAGGTGGCTATGGCAGAGGTGGATTCTGAGGAACTTGTTACAATTGTGGAGGACAAGAACATAAATCATTTGAGTGTACACATGCAAGAAAGAAAGTCAGTAAGAGTAGAAATGCCTTGGTGCAAGAAGACTCACCAAATGAACCAGAGAAGAAAAATAACTTGATTGTTAGAAGAGCATTATGGAGTGAAATTAATAAGGAAGATCTGGTAAGGAAAAGTTTATTCAAGACCAGATGTAGAGTTGCTGACAAAGTGTGGAAGGTAATCATTGATTGTGGAAGCTTGGAGAATCTGGCATCTAAGGAAATGGTTGCAAAATTGCAGTTGGAAAGGTTGAAACACCCAAAGCCCTATCAAATTTCATCGATCAAGGATGAACATACACTATTGGTAAGTGAACAATGTTATGTGAGTTTGAAAATTGGAAAGTACTATGATAAGGTGTTATGTGATATTATGCCTATGGACTATTGTCATATTTTGTTGGGTAGACCTTGGCAATATGATAGACATGCTATATATGATAGGAGATTAGATAAATATACTATTTGAGCTGATGGGAGAATACAAATCTTGTTATTTTTTTATTATGGAATCTGTTGATGATGGTTGTACGTCTATGAAAGTTTTTTTGGGTGGAAGGAAGAAAGTTTAAGGATTTGAAGAAGAATGATGTATGTTTTGTTGTGATTTCTAACAAACTGAGTGAGAAAACAATGGATAGTGTCCCTGAAGAGGTTGGTAAATTACTCACCAAGTACAGAGAGATCAGTTATGATAATGTACCTGATATTTTACCACTGAAGAGAAGCATTGATCATTGTATGGATCTAATTTTTGGAGCTAGTTTATCAAATAAAGCACCACATGGGTTGACAACTACCAAGAATGAGGAACTTAACTGACAAATCCAATATTTTTTGCAAAAAGGTTTGATCCGAGAAAGTTTGAGTCCATGTGTAGTACCAATTGTATTAGCACCTAAGAAGAATGGAGAGTGGCCAATGTGTACTGATTCCAGAGCAATCAACAAGATAACGGTGAAATTTCAGTTTCCTATACTGAGAATGGATGACATAATGGATAGTTTGAGTGGAGCAAAGTATTTTACAAAAAATGGTTTGAAGAGTGGATATCATCATATCAAAATTAGAGAAGGTGATGAATGAAAGATTTATTTCAAGACAAGAGAAGGTTTGTATGAGTGGTTGGTTATGCCTTTTGGTTTAACTAATGCACTAAGTACTTTTATGAGATTGATGAATGAGGTTTTAAAGGAATTTTTGGTAAATTTATGATTGTTTACCTAGATGACATTTTGATATTTAGTAAGATCAGAGAGGAAAATCTGTTGCACATTAAATAGGTATTGTAGAGATTGAAAGAAGAAAAGTTGCTAATTAATTTGAAAAAGTGTTCCTTCATGAAAGAGGAGATTATATACTTGAGATTTGTGATTTCAACTGATGGTTTGAAGATAGATCCTGAGAAAGTTGAAGCTATTTTGAATTGGTCTACACTAGAAAATGCTAGTGAGGTAAGATCATAATTTCATGGTTTGGCAAGTTTTTACAAAAAAATTATTGAGAATTTCAGGGAAATTTGTAATGCTATGACTGGGACTATGAGGGGAGATACAAGTAAATTCAAGTGGACACATGGAGCTAATAAAATTTTTGAGACTTTGAAGCAAAAGGTTGTTGAATTGCCTATATTAGCTTTACCTGATTTTAATAAGGTATTTCAAGTTGAATGTGATGCAAGTGGTAGTGCAATTGGAGCTGTTTTGAGTCAAGAAGGTAAACCTTTTGCTTTATTTAGTGAGAAATTGAATGATGCTAAAATGAAATATTTTGTGTATGATCAAGAGTTATATGCCATTTTTCAAGCCCCAAAGAAATGGAGATATTATTTGATACTAGGTGAATTTGTGATGTATACTGATCACAAGGCTTTATAGTATTTGGCTAGTTAGAATAAGTTGTATCAGATAAATATGAAATGGGTTGAGTATTTGCAGAGTTATACATTTGTGATAAAATATAAGAGTGGAGTCACTAACTGAGTTGCTGATGCATTGAGTAGAAGAGGTTCTTTGATGACTGAAATGAGAATTGAAATTATTGGTTTTGATGACATGAAAGATTTGTATGAAACTAACCCTAATTTTTTTGATCCATGGAGAAAGTGCAGAGCACCTATTCAAGATCAATCGAGTACTAAATGGGAAGAATATTTCATTCAAGAAGGTATGTTGTTTAAAGGTATTTGGTTGTGTATGCTGAGAGGATCAATGAGAACTAATTTGATAAATGAGAAACATAGTAGTGGTTTGGTTGGACATTTTGGTATTGATAAAATATTGAATTTTCTTAGGGAGAGTTACTTTTGGCCACAGTTGTATAAGGATGTTCAAAATTTTGAAAGAAGTTGTGGAGTTTATCAAGTTGCAAAGGGAGTAAGTCAGAATACTGGATTGTATACACCAAAATCTATTCCTGAGAAACCTTGGATTGATATTAGTATAGATTTTGTTCTTGGCTTACCAAGGACAACAACAGGTAATGATTCTATATTGGTTGTTGTGGATAGATTTTATAAGATGACACATTTCATACCTTGTAGGAAAACATTAGATGTAGTGCATATAGCAGATGTTTTATTTAAGGAGATTGTCAGATTGCATAGATTACTGAAGAGTATCATCTCTGACTGAGACAATAAGTTTTTTGGTTATTTCTAGAAGACTATGGAAAAAGTTGGGTACTGATTTGAAGTATAGCTCTAAATTTCATCCAAAGACTGATGGATAGACATAGGTTGTAAATAAAAGTTTGGGTAATCCGTTGAGATTCTTAGTTGGAGACAAACCAAGTAATTAGGATTCTATGTTGGCACATGAAGAATTTGCATACAATAATTCAGTGAATAGGAGTACTAAGAAAACACCTTTTGAGATTGTTAATGGCACACAACCAAGAGGTATATCAGATTTGAAGAGTTCATTGCTAGAGAAGAGAAGAGAAGTGTTGAAGAAGAATTTGCTAACTTTATGAAGACATTGCATGAGAAAGTGAAACATAAGTTGGAACATAGTAATCATAAATAAAAGGATAGAGAAGATAGATCAAGAAGACATAAGGCTTTTGCAGTTGGAGATGAAGTAATGGTTCATTTGAAGAAGGAAGATTTCCTATTGGAACCTATGGTAAATTGAAGATGAAGAAATTTGGTCTCAACAAGATATTGAGAAAGTTGACAGTGGAAATGCTTATGAGATTGAGTTACCTGATGACATGGATATATAACCTATATTTAACATTGTAGATTTGTATGAGTATCATGAATCAGATGAAGAAATGATAGCACCAAATGATTATCCTAAGAAGAAAATAAAAGAAGTTGAGTAGATTTTTGAACAAAGAGTTGGTAGAAGCACAAGAGGAAAAGAGTACATGGAATATCTGGTAAAGTGGAAGAATAGGCTGCTTGAAGATAGTTCATGGATTTCACAATCTAAGTTGGATTCAGCTTAGGTTGTACTTGCTACATGATTCAAAGAATCATTTCAAAACAACCCCGAGTGTCTGATGTAAGACCATCTTGGGTTCTTGGCATTCCTGTATCACCAAAAACATGTTAGACTTATTATACATGCTCGGTAGCTTCTTTTGAGATCTCGGTGATGTATTATTGTTTCCAACAATAGGGCTTGGTTGTTGCTCAGTTCGGTCATTCACCAAGTTGGTTTAGTTCATTCACCGAGTTGGCTCGGTTGTTCACCGAGTCGGTTTTAGTTGCTTAGTAGTCTTTCTCATCAAGTGGTTTATTTTGGATTTTTGTTGAGGCCGACTTGTGTATTTAATTTTAGTCACAAAGTTAATGGTTGGATCGATCATTGGGAAGCATGTGGACCTAGATCTGGGTCATCCTTTCCTCCAATGTTGGATATTTGGAGCCGACCTATTCGGTAGCCTCTTGTATAAATAAAGTAATAAGTTGTAGATCTTAGGCAGGGATGAAGTAGTTTTTTGGAAGAAGATAGAATCTAGATGTTTGGCAGATCCTCACATGTATGAGGACTATTTGTAATTGAATTCTATTGTACTAGTTATAATTGGGAAGGCCTTACAGCTTGACATGTATGAAGTTTGTGATGAATAATATATTAAGTTTTCTACATTCTTTCTCTCCCTGTTTGTTGTTGTCACTTCTGAGTGTTGTATCTACAAGGAGTTTGGTAGTTGGGTATGCATTTGGCCCCTTCTATGTTCTTTCTTGTATCACAAGATATTTACATAATTGACCCTACTTTCCTTGAAAGCATCACACACTAAAATGAAATATTTTCTATTTTTCACTTTTTTGGAAGTGCAAAAAATACACACCCTTTCTTCCCAAGCTTCTTTTGGTTTTTTCCAATGTTAGGATTTACAACAAAGTTAAAGTAATTAATTGTTAACTGTGCAATAAAGTTTTTAGTTGTCCAAGAGATATTGGCCCCTATTACGCTTCTTGATGATAATTACTAGTGGGGTTAAATTCTTCAATATAATACTTTTTCTTTCTCCTTAACCCTTTATCCTAGGAATGCCTGTGAAACTTATCCATAAAAAAAAGCCTTTATCTCTTTACTATTTGTGGGGCAAGTAAATATCCTATTTACTAAATCATTTTTTGTTTTGCAGCACCCAAGTCTTACTTCTTTTGCACAATATGTCATTGAAGACCACTTTAGACCATTTGGTCAATTATTTTTAAATATATTATGATTTGCACCATAACAATCACCTCTATAAGAACAACCCCCACTTCATTCAACATGATATCATAAGAGACCAAATGTTTAATCTTGAACTTGTTTGTAATGAAACATTTTTTAATTTTATCAATTTCTTTCCACTGTAAATCAAGTACTATAGGCCGATAATTTACAACCATAAAGTACAACTGGAAGAAATAACATTACAAAAAGAGCTTGGATAGTTTTCCAATGCCATAGCTCTACCTTTCTACATCTATTTTGGAAAACATAAAACACTTTCCAACCCCCCAAATTTTACTGCTTTATGCAGCATTCCCAACTTAAATTTTTGTTGAAGTCAATTTCAAGGTATTTATAATCCACCACTTCTTCAAGAGTACTACCTTCAAAGTAAAACTTATGTTGGATATATATTCTTTTGTTAGAGAACCATCATTTTTGTCTTGCTAATATTGGCTTACATCCCCACCATTCTATAAAAATGCTCAAGGGAAAGTAAGTGTTCTTTCAAGCTAAGTGTAGATTTAGAAATTAGAATAAGGTCAGCCACATACAAAAGAAGCCTTATAACAAACTTGTCCAAATGGACACCATCATCATCTTGTAACTTTAGTAACTCTTCAAGTTTTTCAATATATAAACCAAAAAGTGTAGGGGAAAATGGACACCTTTTCTTGGCCCTTATATCACTACTAAAACTTTTGGAGATGCTAGGTGAAGTTCTAATTTTGACTTTAACATCCTCATACAGCCTATGAACAACTTCTCTAAGATGAATAGGGACCCCAAGTTCCTTCATCTAGTTCCAAAACTTATCTTTAAAGACCGTGTCAAAAGCTTTTTTTGAAATCTACAAAGCAACATAAGGCTTCCTCCTTTTTCTCCCAAATATTTTCAATGATTTTCCTTAAGGTTATATTGTGATCAGTTGTCAAATTATTGGGTCTTAAACCTTCTTGTCCTTTAGCACATTTATCTATTTATTTTGTCAACTTACTAATTCTATTTTCTAGCATACTTCCAAACAAATTTGCAAACAAAGAATTCATCATAACGGTCTTATAATTAGAGGGAATATTGATGTCACCACTCTTGAAAAGAGGAATTGCAAGCATAGTCATCCAATCTAAAGGGAACCTTTTCTGAATGATATTTGTTGAATTTTTTTGTAAAATGAAGTGTGAGTTTTCATACCCCACTTTAGATACTTTGTTTGAAAATCATCTAAGTCCTTTTCTTTTCCAACACCTAACTTCCCGATACCCATCTCAATCTCTTGGATAGTGAAAAGCTTAGGAGTAACATTGGTCAAGGGGGGAGGGTCAACCTTATAATCTTTCTCATAAAGATGCCTTGCATAATCAAACCGTTAAGAAGATATAATATTATTTTCCATTTATATTTTTATTAGTTGAAACTCTTTCTAAAATTTCTCAGGGTTGAATGAAGCTAGAAGTGAGTGCAGAATAGAAAAGGCATAAGGGGAGGAACATTTGGAGAAAATGGGAAGGTATCTCACCAATAGGAAATAATATGAGAGAAGATTATAATGCTTGGAGTAAGGGAACATCATATGTTGTTGATTGTTCTGTATTCCAACCTTCATCATTTTGTACTATTCATTTGTCATTCAGGATTGAAACACACAAAGATTGCTTATGCAAATTTATGATTAGATTTTTAAAATTTCTTCACATTATCTTACCTTTTGGTGCCAAAAAATTTGTTAACTATTCTTTTCCTTTTTATATTTAGTTGTATTTTTTTAACATTAAATTGTAAATTTAGTAGTATATTTTCATTTTTATTATATTTATTGGTTAAGTAAAACTTGCAAAGCTAATGTTAAAGAACTAATAATTAAAAATTTGAATATGTTAAATTGAATATTAAAATTTAAATTTGTTATAATTGCATATATGATCTTATTATTCAACATATTGAATTTACATCAATATTGAGCTTGACAAAAATATCAAATCCTAGGTGCAAAAACATGGGATTGGTCACAACAAATAATGTGGATGAGGAAGGCATTAATGAAGGTGAGATTGAAGTTGGACAAATGTTTGGGTAAAGGAAGACAATTTTGATCCAACATCCTATGGTTTCTTTCCCTTTAATGGGGATGGTACTAATGATGCTATTTTTTATAGATGATTTGGTTGAAGAGTTACCCACCTAGGCCCTTATCAAGCTAAAATTACAATATATTCTTATTTAATGGATTTTTTCTTTATATTCTTATTTAATTTTATAAGTAAATATTGTGTTTATAATTAAAATTATTTTTTAAACTTGATGCATTTATTTTTTCTTCCATGTTTTTTTATCAAGGATAAAAATAAGTTTTGAAGGGACTCAAAACCCTACTTACAAAATCTTTCCAACATGATAAACACAACTAACCAAGAGCCAACTATCATCCAGAACACAACCTTACACCAAACATAGACAAAATAGTAGCAAACACCAACAGACACAACAAAAGAACACAAAATAAACAAGAACTTTAGAATTTTCCTATAGAAATAACAACAACCCAAGATCTAGAGGCCAATGAATAACACAAGCGAGAGACAAAATGTGGATGAGAAAAAATTGTATTTACTTCAATATGCAAAATACAGAATCAACTAAATTCAATAGATAATGAATATAATGAAGATGTGCCTTCTTATACAAGTAGGGCAATAAGTGACCATGATAAGGAGGATATAACTTATCACCCACACAAGGTAAAATCATATGTCCACCAAAGGTGGATCATCCTTCATTATGCAATGAAGTATGTGCATCATGTTGAGGATGAGATCATCCTCCATTATGCAATGAAGTATGTGCATCATGTGGAGGATGATAATGTGATAATTATTGGCAAGTTGACTATACTGTTGTATATGACTACATATAGTGTTGTCATTATGGAAATGAAGTCATATAGTGTTTTTGAGTCAGCGCACCTCATTAGAAGATCAGAAAGTGGCTAAGTACAGAAGACTAAACAGTTAATAGAGCACCAGTAGTTTAGAGCATCAACGCATGTGTGTATGACCGAGTTATGGTATGCACCCTAGAAGATAAGGTGGTAAGAGTGTATTCATGCTTAGTCTATGAGTGCATGATCAGATATGCAAGTATGAAAAAGTTATAGATAGTTAAAGTTACACATCCAGTGAATGCCAGAACAGAATAGAGTATGCAGACGACTGATGGTAATTTGATTAGTGACGATGTTATTATTTTGTAAAGGCTATGCACCTATTGTAATTAGGTTATAGACATGTGTATCATCTTAAAATGGAAGCACTTCCATCTTGATAGGTTTAGTACCCTCTTTTAATACATTTATCATGATAGACATACATTTAGGATGCATTTTGCACTCATCTTCCTCATTCTAGGTGAAATTAGGGTTAGGATCCTAATGATTCTCCTTAATTCCCCTCTTTCATGTCTCTATTTTTTAGGTAGGATTTAGAAATGGATCCTCCTAGCCTTCATCATGATAACTATAGGATTTTATGTCTATCCCTGACATTCTGTCCTATTCTGGCATTAGTTCTAGGTTTCTGGACATCCCTGGGACCTCTTGACTTGGTTCTGAGTTAACTTAGGATTAGGGTTAATGTCTTAGGTCGACCCTGACTAGGTCAAGGTCTTAGGTTGACCCTAACTAGGTTAGGTTCAACCTTGACATTGACCCCTTTCTCCAAATTTTCAAGATCCTTAATTTTCGGGCTTTGAGCTCGCCATTTTGAGTTTCGGGATGGTAAATCCTTTAATTACATTTAATCTAGGTATATTTTCTAAAGGTGAGGACCTAATTGGGATTTAATTCTCCAAGGTGGCCCATCTAGAGGAGTGTGCCCTAGATCACTATAAAAGGAGGCCTTCCTCTCTCATTTTCACATCAAGTTTTCATATCTCATCTCAAGCAATTGCAAGCTCTCAAGTGCAAGAAAGAATTCAAGCAAGGGAGGAATAGTGAAGGTGCAAAGTTAGCAATAGGAAGATATAGAAGATCAAGCCATTGTTGACATCAAGCATCTTTGTGAATTCATATTTGGAGCAAGAGAGATCCTTTCTTCCTTGATCCACCATTATCAACTTTCAAGCATTCAAGGATTCAATCATGGAGTAGCAATTACAGATTGTGAGTTTGGTTGAAGTAATTTAGGCTTGGGGGCTTGGTATGCTTTTCTATCTCATTCAAATCTATGCATTGTTATTTCATACATATTCATGCTAGGGTTTTGATCTAGAGGATTAGATCTTGGCATTACACTTTCAATACATACACACACACATTGTATTTCAATTGGCTATTCATGGAGGTGGAGACCACCAAAAATGGGGGTTTGACTAAGGCAAAACCCTATATAGCCACCCCAAAACTCCCCTTTTTAGATATCTACAGCTGTTGTTTTGAGGATCAGAGGAAAAATATGAGTACCCTTTTTGCTGAACTTCCAGGATCCGTGAACAGAATTCAAATCAGACTTCAAATAAAAAATGTAGTATTTGACCGTTTATGAGGGTCAAACCTGAGCTGAGCTATTTTGGAGAAAGATTTCTGGGTTTTCGCTGTCTTGACATTTCCAGTCCAGGACATGTTTTAGATTTTTTGGAAAGTGTACATAGACTTTAGAAAATAGGTATTTATGCATCAATTTCATGATGAGGTATGTATCTTGACCTAATTGATTTTTCTAGATTTACTTATGCTATTCCAATTCCAAATCTCAATTTCAAATGAATATGTGTTGAATGTTAGGTATATTACCATGTTTCCATTTTAACCATATTCATTTTGGTGAACCTGTTTATGAAAAATCTTTCTTTTATGGTGTTAGATTTAAGTCTTGTATGCTTATAAGATTAGATTTCTTTCTTGCATTTATATTTCAAAAATACAAAAAAATTGCAAAATTCCTTTAAAAATACAAAAATATTTTCATGCTTTTAGTACTTTCTTTGTCTTCAACATGTATGATTCTTGTTTTGAGTACTTTGATGAGTCTTTTATTGTACAAGAAGATAGATTCCCTAATGAGGTACATGGTAGTGAGACTAAAAATGGTTCAAATATGGTCTCCATGGATCCTATTCCTATTTCACTATCCTTCACAACCTCTCCAATTGACCTTTACCATAGGGTGTGTGCATGGTTACCTTCATGTCCCACTATTTGTAACATTGATAAACCTAAATTGATATATCCTACACCTTTGATGATGGTAAAAGGATGTTCTCGTATAATAGTTAAGGGTAAATCTAGAGATCCTTTGGATTTCTTTGATAACACTAATTCTATTTCACATGCTTATTGTACACGGAATAATCCTCAGCCTACTGTTCTAGTTTCTTTACCTCCTTCTCAACCTATGCTACCTCAAGCACTTAGGTATCCATCTACCTTTAAGGAGTATAACTTAGTTGACCAATTACGTGCTACTCCTGCTAAGATATCTTTATGGGAATTACTTCAAACATCCTCGACATATCATGAGGCATTGCAAAAAGCTCTATCTACTCTTCCTATTTCACCTCCTAATCAAGAAAAAATTCATTCTATTTTGGATTGTATGCATACTATGCCTTCTGTACCTCCTATTGTGTTTCTTGTTAATGATTTACCATCCTTAGAAGTGCAAAATCAATATGATGCTCTTTTGGTGGCTGTCTCAATTAATTAGAGTATCATTCAATGAACTTTAATTGATAATGGATCCAGGATTAATGTTTGTAGCATGGATATGCTCAAAGCAATTAAGGTTGATTTATCTACTATTCAACTTGATAATGTTCCTATACATAGATTTGATAATATTGTGAAAAGGACTTTGGGTATTATTACTTTACCTATTAAAGTAGGTCCAGTTATTCTAAATACTCCTATTCATGTTATGCTTGGACCTCTCAACTATAACCTTCTTTTAGGAAGACCTTGGTTACATACTATGCATGTAGTCCCTTCTACTCTTCATCGCAAGGTTAGGTTCATCTATAATAATCTAATGTATACATTACATGCGGATGATGCTCCAAACCCTTGCTTAAATACAGAATATGCTAAGAAATTTGAACCTATTCAACCTAATAAAGAGATTGAAAAACAATCGGAGAAACAACAATTTGAGATTATACAACCTGAGATTCAACAACAAGAAGCTCCATCTTCTTCTTCTTCCTTGACTAAGGATGATTGGGGGACATTGGATTTTAATCCTACATTTATTGGAGAATATAAGGTCTCTAATTTAGAATTCATGACACAACAAAATGATTTTGAGAAAAAAGTTTTTATTTCTTCTCCGTTGTCTGAGGAATTAAAAAGTAATTTTGTTGCTGCTTTGATTAATGAAATTCTTGACACTATAAAGCCTGATTGTTACGACATTATGACATATGCCATTCCTTGGACTCCTTCTGATATGACTGATCGATATGGCCCTGGTTATCATTTGCTTAAGAAATTAGGATTTAATGGGAAAGGATGTGGTAAATATGAACAAGGTATACAAGTACCTCTGGATAATGACATCTATGATCATACGTATGGATTAGGATTTAATCCTTATAGACAACCATTAGATTTTCCTCTTAATGTTAATCATATTTGCATTGGACAGTTGAAATTAGTTAACCCATTGCTTATTAACCTTAATCAACAATCCTCTTTGGATATTTTTCCTAAGGATGAAGCCTTAATAGAATTTTTAGGGGTTTATGAGGATCTATCTAAGTTTCATCACAAATGAGGAAAGCCTTATTGCTTAAAAATAGATGCTTATTTTGGAAAACCTGACGAATAGGATATCCTTCCTTTACCAATGGATTCTTCGATAAGAAGTGATTTGTTAATCACTGAGACTATTGATATTCGAGTGGATGAAAATGATTCTGAAAGGATGATAAAAATTGGGAAATGTATGAATCGGGATGAACATGATCAGTTGGCTTCCCTTTTGCTTGAATTTAAGGATATCTTTACTTGGACATATTCCGATATGCCATGTATCAATTCTAAAATTGTTACTCATAACATTGTTTTAAAACTGAATATGAAACCGGTGAAACAGAAAATTTGAAAGATGAATCCACGAATTGCTTTGTTAGTCAAAGGTGAAATTGAAAAACTATTGGATTCTGGATTTATCCATTCTATTGATTACTCAGATTGGATTTCAAACATTGTGCCTATGTCAAAAGGAGAAAATAAGACAAGGATGTGCACTGATTTTAGAGATTTAAATAAGGCATCTTTGAAAGATGATTTCCCACTACCTAATATTGATATGATTGTGGATTCAACAACAGGTCATGCTTTGTTATCTTTTATGGATGGTTTTTTGGGATATAATCAAATCTTTATCCCCCTTGATGATCAATTTAAGACTGCATTTATAACACCTTGGGGAACCTTTTGTTGGGTCATGATGCCTTTTGGATTAAAAAATGTGGGAGCAACTTATCAACGGGCTATGACTCTAATTTTTCATGATTACATTCATAAGATTCTTGAAGATTATGTGGATGACATCTTGGCAAAATCTATACAAAGAGAAGATCATGTTACTATTTTACAATAGATATTTGAAATAATTAGAAGTTATAATATGAGATTGAATCCTAAGAAGTGTGTCTTTGGAGTTGATTCTCGTAAATTATTAGGATTTATAATCTCTAAGCGAGGCATTGAAGTAGATATTGAAATGATTGACACTATTGTTAATATGCCTCCTCCTAAGAATATTTCTCAGTTATGAAGTTTACAAGGAAAAATACAAGCTATTCGTTGCTTTATTTCTAATTTAGCTGACTGAACTATTCCTTTTACTTCCTTGCTTAGAAAGGATACCACTTTCTCTTGGAATGAGGAGTGTAAACAAACTTTTGAGAAATTTAAGGAGTATCTTGCGAATCCTCCTATTTTGCAACCTGCAAATTTTGATAAACCATTTCAATTATACACTTTAGTGTCTCCATGAGCCGTGAGTGTGTTGTTAGCTCAAATTGATGATAATGGTAAAGAAAAACCCATGTATTACATTAGTCAGACTTTAATTAATTATGAAACATGATATACAGATTTAGAAAGACAATGTCTAGTTGTAGTTTATGCATGTCAAAAACTCAGGCATTATGTTATAAATGTTGAAGTTAATGTGATTGTCAAGTTTGATCCTTTGAAACATCTTTTTTCACAAACTGATCTTTTGAGTCAATTAGCAAAATGGGTTATGTTGCTCAATGAATTTGATCTTAATTTTATTTCTTAGAAATCTATTAAGGGACAAGTGTTGATAGATTATCTAGCCGAGGCTCCTAGTCCTTGTCTAGATGAAAATTCTACTTCTATAGAATTTCCTGATGATAATATTCTAACTATTCAACAAGATGATATTTGGGAATCATATTTTGATGGGTCTAAGTGTAAAACAGGTTCTAGTGTGGGTATCATCTTGATTCCCCCTACAAAAAAAACCCATCCCTTTATCATATAAATTAACCTTTCCTTGTACTAATAACATTACAGAGTATGAAGCCCTTATAACTGGACTATGAGTAGCTTCATCCCTTAATATCCAACATTTACAAATATATGGTGATTCGCAACTGATAGTTGAATAGATTAAAGGAGGATATCAAATTAAAAATGCTAAAATGACACAATATAGAGATTTAGCTCTTGATGTGCTTTCACAATTCCCATCTTATATGATTCAGACTTTACCTAAGAAGGATAATCGACATGCAGATGCTATGGCTAGTGCAACTTCCTTGGTTTGTCTCGAGAATAATGCAAAAAATTTTCAATTTACTATACAAACTCTTAAATGCCCTGCAATTTCTGATAAGATCACTTTTGACTGTTTCAATTTGCATTTGGATGAATGGTATTCACACATTTTTCATTTTTTGAAGGATGGTACGTTTCCTGAATCAGCAACAAGGAACATGCATAATCGTATTCGCAAACTTGCAGCATGGTACATCATTTTAGGAGATACGCTTTGCAAACACTCTTATGAAGGATTATTATTAAGATGTCTTAATAGAACTGAAATTCCTGTAGCTTTAGTAGAGGCTCATTTTGGTTCATGTGGAGGACATTTTGGTGGAAAATCCCTAGTTAATAAATTTCTTTGAATGGGATATTATTGGCAAACCATGGAACAAGATTCTTTCATGTTTGTTAAGAAATGTCCTCAATGTCAACAACAGTAATTTGATTCATGCTCCTGCTCATGAGCTTCATAATCAAGTTTCTCCATGGCCTTTCAGTGTCTGGGGTTTTGAACTTATTGGAAAAATCTCACCAACTTCTTCTCAAGGACATACTTACATTCTCACCGCTACAGATTACTTCACGAAGTGGGTTGAAGCTATCCCTCTTTGTTCAACAATGGTGGATGTTATTTGTGATTTTATCCTTAATAATATCATAACAAGATTTGGTATTCCTTCAACGATAATTATGGACAATGGAACATCTTTTAAAAATAAGGAAGTTGCAAATTTTTTGGAGAAATATAGGATTCAACATAGATTTTCAACTCCATATTATCCTTAATCTAATGGACAAGTTGAAGCATCAAATAAAATTATTGAACAAATCTTGAGAAAAATAGTTAATAAGCATGCCAAAGATTGGCATACTCAATTGACTTATGCTTTATGGGCTTGTAGGACTAGTGTTTGTACCGCCATGGGTACTTCTCCTTATAATCTTGTCTATGGTACTGATGCTATTATGCCTTTGGAACTAGAAATACCTTCTTTACATATTTTGTTTCATGGGATTATTGATAAAGGTACTTTTTGTGAACAACGCTTACAAGAATTAGAAATGTTAGATGAACAATGAATACATGCATTAGAACATATAAAAACTTATCATAAATCTCTTCAGAAACAATACAATCATAAGGTAATTGAATGAACATTCATAGTTGGTGATTTAGTTCTTTATGAGAATCAACAGAATGTGAATGCTTTACCGGGCGAAAAAGGAAAATTTAGCCCTAATTGGCTTGGACCTTTTGTTATTATTGAAAACTTTGGTTCAGGTGCTTACAAACTTGCTGATATGGATGGTGTTTCTTTTAAGGAACCCATTAATATTATGCATCTTAAATGTTATTACCCTTAATCTTATTTGTTCCATGTGCATTTATGTATTCCTTATAAAGATTTATTTTATAGGTTATGTAGTTTTAGTAAAAGTTACATATTGAATATGTTTATGCACTTTTTTTCTGTCTTTCTTTCTATTAAGTTTTATATTGATGAAAGCATAGTAATCAAACATAGAACTAATAAGTAGAGAAAGTTTTTCATTCATCACAAATTTAGTTTTTCAAAGTTTTGATACATATGAGGCCAATCGCCCTATCTATCACTACATCTATCACTACATCTATCACTATGACGCTCTGCTAGCCAGTGACTCCTAGATCTCTCTGTTTTGTGGTAGGAAGATGAAGATTTGTGTGTCCATGTATGGCTCCTGGCTATTCTCATACCCTGTACACACTCACAAAGACTCTGTATCTCTACCATCATCTTCTCTTCTCTTTCTCTACACATTCTCAACTCTCCCTGGATACATACAAAGATGTTGGCATGTCTGCTGAGATCCCTATGACCAATGGAAGACTCTCGCTCATTAGCTGGTAGTCAGTAGGATATAATGTTATCCTTGAGAACCTCAGATACAAAGCTACTCTACTCCACTATGCTAGCTATAGATAGAAAAACTTCTATCAGTCTGGTATCCTATCTATGTTAAATCAAATCATATATTCAAAACAATTTTTCAATCAAATTTATATTTGGTCTCCCTCCTGGATGTCACTAAAATGCTTGGATGGTGGGGGCATGGAGTGACTACTCTCTCCATGCTCACTATGTCTAGGCCTCGATGGTGGTGTCCCTGTGTGAGGCTGTGGGGGCCGTCATGATCTCAATGGTGATGCATGTGTAATAGGTATATCTGTACCAGTATCACTAGCTAGGGGCATATCCTTTGCTCTCTCCTCTGCTCTCTCCTCCTCCATGGGATCTCCATTAGAGATGTGCTCCTCCTCATCTTTGATATCCTCATCCTCCTTGGTGGCTCCACTATCTTGGTGTGTCCCCTCTGTAAAACCTAGATCACCTATGGGATAATCCTCAGGAAAGATAGGATGGGTCCCCTCCAAAATCCAATACCTAATGTAATCTCGGCTCACACTTGCATAGGCTACATATGATGGTACCTCTATATCCTCTATCTCCTCCGTGTCACTATCCTCAATGTCTGGTATCGATGGTCGGTGTATGGCACCAGGTCTCTGATTGTATCTCATCAGATGTACATAGCGAGGTACTACCTTAGGGACTCCTTGTAAGAAGCCAAACTACCTCTTCACCTGATCATAATAGTAGGGCATCACTATATGACTCTGATGGGAAAGAGGAGCAATCCATGTGTACAAGTATCCTCCAATGAGAGTGAAGTGTTGACTTTTGAGCCTCATGTGAGACAAAAAGTACTTTTTTCCTTTTTGTGAAATAAGAATAATGTTTTATTTGTGCAACTTAGGATAAGAGGAAAAGTGGGGCTTTTTATTTAATCAAAAGGGGAGGAAATATTCCTTTTAATTAAATAAAGACTTAGGATAAATGGTTAGCCCAAGGATAAAAATCCAATATATGATCAAAATTAAGACTTGATCAAGAAATTAATAATGTTGAAAATATTGATTATTGATATTGAGTCATAGTAACGTGACTCAATCTGGTTTCCAAATGTGAATGTCTCATTTGGAATCATGTATCAGGCCACTCTGTCATCCGATAGTAGGGTCTCCATATCACATCCATGCTAGCAATGCGGTCTAGATGTACTCTCCAATAGATCATATCACCAAACTACCGAACATCCCTCAAAGGATATGCAAAGGCTCTCACTATCCTCACATCTACCATCATTGGAAATCCCTATGGATGTGTACATAAGAAATGCTCAAAGATCCATATCTGCAGAACTGTGCATGTCGATAGACTATCTTGCTGATACCTTACTAACTGACTTAGCTCATGGTATAGATGAGCTAGCATGCTGCGACCCCATGAGAACATGGTCCTCTCTCTCTCCATCTTCTATATGAGATGTGTCAGAGGTGAACAAAATATGGTACCCTTGAGCTGGGTAACATAACCAAGGATACTATGCACAACATCACCTTCCATATAAAAGGTGCAGGGCCTGCTAGTACGACAGATAGTGGGATCTGATCTGATTGACTCCACATTAGTGGGTGCACACTTGTACAGTACTCTAAGTCTACATGGATCTCCTCACAACCACACTATGCTCTAGGTTTGACAGTCTCCCCTCAGACTGGAAGCTACATAATCCTGTACACATCCTCTAAAGCCACTATGATCTCCCCACATGGAAGATGGAAGGAGTAGGTATCCTCATCCCATCTCTTTATCAAAGCTGACAACATGGCTTAGTGTAGTCTAATCTGTGGAAGGAATGATACCTAGAATAGTCCTACATCCCTTAGTAACTGCATCCCCTCATCATCTAGCTCAGACAGTCTCTCCTTGACATTCACTAGCAAATCCCCAAAAGGATGTTCTCGGAAGCAGACTAGGTCCTGTAAGCACAAACAAACATCATATCAGTAATCTACATCATCAAAACTATAAATATAACTGAACTAGGTTAAAGGTGACCTTAGTTAGGTCAATGTCAACCTTATTGGGTCAATGTCAACTTTATTGGGTCAGGGTTGACCTTTTTGGGTCAAGGTCAACCTCATCTCAA
Organism: Chamaecyparis obtusa; assembly: GCA_027943335.1. NCBI lineage: Eukaryota > Viridiplantae > Streptophyta > Pinopsida > Cupressales > Cupressaceae > Chamaecyparis > Chamaecyparis obtusa. The sequence continues at coordinate 324,390 of BSBK01006462.1, forward strand.
AACATGACAAAAAACCCCCTGGGCAATGTCAACTTTTATGGGTCAAAGTCGACCTAGGTGGGTCAATGTCAACCTAAATGGGTCAGGGTCGACCTGAAGGGGGAAAAATTGACCCGACCTCTCAAAAATAGGAATTTGAAAAACATAAAGGTGGATAAAGGCACAACTCACCTCAGGTAGTGGTCGTCTGGTAGCTAAGCTGTGTCTCAGAGACTCCAGGCATGTCACTCGTAGCTCCTCTCTTCTAAACATCTTGCTTTCTCATTTTGACTCTAAAAATGGTAAGAATGAGTAAGTTTTGGCTTTTTATCTCTTTTATAAAGTTAAATTAGGGTTTTCTTAAGGTAAACTCGAAATTTCTTTCTTATGCATTTAGACAGACATCCACTATTTTTATCATAACTTGAGTTCGGTAACTCCGTTTTTAGTGCCATCAGTGGTGTTGAAATCATGATTCAGATAGTTAACTCCTTGAACTAGTTTAGGAAGGTTGGGAATAATTATAATTGGTTTAGGAAAGGCCTTTTCAACACTTTTCATATCTAGTATATAGAGTTTTTCTTATCACCCTGTTTCACCCTTTTGAAGTAGAAAGCCGAAACAGGGGGGGGGGCATAAGGGGCTCTATACACTTCTCAAATTATCATATAGTAAGTTTTAGGTGATTTATATATTTTCATTAAACATGTGTGTTGCAAGTTCTAATAGTTTTTTGTAGGATCTTTACATCAAGGACTTGGCTATATCCTTTTTATTTACTATGATGTTTTCTTACTTTAGCTTGCATATTCACGTAGTGTCATAACTAAGGAAAAGTGGGGGATAAATGTATCATCTTAAAATGGAAGCACTTACATCTTGATAGGTTTATCACCCTCTTTTAATAGATTTATCATGATAGACATGCATTTAGGATGCATTTTGCACTCATCTTCCTCATTCTAGGTGAAATTAGGGTTAGGATCCTAAAGATTCTCCTTAATTCCCCTCTTTCATGTCTCTATTTTCTAGGTAGGATTTATAAATGGATCCTCCTAGCCTTCATCATGATAAATATAGGATTTTATGTCTATCCCTGACATTCTATCCTATTCTGGCATCAGTTCTAGGTTTCTGGACATCCCTGGGACCTCTTGACTTGGTTTTGAGTTAACTTAGGATCAGGGTCAATGTCTTGGGTTGACCATGAATAGGTCAAGGTCTTAGGTTGACCCTGACTAGGTTAGGGTCAACCTCGACACTTACCCCTTTCTCCAATTTTTCAAGATCCTTAATTTTTGGGCTTCGAGCTTTCAGGAAATTTATTTTCCTGCCTTTGGGTTCGCCATTTTAGGTTTCGGGATGGTAAATCCTTTAATTACATTTAATTTAGGTATATTTTCTAAAGGTGAGGACCTAATTTGGATTTAATTCTCCAAGGTGGCCCATCTAGAGGAGTGTGCCCTAGATCACTATAAAAGGAGGCCTTCCTCTCTCATTTTCACATCAAGTTTTCATATCTCATCTCAAGAAATTACAAGTTCTCAAGTGCAAGCAATAATTCAAGCAAGGGAGGAATAGTGAAGGTGCAAAGTTAGCAAGATGAAGACATAGAAGATCAAGCCATTGTTGACATCAAGCATCTTTGTGAATTCATATTTGGAGCAAGAGAGATCCTTTCTTCCTTGATGCACCATTATCAACTTTCAAGCATTCAAGGATTCAATCATGGAGTAGAAATTATGGATTGTGAGTTTGGTTGAAGTACTTTAGCCTTGGGGGCTTGGTATGCTTTTCTATCTCATTCAAACCTATGTATTGTTATTTCATACATATTCATGCTAGGGTTTTGATCTAGAGGATTAGATCTTGGCATTACACTTTCAATACACACACACACACATTCTATTTCAATCGGCTATTCATGGAGGTGGAGACCACCAAAAATGGGGGTTTGACTAAGGCAAAACCCTATATAGCCACCCCAAAACTCCCCTTTTCAGATATCTATAGTTGTTGTTTCAAGGATTAGAGGACAAATCTGAGTACCCTTTTTGGCAAACTTTCGGGCTCCGCAAACAAAATTTGAATTGGACTTGAAATAAAAAAATGTAGTATTTGACCTTTTATGAGGGTCAAACCTGAGCTAAGCTATTTTGGAGAAAGATTTCTGGGTTTTTACCATCTTGGCATTTCCAGTCTATGACAGGTTTTGGATTTTTTGGAAAGTGTACACAGACTTTAGAAAATAGGTATTTATGCGTCAATTTCATGATGAGGTATGTATCTTGACCTAATTGATTTTTCCAGATTTACTTATGCTATTCCAATTCCAAATCTCAATTTCAAATGAAGATGTGTTGAATGTTAGGTATATTACTATGTTTCCATTTTAACCATATTCAACATGTAATTAACTTTGTTTGTAAACACGCTTGATCCAATTCACTTGGAAGTGCTGTAGGTAATCTGTTAAAGGGCCGACCTAGTCAATTATTTTGTATGTGCATATAAATAATAGATGCATCATTGTACTTAGACATGAAAGTTGAGATAGAGTTGAGATAAGCAGAGCAAAGGTATGTGAAGAGTTGTTAAGATGTATTAGATCTTTTTAAGAGATCAAAGCATCATCGCATCAAAGGAACTAATAAGACAAGTAGTGTCATAGTGCCAGTTCATCTAGTAAATATAGTGTGTATCTGAGATCAGAAGGTTGTAGCCTTCACCACTTGAGCAGTGAGATCTAGGATAGTGTTTCCCAACCCGTAATAGGGTTATTGTAAAAGACTCCTAATAGGGTATGACCCTTGACCAGGTCACTATACTAAATACATTGTAAAGAAACTCCTAATAGGGTTAAGGATCTTCTAACAAGGATCATAAAACACTAGTACAGATTATTAGTGGGTGTCAATTCCCATCAGGGTTTTTACCTATTTGGGTTTCCTTGTAACCACATTGGTGTTATGTGTTGAGTTCATGTTTCTTATTTATGTTAATGTTCATTTCAGTACTTAAGAATTCAAGATAAGTTTAAGAGTTAAATAAAAGATTGAGTTAAGTGAACACTGATTCACCCCCCCCTCTTAGTGTTCCCATTCCTAACAATTGGCATCAGAGCTCTGCTCCTCAAAAAAGAAGTTTAACCACTTGAGGAGATCATGGACAAGATAGAAATGAAACATCTGAAAAGAAATCTTAAAGCTTCTCTTGAAGACCTGGACAGATCTGAAAAGGAAATTGAAGAATTAAAAGAAAAAGTCAGTGATGCTCAAACAGTCATCAAAAGAATTAGAATAGATTTAAAAGAATGTTCTACCAGTGATTTAGGGATCATGGTCAAAAATCTAAATGAAGAGAACACATCTTTGAAAGATCAAATTGAAGAATTGGATGACAAGCTAACTAACAATCAAGAAGTCTATGATGAACAGATCAAAGAGAACCTTCAACTGAATGAAGAATTGAGGCAAGAAAACATGGAAATCTTGGAGCTAAGAAACAACAAAGAAAGCTTGGAATCTAAATTGAAAGAGGCTAAGAATCACATTGATAAATTACACACAAGCAAGGATCTAATTGAATCTCAATTATATGCTCAAAAGCTTAAAGGAGATACTAGCGACATTGGATTCAATGAAGCACAAAATCAGATTGACAACATGCGAGCAAGAATGAAAGCACCAGAAGACACCACAAATGCTAAGGAGATAGGAAGTTAGACTAAAGATCATCTTGAACCATCCAAGAATGAGCGCAAGCTAGTAGATCAAGCTTTTTATGCATGTAACAAGCATGGAAATATAGCAAGGAACTGTACAGAGGTAAGACCTTTCAATGGTTACTATTATTCATGCAATAAATTTGGTCATAGAGCTATGAATTGTAAGAAAAGTAAGAAGAACAAGACTCAGCATAATCAGAGAAATCAAAACTAGCCAAATGTAAGAAGTTCTTAGAATGTTACATGTCAGATATGTAACTATAATGGTCACTCAGCTAGATAGTGTAAAATGGTAACCCATGTCAATGTGTCAAGGAATATAAGGCCTTGAGTTATTTGTCACTCATGTAACAAGACTGGACACATCTCAAAGTTCTATAAATCAAGAATGCAAAGTCTAGAAAGCCCTAAAAAGCCTGAAGAATCAATACTAGATACCGAAGGAGAAGCAAGTTTGTGAAAGCTTCAGAAGATGCGGGCTTGATTTGGTTAGAGGAAAAGAAGGATAAGGTTGATGAGAATGTATTGGATGCATCCATAGTGAACGCACCCTCTACATTTGGATGAATGACCCTCAGGGTCATAGGGGGAGCTAATTTAGCTCTAAAACCCTACGCGGCCAATATACTCACCCTCAGAGTATGCACCTTTGGACTTAACCTTTTGGAGACAAGAAGAGCCTATGTGCAAGAGCACACTAGCTAATTGATAACATAATGAAATTTGGAGATTTTCAATGAAAGTCTGGTTTACGTGGCAAGAATTAATGGTGGAATTTTCACTTTAAAGTACACAAAAGTTTGTAGATCACTCATTGCATTTGAGTTCAGAGTTATTGAAGAGCACATAAGCCCTAGTAGTTGATTGTGAATTATTGAGGATTGATTCACCATTGAAGTAGTGTGTTTGATCAGTTACAGAAGCCCTAATCCGTTGCACCGATTCAAAAGTTCTTGGAAACCATTAAGAAAGTGATATACAAGTAAGTGATGGATACTCCTATTGTATTTGATGTTATAGAGAAGAAAATATATGTATTTAAGAGGAACCTGTTAAAATCCACATTGGATGACCTAGAAGGGGCATTATCCCACATGCCTATGGGTGTTATGTATGTTGAAGACATCCGTGCATACATATATTGTAAGAAGGAGCTAGTAGGACTTGACAAGATAAGAGCACATTTAGAAACCATGATGAAACTAGATAAAACCTTCCTAGATGAGTATGCGCAGTTTGAAAACCACCTGATAATTGAATATGCGATTGCATATGAGTTCTATGAGTCTGAATGGATAAAGATTCTACTTAGTAGGATTCATGATGACCTATTTTGGATAGGTGAAGTTCTAGTAAGGATCATAGGAGACCTAATTCATGAGATGATAGGTCTCTCTAAGAAAGGCTTCGTTCTTCCAGCAGGCAAGGATGTGAGAAAACTTGTTGAGAAAACATGAAAATCTAGAAGTGATAGTCATGGAATGACTATAGAGCCTATAGAGGAAAATGAAATCAAATTGATGTCTATGATATTAGGGTATAGGTTTCAACACACCAGTAGAGTGAACAGTGTGTCAGCAGCCACAATTCTTGCAAAAATAAGACTTGTGAGAGAAAATGGAGAGTTTAATTTGTGTGAGATCCTATGTGCATAGCTAATAGACAACATCAAGGCCATTAAACAAGACAAGACCAAAATATTTAGATTTGGGTCTTTGATCATATACATGTACTTCCACATAGTTGGAAAGGTCTCAGATTTGTATTTGGACAAAATTTTACCCACAATGCCACATATATCCTTCAAGGCATCTACTGAGAGCACACTAAAGGACTACATGACACTAGAATTGAAAACATTTAGGGCCAAAATGCAGATGAGATACAGGATTCCAGAAAGCATTGTTGAAAAGTACAAAGATAGCATTTGCTTTATGGTAGAGACTGATACAACATATATGGAAGCAGTTGAACCAAGGACAAAGTGGATTCATCCACATGGTTATGAGATTGAGGAGCCAATCCTAGAGGCATAAGCTCAAGTACTATTATCAGCACCTAAGGACCCTAATGAGCCAAGATGGGGGACTTATGAAGAGAAAACTAGAGAAGTTGATGCTGTTCTAAACAACACATCAACTAAAAGAAAAGTAGCTAAGATATTGAAAATTTATGGAGTAACTCAAGTAGACCTAGATAAAGCAAGACAAGAAAAGATTACTTTGGGAATTGAGAGAGCATTAACAACAGAAGCAAAGGAAGATGATCCTAAATTGAAGAAGGTAAAAGTGGAGAAGTCTGATGATCCAAAGGGTAAAATAGATGTTTCCCCTCCTATGCCCACATAAAAAATTGATCTTATTGCTCCTCTAGAGTATAAGAAAATGGAAAAAAGGAAGAAAGAGATAGGAACTAGTCATCCATCCTCGTGCACTACAAGAAGCCAAAGAAAGAGTACTCAAGCACCACCACAAGTAATTTTTTTACCTAGTCTAAAAGTGCTAAGTTCAAGGATAATTGAGGAAGGAAGGATTGATCAAATAGGAAAATTTTATGATAAGTATAGTGAAATAGATAAGTCAAAGATTCATGGCATGATTATCAAGCACATGCTTAATTTTAAGAAGACAGTGCTAGAATTGAAGACTATGATTCCAGACAATGTTTGGAACATTTTAGACTTCTTGAAGAGACAATCAATGGAGGAAGATCTGAGAATAAGAGAGAAGATCTTAGATGAGAGTTTACCAATATGTTCTCTAGAGGAGAAGACCTTACTATTAGATTTGGTAAAGCCACATCTTAGAACCAAGTCAAGAACTTTGCATATAATGGACAAGAATCATGAACTAGTTGCAAAGGAAACATAAAAAGCCTTTGAGATAGTTTTCATGAACAGACACATGTATCCATCTACTATGCCCATAGCTCAAGTACCCACAAAGGTATCCAAGGAGTCAGAGACCATCAATGTACAAAATACAGGTCCTCATGCTTTCGCGCCCATAGTTGTAGCACCCACAGAGGTAGAGAAGCCTGCACTTATGGAAAAAACACACAAGGATGATACAATTTTTATTGACAATGTTGAGATTGCAATGGTGGCCTCAGATCTTGATTTGGATAAGTTTAAAGAAGAATTTGCAAGAAATCAAGAGGCTGAGAATCTATGTGGTAAAACTCCTCATAATCAACAAGAAGTATTAATTGAGGATATAACAGAAGTAGAAAAAGAAAAGGAAGCAGAAAAAGAGAAAGGAGTAGTAGAGATGAAAGAAAATGAACCAACAGATAAGTCATCTATTGAAATGATAATAAGAGTCAAACAAGAAGCAATGGATAGCACTCCTATCACATCTTCTATATCATTATTGTCAAGATTGACACTAGACACCACTAGTCTGGATTCTTGGGGAGAAGAAGACCTGATCAAGATTAGTGTCTTAGCTATGGAGAAGGACAAAGAGAAACAAGTAATGAGGAACCCATTATTTGTTGAATCAGTCAACATATTGAATAGTCTACTACCTTCATACAAGAAAGTGTCTAAGGTGCATTCAGTTGATGATGTTAGAAACATCCTCACAACCTTCAAAAAAAAAATTTCTACCTTGGAAGAGTCTGCATCTCAAGTTGCAGAAGAAAAGTTTAGGAAGAAGAGACTAAGTGAACTAGTCAGTAACTTTGCACTTGACCTAAGTTCCCTAAAAATTGGTCAAGCATCTTTGAAGGAGTTTGCAACAAATGGTAGGAAGATCATTGTAGATTGTATGGACCAAGATAAGCTGACTGATGATCATTTCAAGAAGATACAAGAAGTAGAAGCAATGATAGAACAAGTAAGGAAATCAATAGAAGACCCCTTCACTAATGTAAATATGTGTAATAATGTATATCAAGGGTAGATTGACAAGATAGAAAGAGCAGAGAAGGAGATGTCCAAGATAAGGGAAATTAAAACACAACTCAAGAATGCTCTTGCACCCTCCCTAGATGTGCTCAATCAGAATATCAAGGAGATCGATGCCACCATGGTGACATATGATCAAGGTCCTACCTTAGATTTGGAGAAGATGGAGAAGCTGAATTATGCATTATGCACCCATCTCCAAATAGTCAATGCACTGATTGCATTATGGAAGCAAGAGATCCACAAGTTACATATAGCATATCTGGATGTACTTTCCCTGTAAGTACTTGTAGAGATTTAGTTTTTAGCACCTTTGTCATTAATTTCAAAGGGGGAGTATGTATAGAATATGGAGTTATAGATATGTAAAGATGTATAGAAAATAATATAAGGGAGACATAAGATAGAATATGTCAAATTTTTTTTGTATAAGAGAACAATTAGTAACTGTGCCATATTCCTTTGTTGCCATCAATGAAAAAGGGGGAGATTGTTGGAAAGTTGACTATACTATTGTATATGACTAGATATAGTGTTTTCATTATGGAAACAAAGTCATATAGTGTTTTGTAGTCAGGGCACCTCATTAGAAGATCAGAAAGTGGCTAAGTATAGAAGAATGGATAGTTAACAAAGCACCAGTAGTTCAGAGCATTAACGCACATGCGTACGAATGAGTTATAGTATGCACCCTAGAAGATAAGGTGTTAAGAGTGTATTCATTCTTAGTCTATGAGCGCATGATCAGCTATGCAAGTATGATGAAGTTATAGACAGTTAAAGTTACATAGCCAGTGAATGCCAGAACAGAACAGAGTATGTAGCTGACTGATGGTAATTTGATTAGCGACTATGTTATTATTTTGTAAAGGCTATGCACCTATTGTAATTATGTTATAGACATGTAATTAACTTTTTTTGTAAACACGCTTGAGCCAATTCACTTGGAAGTGCTATAGGTAATCGGCTAAAGGGCTGACCTAGTCAATTATTTTGTATGCGCATATAAATAATAGATGTGCCCTTGTAATTAGACATGGAAGTTGAGATAGAGTTGAGATAAGAAGAGTAGAGGTATGCAAATAGTTGTTAAGATGTATTAGAGATTTAAAAGAGGTTAAAGCATCAGCGCATCAAAGGAACTGATAAGACAAGCAGTTTCACAGTGCCAATTCATCCAGCAGATATAGTGTGTATTCAAGATCAGAAGGTTGTAGCATTCACCACTTACATAGTGAGCTCTAGGACAATGTGTCCCCACCCCTAACAGGGTTATTGTAAAAGACTCCTAACAGGGTCCAACCCTTGACCAGGTCACTATACTAAATATATTGTAAAGCAACTCCTAACATGGTTAAGGATCTTCTAACAAGGATCATAAAACACTAGTACAAATTATTAGTGGATGTCAATTCCGACCAAGGTTTTTACCTATTTGGGTTTCCTCGTAACCACATTAGTGTTATGTGTTGAGTTCATGTTTCTTATTTATGTTAATGTTCATTTCAATACTTAAGAATTCAAGATAAGTTTAAGAGTTAAATAAAATATTGAGTTAAGTGAACACTGATGCACCCCCCCTCTCAGTGTTCCCATTCCTAACAATAATTGCACTAAAGGTGGAGACAACACATAAAAGTGGAATGTGATAACATCTATACCACTTTAAGTGGAATTTCTCCTACACCATGTGTAAATAAAGGTGCAAACTCCTAAGTGTCTCAAATTGAAACTACTATGTATGCATTATCCTAAGTAAGCTTTAGTAAAGTGTAATTAGGTGAATAACTAATTACACTAATAGCCCCCTTAAGTGCAACTTAGAGGAATGAACTTAAAATCACAATGCTAAATGGATCACAACTACTATGCCATATTAGGTACCCATGTACAATATGCAATTCAATGAAATCTCTCATAAAAAAAAAGAAAGGGAGAAAACCTCATGGGACAAAATTCCCCTCCAAAAGAGAGATGAAAACAAGATATATGGATTGAGGACTCAAGACCCTCTAAGGAATATATATATATCATGTATATACAATCAATTATATTCCCTCTATATGAAGGAAATATGAAGACATGATATCTCCTCCCCTCCCATAATGAACAATGTCCTACAAAAATGGTGAGTGCTTGAAGACAAAACAAAGTCCAATGCCTACAAACAACATTTCTCCCTTTGGGAAGAAGATAGACCAAGTACAAATGAAAGAATGCTTCCCATTCTGGATAGGGATTAGGAAGTGGAATCCAAATTAAATATGATGATGTTGTGTATGAAATCTATCCATGTTTATCCATGTCCTTGGATGATGAAGATTCTACGAAACAGTCGTGAACATGTTTAATCACAAGAGAAGGTCATAAACAAGGAACCAATGATAACTGATTGTGAACAGGCTCCAAAGAAAAATATGAAGTGACAAGATTTTTTCCACAACTATCATCCAAGAGAAGGGATGTCTCTTAAAATGAAATGAGAGTCTCTGAGCTCAAAGAAGATGTCACATAAGAATGATCAACTATAAACCAAGCAATATGACATATCAAGTGAAGGAAGAGACTCATGAATGCCAATCTCCAAAGATGATGTATAATAATATATAGTTATGATGAAGCTTTCATCAAAGAGAAGATAAATTCTCTCAAATGTGTCTCCTAAATTTGAAATGTGAGACTACACAAAAAATGCACCAATATCTAACAAGTAGGAATCCCAATTAGGAAGACAAATAGATATCTCTTGTAGTGACTCAATAGAATTACCAAAAAGAGATGAATGTGTGATCTCAACTAGAGAAGTAGGAGCTGCAAGTGGAGTCTTTAGATCATAAATCCAACTAGATATCATTTTTAAGGTATCATCATTAAAGGGAATATTATCTGCATCATCAAGTGGAATGAGGCAATCTGCAATATGATCATCTGGGAATTGAGGAACATGTGGATCTCCAAAATGCTCCCAAATAATGGGCCAAATTGTGCATGGACACTCAATACCTTTTAACTTAGGGTAGATATCATGAAGAAGACATGAATTGATGTTTTTAGAAATCACTAATATGATATGATTATTCTTATTTCCCCAAATTACTTGCTTCCACCATGACTTTGGCTCAGGAATGAGTCCATAAAGATGTGGTAAGATATTAAGACATATACAATGTGTGATGATTTCTTTTTCCAATGACATAATCACCCCTAGTCAAAGTTATTATAGATATAACCCATGATTAAATTAATGATACACTTCTCACATTACAAATTGAGACCAATAATTGATTACCCCTCACAATTCACTTTGCAGAGCAATGCAAATCTAACTTCTAGTTTCAATGATTACAACTGCCTTGATGAGGCTGAATTAAACTCAAAGAATATTTCTAAAGATCCAATTGATATCCTATCATACAATGATCATAAACAACCAAAAAAGATCAATTTTGAAAAGTGATATTTTTTTCCACAATGACTACAAACTAATAGCATAAATAAGTAGACAACAAATTATGCACTTTAAAAAAAATGAAACCTAAAAGTGTGTATGTAGGAACCCGAATGAGGCCCTAGAAGTTACATCAATTAGGAATAGAAAGGCATGGTCATAAAAAACTAAAATTTATAGAAACTCCCACTGACATCAACAAAACATAAGATTAAATTTGACTATTAAATGACTGTAAAAAAAAAAAGATAGCTTGTCTAGTTTTGACGGTTAGATGACTATTTTTAGGTTATTAAAAATTGACATGCTAGAAAAAAGACTGGCTTGTTCTATTGATTGGGACATATGATCTACAGACTCAATTGCTAACTAGGAAACTATTTTCTTATGTGGGATCCATTTCTATGGACTTGTTGATAGCACTAATCTAACAAGGTAGTGGATGTGGTGGATACACATGCACTACTATACTGGTCACATTTCCTTTGTGACATGTTTCAACCTATGATTTTCATGTAGAGAACCTCCTATTTTGATGTTTTTGGTGTGTTCTAGGGTTGTGTGAAGTGTTTTGTGTGGTTTTGGATAAGATCCAATAGGTTAGATCCAAGGTAGTCAACCTCCAAGTTTGTAAGAGCCCAATGAGCTCATGAAGAATATTGTGGTCAATTTGGCCTAAAGGACAAAAAAGTGCTATTTTTGTGTAGGATACATTTAATGTGTGTCTTAGGACCCTAAATGTCCTAACTAGGGTCATAGAAATCAACCACAATGTTTGAGTTGACAAAAAGAGTCAAATGGCACTCAATGTAAAAAGTTGCTAGCAACTTTACAAAGTTGCTCGAGCAACTTTTGCAACTTCTTGTCCAAAGTTACAAAATGAAGTTAGAGCGGTTGTAACCACTTGTGCTCACTATATGAGAATGGATTTGATGATTTTGGAAGGTTAATGAAGTTTTGGATTGCTTATCATCATTTTGTACCTTCTGTACAGAAGACAGACTGTATTTCTTTCTAATTTGTAGGATTTCCTATTCTTTATATGGTCCTGTATGGATTGAATTGGGCAATTAGGACCCATGGTGGTGTAGAGATTTATGTTAGCTCTCTTATATATTTTTTAGTTTTATTTCAAGTTTTTTGTAGTGTAAGTTGTAGTAGGTTTTTAGTCACTGGTCTGTAGGTCCCATTTATAGAGCCTCAGTGCTAAAAATGACTCTAACCTAAGCATCCACTAGTGGAAATGGCTAAAACCATAGGGAATGAAAGGTTAGAGTCTATATATAGTCTTTTTGTTTTCATTTTTTTTGTTGCAATGAAATTTCTAGACCAAGAAAGAAGCCCTATGGCTGATTGTTAGGAACAGGTAAGCCTAGACAAGGAAAAGATGGCTTTGGATTGAGCACCCGTGATCTCTGAGGAAAAACTTAGAGGTATGTGTGGAATCCCTAAAGATTCTCCTTGAAGGATTCAAAGCTGGGAGAAGGTGACTCAGAGTTGGAAGACCAATTTGGTGACAATTTGTTCAGATTGGTCCAGAGGCCTAATTAATAGGCTAAAAACTAGGGCCTGATGGTAACTAGGGTTATGGGTGCAAACATAAGCTAAGATTTTGGATTTGAATAGAGTAGATAGATACCTTGAATATTTTTAGGGTCTTATATGGGGATTTGTGGAGGATTTCGGAGAATTAGCCTAAAAACAGTGAATTTAGACCTACTAGGAAACAAGCCAATTAGGCCTCCTAGTGAATTTGATTACAATTGGATTGGTAAAGTATCTAGAAGTGTGGGGAAAGGTTATTAAGGAATTTTGAAGAGAAAAGGACATAGACAAGAGTCTATGGGATGTGTGGAAAGATCCTAAGCTAGGGTTTCAGATTCTAGGGGGAAGATCTAGTGAAGAAGCCTAGGGAATTATGGGACTAGTAGAACCTAGGAGCATTGGTGTCTTCAATAAAGAAACTATACCTAGGAGGAGAAGTTGATAGAGAGGATCTTGGAGATCCATCTTGAAGAAGAACAAAAGAAGAACTAACCATTGGATGGTTAGAGGATATTAGAGGCATTTTGGGGAAAGGAAACACTAGAGTCCTAAACCCTCCACATTAGAGTGGTATTAGAGCCAGAATTTCTTGAAGTTTGTGTATGATTAAAGGGGAGGAGAGCCAAGAGGTTGATAGAATGCCATCCAAGGCAATGAGTAGGGGTTCCATAGTGGACTTGGTCCAAGAGCTACTGGCAAAAGCAAGCCTATCAAAACCAAAAGGTAAAAAGAGAGTCACTGAATGGGGTGATGAAAGTGAGGAAGAAGATGAAATCCAGATAAGAGAGACATATAGAAAAGGAAAATAAGTGGATGAAGATAAGGATAAAGTGTTCTTGGATTCTTTCAAGTCCATCAACAATGATAGTATGGAACACATTCCTTACTATAGTGATAGTTTGAATGGTGAAGAGTTGTTGGATTGGCTAGAGGCCATAGACAATCAATTTGATTACAAGGAAGTGTTAGAAGAAAAGAGAGTCAACTATGCAAGGCTAGACTCAAAGGATCTTCATTAGTGTGGTGGAACATGATGCAAGATGACAGTCACTAATGGGAAAAATAAGATAGTCTCTTGGGAGATAATTAAAATCAGGTTGAGGGCACAATTCTTGCCCAGTGATTATGAGATACAAATGTATCAAAGGTTGCAAAACTTAAGGCCAGATGAGTTATTAGTTAGTACCTATATTGAAGATTTTAACAAGTTGAGTCTAAGAGAAAGAAGATAGGAATACAAGGTAGAGAGGGTAGCAAGGTACCTCAATGGATTGAGACAAGGGATCCAATATGAAATTAGTATGATGGCTCTTGACAATATGCACAAGTATTTTCAATTAGCCTTGAGAGAAAAGGAGAAGGCTAGGAGGAGGAATGATTTCCATTAAAGAGGTAGGGGTAATAGCAATAACAGAGGATTCAGAGGTAGGAGTAACTTTGGGAGAGGACAAAGCCCAAATAGAATAGAAGAGGCACCATCTACTGACAACAATGGAGGCAATCAATATAGAGGATCATTTCAAAGAGGAGGTTACATAGGAAGAGGACCACCAAGAGATAGATTTTAGTCCCAAAGAAGATCTAATTTAGTCTTCATTGGCAGATGTTATAACTACAATCAAGTGGGGAATACAATGGGTAGGTGTCTTGAAAAGACTTCCACATCATCAATGGGTGAAAGAAGGAATTGGTTAGTGCAGGAAGAGGACACCCAAAGTGTCACCTCACAAATCTCCAAGGTAGGGCCAATATTGGATGGGGAAAATCTTATGTTAAGGAAGAATTTATTGAAGGTTCCTAATACCATAGAGCCACCTCAAAGAAAGAGTTTATTTAAGACTACTTGTAGGTCACATGGGAAGATCTGCAAGGTGATAGTGGACTCTGGCTCCACAAATAATATAGTATCAATAAAGATGGTGGATAAAATGAAACTTAGAAGGATACCTCATACCACTCCCTACAAGGTATCTTGGCTAAACAAGGGACAAAAAATAGTGGTAGATGAAAAAACTATGGTGGAATTTGAGATAGGTGAATATAAGGACAAGGTCCTATGTGACATATTGCCCATGGATGCATGCCACCTTCTTCTAGGATGCCCATGGAAGTATGATGTAAAGGCCATTCATGATCACCAAGCTAGGAAAGAAGTTTTAGATGGATTCATTACAAGAACCTAATGAAGAGAAGCATGTGGGGACTAGTGTGATGCTCTTGAGTGGGAAGGAGTTCCTAAAGGTGATGAAGAAGGAGAGAGAGGTCTATTGTGCAGTGGTAGTGAAGCCAAAGGAGGAGACTAAGGAGAAAGACATTATACCACCAGAGGTACAAGCATTGTTAGAAAGGTATAATGAGATATTAGATAATGGTTTTCCAAGTGCATTACCACCTATGAGGGATATAAGCCATCAAATAGATCTCATTCCTAGAGAAAATTTGCCAAACAAGGCAGCATATAAGATGACACCAAGTCAAAATACAAAGATGCAAAACAGATTCAATATTTGTTGGAGAAAGGACTAATAAGAAAGAGTTTGAGCCCATGTGCTATGCCAACAATCCTTTCTCCTAAGAAGGATGGAAAATGGAGGATGTGCACTTACTCTAGGGTCATAAACAAAATTACAATCACATATAAATTTCCAATGCCCCAGATTGAGGATTTGCTAGAGAACTTGGGGGGCTCTTGTTATTTTTCCAAGGTGGATTTGAAGTCTGGATACCACCAAATCAGGGTTAGGCCTGGTGATGAGTGGAAAATAGCCTTCAAGACAAATGAATGGCTTTATGAGTGGCTTGTAATGCCCTTTGGCCTAACTAATGCACCTAGCACATTCATGAGGCTCATGAATGAAGTGCTAGCAGATTTTATTGGTAAGTTTGTAATAGTATATCTTGATGATATTTTGATATTTAGAAGGTCCAAGGAGGAGCATATGAAGAAGTTGGAGATGGTCTTGAGGAGGCTACATCAAGAGAAGTTGATGATCAATCAAGAAAAGTGTGAGTTCCTAAAAACTGAATTAGTTTATCTTGGTTTTGTGGTTGCTAATGGATGTATGAAGATGGACCCTGACAAGGTCAAGTCAATTTTGGAATGGCCTACACCTAGGTCCATAGGGGATGTTAGGATTTTTCATGGATTGGCCTCCTACTATAGGAAATTTGTGAGGAATTTTACTCATGTATGTTCCCCTATCCTCAACACCATCGAAGGAGTCAAATTTCAGTCCAAGTGGACAGAGGTAGCTGATAAGGGGTTTGAAATGTTGAAGAAAAGGATTGTAGAACTACCTACCTTGAGATTCCCTAACTTCAATCAGCTATTTGTGGTAGAATGTGATGCTAGCAAGCTAGCCATTGGAGCAGTGCTAAACCAAGAGGGACACCCTTTGGCATTCTTCTAAAAAAAGTTAAATGAGGAAAAAAAAAAGTACTCCACTTATGATTTGGAGTTATATGTGTAGACACCAAAAATTGGGCAAGTGTCTTAGAATCATCAAATTGGAAAAATCTTAACAAAATGCTCTAATTCTCACCAAAATGGATCAAATCAATTTACAATGGACATTTATTAATCAAAGTTGGACAAAATCATAAATCAAAGGAAAAATCAAATAATGACATTAAATAATTAAATAAAAGCTTAAAGGGATAAATTACACTATATAATTGATTTTAATCAATTAATTGTATAGTTCAAAAATCAAAAATCAAATTGAACCTATTCTCTTACATGGCTAATTTAATTAATTGATGGAATTTAATTAATCCTAATATCTTTCATCAAAATTTGAGCAACCAATAAGAATTGAGAACAAAAGCACATGGATCACTCCAAAATAGTTGAATCTCAATCACTCATTTTCAACTTTGAATCTCAACCACTCAAAGTTGTCTACTTGTCCAAACCTTTGAGACAACCATTTAAATTGTCCCCCCATTTAAAAACATTTCAAAGTTTTTGACTCAACCAAGTCTAAATCATGATTAAATAACTCTACCCCCTACCCTTGGGATTTTACTATAAATAAGAGTCAATTTGAGAGCATAATATATCTTAGAAATTCATTTGCAAAGAATCATCATTCTAGGAAATCTGAGAGCAAATTGAGAGCAATTAAGAGCAATTGAGAGCATATCTTGAGCATTTGAATTAATCTTTATATCATTTGGAGAATTGAGAGCTATATTAAGCATAGTACTATCATTTTCTCATTCTAGATTTGTCACTAGTAGAGAATAGGTTGAGAGCTCTACTTACCAAGCTTAGATAGAGAACCATGAGATGTCATGGATGTTAATTTCAATTCTTTAGATTAAATTCCTTCATATTTTCATTGAATTGTTGTTAATTTGTCCTAATTTCATGAAGGTGTATAACCACACACAAATGGTGCCACTGTGGGGCTTTGAGCCTCATTTTTATCAAGTTTTGTGTGTTTTTGTCTTCACTTTTACGTGAATTTTGCATAAAATAGGACAAGTGCCACCTAAGAAGGTTTTAATGATGCTCCTGAGCATTCTATCGATGCCTGGCAGTAGTTAATTGACACCTGAGACATTCTTTCTCTTCTGTATTTTTCTTCTTTTGATGCCTATGCGATAAAGTATCATGCTTGAGAGTGTAAAGTGACGCCTAAGATCCAAGAATTGACACCTATTAGCTATCCTTTGCTGCCTATGATGCTTTATTTTATGCAATTTACCGTCATTTTTCACTCTTACTAGTTTTTAACTAACACTTACTAGTTGTTCTTTGTCACTTTGGATACTTTATCTTACGCAATTTACACTAGCTTTAATGCTTAATAAATTTTAAAAGTCATCTGAGTCATTGGAAAGTGATGCCTATGATTTTTAAAATAACACCTACTAGTTTTGATCTGACCCTTATTAGTTGATAAATGATGCTTAGTATTTTTTGTTTAAATTTGCTATCAGATCATTGAATTCGGTTTTCTTACTCTTTTTTTGTGTTTTTTTTTTCCCACAGATGAGTAGACACAAAAAGTCAGGAAATCAGAGAGAAAATTCACACAAGAGAGCAAAGAGGTAAGAACTCAAATAAAATGTCAAAAAGATATTCATATTGCTGAAATTTTGGATAGTTTGGAATTAGAAGAAAAACTCTACAAGCATTATATTAAGGTTTTGGATGCTTACAAGATGAAATTTCCTACTTTGAATTAAGCTTGTTTGCATTAAGTTGTTGAAATCTTCTTTTCAAAATCTTGTCAAAAACACTTAATTGCATCTCAATTATTCCTTTTGGTTTCCTTCACGTTGTATGGCTGTGTTGACTAATTTTGTTGGAGGAGCCAGAGTGGGAACGATCACCACTAGGTGAGTGAGCAAAACAAATATCAAAAACCTCAAAAAAGTGCCTAGCCTTTGCTAGCTACAAAAGAGGTATTTTTCTTATCAAGCTTGCTTTGCTTAAATTGTGGCTATTCTTTGAATCTAGCTTAATAGGAAAACCTTACTATCATCCAAATTGAATAAACATTAGGCATATGCTCTCCATTTTTTGAAGTGGATCAAAAGGCCAAAAGTGTGAGTCCAATTTGGTAGAAAGAAAGGGATGAGAAATTAACCAAACATTTCAATTATAAGAATCTCCTTGTCAAGAGATTGAAAAAGAACAATTTTGCTTGAAGTGTTTGGAACAAGGGATGACAATAGGGATATGCTCTTCAGTTTTTAAGTGAACCAAATTCCCAAACTTGTTGAACTAAGTTCAATTTTTGGTTTTTCTTTACATGTTAGATAAATTAGAGAATTAGAGGGCCTACCTCCCGATAATTTCCTTACAAGGATGATGAGAGGGAATGACCCAAGTGGGAGACAATCACTTTAGCTGTGATACTATCTGACCCACTATAAACAAATACGTTCTTCCTTAATAGGAGAGTGACTAGGTTGTGTGCAAGTGTTTTTCACTTCCTCTAGTAGTCCTTTTGGATTGTGCCAAATTATGCTTTTGTGTGTGTGGGAAGCTCGCAAGTGGGTAAATGAGCTTGACATGATCTAGAACAGAGGTGTTCATTAAAATCCTGCTAAGTAGTAATTTGCCTTTTTAGAGCCAAATGTGTTTAAAAGCCAAATTTGACTCTAGGTAGATTGCTTGGAAGATATTCTTGTTTATACTTGTGAAAAACAACCGAGAACATACACTTTTAGTGTGTTTTTAGGGATATGGTACAAATTTGATATGTGTGTTGCATTTGTACTTCATTTTCAAGCAAGAATATTTTGCAGACCTAATCTTACAACTTTTAAATTTGAAATTTACAACCCGGTCTGCAAAGTGCCACCTGCACATAGAGAAAAATTGCTTATGCATAGTGAAGTCATGCCTGTGACTATTCAGAAAATGCCTATCAATAAGGAAGTCACATTTGTGACATTTCAAGAAACGCCTAGAAAAAGTTAAGAAATGCCTATCAATAGGAAAAAGCCACCTGTTGACCTGCAGAGTACCACCTAGGAATATTCCAATAACTGCATACTAATTGTTAAGTCACGCCTACACACTGGCAAGTGACACCCAAAAACAAAGAAGGGAAAACATTGAGCATTTCTCCGGGGTTTCAAAAAATTTTGATTTCATATTTGAGTACCATTTTGGATGTTTTATCAGTTCCAATATTCCATCTAGTTAGAAATCCTGGTTTTAAACATTTTTGAAAATTTTATAAGGATTTGGCCACAAGAAAGTGAGATAAAGCCTATTTTCAAGAGATTTATGTTCATGCCAGCTTTAATTCGATCTCACTATGTAAAGAAAACCTTGTAATCAGATAGATTGTATCTAAGGCAAGAACTTCCTTTTCCAAGTGACACATTTACTTCCTCAAGAATATCACAAGAACCCATTCAAGAAGTATAAACCAACATGAATTTTCCTTTTGGAAACTCAAGTTTGGATTAAACCAACAATAATGGAGGAGGAATTGATCCAAACAATTTAGGATTAAATAAAAAAAATGGAGGAATAGATCCTAACAGTCAAGGAATTAATAACACTAACAATGGGGGCAATGGTGAACCAACTGCTGAAGATGCAACTGACGAAAAGGTTAATGAAGCCATACAAAGCCCATATTTCATGAAACTCATGGAAAAAGCATTAGAAAAAGATAAGGAGAAGTATTTCCAAGACCTAGCCCGAAAAAGTCTTAAAATCCCTCATGACTACGATGTCAATCAACTTAAGGGAAAGGAAGTTGAAGATAGTTCGATTGATATCATGAACAAGAAATTTTATAAGTTATTCCAAACACAATTGGACACAATGAAGAAAAGTGGGGCTCCAAAACCCTTTTCAATAGAGGCATTGTGTCCTTTCCCATTTGACAAGAGTTTAATCATGATAGCATTCCCTAGTAATGTTGTCTTTCCTAAGTATGACAAATATGAAGGAGCATCTGATCCCCAAGATCATTTAAGGGAATTTTGTGCATTGAGCTTGGAGTTCATGCATGACACTAATTATTTAATGAGATTGTTTCCTAGAAGTTTGGGAGGCATGGCCATGGAATGGTTTTCAAAATTACCTTTGGGCATCAGAACTTTTGAAGAGTTAGCTACTAAGTTTGTAACACATTATTCATATAATATCAAACATGAAGTTACAATGATTACCTTATGCAACACCAGACAAAGAGAGGGAGAAGGATTCTTACTTTTCTTACAAAGATGGAGGACAATATTTGCTAGATATCCTTGAAGTGTACTAGAAAAGGAAAAGATGGACATCTTTATTAATAGCTTGAGTAATAAAATGAATTATCAATTGAAGCTGCAATGTCCTAGGTCTTTTCAAGATCCTATTGAAAATGGAGAGACTACGGAGGAAGTATTGGTTAAGAGTGGAGAAATAAAGTTGTACAAGGATAACAAGAATTACAACAACAACAATACCTCCAACAACAATAACAATCAGAATAAGAATCCTCCTAACAACTATAACAAATTTGGGTTGAGGAATAACAACAAAGGGTTGGTTAAGGATGGGGTTGTTGATGCTAATAATTTGAACCCACTCCTTTTACTTTCACAAGAACACTTGCTGAAGTGAGTAATACAGATCAAGCACTCAAAGTGCCTTTTAATAACAATACCAATAATAACAATTTCAAGAATAATCAGGGGGCTAACAATCCTAATCTGTTCATTTCACCATATCCAAAGAGGACATTCACACCTTTGGGTGAACCCCTTGTGAATGCATTAAGAACTCTCATGGCTAATAAGTTTATTGATTTGCCTAGGGCTCAACCATATGAACCACAAAACAAGCCCAATTGGTGGAAGGAGTCTAGTCATTGTGAATACCACAAAAATAGAGGACATATAAAAAATGATTGCTTGTGGTTGAAAAATATGGTACAAGATTTGATTGGCAATGGTGTGATCCAGATAGAAGGGCCTCAAAAAAATGATCACATGACATTTAAGCAACCTTTCTATAACCATGAGAAGGGTGAACCATCTAATTTGAATAAACAAGGTGCCAATAATGTCAATTTTTCTTATCGTTATGATAACATTATCAACACATTATCCAAATAGGAGCATGTTGTCAATGTTGTTGTAGTCAAGGAACAACTCAAAAAGGAAACATCTTATGCTATCACTTGGGGGAAAACTTCAAGGATTACCCTACAAGGGGTTGATCCTAAACCTATTGGTCCTACTCAATCAAGTATTTTGGCTAAACAACCATCTACAACAACAAAGTCATATAATTTGGTGGACCAATTACAAAAGACTCTGGCACAAATTTCTATTTTGGAGTTGTTAAAGTTATCTCCAAATCACAAGGAGATCTTGCAAAAAGCCTTATTGGAGACTAATGTTCCTAGTAACTTGGAGGAAGAAAGATTTCAAAACATGGTGGGACACCTCATTGCACCACATTGTCTCTCATTTTCAAATCAAGATGATATGTCCATCACTCATCCTCAAAATTTTCCATTTCATATAGAAGTCCTCATTCAAAGACATAGGGTTAAGAGAGTTCTCATAGATGGGGGAGCTGGTCTTAATATTTTCACTTTAAATATTGTCAAGTCCTTAGGTTTATCTGAGTCATCTACTAATCCTAAGAAGAAAATTACCATAAAAGCTTATGATGAGGAGGAGAGATCTTCAAAAGGTATGATTGTCTTACCTATTCAAGTTGGACCTATAAAAAAAGACACCATATGTGATGCAAGAGCATCTCGGGTCCTTGGCAATCCTGTGTCACCAATTTTTTTTTGGAGTTTGTCTATTTTTCTCAGTTCCTGCTTTGACTGATTTGGTCAATAGTTGGTCAGTTTCCTTTGGTTACCAAGTGTGGTCGGTTATCTCCTGGGTGGTTAGTTGTTTCACTGGTGCTCGACATTGCTTATCTGTTGCTCGGTTATCTTTTCTCACCGACGGGTTTAGTTTTAGTTTTTGTTGTGGCTGACTTGTGCATTTATCTTGGATCATAGATTTAATGTTGGAATCCATCATTGGGAAGCATGCAGTCCCAAATCTGACCATTCCTATCATTGATTGTGGATCTGAAGGTCGACTTAGTTTGGTAGCTTCTTGTATAAATGTAGTTGTTGGTTTAGAGTTTAGGGAGTTTTTGGTAGAGTTTGGGTAGAAGATAGAATTAGAGATTTTGACAGATCCTTGCATGTTTGAGGACTTCTGGAATTCATTTTAATATCTAGCCCTAACCAAGAAGGCCTTACATCCTGACATATATCATTCTATTTGATGAAAATATATGAAAGATCTTATATTCTCTCTCTCACTGCGGTGTTTGTTTGCTTTCACATGTTTTGAGTAGGCTTGGATCATTAGGGTGCACCATTATTTGGCTCGTCTTGACCCCCTTGCCTTGTGTTAGGTGGTATTAGAGTGAGGTGAGATCTTGATCTAGGTCTATGGATCTAGGTTTGCAGGATCCTCTTGAAGCCCTAGTTGATTGTTGTGGGGTAGCAAATTGCGATTTGACATACAATTGCAGAGGGTTATCAAGATGGTTTGTGGGAGGCAAGATGTAGATCCAAGATTGATAGATATGCTAATGAAGATTGCTGCTAGGTTAGAAGCTGTTGAAATAGCCTAGAGAAGAGGTAGACATCTTGAAGATGTTAGTGATGATGAAGTTGAAGAAGAACATGCGAATGTAGAACCTGCACCTGTTATGGATCAAGGTGAAGAAAGATTTTTGAAGGCTTTGACAAGTCTAAAGTCTACACGACATTTCAATCCTCCTAAGTATGGTGGAAAGCTAGATTCTGATGAATTGGTGGACTGGATCACTGGGATGGAAAAGTATTTTGAATATGAAAACATTCCTGAAGACAGGAAGGTGAAGATTGTAAGCACAAAGTTGAAAAGTCATGCATCCTTATGGTGGGAACACCTACAATTGGATCAGAAGAGGAAAGGAAAAGATAAAATCAAGGTATGGAATAAAATGGTGAATAAATTGAAAGGAAAGCTCTTACCTTGTGATTATCAAATTAACCTAGTTCGGCGAATGTAAAGTTTGAGACAGAAAGATAGCTTGGTAAAACAATATATTGAGGAATTCTATAGATTAGATATCAGATCTAGACATGATGAAGATGATGTGGAAAGAATTGGTAGATACCTGAATGGTTTGAGAGTTTCCATCCAAGAGGAAATTAGTTTGGTCAAGTTGGAGAGCATTGAAGAGGCTTATCAATTTTCATTGAAGGTTGAGGAGAAATTGAACAAGAGACATGAGAAAAGACAAAGAGGTCAAGGTGGTAGATTCCCTAGAGGAAGGGGTAGATATAAAGGTGAAAATGGTAGATCTAAACCTCAAAAGACAAATCTAGACAAAGCCAAGACCGAGTGGAAAGGTGAAAGTTCATCTAGAGGTAGAGGCAGTAACTACCAAGGTGGTTATAGAAGAGGAAGTTTTTGAGGAACTTGTTACAATTATGGAGAAGAAGGACATATATCTTTTGAATGTACACATGCTAGTAAGAAGGCTGGTAGTAGTAGAAATGCCTTGGTGCAAGAAGAGTCACCGAATGAACCTGAGAAAGAAAATAACTTGATGGTAAGGAGAGCACTGCAGAATGAGAGCAAAAAGGAAGATCCGGTAAGGAAAAGTTTGTTCAAGACTAGATATAGAGTTTTTGATAAAGTTCGGAAGGTAATCATTGAAAGTGGTAGCTTGGAGAAGCTAGCATCTGAGGAGATGGTTACAAAGTTGCAGTTGGAAATATTGGAACATCCAAAATCCTATCAAATTTCATGGATCAAAGATGAGCATACACTCTTGGTAAGTGAACAATGTTATGTGAATTTGAAGATTGAAAAATACTATGATAAGGTGTTATGTAATATCATGCCTATGGATTTTTGTCATATTTTGTTGGGTAGACCTTGGCAATATGATAGACATGCTATATATGATGGGAGATTGTGAAAGTATACCATTGTGGCTGATGGAAAGAAATAAATATTGTTACCTTTGATGGAAGAACTTGTTAGTAATGTTTGCACATCTGTGAAAGTTTGTTTGATGGAGGGAAGAAAGTTTTTTAACTATTTGAAGAAGAATGATGTATGTTTTGTTGCGATCCCTAACAAACTGAGTAAGAAAATAGAGGATAATGTCCCTAAAGATATTGATAAGTTACTCACTGAGTATAGTGATATCATTTATGATAATGTACCTAATGGTTTTCCATCGAAGAGAAGCATTGATCATTGTGTGGATTTAATCCCTGGAGCTAGTTTATCGAATAAGGCACCTCATTGGTTGACACCTACTGATAATCAGGAATTGAACTGACAGATTCAAGATTTGCTGGAAAAAGGTTTGATCAGAGAAATTTTGAGTCCTCATGTGGTACCTATTGTATTGGCATCGAAGAATAATGGAGAATGGAGAATGTGTACTAATTCCAAAGAGTTCAATAAGATAATAGTGAAGTATATGTTTCCTATACCGAGAATGGATGATATAATGGATAGTTTCACTGGAGCAAAGTATTTGAAAAATATTGATTTGAAAAATGGGTATCATCAGATCAGAATCAGAGAAGGTGATGAATGGAAAAATGCTTTCAAGACAAAAGAAGGTTTTTATGAGTGGTTGGTTATTCCCTTTGGTTTAACTAATGCACCGAGTACTTTTATGAGGCTGATGAATGAAGTTTTGAAGAAATTTTTGGGTAAGTTTGTGATTGTATATCTTGATGACATTCTGATATTTAGTAAGACCATAGAAGAACATTTGTTTCATGTTAGACAAGTTTTGTAGAGATTGAAAGAGGAAAAGATGCTGATAAATCTAAAAAAGTGTTCTTTCATGAAAGAAGAGATTGTGTATTCAAGATTTGTTATTTTAGTTGATGGTTTGAAGATGGATCCTGAAAAGGTTGAAGCTATCTTGAATTGGCCTAAACCTATGAATGCTAGTGAGGTAAGATCATTTCATGGTTTGGCAAGTTTTTACCAAAAGTTCATAAGGAATTTTAGTTCAATTTGTAATGCTATGACTGAGACTATGAGAGGAGACAAAAGAGAATTCAAGTGGACACATGGAGCTAACAAAAGTTTTGAGACTCTGAAGTAGAAGGTTGTTGAATTACCAATTTTGGCATTACTTGATTTTAGTAAGGTATTTCAAGTGGAATATGATGCAAGTGGAAGTGCAATTGGAGCTGTGTTGAGTCAAGAAGGTAAACCTATTGCTTTCTTTAGTGAAAAGTTGAATGATGCTAGAAGGAAATATTCTGTGTATGATCAAGAATTCTATGCTATTGTTCAAGCACTGAAGAAATGGAGACATTATTTGATATCGAGTGAATTTGTGTTGTATACTGATCATAAGGCTTTACAATATTTGGGTAGTCAAAATAAGTTGAATTAGAGACATATGAAATGGGCTAAGTATTTGGAGAGTTACACATTTGTGATAAAGCATAAGAGTGGAGTCACTAACCGAGTTGTTGATGCATTGAGTAGAAGAAGATCTTTGATGACTGAGATGAAAATTGAAGTTCTTGGTTTTGATGAGATGAGAGATTCTTATGAGTCTAACCCTGATTTTTCTGAGCCATGGAGAAAGTGTAGAACACCTATTCAAGATCAACAACATACTAAATGGGATGAATATTTTATTTAGGAAGGTATGTTGTTTAAAGGTATTCAGTTGTGTATACTGAGAGAAATAATGAGATTTAATTTGATAAAGGAGAAACATAGTAGTGGTTTGGCTAGACATTTTGGTATTGATAAAACATGAAATTTTATTAAGGAGAAGTACTATTGGCCATAGTTGTATAAAAATGTTCAGAAATTTGTGAAAGGTTGTGGAGTTTGTCAAGTTGTAAAAGGAGTAAGTCAGAATACTGGATTGTATGTACCGATTTTTGTTCCTAAGAAACCTTGGATTAACATCAGTATGGACTTTGTTCTTAGCTTACCGAAGAAAGTAAGAGGTAATGATTCTATATTTTTTGTTGTGGATAGATTTTCTAAGATGGCACATTTTATACCTTGTAGAAAGACATTAGATGTAGTACATGTAGAAGATCTTTTCTTTAAGGAAATTTTTTGATTGAATGGATTACCGAGGAGTATTATCTCTGACCGAGATAGTAAATTTGTTGGATACTTTTGGAAGACCCTTTGGAAGAAATTTGGTACTAAGTTGAAATATAGTTCTACATTTCACCCACAAACCAATGGATAGACTGAAGTTGTGAACAAAAGTTTGGGAAATATTTTGAGATGTTTAGTTGGACACACACCAAGTAATTTGGATTCTGTATTGGCACAAGAAGAGTTTTCATACAATAATTCAATGAATAGGAGTACTGAAAAGACACCATTTGAGGTTTTGAATGGCACACAACTGAGATGTATATATGATTTGAGAGACATTATTGATGAAAGTAAGACAAGTGCTGAAGGAGTAAAATTTGCTGAGTACATGAAGACATTGCATGAAGATGTGAAGCTAAAGCTGGAAGATAGTAATCTAAAATACAAAGACAGAGCTGATAGATCAAGGAAAGATAAGACTCTTGATGTTGGTGATGAAGTGATGGTTTATTTGAAGAAAGGATGATTTCCTATTGGAACATATGGGAAGCTGAAAATGAAAAAGTTTGGACCTTGCAATATTTTGAGGAACTTTGACCGTGGAAATGTATATGAGATTGAGTTACCTGATGACATGGACATATCACCAATTTTCAACATTTATGATTTGTATGAATATCATGAACCAGATGAAGAAGTGACAGTACCGACAGAATATCCTGAGAAGTAGAATGAAGAAATTGAACAGATTTTGAAGGAAAGAGTTGGTAGAAGTACAAGAGGGAAATAGTATATAGAATATCTGGTAATGTGGAAGAATAGGCTGATGGAAGATAGTTCATGGATTTCATAGTTTGAGTTGGATGTATCTTGGACCAGACCTTCCAAATGATTCAGAGAATCATTTCAAAATAACCCCATGTGTCTGATGCAGGAGCATCTCGGGTCCTTGGCAATCCCGTGTCACCAAAAACATTTTGGATTTTGTCTGTGTTGCTCGGTTCCTTCTTTGATCAAGTTGGTTAGTAGTTGGTTTGTTTCCTATGGTTACCAAGTATGGTCAGTTATCTCCTAGGTGGTCGATTATTTCACTGGCACTCGATGTTGCTTATCTGTTACTCGGTTATCTTTTCTCACCAAAGGGTTTAGTTTTAGTTTCTGTTGTGGCTGACTTGTGCATTTATCTTGGATCATGGATTTAATGTTGGAATCCATCATTGGGAAGCATGTGGTCCAAAATCTGACTATTCCTTTCATTGATTATGGATCTAAAGGCCGACTCAATTCGGTAGCTTCTTGTATAAATGTAGTTGTTGGTTTAGAGTTTAGGGAGTTTTTGGTAGAGTTTTGATAAAAGATAGAATTAGAGATTTTGATAGATCCTCACATGTTTGAGGACTTCTAGAATTCATTGTAATATTTGGTCCTAACCAGGAAGGCCTTAGATCCCATCATGTATCATTCTATTTGATGAAAATATATGAAAGATCTTGCATTCTCTCTCTCACTGTGGTGTTTGTTTACTTTCGCATGTTTTGAGCAGGCTTGGATCATTAGGGTGCACCATTGTTTGGCCCCTCTTGACCCCCTTGCCTTACATCAATATGTCAAGTTCTTGACATGAAGTTAACTTATAAGATCTTATTGGGGAGGCCATGGATACGTGAGATGCAAGCGGTTCCTTCTACATACCATCAATGTATCAAATTTTCACACATGGGAGAAGAAATCACAATTGGAGGGGATTCAAATCCTTTTCAATATTGTAACACATTGAAGCCTCTTCATGAATTATTTATTCCTCATAATAGAGAATGGATTATTCCAAATACTACCATTGAAGAACCTAAAAGTGATAATCCTAAATTAACATCAAATGTTGCCTCTACTTCAAACCCTATTCAAACTAACTCAACTACATCGACTAAGAGAAAAGAAAAAGAGAGTTATGAGGGTCCAAGTTCAAAGAAGAATTCAAATAAAACATCCACACTAGAGGTGGAACATTCTAAGCCTACAAAAGAGGAGAAAGAAAAAGCCAAATAAGACCACTATAACCAAATGAATGAGGTGATGTACAAGTTCAAAAAATAATGTAGAATTGGTTCTAAAGGAGTAGGGGAATATTTTGTTTCTTTATTTGATTTACCTACTTCTCCAAAAACACATGGAAAGCCTTCTAAGGTGCATCCTCCTCAAAAATACAACTCTTATTTTGTAAGAGAGAGTGACAAGTCAGAACTTGAGAAAGAAGATGATGAGGTTCTATAATGGCTTTACAAAGATGAAAGTGATACTTCAAACAACCCCATGGAAAGAATTCAGCACATCAATATCCAAAATGACCAATATGGAAAGAGGTTTGAAATTATAAAAAACATGGGGTATAAGGGAAGAGGACCCTTAGGTATGAGAAATAGAGGTTTTCTTGAACCTATGGAACCTTCTTGGAGATCAAAGGAAGAAAAATCAGGAGTAGGTTATCAATACAAAGGAGAAAGTTCTAGCCCCATGCATTATTTTTATAAACAAGTGAACATGGTAGAGTCCAATATTGATAGTGATGATTCTAGAGAATATGAGTGGGATTATTTATCCAAAGACTCTTGCCATGACAAAGAGATTGTCATAATGAATTCTTATACTAATGTTCCTAAAGAACAAATTCAAGATAGTGAAGATTCACAGATAATCCATACATACATGCAATCAAATCCATAGGAATCTCTCATAGGGAAAGCACACAATTATCTATGTGTAGGTGAACCTTGGATACCTTTTTCGTGGGATGATTCATATGGTAGGTTTATCCCGCATGTCTTTGTTCCTGTAGAAGTCGTAGAGGACTCAAGTGAAAAAGACTTTGATCCTTCTTCCATGGATCATCTTGAGCAAGCTCATGTTATTGACCTTAACGATAAAATGTATGAACCATCTAATGAAGTTATGTCCATAAACCCAGCCAATGACAACTTTCTAATTGAATCATTATCCCTAATGCATACCGAACTTATTGATTGGGACTTAACCGAAACAAATGAGTTACTATACTTTTCCAATGACCAAGAAATGACACAATACCTAAATGTAGTTGAGCCTTCTTCCATCGAAGAGTTTAATCCAAACATGATGAGAAAGGTAGGGGTCCAACCTCTTAATCCAAAATAAAAAATGAAAAAAAGTAAAAAAATGAAGAGTTCTAGTGGTGAAAACCACCATGTGGCATTACTAGAACCAAAAAAAGTGAAAATAGAGGATGTTTCCAATGGTGAAAACCCAACTATGGCACCAAAGGAAGAGAGGTTGGATACCTTACTAGCACATGAGGAAGAAATATCACCAATTCTTATAGAGCCAATGGAGAAAGTCAACATTGGAACCGAATTGGAACCCAAATTCATACATCTAGCAACTTCACTTACACCTTTAGAGAGAAAGGATTTCATCCAATTTTTCCAAGCAAAGCAAGTGAATTTTGCATGGTCCTATGCTAAAATGATGAGATTAGATCCAAACTTCATCATGCATCACTTGAATGTTAAACCAAGGGTCAAACTAGTCAAGCAGAAATTAAGGAAAATGCATCCACACATAGCTCTTCTAGTTAAAGCCGAATTGGAGAAATTGTTAAAGGTGGGGTTTATAAGAGAAATTGCTTATGTAGAATGGATATCAAATATTGTACCGGTTACCAAGCATGGCAAATCCATTCACGTATGTACAAACTTTTGAGATCTTAATCTTGCATGTCCCAAAGATGACTTCCCACTACCAAGTATAGATGCTATAGTGGACTTAATAGCTAGTCACTCCATGTTTTCATTGATGGATGGTTTTAGTGGATACAACCAAATTAAGATTGCACCTAAATATTAGGAAAAGATAGCCTTTACATGCCCTTGGGGAACTTTTTGTTGGAATGAAATGCCTTTCAGCCTCAAAAATGCTGGAGCTACTTACTAAAGGGAAATGACTACCATTTTTCATGATATGATGCACACATTCTTAGAAGACTATGTGGATGATATATTGGCTAAGTCACATCAAATAGAAGATCATTTACAAATTTTGGAAATGATATTTACATGCTTAGAACAATTCAAAGTAAGGCTCAATCCAAAAAAATGTGCCTTTGGTGTTCAATCCAAGAAATTATTAGGATGTTTCAGAAAAAGGCATTGAAGTGGATCCCAAAATGGTTCAAGAAATCATGGACATGGAAATTCCTAGAAAAATTAGCCAAATGTGGTCTCGTCAAGGAAAACTTCAATCAATAAGGAGATTCACTTCTCAACTAGCTAAAAAGTGTCACTCATTTACTAGATTGCTACACAAAGACACCATTTTTATATGGGATGAAGAATGTGACAAGGCCTTTACCTTGTTGAAGACTTACTTAATCAATCCACCAATTCTAATGCCTCCTATCAAAGGAAAACCATTTCTTTTGTACATATCAGCAACTGAGAGGTGTTTAGGAGTTCTTTTGGTGCAAGAAGATGATCAAGGAAAAGAGAGAGCTATCTACTATTTGAGCTGAACATTGATTAAGTATGAATTAAACTAAACCTTCATGGAAAGAGCATGCCTAGCTATTGTATTTTCTTCCCAAAAGTTGAGACACTACATGTTGATGCATAAAGTAAAGCTCATTGCAAAGATTGACCCTTTGAAATACTTAGCAAAACTGCCTTAACGGGAAGAATAGAAAAATGGGTCATGGTGTTAAGTGAGTTTGATATTGAATATGTGGATAGAAAGGCCATTAAAGGACAAGTGATAGTAGATCACATAGCTGAAAATCCATTGGTTTCTACACATCCTATTCAAGTGGAGTTTCCTGATGTAGTAATTGTCAACATAGAGGCTAAGACTTGGAAATTATACTTTGATGGATCATACACATAAGGAGGTTCTAGAGCTAGCATATTGTTGATTACCCCTCAAGGGTATACTATTCATAAATATTACAATCTCTTATTCCCATGTACCAGCAACATATATGAGTATGAAGGTTTAGTCATTGGAATCAAGATGGCTTTAGAATGGAATATTACCAAGCTACAAGTGTATGGTGATTCTCAATTAGTGATCAACCAAGTCAATAATGAGTACAACACAAAAGATGAAAAGTTAATGCCTTACAAGACAATGATTGATGCTTGGAAAAATACTTTGTGTTGATAAATTTTGAACAAAATCCAAGAGAGAAGAATAGAGCGGCTAATGCAATGGCTACCTTGGCTTCATTACTTCAAAAGCCTGATCAAAATGAAAGGTACAAATTCTTGGTGGAAGAGTTGGAAAATCCGACATTTGACCTTCCTGATATCCAAATTATTACTTTACTTGATGGACATGACTCACCATGGTATGAGCCTATCTACACATAGCTTAAAGACCAAGTGTTACCCTTAAACCAATCTCGAGCCATAAAATGATACTTCATAAGACAATCAGCCCATTATATTATCCTTTCCGACACATTATATCGTAAGGGTCTTGATAGAACTTTAATTAGATGTCTAGAAGAAGAAGAGTCTAAGGTAGCTTTACATGAGGTTCACAAGGGCATTTGTGGTTCACATTCAAGGGGGTTAAACTTAGCTAAGAAGATACTTTGCAATGGGTATTTTTGGAAAACCTTAGAAAAGGATGCTTGTCACTTTGTTAAGATATTCACCAAATGTCAATATCATGGTGATATGATACATGCACCAACTCAAGAATTACATCCTTTTGTGACACCTTGGCCATTTTATCAATGGGGTTTTGACTTGATTGGTGTGATTTACCCACCTTCCTCTAATGGGTACAAATACATTATCACAGCTATGGAATACTTCACTAAATGGATAGAGGCTATTCCTTTGATCACCGCTACAGGAAAACAAATCTCTATGTTCATCCTTAATCACATCATTTATAGATATGGTATTCCTTATGCCATAATTACCGACAATGGAAAGCAATTTAAGAAAAAAGATGTGGATGAGCTTTGTGATACTTTTCATATTACTCATCACTCTTCTTCCATTTATTATCCACAAGGAAGTGGACAAGCCAAGGCTAATAATAAGAATATCCTTAAGATATTGAAGAGAACAGTGAATAAATCAAGAAGAGATTGGCACATACAAATCAACCCAACTTTATGGGCTTATAGAACTAGTATCTGAATGCCTACATGAGCTACACCATATTCATTGGTTTATGGAGCTGAAGCTGTTCTACCTTTGGAGGTTGAAATCCCATCCCTAAGAGTATCATTGCAAGGATTAATAATAGATGAGGATTATAGGGTTTCTCGACTTTAGCAATTGGAATTATTAAATGAACATCAAGCACAAGCCTATGAACATTTGAAAGTATACCAAAACAGGATTTCAAGAAACTATACCAAGCATATTAAACCAAGAGTCTTTCAAGTGGGTGATTTAGTGCTAAGAGAAAACCCTAAAAATTAGGTAGAAAGGGAAAAGAAGTGTAAATGGGAAGCAAATTGGCTTGGTCCTTTTATTATTGTTTCTTCCTTTGGAATGGGGACTTACAAATTAGCCAATTGTGATGGGGAAGAATTATAAGAGCCCATTAATAGCATCCATTTAAAGAGGTTTCATACCTAATCAGATGAGAGAGTATTAGAAGAAAGATTATTAGACAAGTGTGTATTTGATGAATCAATCATCACTTTCGTACATGAGAAAATAAAAAACATCGAAAACATTGAGAAAAGTTCAAAATCCAAAAAAAAAAAAATTGAAAAAATTGAAAAAAAAAAAATGAAAAAAATGAAAAAAGTGCCTTGGTGAAAACCTAGCAATAGGCGCCTTGGTAGAAAAAAAAATTGAAAAAGAGAAAAAGAGCAATAAACCCAAAAGGTGAAAACTTGGCAATCAAGCACCTTTTGTTCCCCTAAGTCTTTCCTAGTTGCATGTGTACATATTGCATGTCCATCATCTCACTTGTAAATCTTCATTGCATTTGTCATTTGTGCATAGTCATAATAAAACCTTTTAGCTGCATTGTTGCATTTTAGAATTCCTACTGCCCTAAGTTTGTCACACGATCACATTTATCACTTGGGGGTAGGAAAGGATTAGATTTTTGGTACAAATGGATTCAATAGTGCTACTTTCGGTCACACATCAGAGAGGGACTTATCAGAGCTTCAGAAGAGAGAGATTTTATTGGACCTTTGATGGATATCATTGTTCACAACCAAGTATTTTGATCTCACAAATTGATCCTTGAGCCTTCATTGACTTTATTATTCAGGATTAAAAATTGACATCACTTAAATGATCAGAATGATTGGAAAGTTCTTTTTGAAAATCTTGATACATTGCAAAACACTTGAAGCTTTTCGACGATATTTATTGAATTGACTTTTTATCATGTCTTTTTAGATAATTGAAGATGTTTCAACTAGATTGGAGATGATGGAGACATGATATTAT
Organism: Chamaecyparis obtusa; assembly: GCA_027943335.1. Taxonomy (NCBI): domain Eukaryota; kingdom Viridiplantae; phylum Streptophyta; class Pinopsida; order Cupressales; family Cupressaceae; genus Chamaecyparis; species Chamaecyparis obtusa. Next base: position 358,046 of record BSBK01006462.1, read on the forward strand.
TTTTTTTTCTCTCTGAGTGACTGTCTTGAGGAAGATCCACCAACTTATGTGAATTTGTCTAATGACATGGTCATCAAAGAACCATTGAGGACTTTCATATAAGATGGAAGATTGAATTTTGTTTTTTTATGCAAATGGATACCTTGGCTATTTATATTTTCCATATCTTAATACCAAAATCCAATTGCAACATTAAATCTGTTGAAACTGGTATTCATACTCCCATAGTTGGTCATTCAACTAGTGAGGGTTGTACTAGTTTCCTAAAGGGTTACCAAATGCAATACAAAAGAGAAGCATTCATATCATCATGATGTGGTATGTGGTGGTTGTACTTGATTTCTGGTCCTATAAATGCTCAATGATGAAAATATTTCTCTATGGCATTTCTTTGCTAAAAGCTAGTGACAATTAGTTACATTGCATTGCATTTTCATGTTAGATTAAGTTCATTAGTTTGTAGTTATTTTTCCAAGGGAAAGGGGGTTCATTCATCGATAATCTTGATCAATCATTTGAAGGGGGTTCAATTAAACAAATCATCCTTGATTCAAATCAACAATGTGAGCTTATCTTTTGCATTCATTCATAGCATTACTCATTATTCATTATCCTTATATCAGAAAAATAAAAGAAAAAGATTCATTACTCATTCAACATTGCATACATTTAGTTAAGGATTACACTTTAAGAGTTGCATACATTAAAATAAAATAAAAAACATAGTGGAATTCATCATTATCCACCTTTCCATAAAAACACATTTGCATCCATACATGGAAAATCAGAAAAATATATCAAAGTTACATTATCATTTGCATTCATCTATCTATATCATATATAAGATACATTGCATCCATAGCATACTCAAGAGTAAATGCATCATAAACATCATATAGAACTACATATAAAGATAATCTCACATAAACACATCATGAGAATCAAGGAAAGTCCATAATCATATAAGTGTCCATAACATCAAAGATCAATCAAATCTGTATATCAAAGATACAATATCATCAACAAAGTGATACATCAAAGTCCTGATCAATAAAAACATGTTACAAAGTTAGTCATTAATGAGGAGATCCATAATCAATCATCATGATCCTGTGGGAGCACCCGATCCATCACCTGCACCTGATCCATTTGGTCCCCTGTCACCTGGTCTATCATGAGTAGGAGGAGTCTAACTAGTGCTAGCAATACTCAGCCTCTTAGCTATCATGGTCATAAACTATTGCATCATAGTGGCTACCTAATCCAATCTGCCAACAACTACTAACAAACTTTTCTGCAATGACTAAACATCCTATGATAGAGTATCAATGTTAGGAGAAGCCTGTGAAGTCTGACCCATATCTGGAGACCCAGGTATTTGAGGAGGCACCTTCTGTGTCAGAATCTATCCCTACTATGCCACTAAAACCTGATGTAACTATACCAAGGGATCCTACTCTCTGGGAACCTATCTAGCAGTATCAATATGAAATTTTTGCCTAACTCTCTACTATCCCTATACTGCTATAGCTCTAGGATGTACAAACCCAGGTGCTTGATCTAGCTGAGCCTGTTTGACAACCCTGTCCCTGAAATGTCCACCTCATACCCATGTCCCAACTCATCCTTAACCTATCACCCTGGGAGCTCTCTATCCTCTATGAGCTTGACTTCATTTAGGTCTGCCACCATCATCCTACCATCATCCTTGCTGTCATCATCTGATAGCTCATCTTTTCCCAAGATTGGCTCTGCAAGATCGGTAAATCTCAAAAACCTATTTTGAGACCACCACTCTCTATAGTTTGTGGACATCCCAACATTTGCCACATGCTCTAAAATATCTCATCTGACATACATCATCCTAGCAATTTGATCACAAGAAAAATGGAAATCAATTTGTGCACCCCACATAGATCTCTCTGCCTGAACTTGAGCATATAATGCCATACCCTAGGGCATATCCTGATATCGACTGTACTATCTAGAAACCTGACCAAAGAAAAATCTCTCAATCATAAGGGGTGATCGACCTATCATCCATCTTAGAGAAAACATATAAGGGAGCTCATCATCATCCTCTCACCAACCCTCGCAGCCCAGATATGGTCTCCATGAGACCTGAACTATATTGTCGATCATGTGATGCCAAAACTCTTGTTTTCCCAGATGATGCTGGACAACCATACCACTATACAAAAAGGCATAAGGATAACCATGACACTAGATAGGATCTGATAATGGCCTAGTAATGGGAAGATACTCCCATACCCACAACTATAATATAACTGCACTTGCTGATAATGAGGCACTAGCTCTATATACCACCTCATGCAAATCATGGTATAATTGTGCAAGAACGCAAGAACCCCAATTGAAATGTTGAAGCTATGCAATCAAATCCTCTAAAATATCACCCCATCCAACAAAGAAACCTTGAACTCACTAGTCTGGAAGTAGTCATCCACCTATCAAAGTACCTAACACCACTGGCAATGTGGGAAACGAAGCAAACTATGCCCATGTAATAGTATCATCTCCGATGGTATTATCCCCAATCACCTGTCTACAAATAGTGCCATCATATACTGAATCATAATAGACTCTCTCACCCCAAGTCAGAATACAGAGCAATCTATAAATATCCTTGGGTGTGATAGTCATCTCCCCAAATGGTAAATGGAAGGTATTGTGGTCAAAGTGCCAATGCTCTGCCATAGCTGTCAAGAGACCACAGTTTAGCTGAAACCATGGGATGTCTAAAAGGAAACTCAAACCACACATCTCAATGACATGATACTTTGGCTGGGTCAACTCCTGACCTAGGTCCAAAATCCAAGAAGCAATGGTCTGTATGTATAATTTATGGAAATGTGCCTATTTTGCAAATCAAGGGAATCATATCAATATTCTATATCAGTAGATTATTTTAAGTCAGTCAATCTTTTCTCTTTGTGAGCTCTATCACCATTTGTTCATGTCTTTATGTCTTGAGAGTGGATTATTAGTTATCTATCCTATCAATGTTTTACTATCAGAGTTTTCTATCAGATCAGATTGACAAATCAAACATTCATTGGTACCATTATCCTGATATCCTAATCACTTGTTTTCTTAACTAAAATAGACCGCTCTATCCTGGATAATCAATCAGTCATCTAGAGACATCAAAATTTTATCAAAAAGATCAAGTTTAAGAATAAAAAATTATCAAAATTCCTATAGGCATCATTGGCCTATGCGGAGGTAGCATTTTACCTCAGGCTGTGAATAAATTTCCACACACGGTATTTTACCAAGCGGATGTAGCACTTCATTTGCTAAGTGGCACTTTATGACCCTAGGTGACATTTCATCATGTCTAGGCATCATTTAAATCATAGGGATTTTTCAGGTGGTGTTTTATTCATAGTTTGACTAAATTACCCTAGCTACAGGTGATTCAAAATTCATCATAGGCAAGTTTTAAACATTATTAAGTGGCATTTCACTATGCAAATGCGTCACTTCATATGCCTAAGCATCACTTAAACTATCATAGGTGGCATTTTACAAATTTACAACTAAAAATCAGGAAATTTATGCAATAAATGCTAAAAAAGTTGTAATAAATGCACTAGGAGGGTTAGAGTCACTTATCGGAGGTCCATAATCCAAAGGTCTCTGATACCGTCAACCTCTCTCAAACTGATGCTCTCAAATAGGCACAACCATCATGATCAGAGCAAAATCTCAATAGTCAAAAGTGAAAATGAATAGTAAATTTGGGTTTTTCAACCTATTTATGCTAGTTTGACCTAATTTTGAGGTGGTTTTTGACCTTGTGACCTATATCAGCATATCAAATCAAATCGGGGCATTTGTTGTGACCTTGAATATCATCAAAAATATTTTTTAGAAATGAAAACATATTGGATCAATTATCAATGAATATCATCATTTTTCTATCTGGTGATCAATCTATTTTCATTTCTGAGGGGGCATCATCATCATTATCATAGTATCAGTGGCATCAATATTGAATCTGGGGCATTAAAATTTTGAACTATTATCAGTGGGACAATGTTGCATCATTTTAAAAATCAATCAAATCATTTTTCAAATTAGGTTTCAAATCAATTTTGTATCAATCAATCAAGTATCGAATCAATGATCAGGACATAAAATTTTCTTTGAATCAATGCGCTACGCACATTAATCCAAAGAGGGGCATTTGTAGACACCAAAAACTAGGCAAGTGTCTTAGAATCATCAAATTGCCAAAATCTTAACAAAATGCTCTAATTCTCACCAAAATGGATCAAATCAATTTAAAATAGAAATTTATTAATCAAAGTTGGACAAAATCATTAAATCAAAGGAAAAATCAAATAATGACATTAAATAATTAAATACAATCTTAAAGGGATAAATTACACTATATAATTGATTTTAATCAATTAATTGTATAGTTCAAAATTCAAAAATCAAATTGAACCTATTCCCTTACATGGCTAATTTAATTAATTGATGGAATTTAATTAATCCTAATATCTTTCAACAAAATTTGAGCAACCAATAAGAATTCAGAACAAAAGCACATGGATCACTCCAAAATAGTTGAATCTCAATCACTCATTTTCAACTTTGAATCTCAACCACTCAAATTTGTCTACTTTTCCAAACCTTTGAGACAGCCATTTAAGTTTTTCCCCCATTTAAAAACATTTCAAACTTTTTGACTCAACCAAGGCTAATTCATGATTAAATAACTCTACTACCCTCGGGATTTTACTATAAATAAGAGTCAATTTGAGAGCATAATATATCTTAGAAATTCATTTGCAAAGCATCATCATTATAGGAAATTTGAGAGCAAATTGAGAGCAATTAAGAGCAATTAAGAGCAATTGAGAGAATATCTTGAGCATTTGGAAAAATGAGAGCTAGATTAAGAATTGTACTATCATTTTCTCATTCTAGATTTGTCACTAGTAGAGAATAGGCTAAGAGATCTACTTACCAAGCTTAGATAGAGAACCATGAGATGTCATGGATATTAATTTCAATTCTTTAGATTAAATTCCTTTGTATTTTCATTGAATTGTTGTTAATTTGTCCTAATTTCATGAAGGTGTATAACATTCACACACAATATGCAATGGTGAAAGCACTTAAAAAGTGGAGACATTATCTCCTACCAAGGGAATTTGTGGTCTATAAAAATAACCATGCACTTAGTTTCTTGAATGGGTAAGAGAAATTGAACCAAAGACACCTTAAATGGGTAGAATCTTTACAAGCATACACATTTTTCATCAAATTGATGCAGGAGCATCTCGGGTCCTTGGCAATCCTGTGTCACCAAAAATAATTTGGAGTTTGTCTGTGTTGCTCGGTTCCTGCTTTGACCAAGTTGGTCAGTAGTTGGTCAGTTTCCTTTGGTTACCAAGTGTGGTCAGTTATTTCCTGGGTGGTTGGTTGTTTTCATTAGTGCTTAGAGATGCTTGTATGTTGCTCGGTCATCCTTGTCTGCCAAGTAGTTTATTTTGAGTTCTGTTAAGCCTGACTTGTGTATTTATATTGGATCTTAGATTTAATGTTGGAATCCATCATTGGGAAGTGTGTGGTCATAGATCTGATTGTTCCTTCCATTGATTATGGATCTGAAGGTTGACTCAGTTCAGTAGCTTCTTGTATAAATGTAGTTGTTTGGTTGTAGTTTAGGAGGCAGTTTTTGGTGAAGATAGAAGATAGATAGATTAGAGATTTTGACAGATCCTCACATGTTTGAGGGATTTTGTAATTCATTGTAATATTTGTCCCTAAATAGGAAGGCCTTATAGCCTGACATGTATCATTCTATTTGATGAAATATATGAAATATCTTGCATTCTCTCTCTCACTGTTGTTGTTTGTTGCTTCTGCATGTGTGTACTAGGCTTGGATCATTGGGGTGCACCATCTTTTGGCCCCTCTTGCTCCTTGTCTTTCATCAGGTGGTATCAGAGTGAGGTGAGATCTTGATCTAGGTCTGTGGATCTAGGTTTTCAGGTTCCTCTTGAAGCCCTAGTTGATTGTTGTGGGGTAGCAGATTGTGATCTGACCTGCAATTGTAGAGGGTTGTCAAGATGGTTCATGGGAGGCAAGATGCAGATGCAGGATTGACATATATGCTAAGGCAGATTTCTGCTAGGTTATAAGCTGTTGAAACAACCCAGAGAAGAGGTAGACATCTTGAAGATGCTAGTGATGATGAAGTTGAAGTAGAACAGGTGAATGCGGAACCTACACCTATTATGGATCAAGGTGAAGAAAGATTTTTTAAGGCTTTGACAAGTCTGAAGGCTACACCACATTTCAATCCTCCTAAATATGGTGGAAAGCTATATTTTGATGAATTGGTGGACTGGATCACTGAGATGGAAAAGTATTTCAAATATGAAAACATTCCTGAAGATAAGAAGGTGAAGATTGCAAGGACAACATTGAAAAGTCATGCATCCTTATGGTGGGAACATCTACAATTGGATCGGAAGAGGAAAGGAAAAGATAAAATCAAGGTATAGAATAAAATGGTGAATAAATTGAAAGGAAAGTTGTTACCTTGTGATTATCAGATTAACCTAGTTCGGTGAATGCAAAGTCTGAGATAGAAAGATAGCTCAGTAAAAGAGTATAGTGAGGAATTCTATAGATTATATATTAGATCTAGACATGATGAAGATGATGTGGAAAGAATTGGTAGATACCTAAATGGTTTGAGAGTTTCCATCCCAGAGGAAATTAGTATGGTCAAGCTAGAAAGCATTGAAGAGGCTTATCAATTTGCATTGAAGGCCAAGGAGAAATTGAACAAGAGACATGAACAAAGACAAAGAGGTCAAGGTGGTAGATTCCCTAGAGGAAGAAGTAGATCTAATGGTGAAAATGGTAGATCTGAACCTGAACAGACAAATTTGGATAAAGGAAAGACCGAATGGAAAGGTGAAAGTTCATATAGAGGTAGAGGCAGTAACTACTGAGGTGGTTATAGTAGAGGAAGTTTCTGAGGAACTTGTTACAATTGTGGAGAAGAAGGACATAGATCTTTTGAATGTAGAAAAGAAAGTAAGAATGATGGTAGCAGTAGAAATGCTTTTGTGCAAGAAGAGTCACTGAATGAACCTAAGAAAGAAAATAGCTTGATGGTAAGGAGAGCACTATGGAATGAGAGCAAAAAGGAAGATCTGGTAAGGAAAAGTTTGTTCAAGATCAGATGTAGAGTTTTTGACAAATTTTGGAAGGTAATCATTGACAGTGGTAGCTTAGAGAATCTGGCATCTGAAGAGATGGTCACAAAACTATAGTTGGAAAGGTTGGTACATTCAAAACCCTATCAGATTTCATGGATCAAAGATGAGCATACACTCCTGGTAAGTGAACAATGTTATGTGAATTTGAAGATTGGAAAATACTATGATAAGGTGTTGTGTGATATCATGCCTATGGATTGTTGTCATATTTTGTTGGGTAGACCTTGGAAATATGATAGACATGCTATATATGATGGGAGATTGCATAAGTATACTATTGTGGCTGATGGAAAGAAAAAAATCTAGTTACCATTGATGGAAGAACCTGATGGTAATGTTTTCACATCTGTGAAATTTTGTTTGATGGAAGGAAGGAATTTTGTTAAGTCATTGAAGAGGAATGATGTATGTTTTTCTGTGATTCCTAATAAGCCGAGTAAGAAAATAGAGGATAATTGTTGGAAATATAGATGCAGTAACTGAGAGGGGGGGTGAATCAGTTAACCACAAAAAATATTACCACTGATCCCTTAGATATCTTAATAAAATATTTACTGTTACCACTCGGTAAACATACAAAGAAATGCTGAAACTTAATCTTTGAAGTGTGTAATAATTAAACTGTTCTTAAGCATTCATCACTGATTAACATACATGAATAAAGAAAATAACATGAACACAAGAGACACCAGATTTACCGTGGAAACCCACTATGGGAAAAACAACCAATGTAACTAGTTACTATTTTTCACTCTTCTGAAGTGATGCCTAGTTGGAAGCCAACCCAGTAAAAGGTTACAAAACACACTGTTAGGTGTGACCTTGTTAGAGGATTTAATCACCCTGCTAGGAGTGGCCTTGTAAGAGGTCTTGAAACAATTCAATAGAACTGTCACCTTGTTAGAGGATTTACAAAATGGTTGTTAAACCAACTCAGTTAAGAGATTTTGATATCACTACTACAATTGTAAGAGAGTAACAATGAAATGACCTACAACTGAATTGCTGATTATAGATCTCTGTTCTGCTTCACTAGATCCTTACTAATCAAATAAATCTTTGCTGCTCCTCAAGGATATCTAACCATCCTTCAAAATTCACACATACCTTTCTTCAAAATGATTTCTGCATGCTTCTTATCTTTTTCACCACTTGACCTTCTATATATATATACCATTCTAATTAACATTTAGATTGTCAAGTCGGCACTAATAATTATTACAATAGTCAGCTAGGATAAACAAAATATAATAAAAAAATCCTTTGAAGGGCCGACCTTGCTTGGTAAACATTAATCTTGAAAAGATTTCCTTCAGTGACCGAGTGAACTCAGTAACCACAATGAATTCTGCAACATACTTCGGAGACCGAGTGAGCTCGGCAACCACTAATTTTCCTTTGATAATCGAGGAGGCTCGGTTAACACTATTTTCTGTCATGTTTCCTTTCGACACCTGAGAGATCTCGGTAGACACTAAAAACTGCCTAGCTGACAGACTGAGCTCGGTAGACACTGAGAACCGCCTAGCTGATCGACTGAGCTTGGTAGACACTAAGAACTGCCTAGCTGACCGACTGAGCTTGGTAGACACTGAGAATGATAATTGATATGACATTTGTGTGACATCAAAGACAACACATAGCTAATCCAAAAATGTCCTTCAGATAATTGTATCCAACAATCTCCCTCTTTGGCATTGATGGCAACACAACATGTCATAGCACAATGAAATTTCACAAAGAAACCTAGAGTAAGAAACATATCCTTAGCTTCATTTTGATTCCCATCATCTTCAAACTTTTTTCTGACTGAGAACTCTCCCTCTTAACTTCTCAAATTATTCTCCTTATAAATTTCTTTAAATGACAGCAAACTCTCCCTCTTTGACAACACATGCCAAAGACAACTTACACAGTTTTGGTAAATATCAATGTACCTTATGTATTGATTCATATGCAATGATTCACTAACTATGCTGCATCAACTGATTGATCTTCAACATGTTCTCATTGATGCATCACTAAAACTTTATTTAGTGAGCCTCGGATAGGGGAGTGACCCCTAACTTGCCTCTTAGATACAAGAATGCATCCATAGGTAGTGGCTTGGTGAAGATATCTGCAATTTGTTCTTTTGTATGAATATATTCCAATCTAATTTCCTTGTCCTGCACCAATTCTCTAACAAAGTGATATTTTATAGCAATGTGCTTGGTTTTGGAATACATTACTGGATTCTTTGAAATATTTATTGCACTTGTATTGTCCCAAAACATAACAACTGGTTCTTTGATCTCAACCTTCATGCCTTCCAAAAACTATTTAAACCATACAATATTAGAGCAGTTTACTGCTGCAGCAATATATTCTGCTTCTGTTGTGGATTGGGATGTGTAGTTTTACTTTTTACTAGTCCAAGATACTAACCTCTTGCCAAGAAAGAATGCTCCACCACTTGTACTCTTTCTGTCATCAATGTTTCCTACCCAATCAGCATTAGTAAACACTTTTAAATCTAGATTGCCTCCAAATTTATACCACAAGCCATAATCTTCAGTTCCCCTTAAATACCTCAAGATTCTTTTGATTGCCATCATGTGATTTTCTCTGGGTTTAGCTGAGAATCTTGCCACTATACCAACTGCTAAGGCAATATCAAGCCTTGTGTGCACTACATACTGTAATTTTCCAATCATTGATCTGTATAAGGTCTGATCTACTTCTTTTGAATCATCATCTTTGGTAAGCTTTAGTCCAGTACATATGGGTGTACCAACTAGTTTTGAATCTTCCATACCAAATTTCTTAAGTATTTCCTTGATATATTTAGATTGAGTAATGTAGATACCATTTTTGTTCTGCTGAATCTGAAGTCCAACAAAAATTTTTATCTGACCAAACATAGACATTTCAAATTCTTTGTTTATATGCTCTAAAAATTCTTTGCATTGATCATCATTTCCTGTAAACACAGTATCATCCACAAATATTTCTGCCAAAACAATTTTGTTATCTGATCCTTCTTTGATGTATAAATTATTGTTGTCATTAGCTCTTTTGAAATCAATCTGAGTAAGATAGTTATGTAATCTTTCATACCATGCTCTAGGAGCTTGTTTCAGACCATACAATGCTTTGTGTAATTTGCAAACCATATCCCTTTTGTCTAGATCAATAAAACCTTCAGGTTGCTCAATGTAGACTTCTTCCTCAAGAATACCATTGAGAAATGCAGTTTTTATATCCATCTGATATACCTTAAATCCTTTATGTGCTGCATATGCAAGTAAAGTCCTCACAGCTTCTAATCTTGCAACAGGAGAAAAATTCTCTCCATAATCTATTCCTTCTTCTTGAGAATATCCTTTACATATCAATCTTGCTTTGTTTCTTGATACTTGACCATCTTCATTCAACTTATTTCTGAATACTCATTTTGTCCCAATTACATTTTTATCTTTAGGCCTAGGTACAAGAGTCTATGTCTTATTTTTCTCTATTTGCTCTATTTCTTCATTCATAGCCTCATTCCAACTTTCATTTTCCAATGCATCTTTGACATTTTTAGGTTCAAAATGAGCAAATAAACATGTACCTTTTAGTTTACTTCTTGTCATAGTACCATCTGATTTGTTTCCAATAATCTGATCTAGTGTATGATGCTTTCTGATGTACTTGGCCAATATAGGTTCCTTGCTTCTTGAATGAGTTACATTTTTATCTTCTTCATCTTTAGGTTTAGGTTGCTTGGGCTCGGTAGATACTTTCTCGGTAGCTTCAGACTGAGACTCGATACTTTGTGACTCCGTCTGAACTTCTTCTTGTGACTCGGTTACTATACTGGGCTCGGTAGATGTAGTTTCCTTATTGACAGATGTGTCTAGCAATGTATCAGGTTTGATGTAAACAAATCTTCTGTAATCCTCTGGTTCATTTTTGCTTTCTTCTTCAGTCTTTTCTGCAAACTCATCAATTCTCACATGTGCACTTTCTATGATTTTGTGAGTAGACAAATTTAGACATCTATATGCCTTACTTTTGCAAGAATATCCAAAAAATATTCCTTCATCACTTTTTACATCAAATTTTCCTTTTCTAGATTCTTTTAAGATGTAACATTTACTACCAAATACTTTTAGGTAACTTACATTTGGTTTGTAGCCATACCATAGCTCATAAGGAGTCTTGAATGTGTCTTTTCTCAGCTGTACTCGGTTCAAGGTATGAACTGGAGTGCTGATAGCTTCCTTCCAGTATTTCATAGCAATTTTCTTTTCAATCATTAGAGTCCTTGCACAGTCCATGATAGATTTGTTCCTTCTTTCAGCTATTCCATTCTACTTAGGAGTTCTCGGGGCTGATACCTATCTTTTGATTCCTCTTTCAATGTAGAAATTATTGAATTCATGGGAGGTGAATTCACCACCTCTGTCTGATCTCAAGCATTTTATTCTTTTTCCTATTTCCTTTTCTACTCTTGCTAAATACCATTTGAACTTCTCAAATGCTTCTGACTTTTCTCTTAAATACATAATAGTCATCATTCTAGAGTAATCGTCAACAAAGAGAATAAAGAATTTTTCTCTAGTATAGCTCTCAATTCCAATAGGTCCACATAAATCAGTATGCACAATTTCCAAAATATCTTTAGACTGATAGTTTTTACTTTTAAAACTAGACTTTCCCATTTTACCAATTTGACAATTCTTGCATAGACCAACATCAGGTTTCTTCAAAGTAGGAATACCTCTTACTTTCTTGAATTTGCTTATTTTCATCATGTTATCAAAATTTACATGACATAACCTTTTGTGCCATAACCAACTTTCTTCAATTTGAGCAATAAAACATGAGTATTCACCAAGATCAAGATAAAATAGGTTACCTTTGGTTTGTTTGCCTGATCCTATCAGTTTTCCTTTGTCATCCAACAGTCTTGCTTTGCCATTCATGAAATCAACTTTGAATCCAATGTTAATTAGCTGTGCTACACTTAGAAGATTATGCTTTAGTCCTTCAACCCAATATGCATTATCACATATAAGTTCTTTGGTTAATGAAATTGATCCCTTTCCTTTTATACAACAAGGTTCATTGTTTCCAAACCTTACATTACCACCATCAAATTTTTCAAAGTGTTCAAACTTAGTCCTGTCACCAGTCATATGATGTGAACATCCAATATCTATAATCCATATATCATTCTTGCTTATATGAGAGATAAGTGGCATCTCATCTTCATCATTATCAGATTCATCTTTTACAGCAATGAAAACAATTTCTTCTTCACTATCATCCGAATCTTTAGCTAAAAAACATGTTTTCTTACCTTTATCCTTGAATGATTTGAAATTCTTCTTGCCATTGTACTTGTAACCTTTCTTCTCATCTTTTCTTTGCTTGTTTGGGCACCTAGCTGTAATATGACCAATTTCTTCACATGAAAAATAGATTAAGGGAGTTTTACCTTTGTATTTTCCTCTGCCTCTTGAATATTTCTTTGCAAGTAATGCTTCAATAACTTCAAGATCACTATCAGAACTTTCCTCTGATTCTTCTTCACTTTCTGATTGGATTTTCTTCCCTTTCTTGAGTGAAAGTTTGGCCTCAAAAGATGATTCAATATTTTTAGAAGTTGGAACATAGTTGTCATAGTTATCCAGTTCAAAGGCTATCAATCTTCCAACTAAGGCATCCAAAGTTATATTGTGATTTTCTTAACATCTTCTTTCTTGAATAGCAGAAACTCTTATTGCATAAATAGGAAGTAATGTTCTAAGAACCTTACTTATAATAGTTTCATCATCAATTTTTCCTCCAGAAGCTCTGATTGCACTAACACTTGTCTTGATCCTTTCAACATATTTTGCAATGTTTTCTTCTTCTCTCATTTTCATCTGATCAAACTATCCTCTTAGGCTTTCTGCTTTGGCTCTCTTCACATTGTCATCACCGCCATAGATTTTCTTCAGCTTGTTCCACATTTCATGAGCAGTTGTGCAGTCTTTGATTTCATCAAATTCTTCATAGCTAAGAGCTGATGCAATGTCTATCATCATAGTGTTATGGTTCTTCTTCTTTGCAATGTCTTCAACAGTTAATGTGCCAGTAGGAATTGTATATTCTTGATCAATATATTTGCATCCTGAATCACCAATGGAAGCCAGATGAAGTCTCATGAGACCTTGCCATGCTGAAAAGTTATTTCTGTTAAGCCTTGGAATTTCTCTTTTGTAAGACATCCTGATCTTTAGCTTAGGTCCTTGAAACCCTTCCTACAAGCACCAAAAGCTCTGATACCAATTGTTGGAAATATAGATGCAGAAACTAAGAAGGGGGGTGAATCAGTTAACCACAAAAAATATTACCACTGATCCCTTAGATATCTTAATAAAATATTTACTATTGCCACTCGGTAAACATACAGAGAAATGTTGAAACTCAATCTTTGAAGTGTGTAATAATTAAACTATTCTTAAGCATTCATCACTGATTAACATACATGAATAAAGAAAATAACATGAACACAAGAGACACCAGATTTACCATGGAAACCCAATATGGGAAAAACCACCAATGTAACTAGTTACTATTTTTCACTCTTCTGAAATGATGCCTGGTTAGAAGCCAACCTGATAAAAGGTTACAAAACACACTGTTAGGTGTGACCTTGTTAGAGGATTTAATCACCCTGCTAGGAGTGGCCTTGTAAGAGGTCTTGAAACAATTCAATAGAACTATCACCTTGTTAGAGGATTTACAAAATGGTTGTTAAACCAACTCGGTTAAGAGATTTTGATATCACTGCTACAATTGTAAGAGAGTAACAATGAAATGACCTGCCACTGAATTGCTGATTATAGATCTCTGTTCTGCTTCACTAGATCCTTACTGATCAAATAAATCTTTGCTGCTCCTCAAGGATATCTAACCATCCTTCAAAATTCACACATACCTTTCTTAAAAATGATTTTTGCATGCTGCTTATCTTTTTCACCACTTGACCTTCTATATATATATAAAATTCTAATTAACATTTAGATTGTCAAGTCGGCACTAATAATTATTACAATAGTCAGCTGGGATAAACAAACTGTAATAATAAAATCCTTTGAAGGGCCGACCTTGCTCGGTAAACATTAATCTTGAAAAGATTTCCTTCGGTGACCGAGTGAACTCGGTAACCACAATAAATTTTACAACATCCTTCGGAGACCAAGTGAGCTCGGTAACCACTAATTTTCCTTCGATAACCGAGGAGGCTCGGTTAACACTATTTTCTATCATGTTTCCTTTCAACACCCGAGAGATCTCGGTAGACACTAAAAATTGCCTAGCTGACCGACTGAGCTCGGTAGACACTGAGAACTGCCTAGCTGACCGACTGAGCTTGGTAGACACTGAGAACCACCTAGTTGACTGACTGAGCTCGGTAGACATTGAGAATGATAATTGATATGAATTTTGTGTGACATCAAAGACAACACATAGCTAATCCAACAATGTCCTTCAAAAAATTGTATCCAACAGATAATGTCCCTGAGGAGATTGATAATTTACTCATCAAGTATAGTGATATCAGTTCTGATAATGTACCTAATGGTTTTCCACCAAAAAGAAGTATTGATCATTGTATGGATCTAATCCCTGGAGCTAGTTTACTGAATAAGGCACGTCATCGGTTGACACCTACCATGAATCAAGAATTGAACTGACAGATTCAAGATTTGCAGGATAAAGGTTTGATTAGAGAAAGTTTGATTCCTTGTGCAATACCTACTATTTTGGCACCTAAAAAGAATGGAGAATGGAGAATGTGTACTAATTCCAGAGAAATCAACAAGATAACAGTGAAGTATAGGTTTCCTATACTGAGAATGGATGACACAATGGATAGTTTGACTAGAGAAAAGTATTTCACAAAGATTGATTTGAAAAGTGGGTATCATCAGATCAAAATCAGAGAAGGTGATGAATGGAAGACTTCTTTCAAGACAAAAGAAGGTTTGTATGAGTGATTGGTTATGCCCTTTGGTTTAACTAATGCACCGAGCACTTTTATGAGGCTGATGAATGAAGTTTTGAAGAAATTCTTGGGTAAGTTTGTGATTGTATATCTTGATGACATTCTGATATTCAGTAAGACTAGAGAAGAACATTTGTTGCATGTTAGACAAGTTTTGCAGAGATTGAAAGAGGAAAAGTTGCTGATAAATCTGAAAAAGTGTTCATTCATGAAAGAAGTGATTGTGTATTTAGGATTTGTTATTTCAGTTGATGATTTGAAGATGGATCCTAAAAAGGTTGAAGCTATTTTAAATTGGCCTACACCTATGAATGCTAGTGAGGTAAGATCATTTCATGGATTGGAAAGTTTTTACCAAAATTTTAGTTCAATTTTTAATGCTATGACTAAGACTATGAGAGGAGACAAAAGAGAATTCAAGTGGACACATGGAGCTGAAAAAAGTTTTGAGACTCTGAAGTAGAAGGTTGTTGAATTACCTATTTTGGCATTACCTGATTTCAGTAAGGTATTTCAAGTAGAATGTGATGCAAGTGGAAGTGCAATTGGAGCTATGTTGAGTCAAGAAGGTAAACCTGTTGCTTTCTTTAGTGAAAATTTGAATGATGATAGAAGGAAATATTCAATGTATGATCAATAATTCTATGTGATTGTTCAAGCACTGAAGAAATGGAGACATTATTTGATACCGTGTGAATTTGTGTTGTATATTGATCATCGTGCTTTACAATATTTGGGTAGTTAGAATAAATTGAAACAAATACATATGAAATGGGTTGAGTATTTGCAAAGTTATACATTTGTGATAAAGCATAAGAGTGGAGTCACTAACCGAGTTGTTGATGCATTGAGTAGAAGAAGATCTTTGATGATTGAGAATAAAATTGAAGTTCTTGGTTTTGATGAGATGAGAGATTCTTATGAGTCTAACCCTGATTTTTCTAAGCCATGGAGAAAGTGCAGAGCACCTATTCAAGATCAACAAGACACTAAATGAGATGAATATTTTATTTAGGAATGTATGTTTTTTAAAGGTATTCAGTTGTGTATACCGAGAGGAGTGATGAGATCTAATTTGATAAAGGAGAAACATAGTAGTGGTTTGGCTGGACATTTTGGTATTGATAAAACATGGAATTTGCTTAAGGAGAAATACTTTTGGCCATAGTTGTATAAAGATTCTCAGAAATTTGTGAAAATTTGTGGAGTTTGTCAAGTTACAAAAGGAGTAAGTTAGAATACTGGATTGTATGTACCGATCACTATTCCGAAGAAACCTTGGATTGACATTAGTATGGACTTTGTTCTTGGCTTACTGAAGAAAGTAAGAGGTAATGATTCTGTATTTGTTGTTGTGGATAGATTTTCTAAGATGGCACATTTTATACCTTTTAGAAAGACATAAGATGTAGTACATGTAGGAGATCTTTTCTTTAAGGAAATTTTCAGATTGCATGGATTCCCAAGGAGTATTATCTCTGACCAAGATAGTAAATTTGTTGGATACTTTTGGAAAACACTTTGGAAGACATTTGGCACTAAGCTGAAATATAGTTCTACATTTCACCCACAAACTGATGGACAAACTGAAGTTGTGAACAGAAGTTTGGGAAATCTTTTAAGATGTTTAGTTGGAGACACATCAAGTAATTGGGATTATGTATTGGCACAAGAAGAGTTTACATACAATAATTCAGTGAATAGGAGTACTAGAAAGACACCATTTGAGATTGTGAATGGCACACTGCTGAGAGGAATATCTAATTTGAGAGACATTGTTGATGAAAATAAGAGAAGTGCTGAAGGAGTAATGTTTGCTGAGTACATGAAAACATTGCATGAAGATGTGAAGCTAAAGCTAGAAAATAGTAATAAAAAATACAAAGATAGAGCTGATAGATCAAGGAGACATAAAGCTTTTGATGTTGGTGATGAAGTGATGGTTCATTTGAAGAAAGGCTAGTTTCCTGTTGGCACATATGGAAAATTGAAGATGAAGAAGTTTGGACCTTGTAAGATCTTGAGGAAATTTGATAGTGGAAATGCATATGAGATTGAGTTACCTGATGACATGGACATATCACCAATTTTTAACATTGCTGATTTGTATGAGTATCATGAACCTGATGAATAAATGACAGTACTAACAGAATATCCTATGAAGCAAAATGATGAAGTTGAACATATTTTGAAGGAAAGAGTTGGCAAGAGTATAAGAGGAAAATAATATATGGAGTATCTGGTAAAATGGTAGATTAGACCGATGGAAGACAGTTCATGGATTGCACAATCTAAGTTGGATGTAGCTCAGACCAGACCTAACAAATGATTCAGAGAATCATTTCAAACTAACCCCAGGTGTCTGATGCAGGAGCATCTTGGGTCCTTGGAAAGCCTGTGTCACCAAAAACAATTTGGAGTTTGTCTGTGTTGCTTAGTTTCTTCTTTGAATGAGTTGGTCGGTAGTTGGTTAGTTTCCTATGGTTACTGAGTGTGGTCAATTATTTCCTGGGCAGTTAGTTGTTTTCACTGGCACTCGACGATGCTTGTCTATTGCTTGATCATCCTTGTCTGTCGAGTAGTTTATTTTTGTTAGAGTAATCATACTTTATGCTTATTAATTAAATCACTTTGGTTTAATTAATTAAGTTATTTATTACTCTATTTACTTAAGCTATCTTTTAGGTGCATTATAATTAATATATTTATTAATTATAATGTGCAACCTAGCTTTATTTTTTGCTTTATAGCTTTAGGGTTTTTTTGTTCACCTATATGGTTGAACCCTTTGTACATTCTTTTGAGATAATCTTGGAATACAATTGCTCTTTACATGTGCATATGATGTCTCTGGCTTTTTGGCCTCCATAGTTTTTTTCTTGCTTCTGTTCTTTGCTTCTTCCATGTGACAGGGTTATGCATGCAAGTGTTCTTGGGAGATTAGTTTTTCACCTAATCTAACATGGTATCAGAGCCAGGAATATCATTGTAATAGAAAAAGCTTCTATTAACCGGTATCAGAGCCATCTTGTTACTCGCTGTTCATGTTTTGTTGAAGTGATTCAGATGCAGGAGGGTTTCAGAAAAATTTCAGTTCTGGTACTCTCTGTAGGACGTTATTTTTTATTTCTTTTTTGCCTGCAAAAAAGAAAAAAAAAATTTTGGGGGTATTTTGAGGAAAAACGGATGCCACCATTGCGTCCAAAAGGCCCAAAAACCCCAGAATCCATATAAAATTTATCCATTTTGGACACCTTTGCAATTTGTGGCAAAAATTTTTTTGGGTACCAGGCCGTACGGCCTGGCACGCACATCGAGACGGCAATTTTTTTTGTCAAAAAAAATTTAAAAATTTGGTTTTTGGCGCAGCCACTGAGCGGCCACCCAGGTGCCACCCGGCGGCCACCGCCGCCACCACGGCCTTCGCAGTCCCGCGCTCCCGCGCTCCGCAGCCGGAGCTGCCGCCGCTTGCACCGCGCCTCCCGCGGCCCCTCCTCCGCCACGCCACCAGCGCTCCACTGCTGCCGGCTGCACCTTCGGTCCCCGCCACCGACTCCCCAGGCTCCCCAGCTGCTCAGCCGCCCGCTGCTCAGCCACTGCTTAGCCGCCCGCGCGGCCCCACCACCAGCTCTCTGCTCCGCCTGCGGCTCCGCCCGACGGGTTTCTAAGCCCCGCGAGCTCTAGCGGCGGTCACATGGGTGACCGGGAGCTACGGCTCTAGATTTAGCCCCTTGTGCGCACCATGCGACCAGGGGCTCTATTTTTTCCAGCCCTAGGGGCTTAAAAATCTTTTTTGGTGCTTTTTAAGGGTACTTGGGCATTTTTTGCTCTATCTGGAGCATACGGAGGTCTTTTTTGGACTTCTTTATATCGTCGGAAAGCTCTTTCCGAGCTCTTTCTGATTATGAAGGTTAAGATTTTTGGATTTTCTGTTTTAATAGTTTTTTTTCTGTCAAAGGTGATGTTTATTTTTTGCCTTCCGGGAGTCATATCTCGTTCATCCGGACTCATTTTTGGGCTCACCATATACCGTTGGAAAGCTAGTTCTGTGAGTTATTCAGTTGTAGGGGTCTTTTATCTAGATTTTGTTCCAAGTTTTCTCTCCTTTGAGTTTTGCAGTTTCGCACTCTGGTGGATTACTTGGGTTCTACAGGTCCTGGGATCTCTCCTTCTGTTCTTCTGGCTCACTCTTCTTTCTGACTTTTGAGCATTGTATGCTTCTCTTCTGTAGCATTTCTTTTATGTAAACGCACTGAGATAAAGTGCCTACTTTTGCATCTCTGGGATCTTGTACTCCTTGTGTTTGTTTATACTCGCACTCAGTTATAAAGTGCCATGGGGGGTTATGATGTTTTGCCTTTTGTGCTCATCCACCTTTGTCAAGTGAGTGTACCTTCCATGACATTAGCCCATGCTGTGTGTTCAGAAGATCTATTCTTCTTCTTCGACACCGCCCTTTATGCTGTGCATGTACTTCTGTTGCACTGTTGGTGTTCCTGATTCTTCTTCTTGCAGATGTTTCTGGCATTGCATTTCAGTGTTCCTATCACCCCTCTCCCTGTTCAGCATTATGGGGGGGGTTCACCTGTTGGTTCTATTGCTTCCTTGGTTCGATTGAGTGATCTACGTATTCAATTTTTATTCCTATGTACTAGGCGGATGCAGTGGCTAGGCACCTATGCATTTCGGTGAGATGGTTCATCTACTATATAGACACTCATTCATTCCTATTTTGGAGGTCACCTCTTTGATTGATCAGCTCTTCAGACTTTGTCTTCTCTACCTGGTCATGCACTATTTCAGTGGGGGTTCCAGCAGTATTCTTCTGATAGTGTTTGCAGCTTCATGCTTCGGAGATGCTTCATGCTCTTTCTTGTTCCTTTCTTTGGGACATTCCCTAGATTGGAGGCTTTGTTTCCTTCATCTAGTTTATTTTCTTGTACTTGGGTACCTGATCAGGCCTTGTTGCCGGGACCCATTGCTCTTTCTTGCATTTTTGCTTTCATAGCTATGCTAGGTTAGCTTCCCTCTTGAGCTACGCTTAAGGGGGGGTGTTAGAGTAATCATACTTTATGCTTATTAATTAAATCACTTTAGTTTAATTAATTAAGTCATTTATTACTCTATTTACTTAAGCTATCTTTTAGGTGCATTATAATTAATATATTTATTAATTATAATGTGCAACCTAGCTTTATTTTTTGCTTTATAGCTTTAGAGTTTTTTTGTTCACCTATATGGTTGAACCCTTTGTACATTCTTTTGAGATAATCTTGGAATACAATTGCTCTTTACATGTGCATATGATGTCTCTGGCTTTTTGGCCTCCATAGTTTTTTTCTTGCTTCTGTTCTTTGCTTCTTCCATGTGACAGGGTTATGCATGCAAGTGTTCTTGGGAGATTAGTTTTTCACCTAATCTAACATGGTATCAGAGCTAGGAATATCATTGTAATAGAAAAAGCTTCTATTAACAATTTTGAGTTCTATTAAGGCTGACTTGTGCATTTATATTGGATCTCATATGTAATGTTGGAATCCATCATTGGGAAGTGTGTGGTCCTAGATCTGACTGTTCCTTCCATTGATTATGAATCTAAAGGATGACTCAGTTTGATAGCTTCTTGTATAAATGTAGTTGTTTGGTTGTAGTTTAGGAGGCAGTTTTTTGAGAAGATAGAAGATAGATAGATTAGAGATTTTGATAGATCCTCGCATGTTTGAGGGCTTTTGTAATTCATTGTAATATCTGGCCCTAATCGGGAAGGCCTTACAGCCTGACATGTATCATTCTATTTGATGAAATATATGCAAGATCCTGCATTCTCTCTCTCACTGTTGTTGTTTGTGGCTTCCACATGTGTGTTGTAGGCTTGGATCATTAGGGTGCACCATCCTTTGGACCCTCTTTCTCCCTGCCTTGCATCACAAACACAAGAAAGGTGTGAGAAAAAAGGTTGCAGATGCTCTTAGTAGAAGAGTACTATCTATACAAGAGATACAATTGCAAAGTGTGAGTCTGGATGATTTGAAAGACCTCTACAAAGAGGAAAAATATTTCAAGGATGCCTATGAGGCATGTGAGAAGTTCAAACATGGATTCAAAGTGGAATTCACTGATTACATGTTGCAAGAAGGACTATTGTTCAAAGGGCACATAATGTGTATACCTCAATTCTCAATAAGGGAGAACATAGTGAAGGAGAAACACCAAGGAAGCTTAGGAGGCCACTTTGGAGTGGATAAGAGACTTGAGTAGGTGAATAGGCATTACTATTGGCCTAGGTTAAAGTCATATGTTAGGAAGTTTGTGGAGAAATGTCAGATATGTTAGAAGGCTAAAGGAAAAATTAGTAACAATGGGTTGCTCCAACCTCTATCCATACCCCAAATGCCTTGGGAGTGCTTAGGTATGGACTTTGTTTTGGGGTTACCAAAGACACGTAGGGGACATGATAGTGTGTTTGTTGTGGTGGACCATTTTAGTAAGATGGTACACTTTATACCATGCAAGCATACCAATGATGCTTCACATATTGTAGGCCTATTCTTCAGAGATGTAAGGATCCATGGATTTCCACTGAATGTAGTAAGTGATAGGGATAGTAAGTTTGTGGGCCACTTTTGGAGGACCCTATGGAAGATGCTAGGTACAAACTTTTCTTTCTCTTTAGCCTACCATCCATGGTCAGATGTACAAACAAAGGTAGTGAATAGGTCACTTGGAAACTTTCTAAGATGCTTGACTAAGAAAAATGGAAATTCATGGGATCACATCATAGGGCAGACATAGTTTTCCTATAATGAATCCATTAATAGGAGTACTAGTAAAAGCCCCTTTGAGATAGTTTATGGGACTCATCCTAGAGGGATCCTAGAGTTGAGAGATCTCAGTTTGAAAGATAAAAGGAGTGCCCAAGGGGATACATTTGTAGAATAGATGAAAGAGTTGCATGATCAGGTCAACATGACTTTACAAAAGCAAGGTGAGAAGTATAATGACAAGGCAAACCAATCAAGGTGGGACTTGCAGTTCAAGGTGGGGGACTTAGTACTTTCTTATCTCAGAAAGGAAAGACTACCCAAGGGTCAGCCTACCAAGTTACTCATGAAGAAGATAGGACCCTTGAAGATATTACACAAGTATGGAAAGAATGCATATGAAGTGGAATTGCCTCCTGATTTAGGCATTTCACCCATCTTTAATGTATGTGACTTGTACCCCTATAAGGGACCATCTCTAGACATAGGTCTGACCACTCTTCCAGACTTAGGAGATGATGATTGGGTAAAAAAATTTCCTACCCCCATTCCATTGAAATTAGACAGTATAATAGATTCTAAGGTGATAAAAAAGACAAGGAAGGGTACCTAAAAAGAGTATCTAGTTACATGGTAGGGACTGCCTAAAGCTGAATCCATTTGGATGATAGAGATGGACATTCTGAAGCATGGGATCACCATTAAAAACCTCATAACTCAAGGGACTTGAGTTCTTTGTCCTAGGGGAGTGTGGTGTAGAGAACCTCCCATTTTGATGTTTTTGGTGTGTTCTAGGGTTGTGTGAAGTGTTTTGTGTGGTTTGGAATAAGATCCAATAGGTTGGATCCAAGGTAGTCAACCTCTAAGTTTGTAAGAGCCCAATGAGCTCATGAAGGATATTGTGGTCAATTTGGCCTAAAGGACAAAAAAGTGCTATTTTTGTGTAGGATGGGTTTAGTGTGTGTCTTAGGACCCTAAATTTCCTAAATAGGTTCATAGAAGTCAACCACAACCTTTGAGTTGACAAAAAGACTCAAATGGCACTCAATGTAAAAAGTTGCTAGCAACTTTGCAAAATTGCTCGAGCAACTTTTGCAACTTCTTGTCCAAAGTTACAAAATGAAGTTAGAGCGGTTGTAACCACTCATGCACAACATATGAGCATGGATTCAATGATTTTGGAAGGTTAATAAATTTTTGGATTGCTTATCATCATTGTGTACCTTTTGTATGGAAGAGAGACTATATTTCTTTCTAATTTGCAAGATTTCCTATTCTTTGTATGGTCCTGTACGGATTGAATTGGGCGATCGGGACCCATGGTGGTTTAGAGATTTATGTTAGCTCTCTTATACATTTTTTAGTTTCATTTTAAGTTTTTTGTAGTGTAAGTTGTATTAGGTTTTTAGTCACTGGTCTATAAGTCCCATTTATGGAGCCTCAATGCTAAAAATGGCTCTAACCTGAGCATCCACTAGTGGAAATGGCTGAAACCATAGGGCATGAAAGGTTAGTGATGCAGGAGCATCCTGGGTGTAAGAGAAATCTTACATCACCCAAAAATATTTCTATTTGCTTTTCAATAAGGGCTATCTTGTGCAGAGCTGCTATTTATGGAAACTTACTATTTTTAGTAAGTTGGTCATATGATCTCGGAATATTCTGATTTCACAATTGGAGGTTCATCCTAGTCATTTCAGCCTACCAGTTGAGTTTCATTGCCACATCATCAGTATTGGTGAAGTTAGTGAGATTTTTGGGTACGAAATCTTTTAGGTCAATTTTGAAGGCCTTAGAGGCTCCGGATCACGATCGACCCCCGGCTAATTGGTGCTAGCGCATGTTAGGCGCTATAGATCTCATCATGGCATTTTTGAAAAGTGGTTTCAATAGAAAAATGGAGTTATGGTTAAAAAGTTATGGCCTCTGGAAGTTGGTTTACCTAAAATCATATTTTGTATTTCTTTTGAGCCGACCCTATTGTAATAATTGTGAAAAGTAAATAATTCTATGTCTAGTCGGCGTAAAGGGATAAATTTTTGGAACCTTCTCGGGCGGTGGAAATTGCCTATATAAGAAAGGTCTATAGTGTTGTCTTAGGCAGTTTGGGACAGTTCTAGGTGGTAGATCTGGTTAATAATTCAAAGCTTTGTCCTACAAAATATTGTAAGGGAATGCCCATGTGGCTTTGCATATTGTAATTCTGAAAGTTTGTAATTCCACATTTATGGAGATAATAAGAAGCCAATTTTCTGTTCTTTCATATTGTTGTTGTTTCTCTATTTCTGTTATGTGTTTGCGATATTAAGGGGAGCACCCTTCATCAAGTGGTATCAGAGTAGGAGTTCTTGAGTGTGTAAATAGATCACCGATTGTGAGGCAGTTTGCACCAGGATCGTGGGTTAGGGTTTCTGTGTAAACAGATCATTGACTGTGAGGTAGTTTGCACAGGACCATGGTTAGGGTTTTAGTGAGAAGCGCGAAAATGCCTCCATGAAGGGAATGTGGTGGGAGAGCTGATGTTGTAACACCAGAGGTTAGGGAACTGTAGAGACAAGTGTGAGAATTGGAAGAGGAGATTTGCAGAGGAATGAATCTTAATGTCAGAGACGAAAGCGAGGATGAAGCCAAAGAAGAAGATCAAGAAGGAGAAGTCAAAGTTGTGAACCAGGAGGAAGAAAGACTTTTTTGAGCCATTTCAAAGATTGCGAAGAGACCTAAGATTGAGGTTCTGACATTTTTTGGAAATCTTAACCCAGACGAATTGATCGAATGGATCAATGAATGTGAAGAATATTTTGAGTATGAAGATATCGAGGATCCTAATTGGGTCAAGTTTGCAAAGGCCAGACTGAAGGGTCATGCGAAGATCTGGTGGCAAGAGATTCAGTTGGAGTGAAATCGAAGAGGAAAGGATAAAATCACAAGATGGGGGTGGATGGTGGATAAATTGAAGTGACAGTTCATCCCTGTTGATTATGAGTTTGACCTATTGAGGAAAATGCAAAGTTTGAAGCAAGTAGGAAGATCTATTCAGGAGTATACAAAGGAGTTCTATCGAATCCTCATTAGAGCAGACCATGCAGAAGCTGACAAGGAGAAAGTTGCCTGTTAGCTTAATGGGTTAAGGCTGAGCATTTAGGAAGAATTGAATCTGGTTCAAATGAACAGTATTGAAGAGGCATACCAGTTTGCCCTAAAAGGAGAGGAAAACTTGAACAAGAAGTTTGAGAGTAGATAAAGCGGAAGAAGTCGTGATGGAAGATCTGGTGGACAGTCATATGGAGACCGAAATGAAGATCTGAAAAGGTAGGATGAGGCCAGTAATAGTCAAAATCAGAGAGGAGATAATTCCAATCATTTCCATGATTAGAATAATAAAGATTAGAGAGGAAGAGGAAGAGGACAAGAATCTGGAAGAGGAGGCTTCCGTGGAACATGTTTTCACTGTGGAGAAGAAGGTCATAGGGCATTTGAATGTCCTCAATGTCAAGGATGGATGGATAGGAGGAATGAAGGCCAGGCTAGAGTTGCACACATAGATGAAGATGCCAGATCATCAAATTCTGAAGATGTTGAAAGAGGAGAAATGCTAATTAATAGAAGAGTCCTATGAGTGGTGAAAATGAACTTGAGCAAAGAAGAAGTCTATTTCACACTAGGTGCAAGTGTGAGGGTAAGTGTTGTGATATGATTATTGATAGTGGTAGTACTAACAATTTGGTTTCAGAAGAGATGGTGAAAAAGTTGAAGCTCAAGAGGCAAAAACATCCACATCCATATCGGGTTGCCTGGGTGCAAGATGACCACAAGGTCATGGTCAGTGAACAGTGCCTAGTGAAGTTCAAGATTGGCAAATACCAAGATGAGGTACTATGTGATATCATATCTATGGATGTATGTCACGTGTTGTTGGGTAGGCCATGATAGTTTGATAGATATTTCGTACATGATGGTCATGCGAATACCTATTCCCTGACAAAGGATGGAGTGTAACATAAACTAAAACCATTTAAGGAAATGGAAGAAAAGGTATGTGGTAGTGCAAGAATAACTTTTGTTGATAGAGAAAATTTCTCAGATGGTATGAGGCATGAGCATATGTGTTTTACCTTAATTCTAAAGGCTAAGAAAGAGGAAGTAGAAGATGTACCTGTAGAAGTTGCATAATTATTGAATGAGTTTTAGGATATTGTATCCAATAATGTGCCTGATGGATTACCACCAATAAGAAAGATCGGTCATCAGATGGATTTGATTCTAGGAGCTAGTTTGATAAATAAGGCAACACACAACATGAGACTAGAAGAAAGTGAAGAGTTGAAGATAGATTTGAAGTTTAGTTCATCACATCATCAACAGATTGTATATGGAAGTAGTCCCAGAAATGCATCTGAGTTGAGGAAGATAGATAAAGGAGAAATAAGTAGTGCTAAAGTTGAGGATTTTGCAAAAAAATTGAAGAACATCCATGAGGAGGTGAGGAAGCATATTACCAAGATGAATGTGCAGTATAAGGCTAAGGCAGATGAGAAAAGAAGGCATAAGGAATTTTAGGTTGGAGATGAAGTCATGGTTCATTTGCGGAAGGAAAGATTTCCAGTTGGTACATATAACAAGTTGAAAATGAAGAAGTTTGGGCGATGTAAGATACTGAAGAAGCACGATTTAGGAAATGCATATGAGGTCGAGTTGCCTACTGAGCTAAATATTTCACCAGTATTTAATATTTCAGATCTGACAGAGTATCATGAAGGAGGTGTTGAAGATGAGGATACAGCAGCACAATGGAGTATTCCAGCAACCAGTTCAGATATCAAGGAGATTAAAGAAATACTGGATAGTCATGTTGGCAGAAGCACAAGGAACAAGACATATGAATAGTATTTGGTCAAATGGAAAGGACAACCTATTGAAGATTTATCATGGCTAGCAAAGGAGGAGGTTAACCGTCTTGGTTTTCCTTTGCATACCTGAGTCGTGACAAGGTTACTTCTCAAATTACCCCAGGTGTCTGATGCAGGAGCATCTTGGGTGTAAGAGAAATCTTGCATCACCCAAAAATATTTCTATTTGCTTTTCAATAAGGGCTATCTTGTGCAGAGCTTCTATTTATGGAAACTTACTATTTTTAGTAAGTTGGTCATATGATCTCGGAATGTTCTGATTTCACAGTTGGAAGTTCATCCTAGTCATTTCAACCTACCAGTTGAGTTTCATTGCCACATCATCAGTATTGATGAAGTTATTGAGATTTTTGGGTATGAAATCTTTCAGGTAAATTTTGAAGGCCTTAGAGGCTCCGGATCATGATTGACCCCCGGCTGACTGGCGCTAGCGTATGTTAGGTGCTATAGATCTTGTCATGGCATTTCTGAAAAGTGGTTACAATAGAAAAATAGAGTTACGGTTAAAAAGTTATGGCCTTCGAAAGTTGGTTTACCTTAAATCATATTTTGTATTTCTTTTGAGCCGACCCTATTGTAATAATTGTGAAAAATAAATAATTCTATGTCAAGTCGGACTAAAGGGCTAAATTTCTAGAACCTTCTCAGGCGGTGGAAATTGCCAATATAAGAAAGGTCTGTAGTGTTGTCTTAGGCAGTTTGGGACAGTTCTGGGTGGTAGATCTGGGTAATAATTTGAGGCTTTGTCCTATAGAATATTGTAAGGGAATGCCCATGTGGCTTTGCATATTGTAATTCTGAAAGTTTGTAATTCCACATTTGTGGAGATAATAAGAAGCCAATTTTTTGTTCTTGCATATTGTTGTTGTTTCTCTATTTCTGTTACATGTTTGTGGTATTAAGGGGAGCACCCTTCATTAGTTAGAGTCTATATATAGTGTTTTTGTTTTCATTTTTTTTATTTCAATGAAATTTCTAGACCAAGAAAGAAGCCCTATGGCTGACTGTTAGGAATAGGTGAGCCTGGACAGGGTAAAGATGGCTTTGGATCAAGCACCCATGATCTTGGAGGAAAGAATTAGAGGTATGCGTGGAAGCCCTAAAGAGTCTCCTTGAAGTATTAAAATGTGGGAGAAGGTGAATCGGAGTTGGAAGACCAATTTGATGACAATTTGTTCAGACTGGTCCAGAGGCCTAATTAATAGGCTAAAAACTAGGGCCTGATGGTAACTAGGGTTAAGGGTGCATCCTAAAGCTAAGATTTTGGATTTGGATAGAGTATATGGATACCTTGAATATTTTAAAGGTCTTTTGTGGGGTTTTTTGGAGGAGTTTGGAGCATTATCCTGAAAAAAGTGAATTTAGACCTACTAGGAAACAAGCCAATTAGGCCTCCTAGTGAATTTGATTACAATTGGATTGGTAAAGTATCCATAAGTGTGGGGAAAGGTTCTTAACAAATTTTTAAGAGCCAAGGAAATGTACAAGAGTCTATGGGATGTGTGGAAAGATCCTAAGCTAGGGTTTTGGATTCTAGGGGGAAGATCTAGTGAAGAAGCCTAGGGAATTGTGGGACTAGTAGAACCTAGGAGCATTGGTGTCTTCAATAAAGCAACTATACCTAGGAGGAGAACTTGATAGAGAGGATCTTGGAGATCCATCTTGAAGAATAACACAAGAAGAACTAACCATTGTATGGTTAGAGGAGATTAGAGGCATTTTTGGGAAAGGAAACACTAGAGTCCTAAACCCTCTGCATCAGATTTTCTCATTTACCATGTTAGAGTTATTTAGGTAGCCACATGGATTGATGTTTCCATGGTTGTGGCATGATATTAGTGGTCCACATGTGTATAATGTCACATTAGGTGTGTGTAGTCTCAATCGACATGGAAATTTGCATATGTTCCGTAGATGTTTTCACAGTTATGTGTCAACTGTTGTTTAGCTGTTGCATGGTAGGATTGGTGGGGTGCATGAGACTTAGTCCCACATTCTTTCTTCCTTTGAATTATGTCACTTTTATATTGAAACAAACACCTCACGTATTATAAAGCTTTGAAAGACTGAGCATTGTTGCTAGTGATAAATGTTTAGGCTATTGTATTGCACTGTGCTATAGGTTCACTGTCTGTATGGATCCTTTGCATATTGTGCAAGGATTTTTTACTATATGATCTTAATTTGTGAAATTTAATAATATCTAACAAAAAAAAATAGTTTCTTGCAAAAATTATATAGAGGTTCCTTCGAACTTGAAAATGTTTATGGTAATAACAAATTGAGAATTAATTGAATACACAGAATGAAATAAATAATAATTTTTTTTTCAAAATCGTATTGGACTACATAGATCAGGACATACAACCCAATTTTCAAATTTTTTTTTCCCCAAAAATAACTTTCACCAAATACAGATAAATTTATAATTAAATTTTATCGAAATAGCCTCACAAACAAAATAGTAAGCTCATATTTAGCATAGGATATTCTTGAATATTATTGGTCCTTAGATATGAAAATATGCCCCCTTCAAACACACCAAGATCTCTCTAAATAGACCATGCAATGACACACCAATGACTCTGATATATACCATGTAATAATCTTCCTATAGTAATATCAACCTAGGATCTAGAGGCCAATGAATAGCACAAAAGAGAGAGATAAAATGTAGACAAGAACAAGCTATATTCTCATCAATATGAAAAATACTAAAACAACTAAATTCAATAGATAATAAATACAATTAATATGTGCTTTCTTATATAGGCAAGACAATAAGAGAGCATGTAAAGGAGGAGGTAACTTATCACCCATAGAAGGTGGAGTCACATGTCCACTCTTTTGTTGTATCAATTGGTTTCTTGGGTACTATTTCCTTGGGTTTCTCTATGGTAGAAATATCAATGGCTTGAACCAAAATTAGTAAGTTACTTGATATTTGTGATCTAGCTGCCTTGATAATCTATTCTTCATCTTTATTCTCGGTAGCAGTAGTGATTTCTTCATCTTCCTTAGCTTCATCATCAGGATCTCCTTCAATAATACTTCAATCAATATTTATTCTTCCGTGGTTATCCTTAACATTTCTAGTGTATCTTCTTGTTCGGTTTGGCCAGTAGGATAAAAATCTTCTGCATAAGTATCATCCTCTGGCTATTCGGTGTCTAAGATGTGAATAAGCTCTTCAACTAGCCTTTGTGCAGTAACATCATCATCATCATTTTGTACACCTTTGTCTCTTCCTATTGCACCTTGCTCAGTAATAATTGCAAGTACAATTTTCTCTGCTTCAACTTTAGACTTTAAGATTTTAGTCCATTTCTCGCTTTCCTTATCAAATTATTGAAGTTTACCTTGTAAGATATCCATTTCTCTTCCTTTCATCAAATTTTTTTTGCATATTCTTTCATCATTTCTTCAATCTCTTTTACAAATAAATTTGTCATTATCAAAATCAATGACCTCTCTCTCATTTTATTTCTGCTGTGTAAGGCATAAGTCCACCATGCTGATATTTTATCATATAATTCCTTGGGAATACAATTTGCAAATTCAACTCACAATCTCTTGAATTTGATCATCATGTTGATGATTTCTTTTTACAGTTTGTTTTGATCCTTAGTATTCATGTGTACATATCTATTTATTTTAGGGTGACCCAGTCCTCCCTTTTCTTTTATTTCCTTTACAATTTCATTAATAGATTGTTCTTTATTTACAAATACTTTAATTTGACTAGTATCCTCTTCATCATAATCTACATAATCCTTATTCCTTATCAATTTTCTTCTCTTCTTAGGTGGCTCGGTAGAAACTTGAGTACCTATCTTTTTTTGATAGGTCATGGTCAGTGTAGGCCTTGTTATTTTTGCAACTCCACATTTTAGAGGTGGGGAAACAATTGTAGATGACCTTGTCCTTTCCTATGTAGGAGTCTCTTCCTATTTCATCTTACCTTTTGTTTCCTTTACCTAATCTTCCTGTACCTCCTTTTCTGACTTGTTATCTTCCTCATCTTCACTATTACTGACCAATATCTTCTCCTCAGTTGCCTCTTCAACAAACTTCTCTTCTTCTTCTCCCAGTTGTTTTTCTAGTGTGCGTATCATTTTATTTGTCTTTCTACCAAATTTCACTCCAACCAAATCCATTTTAATTTTTTTTTCTTCCTCGTAGGTGCCAAACCTTGTTGGATTTTTATCTTTAGGCTCTGTAATAAGTTCCTTTATTAACCTATTAGCTCAGTCAATGTCAAGTTCATAGTCCATTGGTGGAAACCATGCAGTCCTCGGTTCAACTACCTTTATGAGAGTGGAGTTAGTGTCCACTAGGAAAAAAATTTCATCCTTATACTTCTCCACCAACTATGCTAGAATTGTGCTTCTTTTGTGCATTCTTTCCTTAAATTTTCCAAAATAGTCATCCATGACTAGATCAAAATTCTGACCTAAACTTTTTATGAATTTGTCGATTTGCATGATAATTGGTTTATTTACATCCCATTGTACATCGTCGATTGAGGAAAATAAATTTTTCAAGTAGAAAAAGATACATACCAATAGTTATTCAAACTTGCAGGTGTTGGACTTAGCAACTCAAATTGTTCGCATGTTCTCCACCAGTTGCCTCAACATCAACTCAGCTAGTTCAAGTTGAAGTCCTTTCTTCATAATTTTATAGGAAATATCAACATTTCCATAGGGAACACTATTCGGTCTAGTAGATTGGAAAACTTTGTACGTAATCACATATGCTCTGAATCTAGTCTCTGGATCATCAATGGTGTTGATCTACATACCTCTCTTACCCCACTCAGCTCCATTCGACTTCTTTATTTCATTCATTGGCAAGCGCCTTAGGGCTTTATCCTTATCACATATTGGGCAACCAATGACTATGTGAATAACATCCTTAGTGATCCTTACCAGTTCATCCAGCCACATTTTTCCCTTGTGTACTTGGCTGAGTACTATCTTGATCCACTCAATTTTGAATTCCTTTGGGAAGTGAAGGACATTTGTTAAACCTTTAACTTCCAGATGTTTATGTTCATCCTTCAGTTTCCCATCTGTGCATAGTTCCTATTAAGTGGATTGCAACTCAAAATCACCAATTTCATTGATCTTGTAGTGAATGCAATACCTAATATCTTTCACCAGTGAAACCCTAGACAATATTAATGAGAATGTATCCTTATCATCGACTTGTGATGTGACCTCATGATGAAACTTATAGTTTGGCTCTTCATACTTTTAAATTTTGATTAGTGTGACCTTGTTCTCCTTATTAGTTTTTGATTGAATGGTCTTTAATGTGGATACCATCGCTGATAAGAATTTAGGGCTT
The DNA here is from genome assembly GCA_027943335.1 of Chamaecyparis obtusa. Taxonomy (NCBI): domain Eukaryota; kingdom Viridiplantae; phylum Streptophyta; class Pinopsida; order Cupressales; family Cupressaceae; genus Chamaecyparis; species Chamaecyparis obtusa. Next base: position 390,366 of record BSBK01006462.1, read on the forward strand.
CATGAAAAATGTGTTCAAATAACTCAGTTTCTTTGTAAACTTACTTGAATAGCTTCCAAATACTTCGTTAAATGCTCAAATCACTTTAAATAGCTTGGAATCTCATTGCACAAATCTTTCTCTTTTCGCTATGATCTTGCTCTAGTTTTGTAATGTAAAAAATGAGTTGGCTCGACATGTATTTATACCCAAAAACCTTTCTCGGCATAAATGTATTACATTAAATGCTTCACAAACTACAACTCAGTTAAAGATAAACCATTCAGTTATCTCCTTTAGATACATCAGCTCGGCTAACACAATCAATGCTCAGTTGACTATGCAACTTAGTTAACCTCACCACTTTTACTGATTGAAAAACTCTTACTGATGTTGGGATAGGGAAGATATAGTATTGAGAGGGGAGGGGTGAATCAGCACCCTCAATTTTTTTTACTGAATTAACAATCTGCAATAGTAGTTTCTATTGGAGATTTTCTAGCAAGCCAATGTTGACTGTATGTTTGTCATTGATGACAACATATAGTAAGTAGCATGTGTCGAAGTCTTATGTAGAGATCCTTGAGCATATGTTTCTTAGATATCTTATCAGTATGATATCATAGACATAGAGGTTGATTCTGAGTGCAAACAGTTGTGTAGTTAATTATATCAGTAGTGTTCTTGATAGTGTTATAGGCATAGTTTTGTATGTGATTTTCAGTATGGTTTTGTTGGAGCCTTGTGCATTTATATTTGTGTTGAAGATATGCTTATGTTGCTATGTTCATGGGTGTAGAGTTATTTATGTAGTACAAGTGGAGTTATGATGTTTCTATTTGCTAGTTATAGTTTCATGAGTTTATCTAATAGAGCCGATAGTGTTTATAATTTTTTTAGTAGTTGCACCTATCATTTTGATATGCATGTTTGGTTTCATGATTGGAGATGAGTTAAGAATGTTTGGTTAAAAGTGCATAACATATATCAACATGAGAATAAAGTTTCAGTTAATTTGGTGAAGCCGATAGTGTGAAGTGATGCGTCTACTCATATTGAGTTGCACGGTCCTATTTGTGTTGTGTGCTTGGTTCAGGCATTGGAGATGTTATTGAAGAGTTATATTGTTTCTCTATTATGATTTCAAGGAATTTCTAATAGGCCAACTTGATTATATAATTTGGAGAAAGATACTTATAGCCAGTCAGTTGTGATTGCTAAAGTGTGATTGAGGAGGCAGGATAGAAGATGCGAATGTACTAAGAAAATCAATCATCAGTTGAAGATCTATGTGAAGAAGAAGAGAGTATAAGCTATTCATTAGAACTGATCAAGACAGCATGTCTACTTTCCAGTTCACCAAGATCCAGATATAGTGTGTATCTGTTATGCAGAAGGTTGCAGCCTTCACCATTTGAGTAGTGTGCTCCTAAATAGTGTGTCCTCACCTCTAACAAGGTTATTTGTAAAAGATTCCTAACAAGGTTTGACCTTTGACCAGATCACTGTACTTCATGCATTGTAAAGATCAACTCCTAACAAGGTTGTAAGATCTTCTAATAGGGATCATTATACTCTAGTGCAATTTATAGTGGGTGCTAATTCCCACCAGGGTTTTTACCTATTTGGGTTTCCCTGTAACCAATATTGTGGTGTTTTATTAAGTATTATCTTATTGTGTATGTGCTTAATGTTCTTCTATACTTAATTGGATAAAGAATTGAATGTTTTAGATAACTAATTCACCCCCCCTTCTCAATTATCTCTTGGGACTATTCCTAATAATTGGTATTAGAGCCAAGTGCCTTGGAGAGAAATTTTAACAGCTCAAGGTTGATCAGATGGCATTCTTTAGAAAATAAAGTCCTAAGTTTGATGGAGAGAATTATCTAGACTAGAAGAACAAAATGACAACTCATTTGCAATGCATTAGTTTTGAGTTTTTTGAAGTAGCTACTAGAGAATTTAAATTATGTCTTTATCAGATCTTGCAAAGGAAGATGAAACTATTAAGAAAAAGGAAATATTCACTCAAAATACAATTGCCAAAGAAGCCCTTATCGGCACCTTGTCTGACAGTGAGTTTTCAGAGATCAAGAAAGTAGATAAAGCCTACAAGATATGGAAGTATCTAGAAGACATGTTTGAAGGAGACATCCAAGCCAAAAATGCACATAGAAAGACATGGAATAAAAAGTACAATACATTGGAGATGCTACCTAAAGAGAACATCAGAGCCTACAATCAAAGAATTAATGAAGCAGTTGCAAGAATCATGAACAATGGTGGAGAAATTTCAGAAGAGGACATAATGGACAAGTTGATGACTACTCTGACAAAAAAATATGAGAGAAAGATAAACATCCTAGATGAGACTATGTAGAAGACTTCAGAAGAGAGACCTTACTTAGCAAGATTTCAACATTTGAGATATCAAGTTTGAAGACAGAGCCTAAAAGTTAAATAGCCTTGATGACTGAAGCTTTGAAGATTGTTTCAATATCTAAAATTGATTTTGATCATACGCTCAGATCACCTTTTTTGACCTATTGAAGATCTTGCCTACTCATAGGCAGATTCTAGATAAAGCCCTCACCGAGGAAAGCATCCCCAAAGATCATGATCTCGACTGGTTCCAATCTATGGTGGGTCATTTGACCTCACCTCATTATTTGTCCTTCTTCGAAGAAGATGATCACTCTCTAATCCATCAACATAACACTCCCTTGCATATAGAAGTCATGATAGGCCCTAAGTGCATCCACTGAGTGCTCATAGACAATGGTGCTAGTCTCAATATCTATTCTACTAAGTTTCTTACCTAGCTAGGTTATGATGAGGATTGTATAGATTCACGCAAGAAGATTACTATCAAAGCTTATGATGAAGAGGAATGCAAATCCCAAGGTTTAGTTGTGCTACCAATCCGAGTTGGTCCTATTGAGAGGGACATCATTTGTCAAGTTATTGGCATTCCCCTTGCTTATAACATACTGTTGGGAAGACCATGGCTCCACGAAATGCATGCAGTCTCTTTGACATATCACCAGTGTATAAAGTTTCCATTTCAAGAGATAGAAGTAATAATACCTGCTACTATGAGTCATACTTGCAATACACTCATAGAATTTGATGATACCTTTGTTTTGACCAATGGGGAATTTACTAAATCTTATGATACCAAACTCAAGGAGATAGAAAAGACCCTAAATATCAAAGATACTGGCATGGGGGAATATTAGATTGAGTCTGTCTTGTCATTGATAGCTCTCCCCACATCTCCACATTCCTATGAAGAACCCTTTGAAGATAGATTTGGTATTGGCTATCAGGGCCATGAGGTTAACCAACCCAACTATAGCTTTCACTCATGTAAGGATTCAGATGATGAAGAAGAAAAGATCTAGCCTATGACACATGAAAGGCTCTCAAATATTCAAAATCCTGATTCAAACTATCATGAAGAGTCCTATCTACCTTCTCAAATGCCTCAAGAACATGATCCTGGTGCTCACCATGAGGATTTTATCCACTTTACTAAACAGACTCCTACTCTTGTTGACTCTAATGGAACACATACTGAATGGGGGAAACTTGTCTATGTCTCCCTTATCTTGGGTATGCCTATTCTAGATTACTCCACTTCTGCTACTGAGCAAGATCCTACTGTTGAAGAAACACTTCCTGTGATAGATGATAGCAGCAAAGAAAATCTATCACCTACTATATCTCTAGCTGATTACATCAAATAGTATCACCATAGAAAAATAAACTCAAAGCAATATGAATGGGACTCCATATTAGATGCTACTACAAAAATACCACTTGATGTTATACACAAATATACTTCTCCTACCAACTCTAAAAGAAGAGAAAGTTCTAATCTTCTAGATCAAGAAACTAATGATGATCCTTTCCACCCTTCTATGGAGATCATTCCTATGGCTCCTAGGCCATCTACTCCAAGTTATACTCCTACTGCTCCAGTAAATCATGGGTATGTAAGACCCCATCTTGCTACGATCCCATGGAATATTGGTAGATCCAGAATAGAACTAATTCCTATTCGTGCACTCTTACCACCTGAAAGGGGACCTAATTCTTAGAATAGGTCATCTTGGTTAGGCTCACATAATATTCCTCCAAACTTATCTGACTCTTCTAAGACAACTCACAATCAACAATCCTCTATGGTAGATAACTTTCTTGATCTATTTGATTTATTCATGAATGATGAGGATGGTGCTGATATCTTTGCACTCAATCCCATCCCATTGATTCCTCTTCCCTCTTCCTCCCTAAGATAAGTGGCTTGTCCACTTCCATTTCCACTTCTCCAACTAAACCAGTCATATAAGCCTCTTTCATCCACCATTCCCAAGAATTTTGGAAGTAACTTGGATGTGCAACATAAAAATAATAATAATAATAATCCACATATATCTCAAGGTCACCATGTCCCATCTAATCGACATGTGACTACAAAGGAAAAAAAGCAATAGAGGTTTTCAAAAGACCAAAAAGGTCCTCAAAGAGAAGAAGACAATCAAAAGAAAAAAAATTAAAAAAAATGGATCTCAAAATCCATCTTAGAGGCATTGTCATCAAAAGCACCTCAACATAAAGAAGAAAAGGGAAAAAATTCAAAAGCTATGTGGATTCTAAAAGGAAAATCAAATTCACCATTCGAGCTTCCAAAATTCTCATACTTCCCTCCATTCCATCACCCTTGCCTCTCATAATTTACCCTCTTCACTCCATCTTGCCTTTTCCCAAAGTGCATATCGGCATCTCCTCATTGCTAATGACATGATTAAGAGAAATCTAGAACTTACTCTCCCTAAGCATTTAGAGTGTGGGAAATTTGACAAAGATTTAAGATGCATCCATGAGGATATTTGTGGGTCTCACTTAAGTGATCTTTCCTTGACTATGTATCTCTTGACAGTTGGATACTACTAGTTCTGATTCTACAACTTCTCAGCTGACTACTACTACAAAATACTGTGTTCTCAAAGATTCTCACTGAAGGAGAACAACTCAAAGAGATGATCAACACTCTACACCTGAAAAGATTCTACAACTAAGACATTCTCTATATGCTCTTGTACATACTTTATTCTAAAAAATCCAAAAAAAATGGTATATTGTCAAAAAAGCCTAAAAATTGCAAAATGTCCTAAAAAAATGATCATCTTAGTGAAAACCTGGTAAATAGGTGCTTTGATGTATCTATTATCTTGGTGAAAACCGGGTAAATAGGTGCCTTGATAATAATAAAAAAAATGAAAAATATTGAAAAATACAAAAAAAAAAGTGAAATATTAAAAAATACAAAAAAATCAAAAAGAGAAAAGTACAAAAAAATTGAAAAAGAAGAAAAATGTGCCATTGATGAAAACCTAGCAAACAGGCGTCATGGTAGAAAAAATAGAATCTCTACCAAGATGGTGAAAACCTGGTAAATAGGTGCCTCATGTTTCTGAATGCTATACTTATTACAACACCGTTTGGCTCTTGCTTTCCTGCTTTAGTTTACTTTCTCACTTTCCCGCTTTAGTTTGTTTCCTGCTTTAGTCTATTTTTTTCTTTAGCTTGCTAGCTCATGTATTCTCTTTCACCTATCTTTGATATTTTCCTCGACTCTACATGGATTAAAACTAGTCACACTTGGAGGCACCTTCTAGGTCTAGGGGGCATTGTCTTATTGCTTTCAGAGATACTTTCTTACATCAGTCACTAGTGGTTCCCACTATGTCTTCCTGCTGATGCCTAGCTATTTTTGAGATCTCTCTCCTCAAGGGTCTCTTGTGTATCAGTCACTAGTGGTTCTCAGTGTGTCTTCCTAATGATGTTTCACTAGTATCTCTAAGATCTCCCTCCTTGAGGATCTCTCTTGTATTGGTCACCAACATTTCTCGCTGCGTCTACCTGCCGATACTTCATTTAGCACTCTGATTTTCTCTTCGAGGCAACTTTTCAAACTGTATTCTTCTGATCTGACTTCAATCCACTTGAACACAAACTTAAATTGAAACTAAAACTAGATTTTTTACTCTCTAAGGCATGCTGAGATTTTCTCTTTTGTGTGTTTGTTCTTTCATTTAGTCATTCCTCCTTGAGCAACTCTAAGACGTCTTCTTGACTGAGAGAAGTGAAGACCAGGGGCATGGTCTTTCCTTTGCTTTCTATTTATTCGTTTAGTTCCAATGATCCAAAGATTCTATATAAGAGGGGTGTCCACTATGAGAGCTGTTAGCACTCTGAAAAAATTTCATGGCTTCATCATCTTTCCCCTAGCCTCTATGGTGTTTTTCATGTCTCTGGCTAAAACCCTAAGCAAAAATTCATAAACTAGCCATTACTTTGAAAAACCCTTTGTTTTACCCTGCCCCTATTCTAATTTGTTGTTACTTTTTTGGGCCACTTTAAATTCCTAAAATGCATGTGCTTAAAATATTTCCCTAAGTCTAGCACCCGACGAGCTTTAATTTTTCCTAAGTCCCTGTGTTAAATATTTCCTATGTTTCAGCCTTAATATTTCCTAGGCCTAGTCTTCTGACAACATCTTGATCCAACAGTTGTCATGTTTTTGTGAAGGATGTGTCAGAGGTATGTGCTTTTACACTGGTTGTTGATTCCTTTTCATGATGTATCTTTTAAACTAAGTGGGTCCACTACCATGTTGGCATAGTTGGCAGTTTCTTATCAGTCGGTGAAATGTTGAGTGGGATCCTGTTAGTGGGGCCTGTAGTGAAGGCTTTTCAATCTATGGTCAGTGCATGATCTCAAGGAATATTCCTACCTCATGAGATCATGCACCATCCATTGATTTCAAATCTTACTTGGATGTGTCAGTGGGACCTGGTTGCTGGCGTATTTTCCAGTGGGATTTGACATCTATAGAAGATCTACAGTTGGCATAAGTTCTCATGGAAGTTGTCAGAGCCATGAGATCTTACACCAGCCATCGATTTTACTTTTCTCAGATGACTGACAAGGTTGGGTCCTCTGACAGGTGGCCCTAACTTGCAACATTTTGATTGGCTGAGTTGGAAAGGGATATGGACATGTCAGTGGGCCCAAGAGATTCTAAAGGGATGTCGAGATGGAAGATTTGACGGTTGGCACATCTTCACATAGAATCTTTTGAGGCTATGTGATCTTACGCAAGCTGTTTGATTAGAAGCTTATGAGGAGTGGGTCCAAAGTGCTGATTCATCGCTGACGTGCCCAAATTTCATTGGTCAAGAATTTTATGAGGTGGCAAAGACTTTTTGAAGGGTTCACGACTATTGTAAGATTAAATGTAAGCCACCTAATCTACCGGGAAAAGGAAAAGATCTAAGGTTGCATTTTAAAATTTTTGCGTGACCATTATAGTTTGAATTTGAATTTTTGAGAGGGTTTCCAAGGACAAGAAGTACCAAATTTATGGTTTTAGTGACTGATCTCGATTGGTTTGGTGGCACTAGCTATTTCCAATTGATTTGAGGGTCTCTATGGTCAGTGGCATGATATTTTTGTACCAAGAGAAGTGTGGTTTTGTGCTCGAGGTGTGTTTGCAAGTGGCTGATTTGAATGGTTTTCATGGCAATTCCTTGGTGTTCTGTACTATTCTCATAGATTTTGATGATGGCAGATCTATCTGAGATTTTTTTTCTCCGGGTTGCCTGTGTTTCTTCCCCTACAATAACTTTTGTTGTATTTTTGATTGATTGGGTAGTTGAAGCCCTAACCCTAGTCACCTGAAGCTTGATGCATCCTCTTTGAGGATTCCAAGGTGACTAGGGGTATAAGTAGTTAGTTTTTTGGTAGAGTAAGGGTTTAGTCCTGAGGTTCTATTATGAATTTTGGTCAGTTCCAGTGGTTGTGATTATATGAACATTTGAGGAAAGAGGAGCTGGATTTTGGGTCTTTTTCCTATCTTTGTGTTGCTTTGATTGTATATTGATCCTTAATATGTTAATGAGAATGCTATTGAGTTCTAATCTTACATTTGTGTATGTCTTCTTATTTTGGTTCTGAGCTCATATATGTTAGTGTGACAAAGTGTATTATCATATGGTAAACAAAGAGTATTGTGAAGTCATCTTTGAGTTCCTAACAAAGTTAGGATTAAAGTCTTTTAGGTGAGTTCAGTGAGTTTACAACCAAATAAGAATTTGATGTCCTAGTGTTTGAGGGAAAGGGGTAATAGGCAAAGCACTTATCCTGAGCCCAAGAGTGTTTGATTTAAGATCTTTAGCTGATGTATGTAATTGGGTGACTCTTTGCCCTAGGTTAAGTCACTAGTCCATTCTCTTGAGGCATTTCATTGTCATTAACCACACACACCCAAATTTAAATGATAATATCTTTTAGTCAGTTAGTAAAGGACATAGTTGTATATTGTTTTGAGACTCCTTTAGAGAAGTGAGTCAAGGGTACACCCACCTGAGCATTAAGGCTCAAAGTGTAGGAGGATCTCATTGTTGATCCTTGTTAATTGGCCCTCTTCCTTGTAGACTTTGGAGTGATGATAGAGTCAAAGTTATATTAAAGTTATCCATCAAAGTATAAATCTACAAGTTGAAGATCATAGGGGAAAAAACCAACAAGAGCCTTCATCTCATGTTGGATAGCCATATGTACCTCAAATCCTTTTATATGGAAAATTTTGTGAGGTTGGTTCTTCTCCTTATTTGTTCGAGTGACTTCTTTTTTCTATGAGTGAAATTGCAAATGCTCATCTTGCTAAGTGAATGTAAGGGTCACTGCAAGCATTCTTTGGCAAAAGAAGGAATTCTCATGTGTCTGGCATGTTTGTATGAAAGAAACATTTGGGTCATTCTAGTAGTTGTGCTTTGATGCTTATGTTAACTTGCTAAATCAAAAGGAATAGGTGTTCAGGTCATTCTGGCTTCTTGTGCCTTAATTCTTACACCTAATTCTGACAAATCTAAGACCAATGTCATATTCATATTCTCATGATTGCAATGTCAGTGAGGATTGTATGGCATCTTGTGATTGTCCCGTACCTAAAAACTCTATGATGATAATAAAGTGAGTCCAACAACCAAGTCCTAGGGTTGCGTCTAGTTTAGTCTTGCATTTTCATTCTAGGCTTGCATTGAGACAATGTTTTGGTGCTCTCTTGATTGTCTTCTTCTAGATCTATTCATCAAAGGTTCTCATCTTTCATCTCAGCTTCATCATAACTACAAAGTGCTCCATTTTGTGTGAAAACTTCACCCTTGGCTAAATCGACTATTCTGAATCCATTTTTGGGATTGAAATCAAAATTTGACATCTCTAGATGGCTCAAAATCACATTTTAAAATTTTGGGATCCTTTGGGATCGGATGCTTGTGCAGTCAACCTTCTGGCATCATTTTCCTACTAGATTCTCATCTTCTCATCATTTTCTTGAGATCTTCAATGCTTTAATCTAAAGTCAACTCTAGTCAAATCTAGTCAAACTTGGTTAACGGGACCTCCCAATTGCTCCAAATTGCTTCTACAACTTCTTGAATCTAGTTTGATTGCTTCTATTCTCTAATCTCTTATTGTCATTCATCCTTCTAATATGCCATCTTTCAATTTCTCTCCCGAGGGGGCAGGATGATTACATCATTGAATATTGTCAAATCAATTCTTGAATTAGTTTGATTTGAATCAAAGTCCCCACCACTTGGGGCATCTCTTCACTAGGGGCATCTTTGGGCATCACATCTTGTCATATTTTCATCTATCTTGTAGGTATATGAGAAATCTAACTTGGATCCTTAAGGATCAAGCTTCATTTTGGAGATGGTTCTCAAAATCTCATTAGGTATTGGGGCAATCTAACCCTAATTCCTAAAAGTCAAGCTTCGTTCTAAAGATGGCTCTCGAAATCTCTTTTTAGACTGTTATTTGGGCAATCTAACCCAAGTCTCAGAGGGCTAAGCTTCATTCTGAAGATAGTCCTAAATCTATATCTACCAACAGGTATTGGGGCAATCTAACTTTGATTCTAGTTTTCTCTCAAGTGGTAATCCGACCATTGTCTTCACAATCTAACTTAGACTTCAGAGAATCATGCCTCGTTCTGGAGGTGGTTCTACAATTTGATCTATTTCAGTGTCTTGGCATCCTAACCTTAACTCCTGAGGGTTAGGCTCCATTCTGGGAATAATCTTGAAACCTCATCTATCACATTAGACTATTGTTTGAATCAATGCACTGCTTGCACATCAATTCAAAGAGGGGAAAATGTAATACCCCAAAATTGGCACCTTATAATTTCAATCAATTTTGGTGCATTTCTTCAATTTTACATCATTAAAGTCCTATTTTACTAGGCAATTTTCTCTCTCCTACCCGACTTTATTTGACTTGGTGTCAATTGCAAAACTCTAAATTGCATTAATCTCACACTATAATTAATTCCTAAATTTTTTACTTTATTAGCTAAATAGTCCCTATGATAAATTAATTTAATTCTAAAGTCCTAAGTGCTTTAAATTAAATTAAACCCACCCCTTTAGCTAATACACATAAAAGGAATTAATATTATTTAGTTATTTGAATGGATTATCTTTATTTGGATTTAACAATTCAAATTATTTGAAGGGTCACCCATATGTGGCAATAATTCATTCTTTTAATTAAATAATCTTCCAATATTTGTCTCAATTGGAAATGAAGAGTCAATCATTTCATTTCAAGAAACTCTTCATCCTCTCTCCGGGCTTGTCTATATTATGAACCTTCTTCCCCATTTGAAAAAAGGCAATTGTGAGAGTATCAAAACTATAGTTAAATTTTGTCTCAATTATTTCATATTTCCAAGCTTCTTATTGCACATTAGTTTAATTCTTATTTAGTATAATTGCATTATCATATTAAAATAGTTTTCTTATATGTTTTTAGATTAATTCTTATATCTCTTTCAAGTTCTTAGATTAAATCTACATTTCATTCTTAGATTAATTGGATCTTCTTTTTTAGAGTAATTGCAATTTGTTTATCTTTCAAGCTTTCAAAAATCCTTCATATTAGCTTGGTCTTTTGGTTTTTGGCTCTCGTTCTGAGAGAAATTCAAACACCTCGGATAATTAGGAGGCAAAAAATGTCGAATCAATATAATCTTGCGAATTGAGTAATTCATACTCACCTTCGTGATTCGATGATCGAGCAATGACTATGTTGTCTAAATAGATGGATTAGAGGTCCATATTCATGCATAAACAACTTTGATGATGATGATGATGAAGATAAAGAACTAGATGATTTCATTGCTATGATTGCTGAGAAAGAAAGAAAAGGAAAATGAAAATATGAAGGTCAGTTACCATTCAAATGTTTTTCATGTAACAAAATTGGTCACTTTATATCTAAGTGTCCTACAAGAGTCAAGAAGTTCAAAACTAATTACAAGCCTAAGTATACAAAAGAATGTTACTATGCTGGAGATGGAGTATCAGATGAAGATTTAGTAGAAGATGAAATTGGATTCATTGCTATTGAAGATATGGAGAAAATGTTTGATGAAATAGATATTGAAGATGAAAAGAAAGAACAAGAGTTAGCATTAATTTCTCAAGCAGATATTAGAACATACTAGATCATTAACAATGGTTTTTCACATCACATGACAGGAGAAAAAGATAGATTTATACATCTGGATAAGTAAAAAGGTGGCATGGTTAGATTTGGAGACAACACTCCTAAACCTATCATAGGTAGAGGAGCTATCACCTTGGATAGAGAGAATAACACTGATGATGTTCTATATGTTGATGGTTTGTAGCATAACCTACTAAGTGTTGGAGAGTTGCTTGACAAAGGATATCAGCTGGAATTCAAAGACAATAAATGCATCATTAATAAAAAAGGAGTAATGATTGCATCAAGTTCAAAGATAAAAGGTAATGTTTTTCAGCTTAATTTAAAAGCAAGTTGTTTTTTTGCTAAAGTAGATGACAATTGGTTATGGCACAAAAGACTATGTCACATCAATTTTGACAATATAGTAAAGATAAGAAATTTAAAGGTAGTAACAGACCTTCCTAGCATTACAAAACTAGTTGATATAATATGTAGGGAATGTGTGATGGGAAAACATGTAAGGAATTCATTCAAAAGTAAGCATTATTGATGCAGGAGCGTCCTGGGTGTAAGAGCAATCTTGCATCACCCAAAAATATTTATGTTTTTATATTCAATAAGGGCTATCTTGTGCAGAGCTGCTATTTATGGAAACTTGCTTTTTTTAGTAAGTTGGTCATAAATCTCAGAATGTTCTGATTTCTACATGTGGAGGTTCATCTCAGTCATATCAGCCTGCCAGTAAAGTTTCATGGCTAGATCAGGTGTAGTTTTGAAGATATTGAAGATTTTCGGTATTGGCAGCAGGGTACAGAAACTTTGAACTTAGTTTTGAAAGCTTTAGAGGCCTCAGATGAGGTTGAAAATTTGGGTGATGGGCGCTTGCGCAAGTCAAGCCTGTAGAGTGCTTCATGGCATTTTTGAAATGGGGTTATAATAGTCAATCAGCTCAACTAGTGATGACTTATGGTCTCCGGAAGTTGGGTCACCTGAAATGGAAAAAAATAATTTTCCTTCAAAATTTCTGTTTGGATTTCAAAGGTTATTTTGAGCTGACTTTGATGTAATAAATTGAAAATAAAATAATTCTAAGTTTGGTCGGCCCTTAGGGCTAAATTTCTGGAACCTTCTCGGGCGGTGGAAAATGCCTATATAAAGAAGGCCCGCAGTGTTGTCTAGGGCAGTTCTGGGTAGATCTGGGTATTGATTCGAGGCTTTTTCCTATAGAATATTGTAAGGGAATGCCCATGTGGCTTTGCATATTATAATTCTGAAAGTTTGTAATTCCACATTAGTGGAGATAATAAGAAGCCAATTTTCTATTCTTGCATATTATTGTTGTTGTTTCTCTATTTCTGTTATGTGCTTGTGGTATTAAGGGGAACACTCTTCATCAAGTGGTATCAGAGAAAGAGTTCTTGAGTTTGTAAATAGATCACTGATTGTGAGACAGTTTACACCAGGACTGTGGTTAGAGTTTCAGCGCGCATCATGAAAATGCCTCCACAAAGAGAACGTGGTAGAAGAGCTAGTGTTGTAACACCTGAGGTTAGAGTGCTCTAGAGACAAGTGTGAGCATTGCAAGAGGAGATTCGTAGAGGAATGAATCTTAATGTCAGAGATGAAAGTGAGGATGAAGCCGAAGAAGAAGATCAAGAAAGAGAAGGAGAAGGAGAAGTCAAAGTTGTGAACTAGGAGGAAGAAAGACTTTTTTGAGCCATTTCCAAGATCAGAAAAAGACCTAAGATTGAGGTTCCTGCATTTTCAGGAAATCTTAACCTAGAGGAATTGATTGACTGGATCAATGAATGTGAGTAATATTTTGAGTATGAAGATGTTGAGGATCCTGATAGGGTCAAATTTGCGAAGGCCAGACTGAAAGGTCATGCGAAGATCTGGTGGCAAGAAATTCAATTGGAGTGAAATAGAAGAGGGAAAGATAAAATCACAAGATGGGATCAGATGGTGGATAAATTGAAGCGACAGTTCATTCCTGTTGATTATGAGCTTGACCTACTAAAGAAAATGCAAAGTTTGAAGCAAGCAGGAAGATCTGTTTAGGAGTATACAGAGGAGTTCTATTGACTCCTCATCAAAATAGGCCATGCAGAAGCTGATAAGGAGAAAGTTGCCCAATACCTTAATGGGTTAAGGCCAAGCATTTAGGAGGAGTTGAATCTAGTTCAAATGAACAGTATTGAGGAGGCATACCAGTTTGCCCTAAAAGTAGAGGAAAAGTTGAACAAGAAGTTTGAGAGCAGACAAAATGGAAGAGGTCATGGTGGAAGATCTGGTGGACGGTCATATGGTGGCTGAAATGAAGATCCAAAAAAGAAGGATGAGGCCAGTAGCAGCTAGAATCAGAGAGGAAACAATTCCAATCATTTCCAAGACCAGAATAATAGAGATCAGAGAGGAAGAGGAAGAGGACAAGGATCTGGAAGAGGAGGCTTCCGTGGAACATGTTTTCACTGTGGAGAAGACGGTCATAGGGCATTTGAATGTCCTCAGTGCCAAGGCAGAACAGACAGGAGAAATGAAGGCCATGCCAGAGTTGTACATGTAGATGAAGATACTAGATCATCAAATTCTGAAGATGCTAAAAGAGGAGAAATGCTAATTAATAAAAGAGTCTTGCTGAGTGGTGAGAATGAACCTGAACAAAGGAGGAGCCTATTTCGCACTAGGTGCAAGTGTGAGGGTAAATGTTGTGATGTGATTATCAATAGTGGAAGCAGTGACAATTTGGTGTTAGAAGAGATGGTGACAAAGTTGAAGCTTAAGAGATAGAAACACCCACATCCTTATCGGATTGCCTAGGTGCAAGATGACCACAAGGTCATGGTCAGTGAACAGTGCTTGGTAAAGTTCAAGATCGGTGGGTACCAGGATGAGGTACTATGTGATATCATCCCTATGGATGCATGTCATATGTTGTTGGGTAGACCATGGTAGTTTGACAGATGTGCTGTACATGATGGTCATGTGAATACCTATTCCCTGACAAAGGATGGAATGCAACATAAGCTAAAGCCATTGAAGGAGACTGAAGAAAAGGTATGTGGTAATGCAAGAATAACATTTGTTGATGGAAGAAAATTCCTAGATGGTATGTGTGTGCTATAAATGTGTCACACTTCTATGGATCATTACATACAAGGAAACTCAAGAATGAGCCCTCACAAATTGATCCATAGCTTCCTAGGCATGGAGTGCAAGGGCTTTTAAGAATGCTCTCAGCTAGAGCTATTTAGCCTATAACCTTGCTAGTAAACCATGCAATGGGAGATTCAATGAAGACAAGGGCAAGAATGCCAATATCATCAAGAATCAAGAATGAAAATGCAATGCAACTATACTAGAAATGGAAATGCAAGCTAAGCTATGAAAGGAAATATGCAAGTGTTACAACCCAAGCTAATTAATCTATGTGAGCTAATCTAGAGCATAGAAATGAAGCTAATCTAAGAAAGCATAAATATGAAGCTAAGCTAAGAATGCAAGAATGAGATGTAGAAAGCCAAGAATGCTCCAAATCTCCAAAAGCTCCAAAGTGACCTAGAAAACCTGTAGCATAAAGTTAGCATAAAAAGTTGGGGATCTAGAATGAAGAAGAGAGCTCTCCTTTTAAAGGAAATGAGGAGGAATGGACCATGGAGATTAAGAGGCAAAAGATTTAATCAACAGTGGAGCTTGAAAGAGGAGCAATCCATGTACACAAATATCCTCCAATGAGAAAATAGGAGTTGACTTTTGTGTCCATATGAGACAAAAAGTGTCTTTCCCTTTTTTATAAAATAAGAATAATGCTTTATTTGTGCAACTTAGGATAAGAGGAAAAGTGGGGGCTTTTATTTATTTAAAAGGGGAGGAAATATTCCTTTTAAATAAATAAAAACTTAGGATAAAATGGTTAGCCCATAGAAAATAATTGAATAAATGATATAGCTAGGATTTGATCAAGAATAAGCAATTTATGATTTAGCAAAAGGGGCTAATAGTCTAGGTGACCATTTTTAGGTGTATACATTTTTCCCTCTTTGAATAATGTGTGATCGATTTGGGAACACATTACATCAAATAATAGATTAGCCAAGAAGGCAAGAGATAGCCATCAAGGCAAGCAGATAGCCAAGAAGGTAAGCAGATAGTGATCTGACTCCAAAGAATGAAGTGCAGAGAGATAGAAAATCCTGCATGATCAGCCTGGTAGCGACAGTACTGAACACTTAGGAAAGAGATAGCCAATAAGATATGATGTGTCTGCCCCCTTGGGATCGAAAGTGAAATCCAAGTAGAGGGAAAGCAGAAGCAAGAGCAGCATGATCAAATCACTAGAAATCATAATCGAAGAAAGAGAATAGAATAACCATCAAGCAGTGAAGATATGCCCCACACATGAGACACAGGGCACGAACCTATCGGTCCCTCAACCTGTAAACACCACAGAGGGGGATTGGAACTTGGGATGTGCAAGTGAATGAAAGACTATTGATGATCGGGGTTGGAAAATATTTTGTAAAGGAGAGGTCTGAAATATAGAACCTGATTTTCTGTGAAATCAAGGAAGATTGTACGAATGCATTTTATCAATTAATACAAATACACTGGAGTTCTGTTACTATCATTTGATTGTCTTTACATGTGGAGTGTTTTAGTTTCTTTATGTATTTAGATTGTAAGACAGTTTAAATACATCTTTCACAAGGTGAATGTAGGGGTTGAGCTTAAGTTTCTTTCAAGGAAAGAGTAAAATCTTAGGGGAGGTCTCTAGGAATTGAATATCTATATGTGGATTTGATGACAGGTAGAGTTTGACTCTGATGCCCAGTGGATAAGGGACTGGTTTTAGATCCACTTACATTGGTTTACCATCCAATATATAATTGATTGAAATTTTACTTTATATGCATAATTTTTAGACTTGAGTCATATTATGACAAGTTCATAAATATGTATTTCAGTGCTTTGAAGAAGTAGTAAACGAGGTTAACCCTTCCCTGAGTTTAACTCTAAAAGGAAGAAGGATGAATATCCTTAAGCCATTGTATCGTGTTGCTGTTTTTATTATCTATATCATGATGTTGTGTATCAGGATGATTTGGGTTATACTCAGAGTTTTAGCAACTTATTGAGTTGGATTTTGAAGGCAGTAACAAAGCAGTGAAGGAGCAAGTTCTCAATTCAGAGCTCAGTTGAACGTTGAATTGATAGAGGTACACCCGCCTGAGTATATATTACTCAAAGTGAAGAAGGTCTTAACCTTAATACCTTAGTAGTTTGTAACTTGCTAGGTTACAGCCATTGGGATTATTTGAGTATTTGATTAATCTGCAGGTTCAAACACTAACACCTTAGAAGACTTTTAATCTCACAACAACTAAGAAACATAAATGTAGGCATCATGGTCATAATTCTTTGGAGATACAACATAATTGAGTGGTATACCCAGACGATGCAACAAAAGCAATACTACTCTGGTTCTAAGTTGACATTGTAGGATCCAAAAACCATAGATAATGATGGATTTTGGACCCTACAGTGTCAACTTAGAATTGGAGGAGTAGCATCATCTAGGTATACACTCAATTATGTTGTATCTCCAAATAATTCTAACCATGTGTGATGCCTACATTTATGTTTCTCAGTTGTTGTGTCCCATGACCCCTTATGACCCTTTACAATCCATAAGAATACATCTTAGAGGTCTTAAAGTGTCATAAGGGGTCATAAGAGGCTCGTAGGAGGGGCCAGATGAGCTTCCAACTTCATGTGGTTGTCCCTGTTAAGTAGATAATGTTAAAATATTCTCGAAACAAAGAGAAGCTCAATATTTCAAGGTCCTAGGGACAAAAAAAAATTATTCATAGTCTTTAGTTTATGAAACCGTCCAAACCTATTATGCTTCTGCAGCTCATCAACACTGGAGGCCTGAAAGAAATAAGAGAATTTGAAGAGTCACTAGTCTTAAGATTGTATTTAATATAGCCAAACTTCATTCAATGGTACATTCAAACATAAAACAAACTATTCTTAAACTAGTGATCCAGATTAAACTAGTAAACCAAAGGACAACAAACTGAATTGCATTAACTTGATGTGTTGTGAAAAGAAATGAACCACAAATAAATGTAGTAAGTGAAACTAATATCACTTTGGAGGAATGTATGATTGTTTGACATAGTAAGCCAAACTATTAATATGCAATAATATGCATTGTGCACCTCATGGAGTGATTTTACAATAGATGATTAATATATATTATTTTAAAAAAAACTCAATATGTCGTCGCTTTTTCAACCAACATGACTTTTCATTTCGACGTCGAAGCTATACTAATGACGTATATAGTAGTAGAGAATTCAACCAAGGTTGGTTGAAAATGATGAATTCTTACTGCAACCATTCAAACACATTTGGTCGAAATCCCTCATGGATATGTCAGTCATTCTTGATATCGTAGCTGACAATTTTGACATTGTTTTTAGTCAAAATTTTGACCAATTGCAAGTCGAATATTCGACTTTAACGGAACATGTAGAAAAATTGACAAAGAAAGTTTGACAACAAAAAAGGTCATTCGGTCGACCATTTTGCATCAAAACATAGACCAATGTGCATAAAAAATGAGGCTAAAATTTACTAGTGAAGCCCCTCAAACATCAATAATAGTCAGAACCATTCATTAAAACACTAAAACACTAATTTTTTTACAAATTGAGCCCGCTAGGGCATCAAGTTTCTCCTCAACCGCATGGTATTTTGGTCTCAAACATTTTTTCATTGGAAAGAGGGCTCAAAATTCTATCAAACCTTAAAGTTAAGGAATTTTCCAAAGGTTCAATTATAAGATATTAGTCAAACATTCATCAAACTCTAGTCACTGAGGGTTTTAAATTGATTTCAGAAAACCCCATAATTCTTCCTCTATAAACCACATCTAATGCTCAAATCAAGTTCAAAAAAAATTTAACTTTTCATACTACCATTTCCAAAAGGTTTTAAGGTCCAATCAATCCAAGTGCCAATAGAAAATATACATGGAAATAGTAAAAATGTGACTGTCACAGAGGTCTGTCAAGAATATTGAACAAGAACATCAACTTCATTCATTTATTATTTATTCAAATGTATTAAAAAATATTCTCATAAAAATTACTTCTCTCCCTACTCCTTCAAAAATCATCACACGAAAGATTTGCATCCAAAATGAAGTACACAACTTTGTCATTGTCATCATACCTTGCAGAATAGGTGACAATTAGAGGCTTATTGATCTAACTTTACAAAACTTTCCTCCAACCTAATCACTACCTTGGATTTGACCATCAGATGAATTTTACAAGCCTCCCTTAGTTACATAATTGTTCCAACTGCTCCATGACCTAACTGTAGTACTTTGACAACATTTTAAGCCCTTTTTGCTTGACACATTAACAAATTTTGTATTTGAACCCCAAATTTAGCAAAACTTTGCATGAGAACTTTAAGCATTCTAAGATGGACTAATTAAGGAAATTTACATCCATTTCATCCTTCCTTATGTATTTTTGTATTTTTGCACATACTCATAGCGTAGCTCATGTTTAGGTTGCTGTAATAAAGTAGA
Source organism: Chamaecyparis obtusa (assembly GCA_027943335.1). Taxonomy (NCBI): domain Eukaryota; kingdom Viridiplantae; phylum Streptophyta; class Pinopsida; order Cupressales; family Cupressaceae; genus Chamaecyparis; species Chamaecyparis obtusa. Next base: position 409,528 of record BSBK01006462.1, read on the forward strand.
TAGTGTTGCCATTGCATCGGCAGCCTTGTTCTCTGTTCTAGGAATTTGCTCAAATGTGATAGATATGAAATATTTCTTAAGATCATCTACCATTCTCTTGTAAGGAATGAGCTTTTCATCTTTAGTTGGTACACATCATTGACTTGATGAATAACAAGTTGAGAGTCTCCATGAATGTGTAGCTCTATTACTCTCCATTCAATTGCTATTTTCATACCATTCAAGAGGGCTTCATATTCTGCAATATTGTTTGTGCAGGGGAACTTTAGTCTGAATGCTTTTGGGATGGAGTATCCTTGAGGAGTTATGAACAATATGCCTGCTCCAGATCCATTCTATGTATAGGAGCCATCAAAGAACAATTGCCATTCTCTAGAAGATAGGTGCATAATAGAGGAGTCTGGAAATTCCATTTGCATTGGTGTGTCATCAAACATGGGTGCATCTGCTAGTTGATCAGCAATAACTTGACCTTTTATAACTTTTCTTTCAACATATTTAATGTCAAATTTGCTTAGAAGCATGACCCATTTAGCCAGTCTACCTGTGAGGGCAGCCTTGCTTAGTAGGTATTTTAGTGGATCAATTTTTGCTACTAGATGCGTGGTATGAGCTAACATATAGTGTCTCAGTTTCTGTGATGCAAAGATCACAGCGAGACAAGCTTTCTCAATCATAGAATAGTTCTTTTCATATGCCACCAATGTTCTATTTATATAATAAATGGCTCTTTCCTTTTTCTCTTCATCATGTTGCGCTAGCAATGCCCCCAGTGATGTGGTCATTGCGGAGACATATAAGATCAATGGCTTCCCATGAATAGGAGGCATCAAGATAGGTGGATTTGATAGATACTTCTTGATATGGTTAAAGTTGTTCTCACATTCTTCATTCCATGCAAAGGTCACACCTTTATGTAATGTTTTTGTAAAAGGTTGTGATATGTTCGCTAGCTGTGATATGAATCTTTTGATAGATTGAACTCTTCCTTGCAACGTCCTCATTTGATTGATATTCATGGGAGGTTGCATCTCTATTATAGCCTTGACTTTAGCTGGATCAACTTCAATTCCCATCTTTGAAACTATGTATCCTAAGAGCTTTCCAGAAGTGACACCAAAAGCACACTTCTTAGGATTTAGTCAGAGACTAACCTTTTCCATTCTATCTAGGATCATGCTCAAGTCCTTTAGATGTTCAGTTCTGATCATAGATTTTGCTAAAGTATCATCAACATAATCTTTCATAGGTCGATGCATCATGTCATGGAAAATAGATGTCATTGCTCTTTGATATGTAGCTCTAGCATTTTTAAGCCCAAATGGCATGACATTCCAGCAGAAGGTGCCCCATGCACATGTGAAAGCAGTTTTCTCTTGGTCCTCTAGAGCAATTTTTATTTGGTTATATCTAGAGAAACCATCCATTAAGGAATACATCTCGAAACCCACAGTCATGTCCACTATCATATCAATGTTAGGTAGGGGAAAATCATCCTTAGGGCATGCTCTATTCACATCTCAAAAGTCTGTGCACACTCTGATTGAGCCATCTGGTTTAGAAAAAGGTACAATATTAGAGATCCACTCTGCATAGTCAATAACTCGGATGAATCCAGCATTTAGGAGCTTCTCTAATTCAGCTTTTACCAAGAGTGCAACATGAGGATGCATCTTTCTCAATTTTTGCTTGACAGGTTTGACATTTGGAGCAATAGATAAATGATGCATTATAAGATTGGGATCTAATCCTGGCATATCTGAATATTTCCATGCAAAGTTGATCTTCTTCTCTATTACGAATGTTGTAAATTTTTCCTTCTCTTCTTCTGATAATGATTGTGCTACATGTACCAATTGTGGTTCCTCTGTTGTACCCAAATTGATGGATTGAGTGGGCTCAATTAGAACTGGAGATCTATCCTGTAAATGACTCGGAAGGACATCAAATATCTCATCCTTAAGTGCCTCAGAGAGGTTTTCACCTTTGGATACGTCTTTTATTTTTACTTTTTTAGGTTCTGAGATTGCCACAAAGTGGTTTTCACCCTCGGAACTCTTTTTCTTTTTCTTTTTATTCTTGTTTTTCTGACTAAGATATTTGATGTCCGACTCGATCATGCTAACACTCAGTTCACTGATGGAAGTACTCATAGGCTCAATTGCATTGAGGTGGCAAGTGAGGGCATAGTCATTCGGGAAGGTATAAATACCATGGCTCAGATTTGTGGAGGTTTGATCAATAAGTTCTGGATATTTGATAGTCAAAGTAGGGAAAGATTTGGAGATAGTGTTTACGGATATGGATCTGTCATCATTGGTCCTAACCTAACACTCAAGTTCAAAGGTGATACTACAACTTAAGACATTCAATTTGTGAATAGGCTCAATGTCATCGTGGGAGTCCAATTCAGCCATAGGTGGATCAAACTCGATAGGTTCATCATTTCGCTCTAGACTTACATTGGTTTGAGGTGCATATTGGTGAATAAAATCAACATGTTTCTCTATGATAAGCTCATCTTCATCTGGTTCTAGAATGGCTCCCCATTCATAGTCATTTGATTCAGCTTCTGATTCAGGATCTCTAGGAAATCTTAGAACATGAGTAAAGTCGGGGTGAATACCCCAAGAAGGGTTACCCTCAGATTCTGATTTGTATTTATACTCATGAGAATCTATCTTAGAATCACTACCACTTCCCTCTTCTTGATTGTTTTTGAGATTATCTAGTTCTTGTGTTGCAACTATCTCTTGATTGATAGTAGGTTCTTGTGTTTCTACTACATTAATTCTTTTGATAGGATCATCTTTATCATCAAGAATGTCTTTGATCTCTTTAGGAAATTTTTCATAGGGGATGAGCTTTGAACTATCTGAATCACTATCAGATGGTTTTGTTTCTTCTTTCTTAAGAAGAGGTTCCCCTGGTGCGATCTGCTCTATGACATGAGAGCAATTACCTTTGAGGTGATAGGGTTTCTTCTTAAAGCCTAAGCCAACTTTGTTTTTATTTTCTCTATCAGTATATGGGAGAGGTACCTCAAGACCTTTTCCTCTGATTCCTAGAGGTCCTTTACCTGAATATCCCATCTTAGCTATTAATTTATCTCCTAGACCATATGACTTGGAAGAGAGTTTGGAGACTGCAAAGTCACCAGTTTGAACAACTTGAGATTTAGGTTCATCTTTGTACAGCCATGATAGCACAGCCTCATCCTCTTCAAATTCTTTCTTGGATACTTGTTCTGCTACAAAATTCTTTTTATATGCTTCAAGAGGTGCTTTAGAGTCTGGTTTGGATTGTTTCAAAGATTGCCCATAAGACTTAGGCGAGATAGGGAGAGATGTCAAAGATAAGACTGGCTCGATAGTATATTCTCCCATACTATTTTCTTTGATATTAACCTCTTTTGCAAGATCTTCCATTTTAGATGTGGATGCTTCCTTAGTTGGTTCAATGGAAGATTCTCTGTTATTAGGTACAAGCTTATCTACACTTTCCTTCAAGGTGTTGCAAGTTGTATTCAGATCTGCGGGGATAGTAACCTCTACTCCTTCATAAGGAAACTTCAAACATTGATGGTACATAGAAGGAATAGCTTACATTTCATGTATCCATGGTCTCCCTAGAAGGACGTTGTAGGCCAAAGGTAGATCAAGCACTTAACAAATGGTATCTTTGATAACTGGACCCACTCTGATAGGTAAGACAATGGTGCCTTTAGAAGATCTTTCTTGTTCATCATAGGCCTTGATAGTTATTTTCTTTCTAGGATCAATAGCCAATTCTGAAAATCCCAATTGTGTGATCAAGCTGTAAGAACAAATGTTTAGGCCAGTGCCCCCATCTATCAACACACATTTGACTCTACGGTTCTGGATCAAGACTTCTATATGCAAAGGCTGATTATGTGGGTGACTCAAGGAGTTGTCATCTTCCTCTGAAAAGGAGATATATTGTCGAGATGTAAGATGTCCAACCATAGTCTGGAACCTGTCTAAATCAAGGTCATCAAGAACATTGGAACCGAGAAAAGCTTTATCGAGAATGGCTTTATGAGCTGGAGATATTTGAAGCAACTCAAACATGGAGATTTTTGCATTAGTGTGCTGGAGTTGTTGAACAATGCTATAAGACGTAGGCCTTGTATCCTTTGGATTGGAAGATTTGGAAGTAGCCTTCTATTTAGAAGCAGATGAAAGATTGAAGGGCACCTTAGGGACATTTGATGAATCTGGATTTGTCCTTTCAGATGCGTTTGAGCTTGTGATCGAGTAACTGTGTTAGTTGAGGAATGATCTCTATCTCTTCGTATGATTGTGATGACATTGCAACTTTTAGAGAGACATGGCTCAACCATATTGATGATAGCATTATTTCCAGGGTAGGCATAGTTGACTTTTGCCCCCATATTAGGCTGAGAAGTTGAAACTTCTTGACCATGTTTCGGAAAGGGTTTTGTGAATGATGTATGATCATTATTGCTTGTGGGATTGTCAATTGTGATGTCTCCACTATCGATCAGATCTTGAATGGTATGCTTCAAGTGATAGCAACTACTAGTTTTGTGACCTTTACTCTGATGGAAATCACAGAATTCATTTTCCTTCCATCATATCGGTTTGGGGTCCTAAGCATTCAGTCAGATTGGTGGTAAAGAGATGATGTTATCAGCTAGTAGATTTTTCATAGCTGATTCTAAAGACTCTCCTAGAGGAGTAAATTTTTTATGTTTATCCCATTTTTTGTATTCTAGCTTCCTTTGAGATGGTGGAGAAGACTTGTGCTCTGAAGCTTTAATGGCTTGAGTGCCAAGAGTGAGATTGTACGCTGGTGCCTTTGATGGGGCACAGACAGTGTCAACAACACCATCTGTGATGATGCCTTTGTTCTTGTTCCAATTTTTGTTCTTGTCCTTAGAACTGGATCCTGATTCGTACTTGTCTTTTTGAAGTGTGATTTCTCCTTTTTTCACAAGCACTTTTTTTATTTTGATAGCATTATCCACCATCTTATCAAAAGATGTATGATCTTGCATTTGTAGAGGATAATTGATTTTTGGAACAAGGTTATTGATAAAGATTTCAAGTTTCTCCATTTCGGGAATTGGTCTAGCATATAGAGAGAGCTTCTTCCTCCATCTCTTGAGAAATGTTAGGAATGGTTCCCCTGGGTATTGCTTGAGATTAAAGATATCGATCATGGTGACCGAGTGTTGAATATTGTAGGAGTATTGCTAGTAGAACAATTTGATCAACTCCTCAAAATTTTTGATAGTAGAAGGTAGTCTAGAGAACCACTAAATGGATGCTCCTCCCAGAGATCTAGGAAAAAGATACATCAGATAGGTCAGTTCATGCATGAATTCCATGGATTGCATACAGAACTCTCTAACATGATCTTGAGGATTAGAGTGTCCATCATACTTATCATACTTTGGCATCTCCACTCTTTTTGGAAATGGTGGCATATACAAGTTTTTGTCAAAAGGAAAAGGGCATAGAGCTTCCATGGAGAACTCTTTGGGTTCCTTTTCTTTCTCAAGGCTATTAAATTTGACTTGTAAAGCATGTATCTATTTCATCATAGCTATGAGTGGAGTTTATTCCTCATGCGTAATGATGTCTTCAACATTAAAGTTGGGGGGAAGTTTAGCTCCTTGATGAGCTAATTGTAAAAAGTATGCTTCTCTATCTTCTTTCAAGAAATGCTTCATCATTCGTTTGAAGTTATCATCATTTTGATATTGAGCAATTTCTTCAGGTGTGGGTTCCTGATCTACTCCATGTTGAGATTGAGCTCTTTGAGAGCCAAAATTTGTCCCTGCTTGAGACATGGTAGGAGTTTGTGGACTCCCTAGATTAGATTGATGAGGGGTATGTTGAGTACCTCCATGAGTTGATGGAGGGGGTATGTAACCAGATTTCAATCGATAGTTGCCAAGACCGTCATCCTCGTAAGGACCAGAATTGATGAGTTGCTCAAGAGTCGGATTTTGGGTAGTGGTGATAGATTTCTTGTGAGAGGAAGCTCTAGTCTCCACCATCAACTTTGAGTGAAACAAAAGAATAAGATTCAGATAACTGAAGAATGAATTGAATCAAGATGATCAAATGACACAACCTTGTCAAGGTTTGATTGATTTGAAGATTTGATTAGATGTGGATGAAGGATACTATGCCCTGGATGTATGGGTAGGTTCCCAAAAGATAGCAGACAAGTTATCACAACACTTAGCCATTTTGATGATTGATTGAAGATTGATAGTTATGACAAGATTTTGACACAGGATGATAAAGAATCAAATTGATTAAACAGAAGGCTAAATCGGATTCAAAAGGCCACTTTAGGAAAATGATTGGATTCTTAATAGCTACTGCTCTATTCCTGACACAGTGATTCATTCGACAGATTTTGAAATTAGGCTGAAAAAGCTAAATATCTGGCAATTCTAACAATTTTTTGACAACTTTCAAAAATTTCCCAAATGACACTCTGCAGACTCGTACGACAGTGGGTATGCTATGAAACGATAGTTGCAAAACTTGTACGATAATTGCAAGCAAGATTTTGACTCTTAGAATTTTCTGGCATCAAAACTTGTACAACACTGGGTTGGTTATCATACGACAGTTGGGTATCAATGAAATGACAGTTGAAAATCTCATACGACAGTTAGGTAGCAATGAAACGACAGTTGAAAATCTCATACGACAGTTGCAAGATTTTGACTTTGAGAATTTGCTGGTATGGAAACTCATACGACACTGGGTACTCAATCATACGACAGATGGGTTGTAATGAAACGACACTTGATGGAAACTCGTATGACTTTCTGACCTCCTGAGATGACTTTTGACTCTAGAAAAGGATTTTACTTCAGATTTTGTAAATTTTGAGTTTTCAGATTTGAATTGTTTGCAAATTTCAATGTCCAGATTTGAGGATTGTAACAGATTTATTCATTTTCAGTAACCAGATAGATAAACAAGCACGCAAAATAGCAAACAAGTGATTTCAAGCATGTCTAAAAACAATGAACAAGGGCAAAAGCAACCTTGCGCATGAACAATCAAGTGACTTATTCATTCTAATCCTTAGAAGCGCTAATTGTGTATGTTCCAAAAATGTTTTGCAATAACGCACATATACCCTATAAAATGAAAATTTGGCCTCGCTAGGGTTTTTAGTAATGGTTTGACTCTGCAACTTTTATGATCCAAAGGGGTGAACTCCAATCCCGGTGCACCAGGGTTTTGACACAGTCTGAGAACTTAATCTTTAGGAGCTGCTAAGGAGATCTAAAAACCCAACAATGAACCATACCCATGGAGATTTCTTCCACAAGGACATTTATATAGCGGCTGTCACTACCACGGTGAAAATGGCTATTACTGCTTGAGATTCCGTCAACGTAGTTTACCCTGTGAAGGGATTGTCCGCTACGGTTAACCCTCTCTAAAGGTGACTCACAGTATGATACCACAAGGGAACTTGGCTCTAGATCCAAGGTTTTGATACCTCTTCACTTTTAACCCAAACAAAGTAAAAAAATTAATCTGACGCGCTAAGACAAAGTTTGTCTCACCAAGGTCTATGATATCAACCCCACGTGATCTATCAACCCCTCCGGAGAGAGAATGTATCAATCAATAAGAGAAGATGCACTAACCAAGTTGAATGTGAAATGCACTAAGTATCCCCCTTACCTACAAGGATTCTGTCCTCAAGAAGGATTTCGCTGGGAATCCAATCTCTCAAGAATCACGAATAGTGTTCATTGGACCTAATTACTATGTGAGCACAGATGTATATTTTCAAAAAGTAAATCTACCAAAAGTACCCAAAAAGAAGAAAGAGGAACACTTAATACTTAAAGCGAATATGAGATGAGTCCACAAGGTGGAACACTTAACACCTCACACAAGCTGAAAATGAGTGCCCAACTTAGAAAACAAGTGAGTTCCTAAAAGTACAAAAGGGTTGCCAAGTGGAACACTTAACACTTCTATCTTGTTGATCCCTCCCCTTTATGGCGCTGAGATTGCAACCACGGGGCGGAATGAGGGGCCAGTGGATTAGTGAGTCCAATAACCTAAGATAGCAATTAAGATCAATCACAAGTATCTGAGACTACTTAATGAATCCTTAAGGGGTCACAACCTAGTATCAATTATGCAAGTGTGTAAAACAAAAGCATGAAAAGAATCACCCAAGCTAGACACATGAGAGATTTATTTTAAGCCCCAAATAAAAATATTATCAGCACAAGTGAAATACCTAAGATCCTCACAATGCACTTAGTAGATGTTTACTTGATTTTGAGCAATTCTTGCACTTTTCCATGCAAGCAAGTGACGAACTCTCCAACAAGCAAACAAGATATGCAAAATATATTCAACTTATGAAAACCATAGGGTTAGCTCTAAAAATCAATTATTATCAGCAATAATAACCAGAAATTAACCCAAATGACAACTCATATCATTCATTGAACCATGTAAAAAAAATAAGTGCATACCCATCACAAAACTTTAATTTTTTTTTGCTACATTTGACCTAGTCAACAAGATCTGATTTTTATTTTATGATTTTGGCTGCAAAAATAGAAATTTAAAATAGAGACCCCTACTAAAAAATAAAGAGTTTTCCAAAAATGTAAAAATTTTAGAAAAATCTCTTCGTTTGTGCTGTAGAGACCTGTTTTATCAAAACAGACTAGTTTTTATAAATTGATTATTCGAGCTATTATATTGCATCCAAATTTAAAATACAAAAAATGGACCCCCTGTATAATTTAAAGAGCTTTTTGAAAATATAAAAATTTATGAAAAATATGTTGATTTGCGTCAGATATTAATTTTTTCTGGAATTTCAAGAAAAAATTATTAAAAATTCAAAACATCTCAGAAAATTCTAAATTTTTTACTGTAGCTTTTTGAATATGTGTCCAACCTGCAAAAAACATTTTAGAGAAAAAATCTAAGCCGTTTGAGAGATAAAATTAAATCTTTGAAACTTTAGGGTTTTAGCTCCCCCAAAAAATCAAAACTAGCATGTAAAGGTGGGTTGCCCCATGCTGGACGCCAGAAATGTGTGTGTGAAAATTGTACCTGATCTATAGACACAACACTTTAGTAAAATATTAGAGGTTAGCAAAAATCAAAATCGTGCAAAATTGAAATCTAATTTAACCAAGCGATTTACTGCCTTTTAGTAGGTGCGAGATTGATGTTCTCAGATTGTTATCGAGATCAGTGACCTAGACGACACCTAAATGAAGGATTTGAATGCAATTGATCTAAATATGAATTGAATGCAATTAAGCTATTTTTTTGGATTTTCTATGCAATAAGAATGATAAAAACTTGATATGAAATCTAATCTATATGAAATTGATCTGCTAAAATGATCTAACAATGATATGAAAAAGAATCTAAATGAATGTAAAAAAACCAAATTGATCTCACAATAGTCTTGATTCGCAATAAGCTTTGATTCTCCCAATTCCAATTCTCCAACTTGATTGTGCAAAAATATGAGATGCTTTGAGATGAGCTGAGGCTTTAATTTTATAGAAATCCAAAGCTTTAGAGGTGCATGGAAAAAAGTCATAAATCACTTAGATTACCTCAGCTTGATTTTTGAGTTATCTGATAATAAAGATAATTTAATTCACAAAAATATGCAAATCATGCAAAAATAGCTTTTTAACTCAAATTAGAGTTTAGATCAGCTTTTTGAACTCCAAAAGGATGTTGAGTTCTAAAAAGTCAACACTTTGCATTGATTTTCTAATTTGGAGTTTAACTGTTTCTTTTGAATGTGCATAATAATTATGAATTAATTAAATAAATAAAGTGATTTATGTTCAACTTAACTGATTTTTGAAAATAAATAATTGATTTATGGGTTAATCAATTATTTAATCAAACTTTTATTAAAAACTATATTATTAAATAATGATAACTTGCTTTAATTAATTAAATAAAAATTTAATCAATTATTCATAGGATATTAGATTTATTGTCAAAATTAAATAATACAATTAATAATAGATAGAATTAAATTTAATTACATAATTAAGTGGCAAGATATTAAATCTAATCAATTAAATATGAAAATATTCAATTAATCAAACTTAGGATAAATGTGATTTATCGCTAAATAATCATTAAATTAAAGATAAATAAGATAATTAGGAATATTGCTAGGAATATTCCCCGATGCAGAATTTAAGATAATCAATTATGATTCGATGATGTTTAGATGTGCCTTAGATTAGGATTTTGATGTTGATTTCGTTCGATTTGTAGATGTAGGAGGTTAATGAACTTATAGCTCATTTTTGGGGTATTACAGGACTTAACCCAAACTCAATCATGATTAAATTGATTCCACCCCATAAGCTTGGTAAAATCTAGAAATAGAAGGCAAAAATCAGGAGAAAAGGATCCCAAGTGCATTTTAGATTTGCATCCTTATTATAGTGAAATTGAGTTAAAAGCATAATTTAGCATAATTGAGCAAGGATAGGCATAATTTCTCATTTTAGAGTTGTCTCTAATTGAAGCTTGCTGAGAGCTTATCATTAGTATCTTTAATTAGAGAGCCATATGATGCTTATTGTTCTTTTTTTCATTCAATAGTTTCTATAATTGTCCTATTTTGCATAATTGATTGATATAATTGACAAACTAATCCTATGAAGGTATTTCAAGCACACACTATACAATAAAATTGTATAATTATTTTATCTTTTGATTTAATTAATCTAATTTTATTTAATTTTCAATTAATTAATATTTTGATCCTTAATTTATTACTTTGACTTTGGTTTGACTCTTGACTAATTTTGGATGTATATAGGGATAATGACTCATATCCATTAAAAAAAGGATATTTTCTAAGAGGAATTAAAAAATAGATTTGATAGGCCAGAGGCATTTGAGGATCTTAATTCTACTTTGTTTGAGAATATTTCAATTCCTTGAAAATTAATAATTCATGATTCTTCTTAGATCCCTAACACTAAAAGTCTAAACTTCATTTATTTAAGTGTTGCCTCAAGAAAGTACTAGTAGAAAGCACATAAATAATTCAATTGGTATTAATTTGAATTCTATGGTTCCACATTGAATGTTGTTGTAATTATTAAATGATTGTACTTTAGAAATAATCCTTTATATTATAATAATTAAAGATGGTATTATATTAACTAAAAAAATATTGTTCTATTAGGTTTTCATAAAAAAAAATCATAAAGAGAAGATAAATGATTAAGAGAAAGGGAAGATAACAAATCAAATATTAATTGAATCTATGGTCATTCATACTTTTGATTATCACTCGCCTTTCCTTCAAAAATGACTCATATCGGATAGAATAATACGTGTTTGGGAAACTTCCCTGTGGAAAAGGCTATTTGAAATCTCATCAAAATTTACAAAACTCATATAATTATTTTTTCAAGAAGCAAAGACTTTTATGAAGGAAATGTTGGCTATGTTTGTTTTTCTTTGGCAAGGTAGTTAATGTCATTATGTGGCTATGCAAGTTATGTAGATGGAATAGATTATTTGTGGGACACTTGGTAGATTACACCTTCGTCTTGGTTAACATGTATGCATTATTTATTTTTGCTAAGTACATGTGATCAAATTTTAATATCCAATAATTATATTCCAATCTTGTGGATATCGTCCAAGTGCAGGCCTTTATATTTAGAATAATGGAACATAGGGCTCTACTTCCATTTCAAACTAATTAGATAAGATTGTATTCTTAGTTGAATAGAATAAGGATAATCTTGTAACTTCATTTAAAATTTTATAGTGGCATGGTTCTCATCATTAGTCTATTATTTTTTCTATATCTTTTTTAATAAATTTAATAACATAAATATTAAATTAGGTTTAATAAAAATATAAACTTTATTATGTAACAAAACATTTAATAGAAAATTAAATGAGTTCACTTATTTTAATCTACTTTCATCTATGTTTCTTTTAATTAAATTGACCTATGTGGAAGGTCGTCCACTAAGAAACAATCAAAATATATTCAAAATTACAAATAATACAATTAAATTTCATGATCATTGGCTTATGAGATACATATAAGTGCCCAATACATTTTTTTATTGATATTTAGAAATAGTTCAATATTTTCAATTGTTCAAGCGTTCTTCAAGAATATGAACTCCTATATACCTGCATACGATGTATACATAAAACATGTCAAATTAGCATAACAAAAAATAATGATTGAAAAATAATAGAACCTACAAAAGAAAATATTTACCTTCCAAGCATCATAATAGTGGCTTGTGGATTTGTTCCAAGAGTATCCCTGAAAATTGAATTGTCAACAACTCTTAGATTATCAACACCTTTTACATAATGGTTTTTGTCTATAACCAAATCAATTTGACACCCTCCATGATAGTGCCAAAATGTTGCTAGTGTATCTCTACAAAAATTTGCAAAGGCTTTGTTATCTGATTGATTTTGAGGTAATATTGACCCAATGAATCGAAGGATACTAGAGTTTCCACTACCTTTAAATGCAAATTCCTGAATATAAGTTGTTTTGCTAAGATTCGACATTAACTTCCCATCAAACATACATTCTTGTAGATCATAAGGATGAGAATAATAATTATACCTTACTAAAGGACTGTTATGAGGGTTTGTAGTTCTAAGTTGTAGTTCACCCCTTGATAGGGGAAAAGCCACCTTGATAGCCATAATTCCTATATATTCATATGTTGTGGCATTTTCTTTTACGAAATAGCTAGCAGGCTCAATATATACTTGTGAATTGTCTACTATGCCCACTACTTGTAACTGGGCCAATTCTAGTGGTTTAGAGGATTCAATAGTAAATGTTGCTCGCGGTGGATCTTGAATCTCTTTGCCTACAAATTTTAAATCTTGAAGTACAGTGATATTTAATTCTCTAAGTTGTTGGGATGGGCCAATTCCACTTAAGAGGAGAAGTTGGGGACTACCTATGCTTCCTGCAGACAAAATAACCTCACTCCAATGGGATAATTGATTGAGGAATACTTGATAAGATAGACCATCAACCCTGCTTATAAAGTCAACACCAATAACCTTCACTTTTCCTGCATTGCATAATTGAATAAATAATTAAAAAATAAAAATAAAAAAATTCTAAATTAAAATATCATATGTAAACAATCCAAATTCAAGTCACACGGCAACTAGGCCCTCCTCTTCTACTACTGCCCTTGCAGCTGAAGGGTTTCTCTTTCTATATGTTTTTTTTGATGAATCTAATGAAATTGAAATTCAAAGCTATTTGAAAACTATCTATCATATAGATATGGTGTGTTTCTAGATAATATACACTAGGTTATTACTCGAAATCCAAAGCCTCCAAATAACAAGCCAGAATATTAAGCACAGCATACAGATCAATTAAGCATTTAGTTGAAAAGGAGTAGAACATGAATTTATGTAAATGTCCATGTACCTGATGAGGAATTGAAGAGTAATCTACTGGCTGTAGCATTGAGAAGAACTACAATATTATCTGGATTTGCATATTTGAGAAGATCTGCAGCTGTGTGTCTCCTTCCACTGTTGTCAAAAGATGATGCACCAATCTTGGTGCCCTCCAAATGATCCAAAGAATACCCATTGTAAGGAAGCACACCAGCTTCCAAAAGTGCATCCTTCACAGCAGAATTCCAACGAAAAAGCTTGTCTGGCTTGAAGGCATTCATCTTCTCCACCCATTCATAGGATTCGTTTACAAGCTTTTCATCCCAGTCCATCTTCCGAATATATTCAAGGCTTGCCCTGCTGTAGAAGCCAGCGTTGATGGCTGATCCACCTCCCAGAACTCTTCCCCTTACCAACTGCACTCCATCTTCCGACACAAATCCCTGAGCGACATAAGGGAGCTCACTGGCATTACCCATGATCTTGAAAAAGCCTTTACTGTCTGCGGTATCAGGATTTCCATAGGGAGAATCTCCTCTTTCCAATAGCAAAACTGAGTAATGCTGTGAGAGAGTTGCAGCCAGAGGACACCCGGCTGTACCTCCTCCAACAACAATGTAATCATATGTTCTTGAAGCGACCTTTTCAGCATCTACTGTCATAAAAGGATATGGGTATTCTGCACACGCCAAACATAAACTGTTAATAAAGGATGATAGAATCATTATGGCTAAAATTTGTCAATGGATCTCTCTCTAATCAACGGATGGGTTCGAAATAAAGGATAAAAAGAAAATCCTGACCTAAATTCCCCGTGGCTGCTGAACAGTGAAGCTGCTGAAGATTTGTAAGAATTACCAGGCAATAAATCACAAGGAATAGATTCTCCATGCCCACAAAGCGATTTATGTCCCGCTTTAGATCTAAAATTAAAACTGTGCTTAGCTCCTTCTATATGTCTGTAACTGAGGAAATCTCTTAGAAAATTTATAGATGAGCGCTGAGGATGGTCGTTTTTTGCAGTCGTCATCTGACCTAATGAGATAATTGCAATTGACCTCCTGCCCAATCAACTTCACTTTCTCGTCTCCTAATCTTGTACGATTCTGGGAAAATTATAGCAGATAACAGATGTGGAATATGATCTTTCGGGAGGTAAAAGATGAAAGGTCAGACATCCCTCTCTCTTTTTCTCCTAAATGATTACTTTTTTTTTTAATAATTTTGTTTAATTTAAAAAATATATTATAAAAAAAAGTAATAGAGAAGCATGTAGATAAATTTATAAAAATATATATAAATAGGGATTAAGTCTGATTAAATTTAAACAGTCCATGTAAACTTAAAAGGAAGAGTGTTCTTATCATCAAGATTTCCATGAACATTGTGAAGGATAAAATCATAAATTGGTTGTGATCAACAAGACCGTGATTATTCTACTTGTTCCACTTCACTTATAAGTCTTCGGGAACCCCTTTGTCTCCTTGACCTTTTGATACCACTGCCTTTTCCAGATGGAGAATCTAGTGGGACATTAGTAAGCCTTTGGACAAATAGAAGAGAGCTAAAAAGGAAGAATTTTGGCAAGCACCACCTAAAGGATGGTTTAAAATTAACATTGATGCCCAGGTAGCAAAGGGGAATCATGGTTGTGGGGGAGTGGATTGAAATCATGATGGTAGGCTTGACTTGGCAATGGCCCTCCCAATGGAAACCTAGAAAAACTATTTTGTCGAGGTTTTTGTCACCTACTTGGGCCTTAAATTGGCAGTTTCAAGGGGTCATTCAAAACTTTGGCTAGAGATGGATTCTATGAACATAGTTAATTGTCTTAATTGCAACCAAATGCCAAGATGGACTATAAAGAATATCATATTGGAATGAAAAAATCTTATTAAGATATTTCATTCATTTAAATTGACCCATATTTATCACGAGGGAAACTCCATGGTGGATGGTTTTTGCTAACATTGGAGTTGATTTGTGTGGGGAGATGGTTTGGGGAATAAACGTTTCCATTCCCTGTGATATAAAATTATTAATTTAAAATGATGGAATGACTTGTTAATCTGACGATGATCTTGGAAAGGATGGCAGATGCATGTCTAGACTTGTGTGTTATGAGGTGATGAAAAGACAAAGAGTTTACAAGGCACTTGCCCATATGTATCAGACCATGTATCTCGACTTTCTCATTTGGAATTCTATTTTGTTTATGCATTCTTCTAGATTTTGTGTTGAGATGGGAGGAGATCAATGTAGGGTGGAACTCTTGATTTATGATCAATGGTAGACCGAGAAGGATGTTTGGAGGGAATTACCTATTGGTGGATTGACTCCTTTTATAGAGAAAGTGCACTATAATGATCTACAAGTCACTGAGGTATTTCTTAACAATTGGGATAATAGTGTGATGAAGATTTTGGAATGGAGTTGGTGATTTCAAAGGAGTTAATTGCAAAAGTATCTCAAGATCAGAAAATTTTTGATGGAGGGCTATCAATTTTATTTATGGGAAATGAATAGGAGACACTCCGGAGGAATACAGATGGTGGGTATGACAGAGGCTCCATCCCTACTCTTTTGGTCAATGTGGTGGAAGTGATCATGAGGTATGTCACTCTCTAGATGGTTGATTTACTAGCTTGTTCAACTACAATTTTGTTATTTTAAACTATTTCAGATATGACAAATGTATTTTGATTCCCTTTTACCTTTTTTCCTCTCTTTCACATAGTATTAAATATCATAGTAAGAACCCCTCTCAACTAGTGCTACATGAAGGATTAATCCTTCTCATTATGGAATTTTCTAAATCTTTGGCAATTGTCAACAACCTTAGTATGTATAAGGATAAAAAGGATTCAAGTTACTTTCTGAAAGCTCTAGAAGTGGGATCTAAATGGATCCCTACTAAGGATATGGGTGGGGATCAAAATATTAAAATATTGAATCCTAGAAGGAAGGCAAGATCCCACCTAAAGTTTGTCATTTCTCATGAAGAAGATTTGGATTATTTCCCCTTTGTCGAATATGTATTAGACTCTTTTAGCCTTGTTGTAGGCCCAAAAGGAAAAGGGAAAGTGTTTCTCCTTCAACCATGCCTCAAGGGAAAGGGAGAGTCAAATCTCCTTCTCATGTCAAGAAACCAAAGAGGTACCTTGTCCTACATGATTCCCTTCTGCCTCCACGCCCTACTAATGAGGGGAATTTTGATTTTCATATGCATATTCCTATTGATAAGGAATAACCATAGGAAAAAGGTTCCTCTTTTTGTGATATTGGTGTGATCGAGAAGAGTATTAAGGATATAATGGATGGTCATTGTTGGGAACTGCAATTGAAACAGTTGTTGTATTATCATTGATGTCAAACCTTAACTGGTAAGACAGTTGCTATCTAAGAAAGTACTATATCTATTGATTGATTAAAAGGATTAGGGCAAGGGAGATAACAAGAGAACCTAAGGAAAGATTGAGTTATTTGATAATTCAATGGGTACTTGATTATTTAGCACATTGATAAGATAATGTATTGTTTATCTAAGTAAGAAGAAAGACTAAAGAAGTAGGCTTAACCAAGAAAAAAGTGAAGAAATCTATTTTAAGCCGAGTGATGTTAGTGTCGAACGAGCGCCAATATATGCCATGTAAATTTAGTGTTGACAGAACATCAGTTTATGTCAAGCGACAGGAAATTATCAAGAAAGACAGTGTTAGCTGAGGAAGACAGTTTGTATAGATGACCAAGTTATGCAGTGATGACCGGGGAGATGAACACAGTATTGACTGAGTGTCAGTAATTTACATTTGGAGAAATAATTCAGATTCCCAGCCAACATAGTTGAATTCTTGGGTTATGTAAATCATGTTGACTTTATTAATTGATTGTATGGAGAATTTAATGCATGGTAAATCATTTTATTATGCATTCAATGAGAAATTTGAAGATGTATCTAGAAGGAAGGATGAAGAACTTAAATGTTGGAAGGATTCGATGAATCTGACCTAAACCTAAGATCTACGGAGGAGATTAAGCAGCAAAAGATGGATCTACCTAATTGAAGAGGTATAAAGAAAAACCTAATTGTTAGGTTATAGAGCTTGTTGAAGTTGTTGATGTTATTGGCTGATAAGTCTAAGCATAAGGCTGAAGGTGAAGTTGTGAAGGAGTTGATCAGAGTTGTGATTGCTTGAAGTGAATTCCGAGTAGATCAGTGATGGATATGGAAATGGAACTCAGTCAGTAAATCAGCATATATGTGTGAATTGGATCTGTTATTTGCAAACTGAGTTGTATGTTTTTCAGATCAGAAACTACTGCTACTTTAATCTAATCATTGTATCAATCTAAATCTTTTAATCAAGGTTGACCTAACAGTCATTGTTTAAATCCTTTAATCAAGGTGGCATTCTAATGGAATGTACTTAAATCCTTTAACCAGGTCACTTTTGATGGATTGTTTAAATCTTTTAATAGGGTCACACCTAGCAGTGTGTTTGTAAACCTTTAACAAGGTTGGATTTTCACAGAGCTCACTTCAGAAGAGTGAAAATATCAGTAACATGTTACAAAGTGGTTTTTCCCAAGTTGGGTTTCCACTATAAATCCTCATGTTATACCTGTGTGAATGTTTTGATGCGAGTGTTTCTATATTCTATAAGTTAATTACTTTTGGATAGTGGACTGCATGCTATATGTTTCTGGTATATATAGTTTAGAGACCGAGTTGTGTTGGTGATTAGATCTGAGATTGTTGAAGTGTTTAAAAGCTCAATTGGTACATATGGACCTGAGAAAAATTGATTCATCCCCCTCTTTGTTGTTCTAAATAATATTAATAGGTCACATGTATTTTTTAATAGGGTTTATTGTAGAGTTGAATGTCATAAAAATGAAAGGAGGTGTTTCCCTAGATGATGAAAGAATCAATAATTTTCTCACTATGACTCAAAATGTAGCCAAAGGGGTTGAGAAACTAAAACATGCTCATGAATAGTGAAACCATAACCTTGATGAGGATGTTTCAAAAGTTTATGAAAGGTTAATGTTTATGGTTGTTGTAAGCTAAACGAACATGGAAAATAGAATGGATGGGCTGAAAAGATTAAATGAACATGTTAATATCCTACAGGGATTAATAAATGGCGCCACTAGTTCCCCTATTGGTAGTAATAGATCTAAGATGATCAAAGAAGACCAAAGAGAAAGTGCTAATATGATGCATGGTCCTACCACTTGGCTCAAGAGAAAAGATAAGGGAGCTACTCTAGTGGACTCTATGGTGAACAAAGTGAGGAGTATTAATAAGGATATTATTTCTAAAAATTAGCATCTTTTAAAAGCTTTGTAATTTGATTATTTTAGGGATTATGTCCCTCTATGTTTGGACTCTTTTTGGGGATTCATTCCTATTTTGGTTGGTTTTGTTCTATTGTCTTCAATCCCTTGTTTTAATTTTGTGGTTCTCATGTGAACTTGATTTTGGTTTAGTGTTGTTTCAGGTTTTTATCTTTATGTACATTTTGGATGTTTAATAATTTAATTAGTTACCTTCAAAACCTATTGTCCTTTAATCAAAAATAAGTTACGATTATTTGCAGACTATCGAGTATAGATTAGAGAAATTAAAAACTCTATGTGCAAAAACCTTCTTGAGTCAAGCCATGAGTTCAACTAAATGACTATTTTCTAAACAAGATTAAAGAGGTTTACTTTGCATAGCTCGAATGATAACACCTGACTTCTAATTGATAGCCTAATTGTTCCATGGCTATAGTATTGACCTAATTAAACATGGGTCAAATCATTTATATTTTTAATTGATATTTGATTTAATTTTCCATAAGATAAATTAAATATATCACAATTTAAGATTCAACTAAAATCAATCGCTAAAAGGTAGGTCAAACCTAAATAACTTCAAGATGTTAATTAAACGTTACAACTAATTTATTTAATTAAGTCCAAATTATACAAACTTGTATTGTTTCCTATTTAGATAATTTTAATGAAATAGATCCACTACTCAAATCAATAATTTATTTATTAATCTAAATAAAAATTATCAATTACTAATAGTATTGAATATGCTAATTAAATGAACATCTTGTTCCAACATGGGATTTCTAATAAAATCCATACTGAAGGATTATATACCAATTTACAAATTTCAAGATATGTTATTATATTCTCTTTAATCAATTATTAAATCTAAAGCTCATAAATCAATCTAATTTAATCTAATTCCTATATTAATTATTTACTACATCTTAATTAACAATGTAATCCTTTTAATGTTCAAGAAAAGACCCTAACTAATAGAGTCAACATTTACAACTAATTAGAAATTAAAACTTGTCTAACAACTAAAATATCTCCTAGAAAAAAATCAAATTTGGATTCTAGAACTTTAAGCCCCTAAGTCAACATACGACAACTAATGTTAAAATAACAATATAATTTTATTAATCAAATTTATGCTTTAAAACTTCTAGAAAATCCTTAGATAATTCAAACTTCTAGAATAAATGCTAAAGACAAAAATAAACACTATGGTTAAAAATTTACTCATTTTGGAGTCCATAGAATAAAATAATAAAATATATCCCGAATCTAAACCTATAAATAAGCCCACATAAAATGAAATTAACTAAGGAATGTCCCCTTTAAGTTATTTCATTTCAAAATTATGTTTTGTTGTTTTAAATTTTTTTAATTTTTTTTATAGTCTCTATTTATTATTTTTTTATTCTGAGAAATAAATTATTCTTTTTACTAACCCTATCCTAACCTACATTTTTTCTTCCATGTTGATCTCGCATAGGGCTAGGGTTTGGAGGTGGCGGCACTGGATATAGCGCCACCACAATGGTGGTGACCAATGGTGCCACCACGGAGGTGGACAGAGTGAGGCTCACCCAACGCCCACCCATTGTGAGTACCATAGTGGTGGGATGGGTCGGCCAAGGCCAAGCCCGTCTCCCCACTAAGGCTATCAATCTCACTCGGGAACATGACAAGCTAATCCAGATGGGCACTATTAAGTCCTCTAAGTCACATGCTTTGGCTGCCAACCAAGGCACAAAAGAAAAAAAAGGACAAAGTAGTAACAACAATAGTAAGGATAAGAAACAAAAGAGTAGCAAGGAGAAGAAGGATCAAATACCAATTTCTTCAAAAGAAACTAATGAGACCCAATCTTCCAAGGGCGACAAGCCTAAGAAAGAGAAGGTCCAATGTGCCTATTGTAAAAGACCTAGTCATGATGAGCATAAATGTTTGAAGAAACAAATTGATCACTTGACACACATTCTTGAGAAAAATAATATCAGTGTTCTTGAGTCTATCAAACAGAGTTCTAATGAGGGGTCTAAAAAGGCAAAATAAAATAGCAAGGGGAAAGGAAAGGGCAAGGCCCTTGTTGCAGTTGCTTCTTCACCATCCACCTAGTTTCTTGATTCAGGTGCTTCACACCACATGGCTTCATCTAAGGAAGAAATTGCATCTTTGGATCCATGTTCTATGCCTTCTATTTTTATGGGTGATGACACTCATGTTGAGGTGTGTGGGATAGATTCTGTTGATGTTGGCGATGGAACATTCCATGATGTTCTTTATGTTCCCTCATTATCAACTAATCTCCTATTGGTATACCACATCACTCACACAAGTTCAAGAAAGTGGTTTGATTTTATTCCTAATTCAGTGGAAATTCGTGAGTTACACAATGGTTCTACAGTTGCAGTTGGGAGAGAAGATCATCATTCACGGCTCTATCTATTTTCTCACTTTGTTCTTGATTCTCCTTTGACTATTTTTCTCACTCATTCTAATGATGTGAGTAGATTATGGCATGAGTGGTTTGGCCATCTAAACTTTCGCTACTTGCAGCAGCTCAACCAACAGAGCATGGTCACAAGGTTGCCTTCAGTTTAGTTTTTAGGTGGTGTTTGCCAAGTTTGTATTCTTGGTAAGCATCCTAATGAAAATTTTGACAAAGGTAAGGCATGGAGAGATTCACAAATACTAGAGTTAGTTCATTGTGATTTGGCTGGTCCATTTCAACATCCTTCTTTTAGCAGGACCCGATATGTCCTCACATTCATTGATGAATTTTCTCAATATACTTGGGTGTACTTTCTCAAACAAAAGTCATAGGTTTTTTATCATTATCAGGACTTTAAAACTTTTGTAGAGAAGCAATCTAGGAAATCCATCAAAGTTTTGCACACTGAAAATGGTGGTGAGTATGTCAACCATCGGTTTGAGAGGAATTGCACTTTAGAGGGGATTGATTTACAGCATTCAATTCCATACAATCCTTAAGAGAACAATGTTGTAGAATAGAAGAATAGGTCCTTGAAGGAAATGATGAACTATATGATTCACTCCAGATCTCTTGCACCACAATATTAGGTAGAGGCCATTAACTGTGCTTGTTATATCCAAAACCATGTTCCTTACCGAGCCTTGAAGGGAGTCACTCCTTTTAAATCTTGGAGCGATCAGAAACCATCAATTAAGCACTTTCAAGTTTTTGGTTCTACTGCATGGGCCCACATTCCTATAGAGAAACACAAGGCCTTAGATCTGCAAAGTAGACCTTGCATATTTTTAGGTTATCCTAAAGGTGTGAAGGGTTATCAGTTTCTCCACCCTACTACACATGAGTTGTTCATTGAGAGGAGTGTTCAGTTTGAGGAGGGCTCTTCAAGCTCACTTTCAATCACTTATCCAACTCCTTCTACTTTGACATTGAAGTCACTTGGGATACATGAAAAATATTTTGATGAGTCAAATTCACCTGAGTATTCTTCTACCTCCACTTAAGTTGCAAAGAGTGATTCAGGGGACTCACCTCCTTCCTCTCCTAGTTATCATTTAGAGGTTGTTGATTCTTCTCTAGATTCTCCATCTTCTAGTCCACCGTGGGCTAGAAATACCTTTTTATCTATAGGTGAATGGGTTGGGGATCCATCAGACACCAGGCAAACTCTTCATAGTTCTAGAATTCTCCACATGTCTTCATTGCTACTACCTCATATCCACAATCTTTTCATGAGGCTTCTGGTATTCCTGAGTGCGATATAGCTATGCAGGAGGATTATAGTTCATTAATGAGGAACCACACATGGGATCTTGTCCCTCTTCCTAAGGAAAGAAAAATTGTTCTATGTAAGTGGATCTATCAGACAAAATTTGCCACAGATGGGTCAGTTGACAAGAATAAGGCTCACTTGGTAACCAAATGATTCTCCCAGATTCCTGGAATTGATTACTCAGAGACTTTTGTGCCAGTTTCCTAAATGAATTCCATCTAACTTGTTCTTTCAATTTTTGCAACTAATCATTGGGAAGTACATCGGATGGATGTGAAGAGTGCATTTCTTCACGGTGAACTTCAGGAGGAGATCTACATGGAGCAGCCACAGGGGTTCCTTCAAGATTCTTCACTTGTGTCTCATCTTCAAAAGTCTCTCTATGGCCTCAAACACACTCATCGGTCCTGGTATGAAAAGATGGACTCCTTCCTTCTACCAATTGGGTTCACTCGGTGTCATTCTAATCCCAATGTCTACATTATGCAGCAAGATGATTCACTCCTATTTTTGGTTATGTATGTTGATGACTTGCTGATCATGGGGAGTTCTTCATCCACCATTGGGATTGTCAAAACTACCCTTCATGGTAGGTTTTTGATGACTAACTTGGGCTTGTTGCATTACTTTCTTAGGATTGAGATATGTCAGTCTTCCTCTGGGATCACCATCACAGAGTCCAAGTATGCTCTAGATTTTCTCTCAATGTTTCATATGGATGACTGTAAGTCTGCTCCAACTCCCTTTCTTTCTGGAATCAAACTTGAGGCGCATTGTTCTACTCCACTTTTTGATGGTACTTTGTACCGACAACTTGTTGGGAGTCTCACTTATCTGACTCATATGAGACCCAACATTTCATATGTTATAGGCATGGTCTCTCAATTCATCCAAGAGCCTCATGAGTTGCACTAGAAAGAAGCCAAGTGGATCCTTCACTACATTCAAGGTTCTCATATTTTTTGGATTCACTATGCAGCGGGTATTGAGCTTGACTTGGTGGGCTACATAGATTCAGATTGGATAGGTGATTCTCAAGATCACAAGTCTACTTTAGGTTACAGTATCTCACTTGGTTCTGTTCTTGTTTGTTGGTCGAGCAAGAAGCAGTCTACTATCGCTCTATCTTCTACTGATGTCGATTATCGGGGGTTGTGAATGCTGCCACTAAGGCTATTTGGCTTCAAAATATTGTCATTGAGTTTGGTATCTAGATTAGATGGCTATTAGTCATATTCTGTGACAACCAGAGTTCCATTCAGATCTCACAAAATCCGGTCCATCATCAGCGGACCAAACATGTAGAGGTCCACATGCAGTACATCCAGGAGGTCATCCATGGCCACATCATTGACCTTCACTTCTATCAAAATTTTGAGTAGGCTACTGACATCTTCACCAAACTCTTCAATGAGAGCAAGTTCCTTCATTTTCAAGCTTTGTTGGGGGTGTGTGATGCTTCATCTTCTAGGGGGCTTCTTCCTCTCACTCAAAGTCCTGACTCTCTACTTTTGGGGGGTCTCTTCTCTCTCTATTTTGGGGGTGTATTTTCCCTCTTTGGGGGGGAATTTTATCTACATGGGTACCTCATTAGGCTTGATTTTCCAGGACCCATTTCTACATCCACCTAAGCTTCTCTTATGGGGGGTGTTAGTGTAGGTTTTTATTTCCTAGTGGGTTATTTACTTTTCCCTATATTATTAGGTTTTTCCTACACTTTTATTAATCTCGTTTAGGTTAATAAAGCATGTCTTATTAGGTGAGTGGTTGTGAGGTGTCACCTTCCTACATGTGAGCATTCATTAGCTATCTTGGGAAGATACTTTTCTATCTTTAGTCTCATATATGGTTTCTCCTTATTGGTCAATGTTGCCACCTCTCCCTCTTCCTAGTCTATATAAGCATGCTACCTAGCTTGTATTTTTAATCACTTGCTTTTGCATCCATTTAATAATATTGTGCTTCTAGCATTTGCATTACTCTCTTGGAGACTAACTCTATGTTTCTATTTTGATTTTGTATCATTTGCATTCATAGTTTAGATATCTATTCTTCACACTAGTTTTTTGGGTTAATAATCTAAAATCTTATGACTCTTTGCTCTTGGAATACCATCCCTATTTTACATGGAGGAAATGTTTCTCTAAATCAAGCAATTTTTTTCTAATGCCCTGATTGTTCTTAAGGAAAAGACATTTAAACATTCAAAATTGGTCAATCACATCATCCCTATCTACTGCCAACAAGTCCTTCAAACCCTATCTATGAGAAGACAAGAAGAGAGAGTTCATGTTCAAAAAATAGAGAAAAGGAGGCCAAGCTTCTCTCTATTCACTATTAACAGGAGGAGAGGGAGGTAGAGGGGAGGGACCCAAATTTGGGTTACCATCCTTAACCACCAATAGAATTCCCTCACCCCCAATCTCCATGGTATCCATATTTCCTTCCAAATCTACCTCCAAAGAGCCTATTTTGGCAAGTCACCTCAACCAAAACATCATTCACTAACTTCAAATATTCCTCTTTCATCCTTTTCCTCTTCTTATTTTTACCTCAAATGATTAGGAATCCTCTTCCTCTTAGGACTCAAAGTCCACACTATTAGTGTGTCATTCCCCATCTTGAGAGCCCTCATCACTAGGGTTTGTGCTCATACCATCTCTTCAATTAGAGCTTGAACTTCTTTCTCTATTAGAATCGAATAATCATGTTTACATTTATTGTCTCCTGGGGAGGATAGAAGGAATTTGACATGCTCCATTATTATAAGTAGAATTAAACCCTCATGTAGGAGAGGGTTTCTACATTTTTGGAATCTTCTTTTATCCCTAAGTCAAGAGAAGAAAATAGATAATATGGAAAAGAAGATTTTTGGCATATGCCTAAAGTGATTCAACAAGGAGAAATGGAAACTAAAGACAATAGTATTTCTTCCATCTAAAGTGAAATACTCGTTAGTTCATATGTTGTCATTAATGTCACACATATAGTCGGTAAAGGAAGAAAACAAGCTAGTCGGTCAACACACTATATATAGTGACCGAGCAGAAAACAAGGCATAATATCATAGTAACTAAACATAGTCATGAACAAGTACTCATACCAAGCTAGATGATTACCAAGTACTGAGTATGTTATAACTGAGAATTCATATATAGCGAGCATCAGTAATTCAGCGAGTGATGAATGTAGTGTATACCGAGCAACACAAGAAGGCCATAGAAGTTTGTAACGGCACAAAATACAAGGTAAACAGTTTACACTGAGCTAGAAAATTGTTTACAAAGATCGAGATGAAGATTAAATAAAGATGTAATCATTTAATGATTTATGATCCCTATGTAATGATGTTTTAGGTTATTCATTTGGATCGTAGATCTTAGGTTTTCTAGATGATGCCATAACCCTAATTAGGTCAAAATATTTTGATATAAGAATTGTCAAGATGTCATTTTTGCATGTACCATACATGAAGTAGCTGCATATACAAATATCTGAAGATCAGATAGGGTTGTGAAGTTAAATTTTTGACAAAGCATTCAAGGATTGAATCAATATTAGATTAGAAGGCTACCGAGAAGAATTCAGAGAAGAGGTCTATCAAAGCAAGGTGATAACAGTTAAATACTTATCAGATCTAAAATTAGGAAAATTTAGTTGCTATATATAGATCAAATCTATTGTTACTTTCTAAAAATTATGGCAAAACTTAAATCTCTTAACAAAGTAGACCTAACAAATCTTTTTGTAAATCTCTTAACTGAGTGCACACTTAATTGTGTTGCTTAAACCCTTTAACTAGGTAGATCCTCACAGATCTTTATTATTTCTCCTAATAGGGTAAGATCATCAAAAGTGATCAAACATTGTAGCCTTAACTGTCAAACTTTATTACTATAGTTAGTAAAGCTTTTTGGGTGCCATCCCCACCACAATTTTTACCTTCTAACAAGGGTTTCTGCGTGTTAGTACCCATATAAACCCCGGTAATGAAACTTTTAGTTTAGGATCAAGAAACCTCTTTGAACTAAGTTCAAAGAAGTTCAAAGTGGTTTAATTTGTTTGAAGCAGGTTTAGATGAGTTCAAACTCAAAGATCAAGTTTAGTGATTCAATGGGCATGATGCAGTTCATCAAGTTCATACATGATTCACATGTTTACATTGATTTCAATAAGTACAGTGGTCCAAACTAGTACATTAGGTACAGCTAGATCAACTAAGTTTCAGATGATTCATCAGAATCATGGAGGAGTTCCCATATTAATTCAGGTGGTCTTAAAGCTTCAAGATTCAGAACATACAAGCACACTTTTGGCTCACAATAGTTCAACAAGCCCAGGAGGTTCGGTGATTTAAAAGTTCAAAAGTTCACTTTATCAGTTTTTCACTCAATGATCAAATATTCAAAGGTGTATTTTAGATCACAATGATTCAAGTGCCCTAGGTTTGAAATCATCAAACTACAGACTTAGAGTGATTCATGTAGAAGATGTTGATCCAAAAAGAGATATTTCAACATTTGTCATGTGTGCATCTCATGCATCCTCATGAGTCCCAAATGATGGTGATTTTAATAAGTTTAGTGTTATTCTGAGTATGTCTCTCATAAATTACATCGTATCTAGATTACTAAATTTGAAGACATGCTCAAATCTAAGGAATATCTATCATGAATAAAATGGGCTTAATGAAAATTTTATGAACAGGCTTACTAGGCATGACACCAAGTCATTTCAAAGCTCAATATGTGCATATTACATTGGTATACTCCTTGGGTCGATGTGAATCAGTCAAGGAAACTACATGTATAAATCACAATATGTGATAAGATGGCAGCACTGATGATACCCGATCTGATATGAGAAGATTGGATCATGTTTTCACAGATCCAAAAGAAGATTGTCATTCTTCACACTATAAATCTAATGAATGGGTGCACATTATTTGATGAAATGGGTACATGTTGTAGATATCCATAAGACACATTTACGTGACTTATTGAAGGATGAATCCTACTGTAAATCGATGAGCCTAAACTATGATGGGATTACATTGGACTACTCACAACAAAGAGCAACTCAGGAGACATTGGAGAGACTTTTTATCCTTACTAAGGTTTCACATCTGAGGGAGAAGAGTGATAGAATGTATGATGGAGAGAATATAAACACTATAGAGAATCATGTTGTGCTTCACATTACACTAAAGGCAGCCAATGATACAATTATTAACTATGATGGGAAGAATGACAAGCCAAAGATCAAATAGCACCGTATGAGTCTTTGAGATGACTCATTTGCATCAAATTTTGATGAGCACATGTACCACAGTGAAGGCAGAGGGAGTCGACTAAATGTATGATAGAATGTTCAAGCTCCACAAAAGTATATAGGGGATACACATAAAGTGTATGACAGAATATTTTGATATAGGATCCGTGGGGCTCATATATGGGACTACCGATATATTTTGGCATAGTTCATCAATATATATTGTAGAAACTGTAGTCAATGGTATCAACTTGACATGTACCCCGAGACTCTTCTTCAAAAGACATAACCCTCATCAAGAAATTGGACCCATGCAAATTAATGGCACAATACTCATTTTGTATATGAGTGACTTATATGGAAGTGGAATTTAGTTGGGACCATGTTAACGCCGACAAGCACAGAGAAAATTATCTCGGTCATAGCCTCAAGGCTCCAAGTTGGTCAACAAAAAAAAGGAAAGGATCTTTTCTAGTACACAAGGGATAAAAAGGGAGGAGATTCAAGTGTTGAGGCAGAAAAAGAGGAAATCAAGAGGATTAAAGAGGAGGAAGGGCATTCTATGCGAGAGGTTTTAGGTTTGGCACCAAAGCGTGCAAGCCATCCTATGGGTAATCATTTGGATAAAAGAGAGGCTGTAGAATTATTTAAGAAAGGAGTAAGTGTAGAGAATTTGGCTCCTGGTTATGTTGAAGGAGAACATGTGTAGGGACTAAGTTTTTCTTGTGAACCACATCATTCAATGAGTGAAAAAGCTCTTCCAAAAGAGATTCAACATGCTCCAAATGACAATGTATTTGAAAGAGGGAATGAATCTTGTCCAAATTCTCAAAGAGATGAAGTTCTACAGTCCAGTGTCCAAGAAGCAGATTTTGATAGAAATGATCGAGATGTTGAACCATAATAGAGGAAATATTAATTAAATAAACACAAAGGCAGTTGGATATTTCTTCCAAAATTGAGTTATTTGAAAATCGTGAAGCTTAGGAATTGGCAGTTATTCATGAATCGTAGAGAAATTTGATGAGTCATCAAATATAGGTCACCTGTTAGTATATGATGTGTTATAAAAAATTATATTTGTTAGTTAGAAAGGTAATACCTAAAAAGATTCAATTATCAAACTGATCAGTATCGCTGACAAAGCAGATGTGGTGAAAAGTGGTTTTCAAGATTCAATTTTTGGGAAAACTGAAAGAGTAGATTTTGAAAGCTATTTTTTGGAAAATGATCAGCGAAAGAGGGGTTCCAGTTTTCTTTAGGATCTGGCTCGGTAGACTTTGATTTGTAGCAGAATGAGAATGGTGAATATAGGTGCTAGGCTAGAAGGGGCTTTTTTTGAACAATCTGAGATGGTGGAGAATGGGAATCTTTGAATTTATGTGTTGATATAAATGAAAGGAGAGATCTTTTTATGATATTTGTATTGTTAATATTATCTCTTCTAATTTCAATGAGACTTTGATCTCTTGTAATTATTCATTTATGTTTTTCTGCCACAAAGATTGTGTGCATTAATAAATTTTAGGACTTTGTTTCTGCAATTAAACATTATCATAGGAATGGAAGCCTCCATTAATTCTCAGTTTGCATGATATTCATGGGTGTAGATAGATACGCTTTGTCTTATTTATCTTCATTCATATTGTTGTGACCAGTTATCTGCATTTGTTCCATAGTTATGGGTAGATGTTTACTTACCTTATTTCTTTTTGGTGAAAATCATATCAGCATTTCATTCATTCCATATCAGTAGAAGGGAGTTGTACCTTCCCAAAATTTAGAGGGCATTTGCACAATCCTATTGCAAAGTGACCCAACTGTTAGTGGCTTATTGTGTCTTTGTGTTTGGGCAAATAAGGGTTATTCTGGAGGTTTAATTGGAAGACAAATCTATTCACTAACATATTTTTGGTGACTCTGCTGGGGAACGAAATCGAAGTCTAGTGCTAAATTTATTTCTTCAGTTTGTTTATTATATATGTAAATGCAAGCTTGGCGACTCTACTAATTCATCATGCAGACCAGAAAGATCGTGATCAAGAAAAGGCTTGGTCCTACTCTTTTGGAGATTTATCCAATGCATGACAAAGTGTTGAGCGAGTTCTTGCACAGTTTCAAAGAAAGTATCTCTCGGGCTGTTAGAGAAAATATCAATCTGGAAGATGATCATGCAAGCACTCTTTTGTGGAGAAGTCTCTGTGCATGATTCCACAAACTCAAGGATCTGAAGGAGTATGAAAGAAGAGTGGCAAGACTGAAAGAAGAACTCACGGTCGATGATGAAGAGCCCCTAGTGATATCCTCTCACTTCATTTCTCGCATCTATTTAGTCTTTAATGATCAAAACAACATCCAAGTGCTCATGGATAAAGATGATAAAGGTGCATCTGAATCTTTATTTCCTCCTAATTTAGAAAGTTTTAGATTTGAAAGTGATGATAGTCATCTTTCTTTGAAAGTTCCTATTTATGAAAAGTTGGACAGTATCATGATACTGGAGCTTCAATGTTTTGTTTTTAATGAGAAGGCTGAAAGTAAGCTATCCCATTGTGAAGTCGGTGGTTAGCCCGTTGAAAAATATTGTCAATCTAAAAATGAAATTCATGGTTGTGATGAAGATGCCCCTCTCAATGAAGAAGAATACATTATACACAAATTTCTATCATCACTCAAACCAGATCATTTCTCTCGGAATGACTCGGGTATTCATCTAAATCAAGTTGAAAATGAAATATCGATAAATGATCTCTCTTTTCATTCCTCTCTATGTAGTTTTGCTGATTTGGGTTGTGGAAGTAATACTGGAAAATGTGATGACACTTTGGGAGAGAAA
This sequence comes from Chamaecyparis obtusa, assembly GCA_027943335.1. NCBI lineage: Eukaryota > Viridiplantae > Streptophyta > Pinopsida > Cupressales > Cupressaceae > Chamaecyparis > Chamaecyparis obtusa. The sequence continues at coordinate 440,211 of BSBK01006462.1, forward strand.
AAAGATAGAATGCAAAAGGTGAGTCTTGATGACAACATTTCTGGATATCATGCACCCTTTCTTGAAGAAATTTCTATAGTTCATTCTTTTTAGTATGAAATGAAATATGGCCTGATAAATGTTGAAGATCAATCCTTGGATGAAAAACAATGCTATGATGAATTATGGTTGTTTGGGAAGGAGTGTTTGGTCAGCATATTTATATGTTCCTTTAGCTTGAGGTTCGACTTTGAAGAAATTTCTAGTAGGCAATGGTTTGGAGCTGCTCCAATGAGACATGACTTGCTGTTGCGGAAAGGCTCCTATTTCTCCCAGCTGGTAAATGGATTCACGTGACTTTTCCTTGCTTTTGGTTCCTGTGGTAGGATTTTTTCCTACCTTTGTATATATTGTAAATATTCTTTTGGTGTGTGTAGTGTTAGTTGGAATAATGTGCAAGCTTTGGGCTTGATGGTGTTTTGGGTGCTTTGTTGTTTTGCCCTGTTCCCCTCCACCTGCATTGCAAGAACGTCCCAGTTTTCCTTTTCTTAGTGACTCTATTTGCCCAATGGATAAGGCACTTATCTTTTCCTAGAGATTGTTGGAGTTCTCTATTTTTGTGCCAAAAATAGTCCCACAGTCAAAGCCCATGATAGTACCCATATAAACCCTAGTAATGAAACTTTCAGTTTAGGGTCAAGCGAACCCTTTTCAAAATAAGTTCAAAGAAGTTCAAAGTGGTTTAATTTGTTTGAAGCAGGTTCAAATGAGTTCAAACTTGAAGATCAAGTTTAGTGATTCAATGGGCATGATGTAGTTTATCAAGTTCATACATGATTCACATGTTCACATTGATTTCAAAAAGTATAGTGGTCCAAACTAGTACATCAGGTACAGCTAGATCAACTAAGTTTCAGATGATTCATCAGAATCATGGAGGAGTTCCCATATTAATTCAGGTGGTCTTAAAGCTTTAAGATTCAGAACATACAAGCACACTTTTGTCTCATAATAGTTCAACAGGCCTAGGAGGTTCGGTGATTTAAAAGTTCAAAAGTTCACTTTATCAGTTTTTCACTCAATGATCAAATATTCAAAGGTGTATTTTAGATCATAGTGATTCAAGTGCACCAGGTTCGAAGTCATCAAACTACAGACTTAGAGTGATTCATGTAGAAGACGTTGATCCAAAAAGAGATATTTCAACATTTGTCATGTGTGCATCTCATGCATCCTCATGAGTCCCGAATGATGGTGATTTTAATAAGTTTAGTGTTATTCTGAGTATGTCTCTCATAAATTACATTGTATCCAGATTACTAAATTTGAATACATGCTCGAATTTAAGGAATACTTGTCATGAATAAAATGGGCTTAATGAAAATTTTATGAATAGGCTTACTAGGCATGACACCAAGTCATTTCAAAGCTCAATATGTGCATATTGCATTGGTATACTCCTTGGGTCAATGTGAATCAGTCAAGGAAACTTCATTTATAAATCAAAATATGTGATAAGATGGCAGCACTGATGATACCCGATCTGATATGAGGAGATTGGATCATGTTTTTAGAGATCCAAAAGAAGATTGTGATTCTTCACACTATAATCTAATGAATGGGTGCAAATTATTTGATGAAATGGGCAAATGTTGCAGATATCTATAAGACACATTTACGTGACTTATTGAAGGATGAATCCCACTGTAAATCAATGAGCCTAAAATATGATGGGATTACATTGGACTACTCACGACAAAGAGCAACTCATGGGACATTGGAGAGACTTTTTATCCTTACTAAGGTTGCACATCTGAGGGAGAAGAGTGACAGAATGTATGATGGAGAGCATATAAACACTACAAAGAATCATGATGTGCTTCACATTACACTAAAGGCAGCCAAGGATACGATTATTAACTATGATGGGAAGAATGACAAGCCAAAGGTCAAATAGCACCGTATGAGTCTTTGAGATGACTCATTTGCATCAAATTTTGATGAGCACGTCTACCACAGTGAAGGCAGAGGGAGTTGACTAACTGTATGACAGAATATTCAAGCTCCACAAAAGTATATAGGGGATACACATAAAGTGTATGATAGAATGTTTTGATATAGGACCCGCGGGGCTCATATATGGGACTGTCGATATAGTTTGGCATAGTTCATCAATATAAATTGTAGAAACTACATTCAATGGTATCAACTTGACATGTACCCTGAGACTCTTCTTCAAAAGACATAACCCTCATCACAAAATTGGACCCGTACAAATTAATGGCACAATGCTCATTTTGTATATGAGTGACTTATATGGAAATGGAATTCAGTTGGGACCATGTCAAAGCCAACAAGCACAGAAAAAATTATCTCGGTCATAGCCTCAAGGCTCCAAGTTGGTCGATGGCAAAAAGGAAAGGATCTTTTCTGGTACAAAAGGGATAAAAAGGGAGGAGATTCAGGTGCTGAGGTAGAAAAAGAGGAAATCAAGAGGATTAAAGAGGAGGAAGAGCGTTCTATGCGAGAGGTTTTAGGTTTGGCACCAAAGCGTGCAAGCCGTCCTATGGGTAATCATTTGGATAAAAGAGAAGTTGTAGAATTATTTAAGAAAGGAGTAAGTGCAGAGGATTTGGCTCCTAGTTATGCTAAAGGAGAATGTGTGCAAGGACTGATTTTTTCTCAGGAACCACATCATTCAATGAGTGAAAAAGCTCTTCCAAAAGAGATTCAACATGCTCCAAATGACAATGTATTTGAAAGAGGGAATGAATCTTTTCCAAATTCTCAAAGAGATGAAGTTCCACAGTCTAGTGTCCAAGAAGAAGATTCTGATAGAAATGATCGAGATGCTAAACCACAATAGAGAAAATATTAATTAAATAAACACAAAGGTAGTTGGATATTTCTTCCAAAATTGAGTTATTTGAAAATCGTGAAGCTTAGGAATTGGCAGTTATTCATGAATCGTAGGGAAATTTGATGAGTCGTCAAATATAGGTCACCTGTCAGTATATGATGTGTTATAAAAAATTCTCTTTGTTATTTAGAAAGGTAATACCTAAAAATATTCAATTACGAAACGAATCAGTATTGCTAACAAAGCAGATGTGGTGAAAAGTGGTTTTCAGGATTCAATTTTTGGGAAAATTGAAAGAGTAGATTTTGAAATCTATTTATTGGAAAATGATCGGGGAAAGAGGGGTTCCAGTTTTCTTTAGGTTCTGGCTCGGTAGACTTTGAGCTGTAGCAGAATGAGAACGGTGAATATAGGTGCTAGGCTAGAAGGGGCTTTTTCTGAATAATCTGAGATGGTGGAGAATGGGAATCTTTGAATTTATGTGTTGATATAAATGAAAGGAGAGATCTTTTTATGATCTTTATATTGTTAATATTATCTCTTCTAATTTCAATGAGACTTTGATCTCTTGTAATTATTCATTTATATTTTTTCCGCCACAAAGATTGTGTACATTAATAGATTTTAGGACTTTGTTTCTGAAATTAAACATTATCATTGGAATGGAAGCCTCCATTAATTCTCAGTTTGCATGATATTCATGGGTGTAGATAGATACGCTTTGTCTTATTTATTTTCATTCATATTGTTGTGACTAGTTATCTGCATTTGTTCCATAGTTATGGGCAGATGTTTACTTACCTTATTGCTTTCTTACGAAAAGCATATCAGCATTTCATTCATTGCATATCAGTAGAAGGGAGTTGTACCTTCCCAAAATTTAGAGGGCATTTGCACAATCCTATTACAAAGTGACCCAACTATTAGTGGCTTATTGTGTCTTCATGTTTGGGCAAATAAGGGTTATTCTGGAGGTTTAATTGGAAGACAAATCTATTCACTAACACTGCAATACCAAAAAAATTTGTATTGTGTATGAATTTTCATGGACGTTTACATGTTAGATTAGAAATAATTTCTTACTTTTAGTATTTCAATGAATGGATGAAAAGATAACATGTCAGTCGTTAAATGAATTACATTATTATAAGGATTCAGTTATAAAAAATTTGAGGTTACTGATTCACCCCTCCCCTCTCAATAACTCACCTTTCCATAATCCCAACAATTGGTATCAGAGCTAGTTCTCTTGTTGAGGAATTTTAATCACTGAAGAGAAAATTTATTAAAGATGGAAATGTATAAGCTCGATAAGACAATTGAAAATCATCAATTGAAGATACATATTCTCATGGAACATCTTAAGGACTCTAGAGAAAAATTGAGAGAGTCACTTATCAAAAGAAAGGAATTGGCATTTCAGCACAATGAGACTGATTATCAAGAAGAAGAGAGAAGAATTATCTGAAGGATTTGGAATCATATCTAATGCATCTAAAGGAGCTATATCAGATCTGTCTAAAAATAATCAGCACCTTACCGAACAAGTGAAAGCACTACAAATTGGACACGAGACTCAAATGGTAAGAATGATTGATGTCATGAACAATACAAGGCAAGCTGAATAAGAAATGAATTTGGCTATTGAAGATAGAAGACAAATGAATAAAAAATTGGAAGAGAAAGAATCTAAAGTACTAAGGCTTACCGAGCATCACTTTGAAATTTCCAATCAAATGGTTGTCATGAGTCAAGAAGTCAACCAAGTAAACAATGAGCTTGCTAGAAAATTGGAAGATATTGGTGAATTAAGGGAAGAGAATGAAAAAGTGAAGAATTAAGTGAAGATGCAACAACATAATGAGACTATAAAGAAAATTGAAGAAAGTACTAAAATGATGGATGAATTCCTAAATAGTCAGAGAAGACTAAACAACACCATTGGTTTAGGTTATACCAAGTAGGGAGAGTCATCAAAACAAGATGAACAAAATAATACCTATGTAAATCCAAGGTCAAAGAAGCTCTCATGCTATCACTATGGAAAACCAAGTCACATATCAAATGTCTGCAGAAGTAAAGCTAAAGGTATTCCTAAATCTACCCCTAAATTTGATGGTTATTTTTATAATTGCAACAAGTATAGACAATAAGCATGTGAGTGTAGATCAAAGTTAAATAAGTCACCTAAGAGACACTATATGGAAAAGAATTGTCGCACTTGCAACAAGCATGGACATATATCATAGGAATGTAGGACAAAAATGAAACAAGTCTGGAAACCAAAAAGACAAAACAACACCTGTCAAATGAGAAGGAAAGGTATTCTTACAATTGGGATTACAAAACTTGGGTTAATTGTACAGCATGTGGTAGGTATGGTCACATTGTAGAAAATTGTATGAGATTGTACTGGAGAGGAAAATCTAGAAATTGGACAAATTATGGAATGACATGTTTGCACTGTCACAAGGTTGGTCATTTAAGTAAAGATTGTAGAGATCAGGCACCAGAACTGAATGATGATATGACTATGAATACCATTAATAGAATCAGAAGGAAAATGAGTCAAATGTGGAGAAGATCAACTAAAGATAATGCAGGAATAAGCACAACAGTCGGTGAAACCTCATCCTTTGGGTTAGGTGATTTCACCACCTCCACCTAAGAAAATCAAGTAAGTATGGGAACTAAATTTTAATTAGTTATATCTTACAATAGCTGCTTGTATCTATTGCATGAATACCAAATCAACATGAAATAAGATGCACTAGGTTGTTATATGTTTTGAACATGAAATGAGTATAGTTGGTAAAAGCATGACTGAGTGAAAGTTTGCTGGTCGATGAAAGTGATAAGGTTAACTGAGTTGAAGAGTCAACCGAGCATTGCTAAGTGTTAACCGAGATGAAGTTTCAAAGGAGATAACCAAATGTTTTATCATTAATCGAGTTGTGGTTGGTGAAGCATTTAATGCAAAGACATTGAGTGGGAAATATTTTTAGGTATAAATACGAGTCAAGACAACTCATTTCTTCACATAGAGAACCAGAGTGAAATGAACAAGGTTTGAGCAAAGAGATTCCAAGCCATTTACAGTGATTTGAGCATTTCATGAATAGTTTGGAACTAATTCAAGTGAGTTTGAAGCAAACTAAGCTATTTACATATAGTTTTCATGAAGCCCTAAATTTGTTAAAAATGATGCCATCCTCATCAAAGACTATTCAATCTAAGGCCAATCATGAGAAGAAGATTACACTGATCAAGTCTGTGACATATGAAGAACCAAAGTATAAACTACATCCTGAGGTCACATCACAGGTTGATGAGAAAGGTGCATTTTTTGTGCATACCACCTAGGGTTTTGTTGGTACAAGACATCCGGTCTTACATTCATTGCAAGATTAGTGAAATAGGAGATTTTGAGTTATAATCCATATATCAGGAGTTATGCAAGGATGAAAAGTTGAAGGATGAAAATACATACTTGGAGATCAAAGGTTTAATGCCCTTCACTTCCTAAAGGAATTCAAGACCGAGTGGATCAGGGTAGTACTTAGCTGAGTACACGAGGGAAAAATGTAGTTGGATGAACTGGTTAAAATCAAAAAGGATGTTATTCACATGATCATCGGTTATCCAATGACTATCAAAGAGAAATCCCTAAGGCACCCACCAAGGAGTGAGATAGATAAATTAACAGGAGATGAATGGGATGGAAGACGTATGTGGATCAATAAAATCAACGACCTTGAAACTAGATTTGGAGCATATGTAATTTCTTATAAAGTATTCCAATCTAGAGGACCCAACATTGTTCCTTTCAGTGTTGTTGACATAGCATAAAAAGTTGTAAAGAGAGGTTTACAGTGAGATCTCACCGAGCTGATGTTGAAGCAACTAGAAGTTAACATGAGGACTATGTGTGTTGCTAAGACCAACCCATGTAAGTTTGGATCACTCTTAGTATGTATCTTTTTCTATCTGTAAAATTCATTTTCCTCTGTCGGTAAGTTCAATGGGATGTCAATAAATTAGTTATCATACAAATTGGTGATTTCATAAAAAGTTTAGGCCAGAACTTTGAAGCAATTATGGATGATTACTTTGGAAAATTCAAGGAAAGAATGTACAAGAGAAGCAAAATACCTACACAAAAGTTAGTGGAACAATACAAAGACTATATATGTTTTCTAGTGGACACCAAATCCACTCTTATTAAGGAAGTTGAACCGATAACTGCATGGTTACCAGCTATGGGATACAAACTTGATATTGATCAAGTATCTAGGTCAATAAAGACACTTTTGGTTGAGCCCAAAGAGAAGAAGGAAACTAGGTTTGGAACCTATGAGGAAGGAAAGCTAAGAATCAAAATGGATTTAGTCAGAGTAAAATTTGGAAGAAAATCAAAGAAGATGATGGACACATTGGAGAAACAATTTGGTGATGATGAAGAAGAAGAAGAAAATTTTGTTGAAGAAGCAACCGAGGAACAATTTCTTATTAGTAATAGTGAACATGATGAAGAGACCAAGTCAGATAAACAAATACAAGAATCATCGGTGAAGGAAACAAAAGCAAAAGGGAAATAGGTGGAGACCCCCACATGAGCAAGGACAAGATCTTCAATAGGTGTTTCCCCACCTTTGAAATGTGGAGTTGTGAAGATTACAAGGCCGACACCAACAAAGACATACCAAAAGAAGAGAGGTACTCAAGCATCTACCAAGCTACCTAAGAAGAGGATAAAACTAATAAGAGGTAAAGATGACATAGATTCTAATGATAAAGAGGATAATATTCAATTTAAGTTAGTTGTAAATAAGGCACAATCAATTGATGAAATAGAAAAGAATATAAAAGAAATGGGTAGACTAGGTCACTATAAAATGAATCGGTGTGTACATATGGCTACAGAGGATCGGGAAAAACTAGAGGTAGAAATCATCAACATGATGATTAAATTTAGAAGGTTACCAAGTGAATTTTCATGTTATATTCCCAAAGAGTTGTATGATAAGGTATCAGCAAGATGGACTTATGCCTTGCATATTGAGAAGAAGATGAGGGAACGATCATTAATCTTGGCAATGCCAAATTTATCAGTATAATAAATTGAGGATATGATGAAACAATATGCCAACAAGTTTTTAATGAAAGGAAGAGAAATGAATATTCTACATGGACAACTTGAAGGAGTAGATGAGGAGAGTAAAGAAAAATGGACAAAAATTTTGAAGTCCAAGGTTGAAGCAGAACAAACTACACTTGTAGTTATCCCCGAGAAAGGTGTACAAAGAAGAGGCAAGGGTGTACATTTTGATTATGTTGATCTTATTTCACAAAGGCCAACTAAAGAGCCCATACACATATTAGACACTGAGGATCCAGAAGATGAAACATATGCAAAAGACTTCTATCCTACTGGCTACAATGAGGAAGAGAAAGAGGATACTCCCAAGAAGTTAGTCATTACCGGGAATGATGAAGTGTTAATTGAGAATATCACTGAAGGTGATCCTGATGATGAAGAAAAAGAAGATGAAGATGCTATTGCTATTGTTGAGAACACCGAGGAAGACAAAAATACCAAGGAAGATACAACACAAATACTGGGTAATTTACCTATTTTGGTGCAAGCCATAGGCATTTCTACTCAAGAGAAACCTGAGGACAACACACTTGAGAAATAGATGGATGCTATTGAAGGGAAGGGTGAAGAAGGAAACAAGGAGACTACCAAGCTTGAAACAAAAGAGGTAGAAGACCTAGGAGCTGAAGCAGAAACAAATGTAGAAGATTCTACTATAGGTGCAAGACCAGAAGCCCAAGGACCTCAGATCGAAGGAATAGCTAAAGGAAAAGACAAGGAGGAAAGTGTCTCCACCGAGAAAACATAGTCAAATACAGAGATGAAAGCTCTAGTACCATATGGGCAGTCTCTCGCATCAAGTAAGCAGGAGAAGAAAAAGAAGAAGATACATGGTAAAGGTCTAGTGGTCACCTTAGATGAAGTCATTGAGATACCTTGATGTGACCTGAGAAGCTTAGACCTAAGAACCTTAGACCTTGAAGCTCTTAGGAGATATAAAGAATTATGCACTAGGAAAGTAGTCTACGAGAAGCTGAGACAAGAGAGTAAGCATAAAAAGGTGTTAGAAGATGTGAGAGAGATACTAATACAGGTTGTACTTGATGTTAATGTTGATGAGGCAACTCCCATCATTAACCAACTTGCAACACTTAGCGGGCACATCAATTCTCCAAATATAGATGTTGAGAAGAAAATTGAAGAGAGAGATGAATCTAAGATTCAATTCAAGATAGTAGAGAAAATCAGCCAAGCTATGGCCATTCATAAGGTGAAGTTGTCTAAAACTATAACTGAAATTTAAACTCTAATTCAGCCAATACTCACCACTTTAAAGAACATTTGCACTACTGAGTCATTTACTCCAAAGATAATAGAAAAGTTGAAGAAATTAGATGATGGTCTGCAAAATAGTGCAAAAAGATTAATCACATAACCCAATGCATTTAAAGTGCACTATGAAAAGGTCAAGCATATACATGGGTTGAGAAATGAGCTCAGAAGAGTACAGGACAAGATAAAGGATCAAACAACCGAGCTTCAAGAAGAGTTGTTACCACACATTGAGGTGATGTTGAGGCATGTAAATAAAGTGAAGGATCTTGTACCTAATCCTAACCTATCCATAGTAGATCATATATTAGACATGAATGCACAAGTTGGTCTAGAGAAGATTATCTTAGAAAGTCTAAAAGAGGAATGGAAAAACATCTTAGCCAACTTGAAGAAAACCCATCAAAATATTTTTGATAAGTTGTAAGTATATACAATTTTTTGGCATTATTATAAAAAAGGGGGAAGATATGTATACTTACAAAGGAGAAAATGTATAGTTAGTATGTATATTTATCGAGGCATATAGACAAGGGGAGTCTAGAATTTTGAGTATATAGTTTTGAAATTTTTCTTAAGGCATACATATGTGTTTTTGTCACTAATGCCAAAGGGGGAGAATATTAGTTCATATGTTATCATTAGTGTCACACATACAACTGGTAAAGGAAGCAAACAGGCTAGTCAGACAATACACTATGTATAGTAACTGAGTAGAGCACAAGGCAAAATATCATAGTAATCAAACATAGTCATGACCGAGCACTCATACCGGGCTAGATGATTACCAAGTACCGAGTACAATTATAATCAAGCATTCATATATACCGAGTTTCAATAATTTATCGAGTGATGATTGTAGTGTATACCGAGCAATATAGGAAGGACATAGAAGTTTTTAATGGGACATAATATAAGGTAAATGATTTACACTAAGCTAGAAAATGGTTTACAAAGATCAAGGTGAAGATTAAAGACAAATGTAATCATTTAATGATTGATGATCCCTATGTAATTGTTGCAGATTTTCCAGCAAGCCAGTGCTGACTGTATGTTTGTCATTGATGACAACATATGGTAAGGATCATGCATGGAAGCCTAATGGAGAGAGATGTGAGTATATGTTTCCTAGATATGTTATCAGCATGATATCATAGATGCAGAGGTTGATTCCATGTGAAGACAGTAATATAGCAGTCTGTATTAGAGAGTGTTCCTGACAGGTCCCAGAAAGAGTTTTGTATGTGATTTATAGTATGGTTGTAATGGATCCTTGTGCATTTTTAGTTATGTTTTAGACATGTGTATGATGCTATTTTCATGGACATAGAGCTAGATATGTAGTATAGGTTGAGTTATGAAGTCTCCAATTGATAGCCACAGTTTCCTGAGTTTATCTAGTAGAGCTGATAGTGTTTATATTGTTGCAGTAGTTTCACCTATCATTTCAGTATGCGTGCTTGGATTTGTGTTTAGAAGAGAGTTAAGAATGTTTGGTTAAGAGCACATGACATAATTCATCATGAGAAGGAAGTTGGAGTTAATTTAGTGGAGCCGACTATGTGAAGCATCACATCTACTCACATGGAGTTACGCAGTCCTAATTTGTGTTGCCTACTTAGTAGAGCCGACTAAGATGTTATTGAAGAGTTACATTATTTCTCTATTATGATTTCAAGATGGTTCTAATAGGCCGACTTGATTATATCATTTAGGGAAAGATATTTATAGGCAGTCATTTTGTGATTGCTAAGTATGGCAGATAGTTGAAAGATAAGAGCAAAGCAAAGAGTGCGAAGTGTTGAGCCATTAGTAGAATGTCTATGTGAAAATGTAAAGATTATATGCTATTCATTAAAACTAATCAATATAGTAGCTCTACATACAGTTCACCAAGATCCAGATATAGTATGTATCTCTTAAATAGAAGGTTGCATCTTTCACCCCTTTGAGTAGTGTGCTCCCGAACAATGTGTCCTCACCCCTAACAGGGTTAATTGTAAAAGACTCCTAATAGGGTCTGACCCTTGACCAAGTCATTGTACTTAATGCATTGTAAAGATCAACTCCTAACAAGGTTGTAAAATCTTCTAACAAGAATCATAATACTCTAGTGCATTTTATAGTGGGTGCTAATTTCCACTAGGGTTTTTACCTATTTGGGTTTCCCCGTAACCAAAATTGTGGTGTTGTGTTAAGTGTTCTTATATTGAGTTTATGATTAATGTTCTTATGTACTTAATTGGATAAATAATTGAATCTAGTAGATAACTAATTCACCCCCCCCTCTCAATTATCTCTTGGGACTATTTCTAACAATTGGTATCAGAGCCAAGTGCCTCAAAGAGAAATTTTAATAGCTTGAGGTTGATCAGATGGCATTCTTTAGAAAAGAAAGTCCTAAGTTTGATGGAGAGAACTATCTAGATTGGAAGAAAAAAATGATGACACATTTGTAGTGCATTGCCTTTGAGATTTTTGAAGTAGCTACCAAAGAAGTTCAGATTCCCTCTCTAGTAGATCTTACAAAGGAAGATGCAACTCTTAAGAAAAAGGAGATGTTCACTCAAAATGCAATTGCCAAAGAAGCCCTTATTAATTCAGTATCTGACAGTGAGTTTTCAGAGATCAAGAGAATAGATAAAGCCTACACAATATGGAAGTATCTAGAAGACATGTATGAAGGAGATGTCCAAGCCAAGAATGCACATAGGAAGACATGGAAGAAAAATTACAATACATTGGAGATGTTTCTTGAAGAGAACATTAGAACCTACAACCAAAGGATTAATGAAGAAGTTACAGGAATCAAAAATAATGGTGGAGAGATCTCCGAAGAAGACATAATGGATAAGTTGATGACTACTTTGACACCATAATATGAGAACAAGATAAACATCTTGGAAGAGACCATACCATTCTCAAAAGAATTTAGGAGAGAAACCTTAATCAACAAGATTTATGCCTTTGAGATATCAAGTTTGAAGACATAACCTAAAAGTGAGACAGCTTTCAACGCTTCAGTCCATGGTAAGAAATCTTTGAATAGTTCTAGTAATTTTGATGATGATGGTGAAGAAAAAGAACTAGATGATTTCATTGCTTTGATTGCTAAGAAAGAGAGGAAAGGAAAAGGAAAATATGAAGGTTAGTTACCATTCTAATGCTTTTCATGTAACAAGATTGGTCACTTTTCATCCAAGTGTCCTACAAGAGTCAAGAAGTTCAAAACTAACTACAAGCCTAAGTATACAAAAGAATGTTACTATGCTGGTGATAGAGTATCAGATGAAGAATTAGTAGAGGATGAAACTGGATTCATTTCTCTTGAAGACATGGAGAAAATGTTTGATGAAATGGACCTTTAAGATGAAAAGGAAGCACAAGAGTTAGCACTAATTTTACATGACATCAGGACAGATTGGATCATTGATAGTGGTTTCTCACATCACATGACAGGAGACAAGAATAGATTTGTACATCTAGATAGATACAAAGGTGGCATGGTTAGATTTGGAGACAACACTCCTAAACCTATCATAGATAGAGGAGCTATCACCTTGGATGGAAAGAAAAACACTGATGATGTTCTTTATGTTAATGGTTTGCAGCATAATCTACTAAGTTTTGGACAGTTTCTTGAAAAAGGATATCAGTTGGAATTCAAAGACAATGAGTGCATCATTAATAACAAGGAAGGAGAAATGATTGCATCAATTTCAAAGACTAAAGGTAATTTTTTTCATCTTAATCCTCAAGCAAGTTGTTTTATTGTTAAAGTAGATGACAGTTGGTTATAGCACAAAAGACTATGTCACATCAATTTTGACAACATAGTAAAAATAAGCAATGTAAAGGCAGTAAGAGACCTTCCTAGCATTGCAAAACCAGTTGATACAATATGTAGGGAATGTGTGATGGGAAAGCATGTGAGAAATTCATTCAGAAGAAAGCATAATTCGGCAGAGAATAAATTGGATTTGGTGCATAAAAACCTATGTGGACCAACTCAAACAAGATCATACTATGGTGAACGGTACTTTATTTTATTTGTTGATGATTGTTCTAGAATGATGTGGGTTGCATTCTTAAAGGATAAATTAGAAGCATTTGAGAAGTTAAAAATATTCAAAGCTAAGGTTGAAAATGAGTCTGGATTGAAGATTAAATGTCTAAGATCAGATAACGGAGGAGAATTCACCTTTGACAGATTCTATGAGTACTGCGAAGAACATGGGATAAAAAGATAGTTAAGTGCACCTAGAACCCCTCAGTAGAATGGAATAGTAGAAAGGAGGAATAGGATCATACTTGACACATCGCGCACCATCATGATTGAAGGAAAGGTCGCACACACCTATTGGAGAGATGCGGTCAATACTACAGTCTACACAATCAATAGAATTCAATTGAGGCCAAGTGCAGACAAGACACCTTATGAGATATGGTTTGGGAATGTACCTACATTCAAATACTTCAAAATCTTTGGAAGAAAGTGCTACATAAAGATAGATGAAGCAATTGGAAAGTTTGATACAAGAAGTGATGAAGGTATTTTTCTTGGTTACTCTACTAAAAGCAAAGCTTATAGATGTTTCAATTTGAGATTGAAGAAGATCATCAAAATTGCTCATGTTAATATTGATGAGAAGTTTATGATTCAAGAAAGATATCATGATTATGCACCTATGATTGAAGAAGAACCTAAACCTACCTCTAGAGAAACAGTTGTTGATGAAATGTTTGACAGCATTTATTTTAATGACCTTGAAACTAGTGAAGAAGAATCACATAAGTCAGATGAGAGAGTCACACCTAATGTTCCTAAATTTGCATCTAGATATCATTCAAAGGAAGACATCTTTCGAGATCATAACAGTAAAGTCATGACAAGATCAAAAGCAAAGATTTCCACAACAAATGAAGAGGTATGTTTACTATCACAGACTGAAGTGTTGAAGATGCATGTAATGATTTAGATTGGCATGAATCAATGAAAGAAGAGGTAGATCAAATAATTAAGAATGACACATGGGAATTGGTCCCTAGGCCTAGTGATAAGAATGTGATTGGAACCAAGTGGATATTCATAAATAATATGAATGAAGATGGAACAATGGTAAGAAACAAAGCAAGACTAGTATGTAAAGGATATGCGCAAAGAGAAGAAATTGATTATTCTGATACATTTGCCCCATGTAAGCATATTGGAAGCCATAAAGTTGTTTCTAACGTATGCTACCTTCAAATACTTTAAGGTATACCAGATGGATGTTAAGTCAACATTCCTAAATGGAGAGCTAAAAGAAGAAGTATACATAGATTAGCCTAAAGGATTTACCTTATCAGACAAACCTGATATGGTATGCAAATTGAAGAAATCCCTCTATGGACTTAAGCAATCCCCTAGAGCATGGTTTGAAAGACTTGATGGATACTTGACAAAGATTGGATTCTAGAAAAGAGCAATAGATTGTAATTTATTCATAAGAGAAACATATGATGGATTATTGTTGGTTGCTATATTTGTTGATGATGTTATCTTTGGTGGTAATGACAAGGTAAGTGTTGAATTTTCTAAAGAGATGCAAAGCAAATTTGAGATGAGCATGATTGGACCTATCAAGTACTTTTTAGGACTGAATGTGCAGCAGACAGACAAAGGTATATTCATTAATCAATCTAAGTATGTGAAAGAGATATTGAAGAAGTTCAAGATGGATGATTGCAAGCTAGTAAGTACCCCTATGATAACAGGATGCAATATTTCAAAAGAAGATGATTTAGCAGTAGTTGACATGACCTTGTATAATTCTATGATTGGTAAACTAATCTATCTTACTCAATCTAGACCTGAAATTTCCAATGCAGTTGGTATTGTTGGAAGATTTGCAGAAGATCCTAAATAAAGTCATCTCATGGCAGTAAAGAGGATTTTCAAATACTTGAGAGGAACTATAGACTATGTTTTATGGTATCTTAATTTTGAAAATGTAGAACTTCATGTGTATAAAGATGCAGATTGGGCAGGATGGGTGGATGATAGGAAGGGTACCTCAAGAGGAGAAGTATTTCTTGGAGATAGACTTGTTACTTGGACAAGTAAGAAGCAAAATTATATTTCTCAGTCCACAGTAGAAGAAGAGTATGTTGCAGCAGCATTAAATTTCTCTACAATTGTGTGGATCAAGCAGATGATAAAGGATTTTGGTATTAAGATTGATTATCCTATTGTTATTCATTGTGATAACACTAGCACTATCAATATGTCAAAGAACCCTATGATGCATGCAAAGACAAAACATATTGAAATAAAATATCACTTCCTAAGAGAGAAAGTAGTAGATAAAGAAGTAAAGTTGGACTATGTGAGCACAAAAGATCAGCTAGCAGACATATTCACAAAGTCTTTACCTAAGGATACTTTTGAGTATCTTAGGGAGAAGTTGGTACTAATTCCCTTCCCTAAATATGATTAGAGATAGTAGGAGTGCATCAGTCCTCAGTGACTGATGAAAGGTTGAATACTCTACTTTAGGAGTAGTACCGGTGCTTAATTGTTTGGCACCCTTTTCCATTGATGTCAAAGAGGGAGTAAGTATATAGTCATGAAAAACAAAAGAGGCTACAGTAGTTGATATTCAAAGCATTCAGTAGTAGATGAATGATTCATCCTTAAGGAAGTTTTGATGAGGAAATGGAGAATGTTATAAACAAATTGCAGCAAGGGGGAGTGAGTATTTAGCAAGAAGAAACAAAATAGTAAGAGATGGAGGATTCATCCTTGGGGGAGTTTTGTTGAGGAAATGGAGAATATAATAAAATGATTGTATATTTGGATTGGTAGTGTTTTTAATTCCATATGTCGCCATCAATGCCAAAGGGGGAGATTGTTGGAGATTTGCTAGCAAGCCAGTGTTGACTATATGTTTGTCATTAATGACAACATATGGTAAGTAGCATGCATGGAAGCCTGATGGAGAGAGTTGTGAGTATATGTTTCCTAGATATGTTATCAGCATGATATCATAGACACAAAGGTTGATTCCAAGTGAAGACAGTAATACAATAGTTTGTATTAGAGAGTGTTCCTAACAGGTCCCAGGAAGAGTTTTGTATGTGATTTACATTATGGTTGTAATGGAGCCTTGTGCATTTGTAGTTATGTTGTAGACATGTGTATGATGCTATGTTCATGGATGCAGAGTCAGATATGTAGTACAAGTTGAGTTATGAAGTCTCCAGTTGACAATCATAGTTTCCTGAGTTTATCGGGTAGAGCTGATAGTGTTTATATTATTGCAGTAGTTGTGCCTATCATTTCAGTATGCATGCTTTGATTTGTATTTAGAGGAGAGTTAAGAATGTTTCATTAAGATCGCATGACGTAATTCAACATGAGAAGGAAGTTGGAATTAATTTGGTGGAGCCGACTATGTCAAGCATCACGTCTACTCACATGGAGTTGCACAGTCCTAATTTGTGTTGTGTGCTTAGTAGATCCAACTGAGATGTTATTGGAGAGTTACATTATTTCTCTAATATGATTTCAAGATGGTTCTAACAAGCCGACTTGATTATATCATTTAGGGAAATATATTTATAGGCAGTCATTTTGTGATTGCTAAGTATGGAAGATAGTTGAAAGATAAGAGCAAAGCAGAGAGTGCGAAGTGTTGAGCCATCAGCAGAGGTTCTATGTGACAAAATAAAGAGTATATGCTATTCATTGGAACTAATCAAGATAGCAGGTCTACGCGCAGTTCACCAAGATCTAGATATAGTGTGTATATGTTAAATAGAAGCTTTCAACCTTCACCCCTTTGAGCAATGTGCTCTCAGACAGTGTGTCCCCACCCCTAACAGGGTTAATTGTAAAAGACTCCTAATAGGGTCCGACCCTTGACCAGGTCACTGTACTTAATGCATTGTAAAGATAAACTCCTAACAGGGTTGTAAGATCTTCTAACAAGGATCATAATACTCTAGTGCAATTTATAGTGGGTGCTAATTCCCATTGGGGTTTTTACCTATTTGGGTTTCCCCATAACCAAAATTATGGTGTTGTGTTAAGTGTTCTTATATTGAGTTTATGCTTAATGTTCTTTTGTACTTAATTGGATAAAGAATCTCTTGGGACTATTCCTAACAGTAATGATGTTTTAGGCTATTCATTTGGATCATAGCTATTAGGTTTTCTGGATGATGCCATAACCCTAATTAGGTCAAAATATTTTGATATAAGAATTTTCAAGATGTCATATTGACATGTACCACACATGAAGTAGCCGTATATACAGACATCTGAAGATCAGACAAGGTTGTGAAGTTAAAGTTTTGACAGAGCATTCAAGGATTGAATCAATATCATATCAGAAGGCTACCAAGTTGAATTCAGAGAAGAGATCTATCACAGCAAGGTGATAATAGTTAAGTATTTATCAGATATGAAATCAAGCAAAGTTAGTTGCTATATACAGATCAAATATACTGTTACTTTCTAAAAATTATGGCAGAACTTAAATCTCTTAACAGAGTAAACCTAACAAGTCTTTTTGTAAATCTCTTAACCGAGTGCACACTTAATTTTATTTCTTAAATCCTTTAACCAAGTAGATCCTCACAAATCTTTATTGTTACTCGTAAAAGGGTAATATCATCAAAAGTGATCAAACATTGTAGCCTTAACCGACAAAATTTATTACTGTAGTTAGTGAAGCTTTGTGGGTGTCATCCCCACCGCAATTTTTACCTTATAACAAGGGTTTCTATTATACCAAAATACTTGTGTATTGTGTATGAAGTTTCATGGATGTTTACATGTTAGATTAGAAAGCATTTCTTATTTTCAGTAATGCAATGAGTGGATGAAAAGATAACATGTCAGTCAATAAATGAATTACATTGTTATAAGGATTTAGTTAAAAAGTTTTTGAGGTTAGTGATTCACCCCTCACCTCTTAGTAACTCACCTTTCCATAATCCCAATAATACTACATGATTACCTTTACTACAATAGTCGTGCCATATGTCGTGAGGGTTCTATTTTTCCATCGCTTGAAGAATGATTTGGTGATCTTTGTGTTAGAACCAAGAAGGAGTTCCAAATAAGAAGTCACTTCGCCCCTCCATAGAATCTCACACACTTTAGGCATAAGCTAGTGATCCTACTATTGGTAAAAGAATATGCTAGCAAATTTCCATCCTTAAAAATATGAGATATGAAGACCTCCTCAAGAGAGATAATAAGTAAAAGAGCATCATTAATTAGGGCCTCTATATACCAACTCGGTTTTGAATCCTCTTTGAGTATTGGATTATATTCATTGAGTCACCTTCAATTTACACCATTTCATAATCTTGAGAGTGAATGAGTAAACCTTAAGTCATGAAAGACAACAATTTCTTTAGCAAGGTGATTAGTTTGGATTCCGAAAAGGAGCATCACCAATATTTTCTTGAATGTTAATTTTTATTTTTAAATTTAATACCTTTTATTTATAATCAAACATATACTAAATGAGGAGTAAAATAATTATGGTCAAATTAATGATGATGAATTAATTTATAATATTTTGAAATTTTACTAAAATATACAATAATATTTATACTTTAGATTGAATTAATGTAATTATGTATGCATTTTATATTAGTTATACAAGAAATATCTTATATTTTAAGGATTTATTAAAAGAATCTTTTGATATTTGAAATTTAAAAAATTACTTTAAAATCAACACATTTTTTAAGAAGCTACTAAAAATTGCATCAATTTTTCCTTTTGTTATTTCTTCATCGGCATTTTCTACGTGTACATTAGAAAATTTAAATGTGCTAGAACAATAGACAGATTGCCTCATCATTAGGCCCTTTGATAAATATCATTCCATTCGGATCTTATGCTTAATATTTAAGCATTATTCATGGAATAGCCAACTACCCTATAATAGTTGTAATATATGCTTTGCATAAAGATATAAGGGGATGGTGAGGGATGATAATTAATTAGATCAACTTCAAAATATTTTTAAATACAATATTGAGGTGATCAATTGAGTAAAAACTATTTGTCCTTTGATGCTTGGTTAAGTTTACATTAAGAATTTGAAAACATTGATGAGCATGGTAGACATTATGATTATATATTTATGTATCTAAGAAATTCCAAGCCATATGGGTTTATAATAAGCAAACACTGGATCTAATATTGAAGATGGGGGATGATTATGAATCATTATCTAATTATGCAAGATACTTATATAATTTATAATTTTATGGAAATTTATTTTGGATTTTTGCATTGACTCATTAATATGAAAAGAAATGTTATACACAATGATAACTCTCCTCTTCCTAATGATGGGTCACTAAGTGTGATACCAAATATTGGTGCAAAAATATACATAGTTGACACTAATAGCTCTTCTCTATCTAAAATATTAATACAAAAAATATATGTAGTCGAACCCAAAAGCACTCTCTAATTTATTTAAGCATGTGTTTTGATTTGATATCTAATTCATTATAAATGAACATCATAAATGAGAACATTAAAAGAAGTTATTTGACTCAAGATTTCACTAGATCTATGATAATCAAATGGTTTGGAAGTCATAATATTCAACAATGGAAAGGAAAGACACAATGAGTTTTTGTTATTTGAAAAATACTCAAGGTTACTTAAGAATAATTCATAGGGACTAATGCTACATGAACAATGAGATGGATAAATAAATGCCAAATAATTTAAATTTTGAAAAATATATGAAATTTAGAACAATCATATCTAAAAATATAAACTTGAAGAAGAAGGTTCCAGTGAAAAACCTAAAGGGGCACAAATTAGGTCGAGGTCCTCACAATATAGAGAAAATAAGTATTTCCATAGTCTGGTTGAGGTTCAACTAAATGATAAAATGATCAATATCAATTAGATCTAAATTAAATAAGAGTTGGCTTTGGTAAATGCGTGTGCTTAGCTCTTATCAATTTGGTGCATTTATATGTGATGGTTCATTATTGTGTTGTAGTTGATGGTCAAATTGGAAACATATTCTAGATTTGAGATTATAATCTAGAATGAAGTTCTATATAATATTAAAATGAAATTGAAATAGGACACACCATGTTTGAGATTAATTTGTTGTCACACAATCTAGTCTTATAGTGAATTTGTGTGATGGTGGGGTGGAATTTGGCATTCTAGTCCCACCTTATGTGTTTTTTGTTGGATAAAGAGTTGTGCTAAAAAGCACAATAGACTTCATAAAAGAGAAGTTGATGAACTTCTTGCAAGTTTTCAAATCCCTTTGAAGTGTTGAACAAGATCTCCATATACATTGCATGATTTATGAAATATGAAAATATGTAATATTTTAATGTTCCATACGCAAATGTCTTGCAATATGTTTCAATTATATTTTGATCAAAACTAATTGTCCAGGATTGTCCTTATCACTCAATTCAAGATAATACTCAACTTTTTAAAAAGCTAATTTGAAAATAAGAATTTTCAATCTAATGAATTTGTAGACACGTAAAATTGGACAAGTGATAATCAGAATGCAATAAATCAATAAATGGCTCAAAAATCATCAAAAGGGATTAAATCGTTAAAAAGGGACATAATTAAATAAAGTTGAACAAAATCAATTAAAACAAAGGAATTATTAAATAATGATGTTAAATGATTAAATGAAGCATAAAAAGGGGCAAAAGCACTATATAATTGATTTTAATCAATTAATTATATAGTTGTCTTAATTAAAAATTAAAATGAACCCATTACCCATGCATGGCTAAATTTAATTAAATAATTGAATTAATAAATCATAATTTTCTTTCAACAAAGTGATCAACCAATGAAAATTGAGAACATAAAGACATAAATCACTCACATTTGCAAATTGTCCAAACATTTGAAACCATTTAAAGGCTTGTCCCCTCATTTGTCCCCCCATTTATGAACAATGCAAAGTTTTTGACTCAACCATGAGATAACCATGATTACTTCACTCCACCCCCTACCCTTGGGAAATTACTATAAGTATGAGGCATTTTGAAGAGCATTCCATCTTAGAATTTCAATTGAAAAGCATTGTTACTATAGTCAATTGAGATCATTTCTAAGAGCAATAAGAGCAATTTGAGCATTCTTGAGCATTTAGTATCATAATTTCATCAATGGAGCTAGATTAAGCATGAATTCATCATAGAATAAGCATTTAGAAGCATCATAGTAGCATTATTCTCATTTTAGAGGTGTCGCTAGTGAGGATTTGTAGCTGAGAGCTCACTTACCACTTCTTTCTAGAGATCCATGAGATGTTATAGATTGTAGTTGCATTTTAGAGTAAATTTCCTTTGTATTTAGCTTAAATTGTTGCTACTTGATCTTAATTTCATGAAGGTGAATAATATCATCACACAAATGGCACCCATCGTGGGGCGTGAGCCTCAAATCTAAGAAATTGGTGATTTAAATCATATTTGCATGCATTTTTGTGTTTTTTCCGTGTGTTTTCTGCAGGAATTTGATAAAGTCACGGATACGGAAAATTTATTCATGCCTGGAAGTCCTTCAGTCTCGCTTTGGCTGTCTGTTCTCATGCCTGCTAGCTAGAAACTCATGCCTACAACAGCAAAGCATCCAGCCTTTATGGGATAAAGTCACGCCTTCGCAGCAGGAAGTATCACTTACCTGTTATTTACTGTCACTTTAAGATTTCTTTACCTTGCATTTAAATTTTAAATTTACGCCTTGGCTAAGTTTGTTATCACTTGGAAAATGACTTTGCATTTCCTTTGAAGTTTAAAGTTGCACTTGATATAATTCCTTTATCACTTTTAATACTTTAAATGTCACTTTTGTCTGTCTATTTTTCGCTAATTTAAGGTTTGTTCATGCTTAGATTAAAATAGTTACCACCTTTGTGAATTATCGATGTCACCTATGTCACTGAGAAGTATTGTAGCTAATCACTAAGGTCACGTCTTCGAGTGATTTGTTCATGCCTATTAGCTGGACGATGTCACTTGCTGTTTATTTTTTGTTCTGGTCTTTAATTGGATAAATTTGAAAATCTGACTATCTCTATTTGTTGTTAATTAGTAAATGAACAGACATCCAAGAGTGAGAAAGCCAGAGAGCAGGTTCAACAAGGAGGGAAAAGCATTGGCAAAGAAAATAAAGAAGGAGAATCAAGTGCATACAAAGGCTATCCTTGAATCCACACTAGATGAGGATGTCAAGGTATATGAGAAGTATTTAGTTGTGATTGAAGCTTACAAGCAAAAATTTGTGTCTCTAAATTGGATTTATGAACCTTGAGCTTAAAGTTTCTTTCATTTAAATCTTTTTATTGATTACATGCAAGTTTGGTTTCCCCTCATTGTGAATTGGTTGGGTTGGACTAACTTGTTAGAGGAGGGAGCTGGAGCAATTGCCAAGGTGAGTGAAAAATGAAAATCAATAAATCAAAAATGCCCCTAGCCTTTGCTAGCTACAAGGAGAGGTATTTCACTTAAACAAGCTTGCATTCCCTTAACTTGTGGCATTGTCATTTAAATCTAGCTTAAATAGAAAGGAAATTGAACCACACATTTCAATTCTAAGAACCTCCTTATCAAGAGGTTGAAAAAGAACTAAGTGTTTGAAGTGTTTAGGAATCAAAAGGAAAGTTAGGGATATGCTCTTCACCTTCTTGGTGAAACAAACTCCCAAAAACTTTACTTTAATTCCAATTTTCCTTATTTACAAAATGAACATGCTAGAGATTTAGTGGGCTTGCCTCTTGAATTTGCCTTAGCAAGGCTAGTGAGAGGGACAGCCCAAAGTGGGATACACTTGCTTTTGCCACGAGAATCTGACCCACTATAAAACAAAACGCATGCATCCTTAATGGGGTGCATGACAAAGGGATTTTAATTTTCTTGAACTTCCTCTAGTAGTCCTTACGGATTGCACAAAATCATGCCTCGGTGCATGTGGGAAGCACCTTTACATACTTAGGGGATGAGAGATTTTAATTCATTTGAATGGAATACTGATTAAATCCCAAGTAAATGAGAAAGGCCACCTTGTAGAGCCATGATTACAAGCCAATTTGACTCTAGGTAGGTTGTTTGGAATTCATTCTTGTGCTATACTTGTGAAAACATTCGAGAATATACACATTAGATTGTTGTTTAGAGACATTTATGTGTGTGTTGCGTTTGTTTTTAATTTTCAAAATAAGAAATTTCCAAAAATATTTGATCAAAACTTTTAAAAATCCAAAATTTTATACCCTGGTCAGAGAAGTGTCACTTGGGCACATATTAAACACGCCTATCAGGTGTTCAATCACGCCTGTGACTAGTTTAAACACGCGTGGACATAGTAAAGTCCCATCTAACAGAGATTCAAACATGCCTTTAAATACTAGAAACCCGCTTAATAGCAAGAAAAGTGCCGCCTGTACATCTACAGAGTGCCACCTATCAACAAACCAGTATACGCCTACGTAGGTTTCAAACACACCTGTACTTGGTTTAGTCACATCCAGAAAACAAAAAGGGAAAATAGAGAGTACTTCCAGGAAGAATCAAAAAATTTTGAATATCAATTTGAGTACCCTTTTTCAAGTTTTCACTTATTCAACTTACAGTCTGGTCGAAAATCTTGTTTCACATATCTGTCAAAATTTTGCAAAGGATTAGATCCCAAGTAGTCTTGACTTGTATCCAAGGTTCATGCCTGCATTCACTAGATCATATTATATCAAGCAAACCTTGCAAGCTGACAGGACCTATTTGAGACAACAACTCCCTTATCCTGGAGACAAAACTACTCCTAGAGTACCACAAAAGTCACCCGAACAAGAAAAAGAAGACAACACGATGTATTATGGTAGTTTGGGTGGTAAGGATAATAGTGGTATTGATCTCACCAACCAAGGTAATGCCAATAGTGGAGGCATTGACATGAATAACCAGAGCAATATTAATAACCAAGGCAATACCAACAATGGAGGAGTAGATCAAAATGCTCAAGGAGTTGACCAAACTCACACTCAAACTAACACCGAACCAACGGTAGAAGATGCCATGGATGAAAAAGTTAGTGAGGCTATCCAATGTCCTTATTTCAGGAAGCTCATGGAAAAGGCAATGGACAGAGATAGAGAAAAACATTTCATGGACTTAGTACAAAAAGGTCTCAAGCTTCCCCATGACTATGATGTCAACCAACTTAAAGCACCGAAAGTTGAGGATAGTACCTTAGACATCATGAACAAGCAATTCAAGATGTTTCAAATGCAATTAGACAACATCAAGCAAAGCGGGGCTCCCAAGCCTTTCTCTATAGAAGCATTGTGTCCATTCCTGTTTGATAAAAGCTTGGTTATGGTGCCATTCCCAATCAATGTTGTGTTTCCTAAATATGACAAGTACGAAGGAATGACGAATCCCCAAGATCACTTACAGGAGTTTTGTGCATTGAGCTTAGAGTTCATGCATGATACAACATATTTAATGAGATTATTTCCGCGAAGCTTAGGAGGCATGGCTATGGAGTGGTTTTCTAAGTTACCCTCCAACATTAAGACCTTCGAAGAGTTAGCTTCAAAATTCATGGCTCGTTACTCATATAACATTAAACATGAGGTCACGATGATAATGTTATGCAACACAAAACAAAAAGATGGAGAGGCATTCCTCACTTTTCTACAAAGGTGGAGGACAGTTTTTGCAAGATATCCTAGAAGTGTGCCTGAAAAAGAGAAGATGGATATCTTCATAAACAGTTTGAGTAATGAGTTAAACTATCACTTACGAATGCAATGTCCAAAGACCTTCCAAGATCTAATTGAAAATGGAGTAACCACAAAGGAAGTGTTGGTCAAAAGTGGAGAACTCAAACTATAAAAAGATAATAAGAACAACTCCAACAGTGGCAACAATGGCAATAATCAGAAGAATAATTGGTTCAATAGTAACAGTCATTATAAGAACAACAATAAGGGAATTGTGAATGATGGAGTAGTTTAATCTAGCAACTTGAAGGTGGTCCCCTTTGCTCTTACAAGGACACCTAATCAAGTGAATAATACCAATCAGAGTTCCAATGCACCATCCAACAACAACCACACCAACAATGGAAATCAAGGAGATAATTCAAGGAGTACTAAATTTGATAAATATTTGAGGCCAACTCCTCCAAAGAACTTCACACCCTTGGGTGAACCCCTTGAAAAGGAATTAAAGACTCTCATGGCTAATAATGTCATTACTTTACCCAAAATTCAGCCTTACGAGCCAAATAATAATCCTAGTTGGTGGAGTGCCAATAGCCATTGTGAGTATCACAGAATTCGAGGACACACAACAAATGAATGTCTGCAACTAAAGAATGTAGTGCAAGATTTAATTGATAATGGCACGATCACCATTGATGGACCTCCAAACAATGAAGATCATACAACATTCAAACAACCTTTTTACAAACATGATAAGGGAGAGTCATCAAATAGCAAGAAGCAAAGCGCCAATAATCTCAACTTTGCACCACCTTATGATCATATTGTTAATGCTATAATAGTCAATGAACAAGCTCAAAAGGAAGCATAAAATGTCATTACAAGAGGGTAGAATTTTAGAATGACCCTACAAGGGATAGCTCCTCAAAGCACTAACATCCCGCAATCCAACATTGTGGTCAAATAGCCTTCTACAGTAGCAAGGCCTTATAGTTTGGTTGATCAATTGCAACGTACTCCAGCACAAATCTCTATCTTAGAGTTATTGAAATTTTCACCAAACCATAAGGAGATTTTGGAAAAAGCTCTAGTAGAGACACATGTTCCTACCAACTTAGAGGCAGAAAAGTTTCAAAATATGGTAGGTCATCTTGTAGCACCTCATTGTCTTTCATTTTCCAATCAAGATGACATGTCTATAACCCATCCTCAAAATCTACCATTGCATATAGAGGTCTTAATCGAAAGGCATAGAGTCAAAAGAGCCCTCATTGATGGAGGGGCTGGTCTCAACATTTGCACATTAAGTCTTGTCAAATCCTTAGGTCTATCTGAGTCTTTCATTAACCCTACAAAGAAAATCACCATTAAAGCTTATGATGAAGCTGAAAGAGCTTCTAAAGGCATGATTGTATTGCCCATCCAAGTGGGACCTGTCAAGAAGGACACCAATTGCCAAGTGTTGGACATGAAATTAACTTATAATATTTTGTTGGGGAGACCATGGATCCACAAGATGCAAGCAGTCCCATCCATGTACCACCAATGCATAAAATTTCCATCCATGGGTGAAGAAATCACGATTGGAGGAGACTCTAACCCATTCCAGTATTGCAATGCACTCAAACCTCCTCAGGAGTTATACATTCCACATAACCAGGAGGGAATTATTCAAAAAACCACAATTGAAGATGTTAAAATGAAAGAACTAACATTAGATGTTATTCAACACCCTCCTCAAGCTAGCTCAGTGACATCAACTAAGGGAAAGGAAAAAATGAGCTACGAGGGTCCAAATGCAACAGAAAGTTCATATCTAGCACCTAAATTGGAAACGGTAGTCTATAAACCTACCAAAGAAGAATAGGAAAAAGCCAAGGAAGATTGTTACCAACACATGAGTGAAATGATGAATAACTTTGAAAAACAATGCAAGATTAGTTCAAAAGGAATAGGGGAATATTCTATTTCTCTATTTGACATGCCCACATCTCCAAAATCACATGGTAAACCATCAAAAGAACATCTTCCACATATGTATAATTCCTATTTTGTAAGGGAAGATAACAAAGCAACATGGGATAAGGAAGAAGATGACGTCCTTCAATGACTTTACCATGATGAGGAAGATACCTCCAACACTCCCATGGAAAGAATTCAGCATGTAAAGATACAAACCGAGCAATATGGGAAAGGCTTTGATATAATGTAGAAGATGGGATACAAGGGAAGAGGACCCTTAGGCCAAAGAAATAGGGGGTTATTAGAACCTATTGAACCTATTTGGAGGGCAAGTCAAGAAAAATCTGGAGTAGGTTTTCAATTCAAAGGAGAAAGTTCAAGCCTAATGCATGATTTTTATCCTCAAATAAATGCCTTAGAATCTAAAGGCGATAGTGATGATTCTCAAGATTATGAATGGAATACCTTATCGGATGAATCATGTCATGATAAGGAAGTGATTGCTATACATACTTATGCAAAAATCCCAAGGCAAGAAGCTCAAATTAGTGAAGAACCTCATAGTCAAAGGCCCAATATAGAGCAAGTACCTACCAATGGAGCATGGATAGAAACATTTTGGATGCCTTCAGAGGAGGGAGATTCAAATGTTAGTTTTAACCCACTTGTGGCTTTTCCCATGTTGTTTCCCATAGAGGTTGACGAGGACTCGAGTGAAGGGGACTTTGACCCTTCTTCCATGGATCATCTTGAGGAAGCGCATGTCATAGATCTAAATGATACAATGTATGAACCCTCAAATGGAGTCATGTCCATAATGCCTATTGATGACATTTTACCTAATGAACCCTTACTTTTGATAAATCCGGACCTCATTGATTGGGACCAAACTGAACCAAATGACCTACTTTACTTTCCCAATGACCAAGCAATGAATCACTACCTTAATGCGGTTGAACCCTCTTTCACCAACGAATTCAATACGGACATAATGACAGCAGCAAGGGTCCAATCTCTTAGTCAAAAGAAAAAAATTAAAAAATTAAAAAAAAAAATGAAAAGTTCTATTGGTGAAAACCCAACTGTGGCACCATTAGAACAAAAAAAAAAAAAAAAAAAGACATTTCTTTTGGTGAAAACCCAATTGTGGCATCAAAGGAAGAGAGATTCGATACTTTTCCTGAACATGAGGAGGAAAGGTCACCTATACTCATAGAGCCAATGAAAAAAGTTAACATTGGCACGGAAGTGGATCCAAGATTTATACACTTGGCTGCATCACTCACACCTATGGAAAGAGAGGACTTCATCAAATTATTCCAAGAACAACAAGTAAACTTTGCATGGTCATATGTTGACATGCCCGGATTAGATCTTGACTTTATAATGCATCATCTGAATGTTAGACTAGGGGTTAAGCCCGTTAACCAAAAGTTGAGAAAAATGCACCCCCACATAGCTCTTTTGGTCAAGGCAAAATTGGAAAAATTGTTGAAAGTAGGATTCATAAGAGCAATAGCATATGCCGAATGGATCTTCAACATTGTACCAGTCACAAAGCATGATAAATCCATTCGTGCGTGTATGGATTTTAGAGATCTAAATCTTGCTTGCCCTAAAGATGATTTCCCACTTCCAAGCATAGATGCCATAGTGGATTTGATGGCACGACACTCAATGTACTCATTAATGGATGGTTTTAGCGAGTATAATCAAATCAAAATTGCACCCAAAGACCAAGAAAAGACAGCATTTACTTTCCCTTGGGGCACTTTTTGTTGGAATATCATGCCCTTCGGTCTTAAAAATGTTGAAGCCACATATCAAAGGGCCATGACAACTATCTTCCATGACATGATGCACACATGTTTAGAAGACTATGTGGATGATATATTGGCAAAATCCCACAAAAGAGAAGAACACCTCCACATTTTGAAAAAAGATATTTGTTAGGTTGGAGCAATTCAAGGTCAGATTAAACCCAAATAAATGTGCCTTCGGAATCCAATTCGGTAAGTTACTCGGTTATATAGTCTCCACCAAAGGGATTGAAGTGGACCCCGAGAAAGTACAAGCTATAATGGACATGGAGATACCTAAGAACATCAACCAAATGAGATCCTTGCAAGGAAAAATCCAATCCATAAGAAGGTTTATCTCTCAATTGGCCGAAAAATGTCATTCTTTCACCAAGTTGCTACATAAAGATATTATATTTATATGGGATGCCGAATGTGATCAAGCTTTTACATTGTTGAAGACCTATTTAATAAATCCGCCCACTCTCATGCCACCAATCAAGGGCAAAGCATTACTTCTCTACATATCTACTATGAAAAGATCCCTAGGAGTACTTTTGGTGCAAGAGGATGAACAAGGAAAGGAAAGAGCTATCTACTATTTGAGTAGAACATTGATAAAATATGAGCTTAATTACACATTTATGGAAAGAGCTTGTCTAGCAGTGGTGTTTGCATCTCAAAAGTTGAGACATTATATGTTGATGCATAAGGTCAAGTTGATTGCCAAGATAGACCCTCTCAATTATTTGTTAAGTAAATCAGCCTTAATAGGTAGAATAGCTAAATGGGTGATGATATTGAGTGAATTTGACATTGAATATGTCGATAGAAAGGAAATCAAAGGACAAGTGATAGCAGATCACTTAGCTGAAAGTCCCATGACTTCTACACAAACTATTCAAGTGGAATTTCTGGATTTCGCCATTATCAACATAGAGGCAAAAACGTGGAAGTTATACTTTGATGGATCCTATACTCAAGGATGTTGGAAATATTCAAGAATTAACCGAGTTACTGAGAGGGGAGGGGTGAATCAGTAACTCCAAATTTTCTTTCAATTACAGATGTTTTAGCATATAGTTCACTTTTTCATTATGCATATAGAAAGCATGAAACTTAAAAGCATTCACAATAATGACACGTAGATTTGGTTACCCAGAAACCTTCCAAAAAGAAAGTAAAACTGGGGTGGGGATGAAACCCACAAAGCTTTAATACTACAGAATGAAGTTGGCTGGTTAAGGCTTACAATTTGATCACTTCTGATGATCTGCCCTGTTAGGAGCAATAAGGATTGCTAAATCCACCCTGTTAAAGGATTTACAAACATACAATGAAATATGCACTCGGTAAAGAGATTTTACAAAAGACTGTTAAGTCTACCCGGTTAAAGGATTTTAGTACTGATTCACCCTTTAGGATGAAACAATAGATCTCTTGCTTTGCAACTGGATTGCTGATTGAGATTCGCTGATGTACTGATCACCTTCTGTGATGAATTTGTCTTTGTTGTTCCTTATACTGCTGAAGCCCTTTGTAATTCGCTTATCTCTGCCTTTTCTTTATATTCACATACATACTCATAAAAATTACATCTTGACATTTTTACAACATTGTTTATATACAAGTCTAAACAATTAATTACAATTACAAAGTCGGCTTGACAAATAAACATAAGTGCTACTAAGTCGGCCCAAGTATGGTTACACAGTTCCTACAAACTAACTCGGTGACTTTCTGATACTCGGCGTCCACTGCATTACTCGGCATCGTCATGCACTCGGTAGAAGTGAAGGCACGGTTCATACTAACCACTCGGTAGGTTTTGAACTCGGTAAATACTGGTGACTCGGTAGACATGATGTTACTCAGTTTACACTGTCCTGCTCGGTTTGTACTAACTTGCTCGGTTTGCACTATCTTGCTCGGTTTGCACTGTTTGCTCGGTTTGCACTATCTGCTCGGTTTGCACTGTCTACTCGGTTTGCACTGTCTGCTCGGTTTGCACCCAGAATGCAAATAAGTGTTGTCACTAGTGGCAATTCTGCTTAATGCCAACAATCTCCCCCTTTGGCATTAGTGACAAAAACACTTATTGGCCAAAACTTATATACATGAATCATGCTGAGTTTTATTTTGATTTTTCAAAATTTGTCTTTGTTATAGGGCTTTATACATTGTCTCCCCCTTTCAATGTGCTAACTTTTTCTATACAAATCTTCTTCTATACATATATCTCCCTCTATACATATCTCCCCCTTTTTGGCGATAATGCCAAAGGTGCATATACAAGTGATTTATAGAGAGAATCCAAAATTTGATAGAAAATCAGAATGTACCTTCATTATTAGTGCCAGGGTTCTGTCCCAACTTTCTTGCAGAATCTTGCATGTTTGGATTGCAATTTGGACTTCTGCAGAGAGTTCAATCATGTGATCTGCTATAGAGAACTGATTGTCATGAATCAATGTTTTGGAATGTTCAATGTGCTTATACATTGTATTCATGATGGGAAGGATCATGTGTTGGATGTCTAGCAGTGTGGACCGGATCCTTGTGTCTTCTTTCAGTAGATCTGACTGCATATTTGATAGGTATGAGATTTTCATGTGATGAGAAGAGCTTGAACTTGGTTCAAGTTGTAGCTTCTGTATGCTAATCTTCATATCCTCATCCATTTTATTCATTTTATCCATGACATCCTTTGTGAACTCGGCAATATTGCACAATCTGGCCAAAAGAGAGGTAGCATTCGAATAGGTAGATTCAATGTTTGACAAAACTAAAGACAATTCTACTTGGTTAATAGCTATGTGCTGAGCAATGTGCTCAAGCACTTTATTGTTGAATCTCTTCTCGGCTCTTTCAACTAACTTTTCTGTCCCAGATGAATCCTCATTGTATTTATTAACTGCTTCTGCTAATTGTAGCAAAACATGTTGGGAGGAGTCTACTTTAATACCTAATGCATCAGACAAAATGTCCTTAGCATCCTTGATGATTTGATATTCCTTGTCTCTCTCCTCTTTAAGCTTCTTTTGCTTTGCTTTCCTTTGAAGGATTTCACCTATATTTTGCATTTGGTCCGCTGATAGATTTGCAAAATCTAATGTTGGAATCTCTATTTCTTCATCTAGGTCTATATCCTCTACTATATTTTTACCCAAAAATTTTATGCTCGGTTGAGCTTTAGGCTTATCTGTGCTTAATGCCTTAGTAGTAGTGACAGTAGATATAGTAGGGATGGCTACAGAGACTGGTATACTTTCTACTGGAGAACTTAAAATATTTACACTTGTAGATTCAAAAACTGGAAAACTTACTGCTGGAAAACTTGATGATGTGGGAGACTGCAACTCGGTAGAAGAAATGGTAGTTGCTTCTGTTGTTGCTATAGATGATTGGACAAATGTTGAAGTTGTCACAACCATGCTTGAAGGTGTCTCTGGGCTAGATGTAGAGACTTTTACTGGAGAGGTAGGAAGTGATGCAATGACTTCTGCTGCTATCCTCATAGTATCATCTACCTCAGTGGCTTCTTCTTGTTCATCACTATCATCTTCAATATCTTTTATTATTACTGTTTCAATACTCAGTTGGTGAAGATGGTATATGTTCTTCCATGTGGCATTTGTAGCCTTCACAACCGATTCAATATTGTTGATCAGAATCAAACAAGTATTGAACTTTAATGTCATCTTACTTTCATTGTCCTTTAATGCCTTCTTTACTTCATCATTTTTCAAGCTCGGCATTAACTATCTCAGGGTTTGATCAAATATGTCTTTTACAGTTTGCTTGGCATTGCTCCATCTCATTTTTATTGGATCTAATAGAACTGCTGGAACCTGTGGGGCTATTTCTTCAGGAGAGTATTTCCACTGTCCCATTTTTTCAATAATAGCATCTTCTATTTCCTTCTGTTCTGTTTCCATTCTTGTTTCATATTTAAAAGATTTTATGTTACTTACTCCAGATCCTCATCCGTCTCTAAAAAGTTTGATCCTCTCTTGAAATTTTAGAGGAGGCCTTTTGAATACTATGTCTTTGTCTGCCTTATCTTTATCTGCCTTACCTCTTGCACTTCTCCTTGTAAATACAGCAGTGGGAGGCTTAGGTGCCTTAGTGATAAAAACCTTTCCTTTCTTCTTTGCAGGTTCTGGTTCCTCTGTTTTCTCATCCTTTTCCTCTTCTTCTTCATCTTTTTCTCCTTTGTCCTCGGTTAGCATTTTCATTTTGGCTATCCTCTTCTTTCCTTTGTTTACCACCTGTGGAAGCTTTATGCTTAGTTCAATTCTCACCTTAGCTTCATCATATGTTCCAAAATATGGAGCTTTGGGATTGACAGGCTGATTAAGAAGAGCTTCAATGATATTCTTGGTTTCATCAATATTTACCTCATAAGAAAGAGATTTTACATATACAGTCCTCGGTTTAGCTGCTTGAATATATACATTGTCACAATCCACCATAAAACAAATGTCATCCTTGTAATCTTCCACCAACTTCTGTGGAATCCGGAATCTGTCATTCATTTTCTCTTTGAAAGACTCAAAATAATTATCCATGATGCTTTCAAAATTTTCACCCATTTCTGAGATGTATTCATTTATTTCATAAAGGACTGGCACATCTTTTCTCCATACAACTTTTCCTTTAGAAGGGAAGAATTTCTGAGCATAGAAGAATAAACAGACCAATAAGGATCCAAACTTACATGGATTGTTTTTGGAAGTTTGAATGCTTTCCATGTTTTTGTTAAACTGCTTTAACAATAAGTCTGCTAGGTCAAATGATAAGTTGTTCTTGACCACTTTGTATGCTAGGTCAATAGCTTCACAGGAGACACTATTCTGTCGACTTGAACTGTAAATCTTATGGGCAATTATGTGTGTACCAAACTTTAGTTCAGCATCAGTAATGCTGCTAACTTTCATGCCTCTACCGTCCCACTCAGCTAGGGTTTTCTTCTCTAGTTCCGTCCGACCTAGGGTTTTGGTAGTTTTTGCTTTGTTCAACATGGGAAGATCAGTGATTTGATGAATCATCTTCTTTGTGATCTCTATGGGTTGCTCAAGCCAAATCTTGCCATCATGTACACGACTGAGAATGTATCTAACCCATTTCTCCCAAAAGTTTCAAGGCAAATGTGCAATGTGAACTAATCCCTTATCTTCTAGATGTTTGTGCTCGGGTTTGAGAATACCATCCACACACAGTTCTTCACGCACAATATCTAGTTCTAGATTTCCCATTTCATGAATTGAACAGTTGAAATGATTGCGGATATTGTTAATAAGTAGTACCTTAGGAGGAATCTGAGATTGAGCTCCGTTCGGATCTAGGGCTGCTGCAATTGCGGGCACGATCTTGAAATCTGGTGCTTTCCATTCCCCTTGGACTAACATATCAGATCCTTTCTTCGCTGAAGTGTTGGATGATGCCATGGTAGCTCACAGAAAATTCCTTTCGTAAAAGTATTGAATCACTGGGTTGCTCTTGAAATTTTTTGCTCTCAAAGTGTTAAAGGTTCGCGGTGAAGAATGAGTTCGATTACTTGCCTTTTTTTTACGACTCTGTCATTAATGCTCAGTACAAATTAGGGTATGAATTCTGACAGACTGTCACCCACTAAGAATTAATTGCTCGGTAAAGACTTCGCAACTCGGTGAACTCGAGAATTCATATTGCTCCGACCTCACTCGGTAAAGACTAATACTGACCTTGCTCGGTAAAGACTGATACCAACCTTCCTGTGATCTTACTGCATCTTGCATGCTGATTTAGATCTTTCTTTTAATTTGGTTTTGGAACTGCTTGAGATTGGTCTATGAGAATACAGTTCCAGTGCTTTCTTGGAAATTTAGTTTGAGTCGGTAGAGCCACCCATTCCATTACTTGGACTGGTTTGCTCGGTAGATTTAGGAATCCACTTTTGTCTCAC
This sequence comes from Chamaecyparis obtusa, assembly GCA_027943335.1. Classification (NCBI taxonomy): domain Eukaryota; kingdom Viridiplantae; phylum Streptophyta; class Pinopsida; order Cupressales; family Cupressaceae; genus Chamaecyparis; species Chamaecyparis obtusa. The sequence continues at coordinate 474,928 of BSBK01006462.1, forward strand.
CTGTTTCCTAACCTTAGTTGCTTCATTCTTCTTTCCATGTTCAACTTCACTAGCATTCATGCAGTTTCTGGCTATGTGACCGAGTTTAGTGCATTTGAAGCATCTTACGGTAGTATCTCTTTTCCTTAGATGATGTTTTATGCAGTTCATGCCAATGTGTCCATATTCTCCACAGTAATGACATCTACACCAGGTGTTGTAGTCCCATCCAAACATTGCTTTCATAATTTGTTCTACTGGATTGAATGTCTTGGATCTGCACTCGGATGCTTTGTGACCTTGTTTGTTGCACTTGTGACAATTACCTCTGAATCTAGGTTTTTCCCTACATTCATTTGCTTTGTGACCATGTTGATTGCAGTTGTAACATTTTCCATTGAATTCTGCTTTTTCATTGTTCCAACATTTATTTGAAGTATGTCCTATTTTACCACAATGATTACAAGTAGGTTTTTGATTTCTTTGAGTACCTTGCTTAGAGGATTCGCCTTCTCCTTTGTATCCAAGTCCTGCTTTTCCTTTCTGCCTATGCAGATTTCACTCATACAGCTGATTCAAGTCTTCTTGGCTTTTCAGCATTCCTTCATTGATTTGTTTTTCGGCGTTTAGGTCATCCACCAATCTTAGATTGATTTCCTTTTCAGATCTTAGTTCTTCTCTTGTGTTTTCTATCTCTGATCTTAGATTCAGAATTTCCTCATTTGTATGAGAGATCTGATCAATTAGGTTTTCTAGCTGAAGGGTTTTATTTTGGACTTCAATGTTCCTTCCATCTAATTCATCTTTCAACTTGTTTCTTTGTTCCAAGATCTCACAAAATCTTGTAGAGTGTAGCTCTTGTTCTCTTTTTAATTTTCTCACTTCTTCCTGCAGAGACCCATTCTTTTCTAGGAGTTCTTTGACAACATTGTTTGCTTCATCTGAGCTATTTGAGGGAAAAAGATCTTCAATCTTTTCTTCAATGTAATTCTGATCATTCATCTGATTTGCAAGTTCCTTCCTTCTTCTTAGGGATTGGGAAAGATGTTCTTTTGCTTCTTTAAGTTTAGCTATGGCCATTTCTAGATCTAGCTTTTCATTTTCAATCACCTAGTTCAGTTTGAATACCTCCATTGTCCTGGATCTTTGCTCAAGCTAGTTAAGCTTTATCTTGAGAACCAATGCTGCTCTGATACCAATTGTTGGAAATATTCAGGAATTAACCGAGTTACTGAGAGGGGAGGGGTGAATCAGTAACTCCAAATTTTCTTTCAATTACAGATGTTTTAGCATATAGTTCACTTTTTCATTATGCATATAGAAAGCATGAAACTTAAAAGAATTCACAATAATGACACATAGATTTGGTTACCCAGAAACCTTCCAAAAAGAAAGTAAAACTGGGGTGGGCATGAAACCCACAAAGCTTTAATACTGCAGAATAAAGTTGGCCGGTTAAGGTTTACAATTTGATCACTTCTGATGATCTGCCCTGTTAGGAGCAATAAGGATTGCTAAATCCACCCTGTTAAAGGATTTACAAACATACAATGAAGTATGCACTCGGTAAAGAGATTTTACAAAAGACTGTTAAGTCTACCCGGTTAAAGGATTTTAGTACTGATTCACCTGTTAGGATGAAACAGTAGATCTCTTGCTTTGCAACTCGATTGCTGATTGAGATTCGTTGATGTACTGATCACCTTCTGTGATGAATTTGTCTTTGTTGTTCCTTATACTGCTGAAGCCCTTTGTAATTCGCTTATCTCTGCCTTTTCTTTATATTCACATACATACTCATAAAAATTACATCTTGACATTTTTACAACATTGTTTATATACAAGTCTAAACAATTAATTACAATTACAAAGTCAGCTTGACAAATAAACATAAGTGCTACTAAGTCAGCCCAAGTATGGTTACACGGTTCCTGCAAACTAACTCAGTGACTTTCTGATACTCAGCGTCCACTGCATTACTCGGCATCGTCATGCACTCGGTAGAAGTGAAGGCATGGTTCATACTAACCACTTGGTAGGTTTTGAACTCGGTAAATACTGGTGACTCGGTAGACATGATGTTACTCAGTTTACACTGTCCTGCTCGGTTTGTACTAACTTGCTCGGTTTGCACTGTCTTGCTCGGTTTGCACTGTTTGCTCGGTTTGCACTGTCTGCTCGGTTTGCACTGTCTGCTCGGTTTGCACCCAGAATGCAAATAAGTGTTGTCACTAGTGGCAATTCTGCTTAATGCCAACAAAGGAGGTTCCAGGGCTGGCATATTATTGGTAACTCCCCAAGGTTACACTATTCCCAAATCCTACAAGCTTATGTTTTCGTGCACATATAGCATAGTGGAATATGAAGCACTAGTCATAGGCATCAAAATGGCCTTAGAGTGGAATATAAAAGAACTACAAATTTATGGAAATTCTCAACTCATCATTAATCAAGTCAACAATGAATATAACACTAAAGATGAAAAGTTGATGCCTTATAAGACTATGATTGATGGATGGAAGAAATACTTTGCATCGATCACCTTTGAACAAATTCCTAGAGAGAAAAATAGAGCAGCTGATGCCATGGCTACCTTGGCTTCTTTGTTACAAAAACTAGATCAAAATGAGAAGTATGAGTTCTTGGTGGAAGAGTTGGTGAAACCGGCATTTGACCTTCCCAAAATCCAAATTGTTTCCCTCTTACATGGACATGACTCCCCTTGGTACGAACCTATATATACATACCTTAAAGACCAAGTGCTACCCTTAGACCAAACTCGTGCTCAAAAATGCAATTTCATATGACAAGCCTCTCGTTACTTAATCCTTTCCAAAACATTGTATCGTAAGGGTCTCGATGGGACATTACTTAGGTGTCTAGAGGAAGAAGAGTCTAAATTATCTTTACGAGAGGTTCACGAAGGCATTTGCGGGTCACACTCAAGTGGGTTAAATCTAGCTAAGAAAATCCTTCACTTAGGGTATTTTTGGAAGACATTGGAAAAAGATGCTTGCCACTTTGTGAAGATATGTAGCAAATGCCAATATCATGGTGACATGATACATGCACCGGCACAAGAATTACATCCATTTGTCACACCATGGCCTTTCTATCAATGGGGGTTTGATTTAATTGGCGTCATAAATCCACCTTCTTCAAATGGGCACAAACATATCATAACCGCAACAAAATATTTCACCAAGTGGGTTGAAGCGATTCCCTTGATAACAGCAACAGGAAAACAAATTTCCATGTTTATCTTGAATCATATCATTTGCCGATATGGTATTCCTCATGCCATAATAACAGATAATGGAAAATAGTGCAAGAATAAGGATGTTGATGAACTATGTGCTACATTTCATATCACTCACCATTCATCATCAATTTATTACCCTCAGGGAAATGGGCAAGCCGAAGCCATGAATAAGAATATATTGAAGATCTTGAAAAGGTCGGTCAACAAATCAGGAAGGGATTGGCATATGCAAATTAATCCAACATTATGGGCCTATAGAACCAGCATAAGAACACCCACCGGAGCCATGCCATTCTCACTAGTCTATGGGGCCAAAGCAGTTCTACCATTAGAGGTTGAAATCCCATCTCTACGAGTTTCATTACAAGGATTGATCACAGATGAAGACTATAGAGTTGCTAGACTTCAACAATTGGAGTTACTTGAAGAACATCAAACACAAGCTTATGAACACCTGAAAGTGTACCAAAATAGAATCTCAAGGAACTATAATAAACATATCAAACTGAGAGTTTTTCAAGTAGGAGACTTGGTGTTGAGAGAGAATCCAAAGAATTAGGTTGAGAGGGAGAAGAAAGGCAAATGGGAAGCTAATTGGCTTAGCCCATTCATCATCGTCTCTTCATTTGGCATGGGAACTTATAAATTATCAAATTGTGAAGGAGAAGAACTTCAAGAACCTATCAATAGTATTCATCTCAAAAGGTTCTACACATAAAGAGTATAAAGAGTATCAGCTGAAAGAGCATCCTATTTATTGTACATAGTTTAAAAGAGATCTTGAAAATACAAAAATAGTGGAAAAATACAAAAGATCAAAAACAGTGGAAAATGGAGCCTGAAGAAAGGAAAAACATTCAGATACGATTCAAAAAATGTTGTCTTGGTGAAAACCTAGTAAATAGGCGCCTTGATGATAACATAAAAAAAAGAAAAATATAAAAATACAAAAAAAAAATTTGAAAAAGAAGAAAGTGCCCTGGTGAAAACCTAGTAAATAGGCACCTTGGTAGCAAAAAAAAAAAAAGAGAGAAAAAGCTTGCAAAAACAAAAAAAAGAAGAAGCTTGATCCATCCAAAAGGTGAAAACTTGGTAAACAAGCGCCTTTGGTCCCCTTAAGTTTGTCTTTACTAAGTTGCATATGACCATATTGCATTTCCACCATCCCATTTGTACAACCACCATTGCATCCATCATTTGTACTTAGTCATAATAAAGTCGGTCAGTCGCATTGTTGCATTGTCTATTACCCCTAAGTTTGTCAACCGATCACATTTATCACTTGGGGGTAGAAGAAGATGGTAATTTGGTATCCAATGGATTCAATAAGTGCTACAATCAGTCACGTGAGAGAGAGATTTTATCAGAATTTTAGAAGAGATGGAAAAAAATTTTGAGCCTAAGTATTTGATTCTACAACATGATCCGAGAACCTTCATTGACTTTATTATTCAGGATTAAAAATTGACAAACACATCTTAAAGATCAGAATACTTGGAAATCTTTTTTTTGAAAATGAGAAAACATGGCAAAACATTCAAAAGTTGTCTTTCTTTGCCAAGTAATGAAACAAGGTAAAACACTTGAAGTTTTGCTAAAATCGTAATGAACTTGACTTTTTATCATATCTTTGGAGTTATTCGATGATTTTTTTACTAGATTAGCCATGATAAAGATATGATATTTTATTGCCTTTGAGTGACTGTTTGAAGGAAGATTCGTCACCTTATGAGAATTTGTCTAACGACATGGTCATCAAAGAACCATCGAAGACTATCTCATAAGAGGGTGGATTGACCTTTGTTTGTTTACACAAATGGATCCCTTGGCTATTTAGATCTTCTATATCTTAATACCAAAAATCCACTTGCAACATTGAATCCATTGACATCGGTATTCAGACTCCCATAGTTTGGTCATCCAACTAGTGAGGGTTGTACTTGGTTCAACAAAGAGGTTACCAAAATGTGATAAAAAGTAGTATTCATATCATCATGTCAATGGGCAGTGGTGATTGTACTAAGCTTTCCGGTCCCAAAATGCTCAATGATGAAAATTTATCCTCAAGGCTTTTATTTGCTAAAAGCTGGTGACACTTAGGTTGCATTGCAAGGCATATTAGATTAATTGCATTATCTTGTTAGATTAATTGCATTGTCCTGTTTGATCAAATGCATGTGTTTATGGTTACTTTTCCAAGGGAACGAGGGGGTACATCAATAATCTTGGGTAGTTAAAACATTTAAGCAAAGGGGGTTCAATAACAACGTTTATTCTTGATAAAACACTATAAAGAAAATGAGATTATCTTTTGCATACATGCATTGAGCATTATTCATTATCCACATATTACAATGAGAAATCATTCATACATCATGTGCACTCATATAGTTAAGGATAGACTGGCATACATTGAAAAATCAAAAACATAGGAACATACATGTGCATTTCCATTAAACATTTTACATCCATACATGAACAATAGAAGAGCATGACCAAATTCATACATCTTTGCATACATCTATATATATCATAAAGTAAGATACTGCATTCATAGCATGAATCCAAGTAAATGCATAAATAAAACATCATATAGCTGCATAAAAGATAATCTTATAATCAACTCATCAAAGAGAATCAAGAAGTATATCATCATATATCATCATCAAACGGAGGATCCAATACATCAAATATGTCAAGATATCATCAAAGTGATATATCAAATGTTTCGATCAATGAGAATAACATGAAAGGTGGACCAACAACACTGAGTAAATCTGGCATCATATCAATCAAGAGCCTATAGCACCAGATCCATTTGGCCCTCTACCATCCTGTGGGGGAAGAGCCTGTGATGTACCCGCTCCATCCTACCTCCGAACAACCATGACTGATACAAGCTGCTATAATAAAGAGGCAACCTAGTCCAATCGACCCACAACAATGGATATCTCTATCCTCATAGACTGTAAACCTCACTCTAATCCATCCATGCGATCACCCTGTGCACCCTATGGCTGTGGAGCTGGCGGAGGCATCTATGGAGCCCCATCATCCTGCTGTGCATCATCCTGCTGTGCCTGATCCTGATGAGCCGCATCATAATCATGCTGAGCTAAGGCCACTCTCTGTAACTATACCAAGGGATCTAATCTCTCAGGAACCTACCTAGCTGCATCAATCTGTGCATGTCTCTGAGCTCTCTAATGTCTATGTACTCTATCCTGCCTATCTGCTCTAGGCTGTCTATCAACTGCATCATCCTATGCTCTAACCTGTCTATCATGACCCTGATCTCATCTCACCTGACCTCCCCCTGCACCAACCCGAGGATGTCTATGTCCTCATCCTCTCCAATGTCTACCACCCCTCTCACCATCACGATGTTTGGGAATAGGCTCAGCTGGATTAGTAAACTGAGGAAACCTATTGCAAGCCCACCAATCAAGATACTCATGTGACATCCCGACATCAGACATACCAGGAAGTATCTCCCATCTATAAATAGTCATACCCACAATCTGATCTAATGCAAACTAGTAATCAATACATGGACCCCATAGAGAGATCTCTGCCTGTACCCGAGCATATAATGCATTGCCCTGAGGCATATCTTGAATCTGCCCATACTGTCTCAAAACTCTGCCAAAGCAGAAGCGCTCAATAGTGGTAGGAGTGTGCCCAATCATCCAGTGAGGGGCAAACATATATGGTAACTTGTCACCATCCTCTCTCCAATGATCACAACAGAGATAAGGACACCATATAACCTGATCAAGATCATCAATCTGACATCGCCAGTAATCCAAATGACCCATATGATGTTGTATGACCATGCCTGTATATAAGAAAGCGTAAGGATATCCCCGAGGTTGAACCCTATCAGAAATAGGCCTAGTAATGGGAAGATGCTCCCATATCCACAACTACAAAACAATAACACCCATTGACAATGATGCACTACCCCGATAGACTACCTCATGTAAATCATGATATAATTGTGCCAAGACGCAGGAACCCCAATCAAACCATCGAGGATGAGTAAGTAAATCCTCTATAATTTGGCCCCAACCGACTGAAAAACCGCGACCTCGCCGGTCGGGAAGAAGTAGACTGCCAATCAATGCACCCAAAACTGCTGGTAATGTGGGAAAAGAGGCAAACTAAGGCCATGTAATAGTATCTCCATCTCTAATAGTGTTGTCTTCGAATACTCATCGGCAGACAGAGGAATCATATGCAAAATCATAGTAGACCAACTCAGCCCTGTAAGGAATCTGCAATAATCGATACATGTCCTCTAGCGTGATCGTCATCTCTCCGTAGGGCAAGTGGAATGTGTTGTGGTCAGAGTGCCATTGCTCCGCCACTGCAATCAATAATCCATGGTTTAGCTAGAACCATGGGAGATCAGGGAGGAACCTCAAACCACATCTCTCAATGACGCGGAACTTAGCTGCTGTGAGTCTTTGACCTAAGTCAATAACCCATGATGCAACTGAACGAACGTATAAAGTAGGATAGTGATCTTGTTGGCAAGGTAAAGGAATAATATCAGTACATTGTATCAAGGAATTATCTCAAGTTAATCAAAAGTATCGAGTAATCACACCAAGTACCATTGTTCATTTCTCTGTATCCTAAGAACGAAGCGACAGTATCAAATCATATTAGTTTTCACACTGATTGATTTATCCTATCAGTTAATATTCAAATCAGATTGACAAATCATATTTTAAAGTACTACTATCTTGATATTTAAACCAATTGTTTTGTTGACAATCATGGACCTACATTAATTATCTGACTTTCTCATTAGGGGGTTATCAAAATTTTCATCAAATACGATCAACACATGTGTGAAAAGTATGAAAATTTTGCAAAAAAGACATCAGGCGTGATTTTTATCATCCCAGGCGACATTTTATCTCAGGCGTGACTTTTTATGCCCTAAGCGACGTTATTATTCTGCAAGGCAATAGATTTTGTGCTACACGATAGTTAATTGGGCAACGCGACAAAGAATCGTGCCCTAGGCGAGAGTTAAATCATTAGGTTTTGTGTAGGCGATAAAAAATTATATGGAGGCGAGAATAAAAATCGTGGAAGCGATAGTAGAACAACCTAGGCGACAATCAATTCTTTCCTACGCCGGATTTCTCAAATACAACGCAACGATGAAACATCAAATTGTAATAAATGCTTAATAAATGCTCAATAAATACAAATCGAGGTTTGTAATGACTTACCGGAGGCACATAATCAGGCAGTCTCGCATATCTCTAGCACCTCTCGAATCTATGCTCCCAAATCGGCACAACCATCTTGAAATCGCTAGAGGATCAGAGCAAAAATCACCAAGGGTGAAAAGTAAAAATGAATGGTAAAAGAAGGTTTCTTAACCTATTTCAGGTATTTTTGACCTAATTTTGGAGGTGAAATTAGCCATTGACTTATCTTAACATATCAAATAAAAATCGGGGCATAATCATACATCGTGGGATATCATCAATAGTTAGAAACTAAAACATATTTGCTATATCAAACATCATCAATCTTTTTTGAATCAAGAAATTAATATGTTTTAATTTCTGAGGGGGCATAAGGGTATCAAATCGAAGTCGCAACCATACATCATGAAATCAGTAGGGCATCATAAATTTTTTTTTATCAAGAGGCAACAATCAATCACATCGGGAATCACAATCAGGACATCAAGAATCTTTAAATCAATGTTCTTCGCACATTAATTCAAAGAGGGGCATTTGTAGACACGTAAAATTGGACAAGTGATAATCAGAATGCAATAAATCAATAAATGGCTCAAAAATCATCAAAAGGGATTAAATTGTTAAAAAGGGACATAATTAAATAAAGTTGAACAAAATCAATTAAAACAAAGGAATTATTAAATAATGATGTTAAATGATTAAATGAAGCATAAAAAGGGGCAAAAGCACTATATAATTGATTTTAATCAATTAATTGTATAGTTGTCTTAATTAAAAATTAAAATGAACCCATTACCCATGCATGGCTAAATTTAATTAAATAATTGAATTAATAAATCATAATTTTCTTTCAACAAAGTGATCAACCAATGAAAATTGAGAACATAAAGACATAAATCACTCACATTTGCAAATTGTCCAAACATTTGAAACCATTTAAAGGTTTGTCCCCCCATTTATGAACAATGCAAAATTTTTGACTCAACCATGAGATAACCATGATTACTTCACTCCACCCCCTACCCTTGGGAAATTACTATAAGTATGAGGCATTTTGAAGAGCATTCCATCTTAGAATTTCAATTGAAAAACATTGTTACTATAGTCAATTGAGATCATTTCTAAGAGCAATAAGAGCAATTTGAGCATTCTTGAGCATTTAGTATCATAATTTCATCAATGGAGCTAGATTAAGCATGAATTCATCATAGAATAAACATTTAGAAGCATCATAGCAGCATTATTCTCGTTTTAGAGGTGTCACTAGTGAGGATTTGCAGCTGAGAGCTCACTTACCACTTCTTTCTAGAGATCCATGAGATGTTATAGATTGTAGTTGCATTTTAGAGTAAATTTCTTTTGTATTTAGCTTAAATTGTTGCTACTTGATCTTAATTTCATGAAGGTGAATAATATCATCACACATAATTAAGTACAAAATATTCATCCAAAGATAGAGTAGCACCATGTTATCTAGTGTAATGTAAATAAAGGACATAAGTTCAATACCAATCCTAATTGAAATGAAGAATAAAACAATTTTAACAAAAAATAAATATGAACTCTGAAATAATATTGAAGTGTGAGAGTGTAGGATATACAATGTGTCTAATATGAGTAGGTAAAAGACATCATATTATACGAAGTGGAGCAAAGAATTATACAATTTTGACTGAGATTCAAACCCTAAAAAAACATAAAGCTGCAAAAGTGCAAGTATACAGTGTGTTGATCTCAGTTACTCTATTACAATATTTTAAATTCGATCATCAAAATCCTTGGTAAACAAACTATTTTCGTTTTGGGCATAACTGATTATCAGTATTTAGCATTAGCAGGTCTTGTGTCGGCATAGGGAAGATGGGGTACATTACAAAGTTGGTTGCAGAATTGAATCTCCCGTGCTACTTAACAGTAATTGACTACATTGGAAGCCTCACTCTCTGGAATTTTCATAGCTCCTTCACTGTAGTAAGTTTCCCGTTTGCAAAAAATGTGCGGGTAATTGCCTCATATCTACTTGTACCATCCTTATTCATATTTACAAGTAGATTGAATCATAATAATGCAGATTTCCAGAGCTTCGTTTATAATCACACAATGCCAATGGTTTCCCCTACCAATTCGATTCTCAGTCTCACAGCGTTCTGCAGAGAGGTTCGGTTGAAGATAACATTACACGTTCTTTCTATGTCACACAAATTCACTGTAAATTCTTGTACAGACCATCAATTCTTGCTAACCCGCGTTTTTGAGAAAACGCTTTCAGAGGGTAAGCAAATCCACTCCCACTCCAATCAGAAGGAATTTAAGCAACCCAAACGCAAACTTTTAGAAGATACGCTTATACGAATGTATGATCAATGTGGAGGTTTAGTTAATGCACGCGAAGTGTTTGATCGAATGACTGAACGAGATGTCTTGTCATGGAATGCGATCATTGCAGCTTACAGAAGACACGGGTTTCCTATCGATGCATTGACACTGTTTCACCAAATGCAAGCAACTGGTGTCCAACCTGATCAATTTACCTTTTCCAGCATACTCCCAGCATGCGCCAAAATAAGAGCTTTGGAACAGGGTATCTACATCCATCAAAGCATTATGGAAAGGGGTTTTTCTTCGGATGATGTAATTGCAAACGCGCTGGTAGATATGTATGCAAAATGTGGAAGAATAAACAAGGCACGTGAACTATTTGACAAAATGACGCAGAAGAATGTGGTTTCCTGGACAGCTATGGTTGCAGGATATGCACAAAATGGGGTTCTTGATGAGGCTTTGAAACTTTTTCAAGAAATGCCTCAAAGAAACGTGGTGTCATGGAATGCAATGATTGCAGGATTTGTACAAAATGGGTTTGTTGAAAAGGCTTTGGATACTTTTCAGCAAATGCGATTGGCACGCATAAAACCAGTCTCCGCGACCTTTGCCAGCATCCTCTCAACCTGTGCCAAGATGGGAGCTTTGGAGCCAGGAAAAGTCATTCATCAGAACATAATCGAAAGCGGACTTTTTTCAGATGCTGCAGTTTCAAGTGCCCTCGTAGACATGTATGCAAAATGTGGAAGCGTACAAACTGCTCGACAACTGTTTGATACAATTCTTCGAAGAGATGTGGTCTCATGGACTGCAATGATTGCAGGATATACACAAAATGGGTTTGCTGAAAAATCCTTGGAAACTTTTAAGCAAATGCAATTGGCAGGTGTAAAGCCAGACTCAACAACATTTGCAAGCATCCTCCCAGCCTGTGCAAAAATGGGAGCTTTGGAGGAGGGCTTGTACATTCATCAAAGCATAATTGAAAACGGATTCTTGTCGGATGATGTAGTTACAAGTGCCCTGGTAGACATGTATGGGAAATGTGGAAGCATTCACAAGGCACGTGAATTGTTTGATAAAATGCCTTTAAAAACTGTGGTCTCATGGACTGCAATTATCGCAGGATATGCACAAAATGGATTTGTCGAGAAAGCCTTGGAAACTTTTAAGCAAATGCAACGCGTACGAGTAAAACCGGATTCTACAACCTTTATAAGCATTCTCCCAGCCTGTGCCAAAATGGGGGCTTTGGAACAGGGCAGAAACATCCATCAAAGCATAATTGAAAGTGGATATGTAACAGATGTTGTAGTTGCCAATGCACTGGTAGACATGTATGCAAAATGTGGAAGCGTGCACAAGGCACGTGAACTGTTTGACAAAATGCCTCAGAAAAATGTGGTCTCATGGACTGCAATGATTGCAGGGTATGCACAAAACGGCTTTTCTTGTGATGCTCTCAAATTATTTGAAATAATGAAACACTTTGGAACACACCCTAACCATGTAAGCTTTGCTTGTGTTTTATTAGCATGCAGCCATGCAGGATTAGTGAACAAGGGTTGTGAATATTTCAATGTCATGAGTGACTCTTACTTCATTACCCCTACAATTGATCATTGTGCATGCATTGTTGACCTTCTTGGCCGTGCTGGCTATCTTGAGGAAACTCTAAATTTTATCATCAAAATGCCAATTAAACCCGTTGTGGTTGTGTGGACGTGTTTGCTTAGTGCCTGTAAATCACATAAGAATATATTGTTAGCAATATTTACAACAAATGTTTTGATTGAGTTGGACCCTAGAAATACTGCTACTTATGTTCTTCTCGCAAACATCTATGCAGAAATGGGCAGGTGGGGTGAGGTTCAAATGGTAAGGAGATTGATGACAGATAGAGGAATTAAAAAGCTACCTGGATGTAGTTGGATTGAAGGCCACAAAATGGTACATGCTTTTTGTGCAGGAGACAGATCACACCCACAGGCACAGGAGATCCATGCAAAGTTGGATGAATTGTCTCAGGATATGAAGGCAGCAGGTTATCTTCCAGGTTCAAGACATGCACTGAATGATGTAGAGGAAGAAGAAAAAGAACTATTCCTCTGCCACCATAGTGAGAAGCTGGCAATTGCATTTGGTCTGTTGAACACACCCCCAGGAACAACTATTAGAGTTGTCAAGAATCTTCGAGTATGTGTTGAATGTCACAATGCAACCAAATTTATTTCCAAGATTGTTGCAAGAGAAATTATTGTGAGGGACGCAAACAGGTTCCATCATTTCAAGCAAGGTCAATGTTCTTGCCGAGATTATTGGTGATGCTAAGTATAGCAATTTGCAAATATTGGGGTTTTGTATACACTGTGCATCACTGCCTATATATAACCCGATGGGGTATTTGTCGGAGCTCTGTTTATTGATAAGTATTATGACATTAATCTGACTCAGTCTGGAACAGATGGCTAGAGGAGAAGATTGAGAATGGGAAAAATTCAAGGAGATGAATGCTTAAAGGAAATAAAAAGATGCTTGACCAACAAACAAACAAAAATGCGAGAGAAGCTCTTACAATCTATCTGATGTTAGGGGAGCATGGTGAGAGCATCTCTTGATAGATTTTTGTTCTGAACTTTCGCTATGGCCATTCGTCTGGAACAAGTGTATTCTATTGTGCTTATATTTCAGATATGCCATTAGTAATTGGATTATGCCTGCCTGAACGCGTACCCGAGTTAATCTCTTCGTGAATTTATAATCATTCTTTTTAAAATTATTTTGATTTCAACTTGTTTGTTATGATTAGTGTTTAGATATCGTAATTTCTATTTTACGTAGTTTCTGGAATCAAATGTGTGAGTTTATTTCTTCGATGTTTTGGATCAAACCCTATGATTTATCGTCAAGAAGAAGAGAGCAAGACAAGACAAAGAATCATGTATTGTGGATCATGGAATTTGATTTGAAGCGTTGAGAAAATAAACTCACATAGTTGATTCCATAAGCTATATACAGTAACATTATGAATTGTAAAAATGATCTCTATAATAAAAATAATTTTACCTAAAATATTTAGCAAATAACATTGTTATTTTTGTGTCACAGCGAAGAGAACAATTGTTTGTAGAAGTGTAATCATAATTATATTGTATTTTTAAGCCGATAGGCTTTTTTATTGTGGGCATCGCCCACTGACGGAATTGTCTGATACGGAAAAAAATCCGGGCCTGAAAAGTTTGATCCAGAATGTTTGGTTTGAATACATTGGGGATTCGTTTAGTGGCACTAAAAAAATATGTCATTTGTGTCGTGTTTTGGTAGTTAGCTTGGTCATTAATCGCATGCTCACTCAGCACTTAATCTGTCCACGAAGTCGTATTTAGTTGCTCCCCTCAGAAAATCGAGGAACTATTAACCCCGCTCACTTCAGCTGAAAATGGGCAAATACTTGATGTTTCACAGAACCGACTCAAATCCATTAAACTATCAGCTCAAAGCCCACAGAAAAATTATCAGCCCACGGTTTTTGTTAGTCTTGTCCACATCAACCTCAAAACAAATGGCTTTTTATCTCATCCCACAGATCTGCTCGTCTACACCCTTCAATTTAGCGCATTTCTTCTATACATAGATAACATAGTCGTATATATATAACTAGTATTGTAGCAATGAGTGTAAGTGCTGTGTAGAATCTACACCAACTCTGCAAAGAGACATTCTCTCCAAGGATTGTGCCACCACCACCGGCTGTTAACAGATTGACTTCTTTTCTAGGTATTCTCTGCGATCAATCTTTCTTTCTCCTTTTCTTTCCTTTTTGAAGTCCAGGAAGCATTTTGTAATTTATAATGAGTTTTTTTAGAGGCCACTCTCTCCCCATCCCTTAACAATGCCTGCAGGTCCAGCCTCTAAAGAATCAATACCGATTTTGATTCCCTCCATACAAATGCTAAAAGGCCCTTTTGACACACGAACAGATCACTCGGTTTTGAACCAGGGTACCAAAATCCATACCCATTGGCTATCTTCTCTCCCTTGTATACACAAACAATTTCTACTAGAATATCATCCCTGTCACTTTCCCATGGAAATCTTTCTGAAGATAGCTCATCCACTCTGGCTGTGAACATAGCTAAACCATTTTGATGAAGAACATAGTGGGTACCCTCCAGTATCTTGGTTGCAATCAGAATCCATCCTTCATCTGTTTCTTCGTAAGAGAGTAGTAGTAAAACAAAGCCTTTCTAGGCTTATCTTCAGGCGGTCTCCTTGGAGGCCATCCAAAAGTTCCACCCCAAAGATCTGAATATTCTCTTCCTTTCTCAGATTTCTGCTCAGGCATCTTGTACAAAGCAAAGCGATTATCATGCATAATCGACCATGCACAATACACAGACAACTTTAAACAGGACGCATGGAGGCAGAGCCCCACAGTGTCACCTAACTTTAAAAACTCTTGCAATTGCACACACTTATTATCTCCACTACAAGAGGAATTTCCCTTTTCACCATCCTGTATACCTGCACCCACACCAATTATCTTCTTCATCCTCTCCTTAATAAACTTCACAAAGCTCTGTTTCTTTGTCGGTTCCCAACCAGCCACAGTCCATTTAGTGCTTGAAGAGCTTGGACCCTGTAAAATGCTTTTTCTTTTAACTGAGTCAAATCCTTGACTATCTTTAGTTGCCTGCAAATCCTGGGATTTTGACACGTTACAGAGAATCTTCAAAGAAATCTCTGACTGTATACTTCATATTGTGATCCAGAAAATGGTTTCCTTCCATTGGGATCACCATGTGTATGCATAAGAATCATAAGGGACTTGCGTTCTGACAAAAGCAATAAATCCTTCGAGGCATCTTGTCTAGAATATAGCCATTCCCTGCTCCAGGGAACAAAGGACCATTGACAGGAGGGGGCACTTTCAATTGCACATGATGGGTGACAAGTTCCAATAGCCTTCTCCCATCTCCAAAACCCAACCGACTAAATTGAATGGAGTCACTATCCTTACTTCTCAGTTGTGCATCGAATTGGTTTCCATAATTCTCTGTGGCATCAAAACTTTTCATCCTAATCTAGATGTATATTGTTCACCTGATGAAGATTTCCTGTCTTGAATGGTAGGCAGATTTTCCTTCAAGATAGATTGTCGAAATGGCTTAACTTCAAGCAATAACACCTCGCAATCGTCCTTTGCAGGCTTCAGAGAACCAGGATAGAAATAATCCTTATCCTTTTCTCTTCCATGCAAAAAGAAGACCAAAGAACCATCCGAGTTGCAAATAACTTCAAACACCGGTGCCCAAAGCGGACCACTCTCAAACCCTGGAGAACCCAGCCCCTGAGGTATAATTCTACACCTAACTACTGAAAGAAAACCCCACATAACATACACCATGTTGCCAAGCTTTGGATCCTGGTGCACCCAAATGGATATTAGATGTTCCACTCGTATAACAAAACCTGCAAATGACCTTGTAAGAGGAAACAAAAACCCTCCAAGCGTGCAGATTGTCAGGACCAATCTCAGCCACCTGCAGGCATTGTTGCCACCAGACCTTGTCCGAGTTAACCATCATGTTCAACCTCTTACAACTCAGGCTCATGTTGCACAAGTCTCTGGGCTGTAGTGCTTTGGATACAAGAGACAACACATCATCGGGCAACTCATGAAGCAAGCTTGCACCACACAACCCATTAATCTCATTAATATTGTCACCATTGTTCTCAAACGTGTGTGTGATCTCTTGCCCCATATCCAGACACTAGGGAGCACTACAAACTTACATTTGCCTCTTACAAAGCATAATCATAAAAATCCTCCCTGTCCTATATCAAAATTCTGCCTTGAAATTCTGCAAAAAGCCCATTAATTATGGCCTCCTTGAACTACTTAGCCATGACCAATTTAAACAATGAATCACCTAAATGTTGCATCTTGGGCAATCCCTGCAGATCCATACACATTCTACAATTAAAAATATCAACATTTATTGCTCTCGGTCTCCATTAATTTCATTATCTACACAACACGCTGACCAGCTATATCAGATCAAACAACAAAAGCGCGCACAGAAATTTAAAGGAAATAAAATTTCTATCACATCATAAAAGATCCATCAATAAATTTTACATCGATATAAGGAAAAAAATAAAATCAATAAGCATTATTTTGCTCTCGTTTCTGTAATTGAAACCCTAAACATTGAACAAACGAATCCCTCATATCCGCCACTGATGAATTTTTAAAAATGGAAAAGGAAAGAAATCACATTGTGGCACGAATCGCAGAAAACCCGTTTCACTGCTACCGATCTCACATCGAAATTCCCTCGCAGACCATTTCTAAATATAAAATATCAATTCAAGATTTTCCCAAATACCCAACATTATTTCTATGTATGATTTGTCTTCTTGAGTTAACGATTGGACTAAATTAGGAAACCTCCTCACAAATGCTTGTTGCAGCTATGGTGCAACCCACAGATTTTGATTTTTTTTTCTTTTATCTTTTTTCTTGGCGAGGTCATTGGTATTGATTGAGTACAAGGAGACACATATGAGTCAAGGTTGTGGACGTAGAAATTGATTTACCCCGCGGGAAATGAATGAGAATCACAAAGCGGAAATGTGGACGGTATGCACATTATCATTCAGATTTCTTGTAGTGTATGAATGTTAAACGGGAGGTACATTGTCACTCTATTAACAGACATAGAAGGTGGATCATCAACAGTGGTTGTTTTTAGCCTGGGTACTGTTGGCCTAGAAAGCATCAACAGTGATCTAAACTCCCGACAAGAGTTTGAAATTCGTGGCGACTACACCCTCCCCCACCCAACTCGTGGCGACACCCCCATGTCGATGCATCTCTTAGGCCTGCAAAGATGCATAAGAAATTTCCGCAATTACCTATTTCTGCTGTGCAGAGCTCCTGGATTCAAGGAACTCTAAGATCTTCTCCTTGTCACGCCAAAGTGTCATTATTTATTAACACAAAGCTTATTTATAACATTTTAATACTAGCAGTCACATGCTTTTGTGCATGTAACGATAAGCCGATAGGTTTTTTTTTTAATTTAATATAAAAATTATTAAAGAAATGTTTGTGACTGATATGTAGGGATTGGTTATCTACGGTTGTTGGTGTGAATATTAACTAGAGTTGAAGTTTTTCCACTTGTATACTCTCTTAAATTAGAAACAAATATTTGGAGGAATTGTATTTATTAAATTAATGAAGAAATATAAATTGACCCAAAAAAAATAGTGTCATGTGGCATAAATCATACCCATATTAACAAATTTTAAATTTCAAAATTTTGAGCTAAATATAATGTAAAATTGAATTCTAAAATTTGAATCCATAAATTTTAATTCCCATAAACACAAAATAGAAAAATTGTTAGTTGCACATACATAAGCTTGAATTTGAAAAAATGCGTTGCCATATAAATTGGATGCTTTATCCTTGAGTAGCAAATTAATTTTAGTAAGTTACATGCAAGGTAGCAAATGTTAGTTAAAACCAAATTTCATATTAACTAATTACAATTTCTTTACAAAACCAAAACAAGAAGTGAGTAGGCTTCTTGATTTTTTGTTGTAAGGAAATACTTATGATATGAGGCTCAATTTGTAATGTTCAATACTATTACAAGTATCAAAACATTTATATGCAAACAAAAGTAAATATTAAAAAATGTAAAAAATTCAAAAGAAGAAAACATAATTTTCCATCACATGCATTTGACTTTAATAATTTTATATTTTTTTTAAGAAATTACGTTGTAAGATACTAGGATTGTCAATATTGAATATTGAACAAATTCAATTTTCATAATTTAAAAAAGGAATTATTTTGTAAAGTCTCTCACATTTTTATGGTAGGTAAATTGTTTTATGGCAAACACTAATGATCTTACACCATAGATTCCAAGGACAACTTGTTAAAAAAAAGGTTCTTCCATGTGTTTAATATGAGCCTACATTTTAATTGAAACAATTTTGTTTCATTTATTAAAAAAAATATCAATCCATGATGTTGAAAAATGTGTCCCTTCATATAAATGAGCTATAATGTTATAATAGACCTTTTTTATTAATACGATAAACTACCAAAATAATAGACTACAAAATAAGTCAATATTTAGATTATTAAAATATATATATCACAAGTATCTAAATTCACTAATCATTCACAAAAATAAGTGTCTAAATTCTCTAATCATTGACAAAACAAATTGCATAAAGTATAAACACAAAAGCATAAAAGAGTTTTAGGTTGTTATAACAAAAATTGAAAAAGAGTTTGAGTCTCTTCACATGTAAGTAATATGCAATTGTTGTCATTGATAGTTGATCCCATCAATTATTGTACATGCCCAATATTTTGATTAGAAATCTTATTCCATGCTTGGGTGAAGCACTTACAATGAATCATTTGTAATAGAAATGAAAAGTTGGAACTAATAATTGTCCTTAGGCACCCAACCATTTTGCTTATTATTAATGTAGTATATAGACTTTGTGGGAAAACCATCCTATATTATAATAGTAGATCCTAATTCTAGTGTGTTTTCCTTTGTTAATAGCTCTTTCATACACAATGACAAGTCATGATGATGGAAACACTAGCATACACAAGCTAGACATTAGTACTTTTGATTCACAAGTTCACATGAAGTGCAAAGAGAGAACATACACAAGTTAGTACATCTTATATGCAAACAAAAGTAAATGTTAAAAAATGTAAAAACTTCAAAAGAAGAAAACACAATTTTTCATCACATCCATTTGACTTTAATAATTTTATATATTTTTAATAAATTACGTTGTAAGATACTAGGATTATCAATATTTAATATTGAACAAATTCAATTTTCATAATTTAAAAAAGGAATTATTTTATAAAGTCCCTCACATTTTTATGGTAGGTAAATTGTTTTATGGGAGACACTAATGATCTTACACCTTAGATTCTAAGAACAACTTATTAAAAAAATGGTTCTTCCATGTGTTTAATATGAGCCCACATTTTAATTGAAACAATTTTGTTTCATTTATTAAAAATATATATATCAATCCACGATGTTGAAAAATGTGTCCCTTCATATAAATGAGCTATAATGCTATAGTAGACCTTTTTTATTAATAAGATAAACTACCAAAATAATAGATTACAAAATAAGTCAATATTTAGATTATTAAAAACAAATATCACAAGTATCTAAATTCACAAATCATTCACAAAAACAAGTTTCTAAATTCACTAATCATTCACAAAACAAATTGCATAAAGTATAAACACAAAAGCATCAAAGAGTTTAGATTGTTATAACAAAAGTTGAAAAAGAGTTTGAGTCTCTTCACATGTAAGTAATATGAAAATGATGGTCATTTGATGGTTGATCCCAGTACATGCCTAATATTTTGATTCAATCTTACTCCATGCTTGGGTGAATCACCTACAATGAATCATTTGTAATAGAAATGGAAAGTTGGAACTAATAATTGTCCTTAGGCACCCAACCATTTTACTTATTATTAATGTAGTATAGACTTTGTGGGAAAACCATCCCATATTATAATAGTAGGTCCTAATTCTAGTGTGCTTTCCTTTGTTAATAGCTCTTGCATACACAATGACAAGTCATGATGATGGAAACACTAGCATACACAAGCTAGATGTTAGTGCTTTCGATTCCCAAGTTCACATGGAGTGCAAAGAGAGTTCACTTACACAAGTTAGTACATCTTGGGTAATAAAATAACATATAAGTAAGCTTGAAGGTGTTTTTTATCCCGAGGCTTGCACTAAGTACAAGGAGAGAGCATACACACCTAGAAGCTCATTTATTTGTGGTATTGACTTCGAGTGCAAAATGTTAGAAATGTATGTGAGAATATTAACATGTCATCCATTAATTGATGAACCTAATGTAATATAATCCTACACAGTCTATTGATGTTTAATATTAGTTTATCTGTGAGATGATTGAAGGCGATAGTCATGAAACAAAAGGTTGATAGTTTGGTTAATGTTATGAATTTTCATACTAAGCTAATCATCACTGAGAAGTTTAATTGGCGCAAAGAGGACATGGTCCTTACCTCTTTTAGAGCTTGATTTAATTTTTTATTTTTTATTATGTCTTTTAATATAATTTCAAGTGAGAGAATATAAGGATTAGGTATGTGGCTCACTTTGCATATCTCAAGTCTTACAATTATAATACCTTCCTAGACAACTCTTTGTAAGCTCAACAAGATATGGGAATTGAATTCCTTTGCTATCATTTGTCTTTGTATGATTGGAAGAGTTTGAAAGTCCAAGGTTTTGCATAAAATTATTCATTTTTCTAGTGTCTAGTCTACAAAGGGATTCTACTTGGAGACATACATACAAATTGGATTTATTTAAATGTGTAGCCTCATAAATTATAGTTTTTTAAACACTTTTTTTTTTCTAAATTTTCCTTGATCTTAAAATACTTGGATATGGATCCATAATATTTTCTCTCCTTTCACCTAGGACTTTTTCCACTCAAGAACTACTTTGTTTGAACATATCGCATTGTGATAAAGTTATATTGGAAGGATTTGGAAAAGAAATTGAGCTTCTATTTTCTTGCAGCTTTAGAAGGTTTCAAATAGTGCTATTTTCAATGTTCAATTGATTGAATGTCTTTTTTAAGATAGAAAGTTAATTTGCTTACCTCAAATTATTCTTAGATCTAGGTCCACACAACTATAAACTAGCAGTTGCATGTTTTTGTACATGCAACGATGAGTGATACGAATTAGGTTTTCTTCCAAATTATATTTGTTAAAATTTGAGTAGTTTATTGCATAATATTGATAGCAAATAAATGATAAATGAAACACAAAACAACAAATCTGCCATATAAATGTGAAAAAAGAGTTAAAAAAGAGTAAAAATCAAACCCCATGTATTTATTATAATATTGCAAACACAAAATAACATTCTTTATTGTTTCTATATATATTAATAAAAATAACATTTTTATTGTTTTTGTATATTAGTAAAATTAATATTTGAATTTCTAAAATACAAATAGATCAAAATTAAATCAAAATTTCCTTGTTCAAACTCATTAATTTTTTTAATATATATTTAAATTATAAAATTAAAAATTAAACAAATTTAATATAAGTGCCTTTAAACATATATATCCTAACTATTTCATATTTTTAGTTCAATATATTAAAATTGTCTATAATAAATCTTAAAAACTATTAAACTATATAACTAATTGAATAATAAATTTTAAAAAAATCCAACAATTATCTCAATCTCATTGTAATTTTTAAAACAATCATTAATCAAGAAAATATATTATAACAGATTTTAAAATGGTCATTAATTTTAAAAAAGAGTCATTAATCAAGAATCTAAATTAGAAATCCATAGAAATAGAAAGAAACTATACAAAATAAATTAGAAATCCGTAGAAATAAAAAGAAACTATACAAAATAATCCCTTAAAATGTATGAAAACAAAAAGAAAATTCTATAATAATTTTTTTATTTATAATCGAGCTGCAAAATTTTCTTGTGAATAAAAGCACTGAAATTTCGCAATTTGTAAACAAAGGTAAGTACCCACCTAACGGGAGAAGAAAAAAAAAAAATCTTAATGCATATAAAAGATTTCATAGATTTCATAATGAATTCAAGCCATTTAAAGATAAATTATTACAAAAGATTAAAGAGAATAGCACCAGATAACTCACCCTTTATTCTTGCCACTTGCTGAAGCACATTGAGAATCAAATATCCTACAACCTAGATGCACTAAGCAAGGAAGATGCTACATTCATATCAAAATTAATCATATATGTTACATTGCCAAGTAATATTCATGAAACCAACGACTTATTCAAGACGCCCTTCCAACTAAAACAAAAAAATAAATCACAAAGAAAATGCTAATATGCAGTGGAAGTTTAAATAAATTTAGCTCCCTCCTGCTAAGAAAATTTGTATCTCGGAATACTTTTCAAATTCACTCGAAGGGGGAAATTTTGGCTTGGATTAGCATCCTTTGTTTGTTGATACACAAATATGAGTTTATTGAAGGATTTATCATATGATATGCAAACATGAGTTTATATTCTCTTTTTAATTCTCCTATCTTAGATGTTACAAAACAATTGCATGCCAAATATTTTTTGAACTCACGGAATTCAGCTCTCCTTCCATGTAAATCAAGTTAAAAAAATGGAATAAATTGATGTGAGATTAATGTCAGTATGACTGTTAGATTTAAGTAAGCCAATTCTACACCTCGGTAAATGCCTACAAGATTACTCCATTCAACAACTGTGTTGAGTAGCCATAGCTTATGCATTAGAAAAAGAATGATGCATTGCACATCTACCCTGATTCATTTTTTGTCTTGATCTTACATTAAGCTTTCCTGCAACTATTAAATCAGACAATCAACCATAAATCCCACATCTTTGTCTATCAAATTACAAAATTGAAAATATAAACATTAAAAATCTAAGAAAAAGAAAACAAGAAAAAAAAATGAAGAAATTGTATAGTCTGGAAAGAAATTGTTCAACAAATGACACAAGAAAATCATCTTATAAATAAATGATACTAAAACAATATGGATTTGAATAAGCCAAAAAAATAGGGATAAGAATAGGAGAAAAACAAGGTAACTTGCTATTTTTTATTTTAAAATCTTTTGCCAATTTCAAATTAAAAATAGGGAAACAAAGCTGAACTATCTTTCATGGCTGGAAAAGAAAACAATCCGGGAAGAGGGCTGACAATTTTCCATTAAAGTTATTTCTGGGAGCAAAGCTCCCACATAAAGCCTATCGGCTTAAATATTATTGAAATCTCAATATCTTCAAGACCCTTTGATTACTCCTTAAATTGTGAGCATTTTCTTTCCGAATGACCTTAGCTAGACATTACAACAATTGGCTATATGCTAAAAGAGACACCCACACATGTAAAGTCACTATTGACAACTTCCTTCTTAGATGAGGAGTTGGACTCCTACCTTAAGCGGAAAAGCTTATGTGCTAACATTGACTAGTGTAAAGGTTTTTATTATGTCTTTGTTGTTGAGCTATGAAGTATCAATGCTACTTGTTGCTTAAGGCTGTCAAGATAACTACAAGATTGTTGACCATCTTTACAAAAAGTTTTCTCTAAATATTTCCTTGATAAGACAAACTATATTCCCTTATCTTTAAAACAATAAATTAAATATAATAACTAAATACATTTTATAATTTTATTTTATTATTTTTTAACTTAGATTTTGATAGATTATCCAATCAATTTTGATTATAAACTTCTTAAAAATATTATATTAGTCAAAAATAGTATATTATCCTTATTTATTATTTTCTTTCCAAATTACTTGGTTCATATTACCAAGCCTATCCATAACATAAAATGTAATTGCAAATCAAGATGAAGGATAGTTACTATATTCGCAAGTTACTGCTGTGCATCTAACATTATGAGAAGGTTTTCCTAAAAAACAAATTTCGAAATAAAATTTCGTGGCTTCCCTGTTCATTGCTGCTCACAAACCAGTTGTGGTGTCTCATTCTCTGCTAAAAATCGTGACATTTTAGAAAAGGAGGATTCATCTTCCTTGTATGAAGATTATCCATAAAACCAATTTAAAAACCATGACAGCGTTTCATTGTTAGCACCATATAAATAGAGTGAATAACAGAGCGCATTTCCAAGGCCTGAAGTAAATTCATCCAATGCCGATGCCATCCATAGCCAATCTCAATCTCAATATAGTAGAATTATGTAGAAAGGGTTGTTTAAAGGAGGCGCTACACATTCTGCTTACCACGCATAACCCCACTGTAAACACTTCTACATATCTTCAACTATTGCAGACCTGCATTTCCAAGAAAGCCCTTTCAGAAGGTAAGCGAATCCACTCCTACATCAATGAGAGGGTATTGGATTTACCCTCGCAGAAACTATTGCAAGATACGCTTATGCGCATGTATTACCACTGCGGAAATTTAGTGAATGCCCGCGAAATGTTTGACCAAATGATTGAACGAGATGTTTTATCATGGAATGCGATCATTGCAGCGTACCGAAGACATGGATGTCCTCACGAGGCATTGGAACTGTTTCACCAAATGCAAGCAACAGGTGTTCAACCAGATCAGTTCACCTTTTCCAGCATACTTCAAGCCTGTGCCAAAATAAGAGATTTGAAACACGGTATCCGCATCCATCAAAGCATAATAGAAGGGGACTTTTTATCAGATTATGTAGTTGCAAATGCCCTGGTAGATATGTATGCAAAATGTGGAAGCATAGAGAAGGCACGTGAACTGTTTGACAAAATGCCTCACAGAGACGTGTTCTCATGGACTGCAATGATTGCAGGATATGCACAGAGTGGTGTTCTTGACAAGGCTCTAAGGCTTTTTGAAGAAATGCCTCAAAGAAACGTCGTCACATGGAATGCACTGATTGCAGGATATGTACAAAATGGGTTTGTTGAGAAGGCCTTGGAAACTTTTAAGCAAATGAAATTGATGCATGTTGAGCCAGACACCACAACCTTTGTTAGTGTCCTTCCAGCTTGTGCCAAAATAGGAGCTCTGGAGCAGGGCATGGACATCCATCAAAACATAATTGAGAATGGATTTCCGTTAGATGTTGCAGTTGCAAGTGCCCTGGTAGACATGTATGCAAAATGTGGAAGCATACACAAGGCACGAGAATTGTTTGACAAAATGCTGCGACGAGATGTTGTTGCATGGACTACAATGATTGCTGGATATGCTCAAAATGGCTATTGCAAGGATGCTCTTGAACTTTTTGAACTGATGAAGCACTCTGGAACACACCCAAACTATGTAACTTTCACTTGTGTTTTATTGGCATGTAGCCACGCAGGGTTTGTGGATGAAGGCTGTAAATACTTCAATGACATGATTGACTCTTATTATATCATGCCTACAACTGATCATTATGTATGCATGGCTGATCTTCTTGGCCGTGCTGGATATGTTGAGGAAACCTTTAACTTTATAATCAAAATGCCAAATAAACCTGAGGCAGTAGTATGGACATGCTTGCTCGCTGCCTGCAGATCACATAAAAATATAGAGTTAGGAGTATTTACAGCATCTCTTCTTTTTGAAGTGAATCCCAACAATGCTGCACCTTATGTTCTTCTGGGAAACATCTATGCAGAAGTAGGCGA
This sequence comes from Chamaecyparis obtusa, assembly GCA_027943335.1. Taxonomy (NCBI): domain Eukaryota; kingdom Viridiplantae; phylum Streptophyta; class Pinopsida; order Cupressales; family Cupressaceae; genus Chamaecyparis; species Chamaecyparis obtusa. The sequence goes on from BSBK01006462.1 coordinate 500,976, forward strand.
TTGGGGTGAGGTTCAGATGGTAAGAAGATTGATGAAGGATAGAGGAATTGAAAAGACCCCTGGCTGTAGTTGGATTCAAAGCCCAAAAATGGTACATGCTTTTTGTGTAGGAGACAGATTGCACCCACAGACACAGGAGATCCTTGCAAAGTTGGAGGAATTGTCTTGGGAGATCAAGGCAGCAGGGTATTCTCCAGATTCAAGAACAGTACTAAATGATTTGGAAGAGGAGGAAAAAGAATTACTTCTCTGCCACCATAGCGAAAAGATGGCGATTGCATTTGGATTGTTAAACACAACCCCTGGAACAACTATTCGAGTTGTAAAGAACCTTCGAATATGTGATGACTGTCACACTGCAACCAAGTTTATCTCCAAGGTTGTTGCAAGAGAAATTGTTGTAAGAGATGCAAACAGGTTTCATCATTTCAAGAATGGGCAGTGTTCTTGTAGAGATTATTGGTGATAGTTGGTTATTGGCAAAGCTAAGTAAAGCAATCTGAAACATCAGCCTGCATTATAACGAAGTATACATTGAATAGAAAGCTTTCGGAGAAAATTATCTAGAAGATTTTGTATGAAGAGAATTATGAGTGTAATTTGGGACAAAATCTTCTACACAGTTTCTTCTATGTGAAAACCTTGTGTTTTTCTAAGTGTAAAAAGTCAGATCTGAAGTGGCAAAGAAGGGACAAGTTTTAATTTCCAGTTTCTAGAAACTGGTTTTCTCATTATGTTTGGAGATCTAATCCGTGCTATTGACCTCATAGAATCAGACGAATGCTAAGCAATGTGCATGACAGCCTGTATACGCTGATGAGGTATTTGTTAAAGTTCTGTTGCATAATTCAACAACGGTGTCATGACATTGGGCTGTTTTCAAATATTCTGCGCATGTCTCACCTGAAAAGCTGGAGAACATGGAGAGTGGGACCAAAATAAAACGAGACACTCTAGAAGGAAATTGAAAGATGCTTGGCCTGGCCATCAGGAAATGTTAAAGGGTTTACAGTCAATCCAATATTTGGAAAGGATAGGGAGAATAACTTTTGATTGTTCTTAACTCTACCAAACCCTGATATTTTGTATGCTCATGTTCATGTGGATTTTTTTTCATTTATAATTAAAGATTTCTATTGTTTACTTCAAATCTTTTTGCTTTTTACAATGTTTGTAAATTTGCTCTCTTTGTACCAACTACATGCTCTTATTGTACTAGGGGTGTATTCATTTTTTTTGAGGGTGTGGCAGTGTAAATGGAAGGCTTGAGAACATATCTTTCGGATATACATGGTTTGAACTCCATTGATAGTAATATTTTTTTGTATTGAATGAAGCTGTCAAAAGATTACAAGGAAAAGCAATAATGAACACCTGCAGCAGGAAAACGGAGGATGTTAGAAAATAGCAGTAGCATAAACAGACCAAGACTGCTGTTCCACTGTCCATTCCCAATTCGACATAATCTTTCCACATGTTGGAAGGAAATTACAACAAATTTCTATAGTTGAATGCTATAATTACATTTGTCTTCCATACATTTGACACAAATGTAAAATGTATAGACAAGAAACATTTACTGTCATGAAGAAATGTAGTATCAAAAAATGCAAAATTGTAGACCATTGCAAAGTGGAATTTTTGTAAAAGAAGTTGAAAAGGTAGTTGACAAATATGGTGCCAAACTCCACAACCTATCTGGAAGGCTCTAAAAGGTATAACACAAATAAAAAAGAAAATGTTAACCCCTATCGCCACGTCTGTGCATACAAATATGGGGAGCAAAATTTGATGGTGAAAAGTGAAATATGTTTGAAATGATGAGATATATGTTTATACTAATTTTCTGGCTTTCTATGTGGGTTTTGGACCATTTTCCATCACCACGTTATTTCCCTTCCACTGGCCTTTTTGTAACGGCTCTGCAACGTAACAGCTCTGCAGACTGTTGTGAAGCCCAATCTTCATCATCTGTAACCGTCAGATTCCCTGTTTTCTGCAGATGCTATAAAGGTCTTTGATCATGCAATGTAAAATGTAAAATAGAGCTGAGAGCTGTTGGTTCATTGTAACAGACTGTATTTTAATAAAAGAGATATGCCCTGCTTGTAAAGTGGATGTAATCCAGAATAGCCGGATGAACCACTATAATTTCTGTGTCTGTGTATTTTTATTTTCTATCTTTTATTCTGTTTTAATTGTTTTAGTCTGCAATTTACTTTCAACAATTGGTATCAGAGTTGGAGTTAAGCTCGTTCGATTTTTTGGAAATCGGTGAGGGTTTGCAGACGCCATGGATGAGGCAGACAAATGGAAGATTGAAAAGTTTTCAGGGCAGAACTTTGGGTTATGGAAAGTGCAGATAGAATCTTTGCTTATCAAGCAGGATTTGCAACTTGCTTTATTTGGAAAAACCAAGGGCAAAGGGTCTTTAGCAGATGAAGACTGGCTGAAGATCGATAAAAAAGCAAAGGCAATGATTTTCTTATCTCTATCAAGTAATGTGCTCTTCAATGTTTCGACAGAGCTGACAACGAAAGAGCTGTGGGATAATTTATCTTTATTATATGAGATAGCTTCAGCATCGAACAAAGTATTTATCATGAAGAAGTAATATAATCTGAAAATGAAAGGAGGAGTGATATCGAATCATCTCAACGAGTTCAATACCTTAGTTACTCAGCTGACTTCGGTTGGCATTCCATTAGATGATGAAATAAAGGCGATCCTATTATTATGCTCACTTCCAAATAGTTGGGAAGGCGTAGTAATGGCTGTGAGCACTTTAGTTGCAGCCAAAGCAAGCTCAAATTTGATGAAGTTGCAGCCACACTACTGAGTGAAGACATGTGACGGAAGCATCAAGAACCCTCTTCCGGTGATGCTCTAACAACAATGAGCACAAGCAATAGAGGTAGAAGTCGTGAGAGAGGAAGAAATAATAATAATAATAATGGCAGAGGTTGATCTAATCATCACTCGAAATCGAGAGGAAGAAATGGCACTTGTTGGTTTTGTGGAAAATCTGGGCACACAAAGAAGCAATGCTGGAATTATAAAAAGGCTCAAAATAAAGTTATCAATAAAGGCTCTGCAACATAACAGCTCTGCAGACTGTTGTGAAGCCCAATCTTCATCGTCTATAACCGTCAGATTCCCTGTCTTCCGCAGATGCTATGAAGGTCTTTGACCATGCAATGTAAAATGTAAAATAGAGTTTTAGCTGCTGGTTCATTGTAACAGACTGTATTTTAATAAAAGAGATATGCCCTGCTTGTAAAGTGGATGTAATCCAGGGCATTAATGCTGCAACGGATGGAGCCTTGGTACTTGCAGCCGGTGACACAGATTCAAGCTCGTGGGTTCTCGATTCCGGTGCCTCATTTCATGCTACTCCATGTAGGAGTGCTTTAACAAATTACCACGAAGGTATGTTTGGCAAAGTTTTTCTTGGGAATAATAAAGAATGTGATATTGTCGGCAAAGGGGATATTTTATTGTCGCTGAAAAATGGAAGTAAATGGCTTCTAAAACATGTTAGGCATGTTCCTACACTTAAGTGTAATTTGATTTCAATTAGTCAGTTATATACACAAGGTTGCAATGTTAGCTTTGATCTAGCTTCTTGGAAAGTATCCAAAGGTCAACTAATTTTAGCTAAAGGGTAGAAAACTGGAAGTTTATACACATTAGAGTGTAATGGTGAAGTGGGAGCAGCCATGCCGGCTGCGGATAGCAATGCCGAACTTTGGCATAAAAGGCTCAGTCATATGAGAAAAATGAGTCTTGAAGTCATGCTTCAAAGAGACCAACTTCCAGGTCTTAAATCGGTTGATTTGGAATTGTGTGAGCATTGCCTTTATGGCAAACAAAATCGCACCAGCTTCGCAAGGACAGGTCATGAGAAGAAATCCTCTCCATTAGAGCTCATTCATTCCGATTTTTTTGGTCCTACGGAGGTAACATCTATCGATGGTGCTAATTACTTTGTCACATTTTTAGATGATTGCACTCTCAAAGTTTGGGTTTATATGTTGCATAAGAAATCAGAAGTTTTTTCAAAATTTAAAAGTTTTAAGGCTATGGTGGAAAATCAGATTGGAAGAAAGATAAAATGTTTACTAACAGACAATGGCGGTGAGTATTGCTCTTCAGAATTTGATCTTTTTTGTGCAGATCATGACATTTAGAGGATTAAAACAGTCCTTTATACACCTCAAGAAAATGGTGCAGCTGAAAGATTGAATCAAACTATTCTGGAAAGAGCTTGGTGTATGTTATCTAATGCTGGTTTGGGGAAGGAATTTTGGGCATAGGCATGTAATACAATGGTTTACTTAATCAACCGAGCTCCTTCGTCATGTCTAGATTTTGATATTCCGGAAGAGAGGTGGGCTAGTAAGAGAATTTCTTTTTCTCATTTGTGTGTTTTTGGATGCGATGCATATGCTCACATTAATAAGGAGCAGAGAACGAAATTGGATTTTAAATCCAAGAGATGCATATTTTTGGGATACGGTGAAGATCAGTTTGGTTTTCGGTTGTGGGATCCAGTCACTCACAAAGTGATTCGCAGTCAGGATGTTGTATTTAATGAGAAATTGTTCTCAGGTTTGCACAATCAGCAATCCCCTTCCGATGATTTCGTCAATTTTGATTTGTTTGACAATGGCAATAACATACAGCGAACTCCCCGGGTTACATTCCATCCCTCTACCACTATTGTGCCCCCAAGAAAATATACTCCCTCCTCCATTGCTACTACAATGCCATGTTCTATGTTTCAAAATACTCCTCCCCCAACCTCCACGCAAATAGGGCAGCCTGTGTTTGATGATGGAACTCCTCTATTCTCACCACAACCCCTGCAAGAGCCTATCACCGTGCCCTCAAAAATCACCCCTGCTACTACGTGGGATGTCTCATTCCCCACGTAGCCTCCCCATTTATCCATACCGCAAGATACCCTGTCATGGGTCCCTCCTTTGCCATGGGCAGAGCTTGCAAATACCATTCTCACACCCCTGCATGAGATGCAAAATATCCCCATTTCCCCACGTGCAGTTCCCCTGCAGCGCTAGCAACACACGCTGCAACTTCTGCAACCTCCTCTACAAATTCATCCACTCCTTTCTTCCCCACGCGCATCACCTCACCAGCGCAAGCAACATATGTTGCTTCCTCCACACCCTACGGGACATTTATACCAAGGGGATGCAGGACATAATAATCTTCATCCACCTGTGACAGAGAAGAAGTGGGAGGCAGGATGTTAACCATATGCAGAATTCAATTTACCACCACAATAAAATGTTAGTGGGATACCTGACATTCAACATACAGAGGCTGCTAGTCCTCTTCAAAATTCTGAAATTGATCAAAATATTCATCTGCGGAGGTCTACCAGAGAGAGAAAGCATCCAAGGAAATTAGATGATTATGAGTTGTTATTTTCCTTGTCTTCTGATCAGGCAGAGCCACAAACATTCAAGCAAGCATGTACTAATGTCAATTCAGTGTTCTGGATGGATGCCATGAAAGATGAAATGGATTCTTTACACACGAATCAAACTTGGGATTTGGTTCCTCTTCTGCCAAACCGTAAAGCTTTGAAAAATAAATGGGTCTATCGCATAAAAGAGGAAGATGGAGGACGAAAGAGATACAGGGCCAGACTGGTAGTAAAGGGATTTGCTCAACAAAAAGGTGTGGACTTCAATGAGATTTTTTTCCTCAGTGGTTAAAATGCAAACTATTCGTTTGGTACTTGGCATGGCAGCAGCATGGGACCTTGAGCTTGAGCAACTCGATGTCAAAACATCATTTTTACATGGGGACATTGTTGAAGAGTTATATATGGAATAGCTGGAAGGCTTTGTAAAACAAGGGCAAGAACATTTGTATTGCAGATTAAAGAGGAGTCTATATGGGCTGAAGCAAGCCCCGTGCCAATGGTATTTAAAGTTTGATAACTTCATGACTCAACAAGGTTTTACTCACTGCGAATCAGACCCATGTGTCTACTTCAAAAGGCTTCCCACTGGTGAGTTTGTGATCTTGCTATTGTATGTTGATTATATGTTGACTGCTGGTAACAGTATGAGAGTCATTCATGAGCTAAAGACACATTTGGCTCTTCGTTTTGCTATGAAAGATTTAGGGGCAGCGAAGAGGATTCTTGGGATGGACATAATCCGAGATTGACATAAGAAAGAAATTAAGTTATCTCAAGAAAATTACATTCTTAAAGTTTTAGAAAAAATTTAATATGTCAAGTGCAAAATCGGTTGCCACTCCATTGGCTGATCACTTTTGATTGTCTACTCAAATGTGTCCTTCCATTCAAAAAGAAAAACATGAGATGGCCGGTATTCCTTATTCTTTAGTAGTTGGGAGTTTAATGTACGCCATGGTTAGCACATGTCCAAATATTGCTCATGCAGTGGGAGTTGTGAGTGGTTTTATGAGTAATCTAGGTAAAACTCATTGGCAAGCAGTTCAATGGACTCTTCGGTATTTGAGAGGCACTTCCTCTCATGTTTTATGTTTTAACAGTAAGGCCCCTTATATTTGTGGATATGCTGATTTTGATATGGCAGGAGATTTAGATACAAGGAGGTCAACAACAGGCTATGTGTTTACTTTTGTCGGGGCAGCAATTAGCTGGACTTCTCGGAAGCAACAAGTAGTTGCTCTTTCCTCTACCGAGGCTGAATACATTGCTCTCGCTGAGGGAAATAAAGAGCTTATATGGTTACAGTGATTGTTTGGAGAGTTGGGATTTAAACAATCCAAATTTACTCTATTCTCTGACAGCAACAGTGCCATTCATTTGGCTAAAAATTCAGCTTTCCACAGTCGCACAAAGCATATTGAAACCAGATTTCACTTCATCCGGCATGCTCTTGAAGAGGGAAGACTACAGTTAGAGAAGATTGATACAAAGGTCAATCCGGTTGATGCGTTCACCAAGGTTGTACCGCAAGAGAAGTTCAAATTCTGTAGAACTTCTCTCGGCATTGTGACGACATAGCCATAAGCACCAAGTGGGGGATATCTCTGAGCAGCTCGCCTCATAGCATTGATTGGACTTCAAGTGGAAGATTGTAACTGCTCTGCAGACTGTTGTGAAGCCCAATCTTCATCGTTTGTAATCGTTAGATTCCCTGTCTTCCGCAAATGCTATGAAGGTCTTTGACCATGCAATGTAAAATGTAAAATAGAGCTGAGAGCTGCTAGTTCATTGTAACAGACTATATTTTAATAAAAGAGATATGCCCTGCTTGTAAAGTGGATGTAATCCAGAATAGCTAGATGAACCACTATAATTTCTATGTCTGTGTATTTTTGTTTTCTATTTTCTATTCTATTTTAATTGTTTTAGTTTGCAATTCACTTTCAACACTTTTTGCAGAGGACTATTCCCAAAAGTTCAGTTGCTTCCTACAACAAAAGAATAAATGAACTCCAATAATGGCCGCCCTTTTGAAAGAGCTATTGGCAGAACTCTTTTACATTTTTTAGCATTGGTAAATGAAATACTAAATTTCAAGAAAATATAAATTTTCTCGAGATTTAGCTGACAAAATTATAGAAGAAAATAAAGAGAAAGGAGAACATGTACTTCAAGAGATTAAACATATGCTTTATTTCGTTAGTACACTAATACTTTTAGATTCATCATCAAATGACATACAAAGAGATGTACAAACAAGAAGTTGGATATGGAAGCTATTTTTACTCAATCATTTGAAATTTGGCTTTCCTTAGAAATTAGGTTCCAACTCCAACATCCTCAGTCTATGAATAGAAATAAGTGTGTCTTGATAGAGAAATTTTTATGAGCGTTGTTGTTGATAACCAAGAAACTACGAGAATGTTTAGCTATGGAAGAAGCAATTTTGGTCTACACATATCTACTAACTTCTATCGCACAATTGAAATCCAACATTCCTAAATACTATGAATCCAATCCTCTTTCCATTGAGATCCTTCATATCCAATCCTCTTTCATTGAGATCCTTAATACACCTCTTCCACAACACATCGAGGTTTCTCACTTGGAAAAGTATAATGGACAAGGTGACCCTTGCATTCATGTGAAAACATTTAAAATTTTGTGTACTGGCGTCAACTATGATAAAAAAATTCTTGGAAACTTTTCCCTTGTTTCTTGAAAGATAGAGCTTTGGAATGCTTTTGCTCTTTTCTTGGATATTCAATTACTTAATTGCAAATATTCAAAAAGAGGTGTAAAATTATGAGAAGGTTTTAAAATAGATGACAAAGGAACCACACCTTTGGATGTTGTTACCACTTGCACATCAATATTGTTTGATGAGTTATTGATCTTGATGAAGCCTTTAGGTTTTTGAAACTTTTGGAATGGTTGGGATGTGACATCCCTCTTATCAACCAAAGCCATTAGAGTGGTGCTCTGAAATTGACTCACTATTTTGAGCACAATCTTTAATGGGCTTAACATTGTTATGAATAAGATGAGAAATAGCATGCAACCAATCAATAGCATTCTCATCATTGTGAATCATCTTCCTCATTGTTTCTACTAAAGATATGGCTTTTGTATTAGAATGTTCTTGACCTAACCATTGCTCAAGTTTTTCAAACTAATGAAAAAATGTTTGCACTTGGGTATGAGACACTCTTAAGGTTTCATCTTCATCATTAGAAGAGTGGGAAGAAGGATTATCAACAATAGTGGAAACTTCATTGGTAGGCATGTTTGTTTCATCAAGGTTCATATAAAACATAAATGACTTGAGATCAAAAGAACCCATAAGTCTACAACTTCCCCTAACCAAAATACTATAGGCATGACACAATGTTACGATAGTTGTGCACGATGAAGAGAGATATGATTTAAAAATCAAGGTAGAAAATAATTATGAAAACACTCATTAAATTTATGCAACATAAATGTAATTAAGACACATAATTGCACATGAAACCTAATGCATAACACATTTAACAATCAAATCAAAAGTGGAAATCTAACACCAAAATCAGAATGGAGATATTATAAGTCAAGTTTACCAAAATGTACAATAAGAAAAGGGTGGTTAGGAAAACAACAAGGGGTTCTAGAATGGTTCCCTAGTGCATCACCTAACCAATTCTTTATTATTGCACAATCATAGGGAAAAATGACACACTAGGTTCAAGTAAGGCTTAAGTGTTAAGCATGTGCAATGATTCTTCACTTTTTTATATGAATGCATGAATTGATTAGAGGGAAAATGATTGACTAATGAAATATAGAATACTAAATAGGCAAAAATGATAGGTTTTAGAATATGATTACTGACAAAAAATAGACTATAATCTACAGTTACCTAAAATAGTAACCAGATAGCACCACTAACATGTGATTTTAGTTTCAAGCTTATTTGTAGGGAAGAGGTTGCCTAGGACATCTTGTTCCTGAGAAGAGGGAAAAAAAGGCATCCTATTCCCAATACTTTTGATGAACTCTGGTGTAGACTTTCCATCAGATCTTGTACTTTCTAGATCCAAAATGACACATTCACCAACTATTCCTCACACAAAAAAATGGGGAAAATGTTGGGTTGAAAGGGGTTTTCCTTGGTGAAACCCTAGCGAAGGAATCAACCTCCATAAACTGATATTGAGATCGTGATGTCTATGAAGATTCGTGTATGTTTCTTAAATGTAGTGGCATGTTGACTTTGAGTATTCGAATCAAGGATGTCTTTCACAAATGCATAAATTCATGAATACTCCTCAAAGATCTTTAATGTTGTTATGCTTGATGGACTCTTGCCTTGAAGAATGAGTGAATAAATACATGTAGATGGACAAAGGATCTTCTTGCTTGATTGAGAACTCCTCTAGTAGGCCATCATGGGAGAGAAGCTTTCTACAATGGAGAAGATTTCCTTTAAAGATTCTTTGGATGCTTGACAAATGCTTAAAAATTGATCTTGGATGCTTAGATATGAAATTGTAGAAGAGCACTTGAAAATATTAATCTTGGTTACCAAAATGAGGAGAGATAGGTTTCTTTTATATCTCTCACAATATTTTGGAGCTTAAAACTCAAAGGATATTGACACAAATTTAGAAATCATGCTAAGTCAAGACAATCCCTTGATTCAAATTTTGGGAAAAACACTAGAGAAGAAGACACCCAAGGTGTCCTCTTCCTACAAAAAGAGAATGAAATTAAAATTTGAAGTCAGGAAGAAGGAAAGAAAGTCAAAAACAAAGATGGTGGGTAGCTAGATCAAGCATAATAGACATGAAATCTTGATAATGCAAAAATGAGACCTAATTGAGCATCTAATTATTATTTCTTATAATTAAGGAGGGTACAATATGATAGATGAGTGACATTAAAATCTACTATAAATTAACTAAAAAAAGACAAAATAAGAGATAACCAAAAATTATAAAGTCTACACTAAAATTATATTGTATAATTTGTTAAGGATGTGTAGACCAAATTTTAGTTAGAATGGAGCCAACGATTGAGATGTTGATTTCTCATTGGCATGACGGTTGACTTGGTTCTCTTGGTCATTATGCTGAGAGGTGTATTATACTCACATATGGATGCAAAGACATTCATAATAAAAACTCTAGCCATTTAATTTCACGTGAACTTGTGACTATTAAATGATAAGATATGAATGTTTCTAATTTTTAAAATGTTTTAATATGAATTTTTAGAATATTTTCTATTTTCTTATATGAATTTAAAAATTTAGTAAATTTAATTAAATTAACTAATTTTAATAATATTTGTCCTAAACATGAATTCAAAAACTTTTCATATAAAATAAAATTTGACTAAAATATTTCTTTTTAATTCTATTGATATTAAGATTTTTTATATTCTATTAATTTTTGGAATGTGTTTCATAATTTCTATTTTCCATCATATTTTATATATGTTAATTGACAAGTTTCCAATGATCGTTGATTTTTTTTCCCTTCAAAAATATTTTAAAGCTTTGTCCTCTTTGAAACTTATTATTTTGTGTTATCTAGGTTCACACGATAGAAATCCCAAGGAAAATGGATTGCAAAAAGAAGAGAGTATCTTTGATTGTCTTTTGATATTATGGAGTGTAGAAAGAATTCCATGCCATATGTAAGTGTTCTTTCTTAAACTCCACTATAATTTTCTCATTCTTTGAGTGCACATTTTGCTATACTTCGTTATTTTAATGTGAATTTGTTTGTTGCATTGATTTGTTGAAGGCGGTGGGGATGCATGCACTGGTTAAGGGGTCAAGTTATACCAAAGTGAATATTAATGTTAAATGATGAAAGTTATAGTTCTTAAACTCTTTTATAATAATCTCATTCTTTGATTTCACATTTTATTGTTCTTCGTGATTTAGATGTGAATTTTTTCATTGCATCAGTTTGTGAAAGGCATTGGTGATACATGCATTGGTTAAGGGGTCGAGTCCCTCCAAAGTGAATATTAATGATAAATAATGAAAGTTAGGGTTCATCTTTTTTCCCTTTTCTTGATTTGGCATATGAAATTATATGGGGAAGTAGAACAATATAAACATTTCTACATATTTCTTGTATTTATTTGGGGTCTTATTTCTTTATGGGTTGTTTGATAACTCTAGTGTACCTGCAAGCTTCTAATGTAAATATGGTTGTTGCATTACTTTTTAGATAGTTGTGGAAGCATTAGGCCCAACCCAACCACATGATCAAGGCAACATAAATCTCAAAGTTAGTGGTGCTAATCAAATTCATTTGGGCTTGGTTTTGTTGCTCAAATTCATGCTAGAGTAGCATGTGTAGGCATTATTAAGATTTTAGATTGAGTTAGATTCTTCTTTAGCTGTACACTATATTATATTTTTTACCCACTATTTTCTTTTAATAATTTGATTTATTAGACTATAACTAAATTCATGCCATCTTACAAAAGGTTTTTGTGAATTTATACTCCATAAATTGATTTGGATGTCTTAAATTTTAATGTAATTATTTTGATATATGTATGGAAATCTTTTCCTAAATCGATATGACAAATATAATTTTTAATAAGGTTTTAAATATTAGCTTAGAAAAAATAAAATAAAATATATATTTTGAATTGGTAAAATAGGTATTTAATTATAAGGTTTTACATGTTAGCCAAATTGTTCTCATTTTCATATATTTCGATGGCATTGCAACATCCTCCTAAAATCAAGGACTCCTAAAAACCTACACAAGCTAGTGCGAGACCAGGTCATGTTGATCCAAGGCCTCATGATGGCTTAGTTTGGGCTCCAAATCGGAGTGATGTAGATTCAAATGATGAGCATAAATCATTTTCCCCTTCTACAGTTGATCCAAAAGACAATAGGCAATGATTTGGTTGATCCAAGGGTTCACAGGATAGGATTGAATGATAATGTTGAATATTTATCATTTTTTGATCCAAGAGGCTTTTTAATTTATCTTAAACACCCGTTCATGGGTGAGTTCTAGGGTTTCTGGATTAGTGTGTCAGGTGGGGATATTATGATTGTTCAATATATGCTTTTATTGGTGCTTGTTAAGGGGCTATGGTGGCTTTGGGCTTATTGCTATGTTCAAATGCAAAAATTGTTTCATTTTTAATAAATGTCATTGCAACCCCTATGCTTTATCTACCAAAAATGAAATTGTTCTCATTTTCTTCTTCATATAAATTAAAAAAAGTACATTATTTAAAAACTAGCAATCACACCTTGGTGTGCAATGAGTACACTGTATTAATGTTGGAGGAACCAAAAATGCATTCATTTATTTGGTAGTAATATTGTATCTAAAATTAATCAATTTGAATTGAAACATTGTATAACTGTCTTGTTATTTTTTTATTTTTGAATTAAATGTAACTTTATTTTAATTATAATTACTATTTTGTAAACAATAAATGTAGTGTTGTTCATTCTTTTACAATAGGATAATTAGACTCCATTACCAACAAGATCATACTATGTTTTTAATAAGATAGGATGGAAAGAGAGTTGGACCGAGAGACAAAGATAGAGAGGGATAAGAAGATATAAAGAAGATAAAGTTGGAGGAGGGGAATATGGAGAAGAGACACCTGTATAAATATGTTGGTGCAATGTTAGTTATTATGTACCAATTTCTACTCTTGTATTTAAATGTATCACACATTCATTGAATAATACATCATTTTTTACCATGTGTTCTCATTTGGTGTTGAATAAGCCACCACTGGGCTAAACAATATGCAATTGACATGAATCCATCAAAACTATAGTAATTGGTGTTGATGGACAACCACAGTAATTCCCCTCCATCATGCCTCTATGCTAAAATGCATCACAAGCCACCACTGGCCTAAACAATATGCAATTGACATGACTCCATCAGAACTGCACTTCACTCTATCCAAATCCCTTAGAAAATGAACCCATAATTTCCTAATTGATAGGCCTCAAACTCCACTAAAAACCATTGTCCTGCAAAGGAAAAATGCTAGTACTCAACATGTAATTGCCCACCCAATGAATTTTCATAGTGGAACTGTGAGTCGACATCTGAGGTTGTCAATTGCCACAACAACTTTAACCACGGATGTTGATGGCTCACAAATTAAAATTCACCTAAATAAGGCTCTGCACCGAAATCCATCACAACCTTTGTTACCAATGCTAGATATGCAATTGGCCTACATCCACATGAGCCAAAATTGGTAGCTTAGGGATGATTTTATCTACCCATACACATTTTATAAGTATAGAGCCTGTGGCAAAACTTTTTCAACATGGAGCTCTTGCTTTCTTATGCTTGGCAATAGTATACACCTATTGCAATTACCTAAATAGTTTCTATGTTTCACTAAACTTACACAAGTTTTGGCACGTCTTGAAAAGATTAAATTTTTCTTTTTGTAAAAACAATAGCCAATAGGCACTAAAATTATCCTATCCAAATCCCATAGAATTTGAACCTATAATTCCCTGTCCGAATTTCCACAAGAACCTATTGCCTTATCTAGATCCACCCAATACTCGCAAGTGAGATGAATCAAGATTACCAATCAAGCAACAAAAAAGCCCAACCCAAAGTCAAAACAAAAGAACTCAATCAATAAAAAAAATACACAATTTCAATTAGGCAATCAATCAAGAAATACCTGGGTCGCGCCCCACTGTTGTCACGAAAGAGGTCATCGTGCATATAAAATGCTCCCGCTATGGGCACAACAAAGGGCTCGGCCTCCTCCTCCTCCTCCTCCTCCTCAATAACCTAATCCTTCATAATTCCTTGACCCCCAACATTTTTCAAAACCCCAATCTCTCCTTCTCCACTGCCATGCATGAGAAACCTCATCCCTTCCACCTCCTCCTCCTCCATAATTACCACATCCTCTTCATACCCCACTTCCTCTTCATCTTCTTCCTCTTCCTCATCCTCTAGTGGAGGAGGAGTGCCCTCACCCTCTGAATCATCGTCCACATAAGCGAGTGAAACCATCAGTTGAGACTGTTCACCCTCATCCTCATCATCACTCGCATGTCTGTGATGCAGTGCGAGGGAAAGAAACCCTCCTTCTGCATCACTCTCATAGTTGACATCATTAGCCCCCATTTCAATCTGGCGGTCACTCAAATGGGTTGTTTCGGATGACATGCCCAAAATTATTTCCCTCCTCTGTTTTCCTGGTTGGCAAACAAAGAAAGAAAAATAAAATCAAAAGAAATTTTATATTTGGAAAAACATCTTATAATTAAACAATAAATTTTAATATATTTGTTCTTTCAATAGCTGTAGCTTATAAGAGATTTAGAGTTCTTAAAAAATATTATCTAAATTTTCAATGACAAGAAAGAGAAAAGATAAAAAAAAATGTGCACAAATTATATTAAAATAATATGTTTAATAAATGTGTTTTGAAAATATTAAATTTTCATTATTATAAATGTATGAATTATAAAAATAATTAGAAACCTTAAACAGAAAAAAGTTTAGGATAAGTCATCAATTTTAAAAATGAGTTATAAATTATCTGAGAGATCAAATCCCTCAACAATAATACTTACAGAGATATAAAGAGCATGGATAAAAAAATATAAATTTTTTAATAGCAAGAAGATCATAATAGTGAGAAGATTGTTGGATTGAAAGGAAAAAAATTCATACAATTTTCTTTATAACTCTATGTATGTTATGCCTATTTTTTACTTGTGGACAAAACTTAAAGAGATATAAAGGGCATTGGTAAAAAGCCCTTAGAAGGAGGATCCTACAGAAACACCTAAAAATGAAAAATTGATTTACAGCCCCCTACATGGATTCCCAACCCGTCTAAATCTCTTGAATCTAGAGGCCAATCCCACACAATATCTGTATGTCTTAATCTTCCACGATCTGCCTAAAAATTGAGGATTTTGATCGATGAGATGGAGCTTCTTGTGCTGCACTTCCATAAAAATCTGAATAACAATATCAGGCCATCTGATTTCAAACCACTGCTTAGGCAATAGTGGATATTTAGAAATTAGCAGTGAAAAACTGTGGAAATGGGACCATTAAAATAATGGTAAGAAATGACAACCTATATGTGGACAAACTGTGAGGAAGACAGTTCAAACAAATTAAAACGGTAGGTGAAAATGATAAGATTGTCTGTTGCAGGATGGACGACCAAGAAGCTCCTAATGGTAGTCATTAGGCTCTCCACAACCTGGAACCGTTGATCATGAAAAAGAGGTCGGGGCTTTCCAAAATGGAAACGCCTACGATGTAATTAGACATTAGACATCACAAATTTCAATTATTTATTTTATTCCTTATCCATTACAAATAGAAACAATAAAAAAATAGCAGTTGAATATTGTTATCTCTACATTGATGATTTTCATATAAAAATAATTTGATTGTGTAGACTTTTTTCATAATCTTTCATCAAAATAATTTAAAAATGTAAATTTAAAGAATAAATCATTATTATAATTACTAAATTAAAATTAGATATAAATTTAGTGTTTAACTTTTGATTATGAAAAATATCAATAAAATTTATTTATTATTTTTATTATAAGAAATTATCTTTGTGTTATTCTTTTTATGGTAGTTTATTATCCTTATCACTACATATTGGTAGCTCTTTTAGGTTTGATTGTGTAAGCATTTTTAATAATCTTTCAAAAATAAAAAATTGAATTTAAAGAATAAATGATTCTATCATTATTAAATTAATATTAGATACAAATTCCATATTTATATATTGGTTCTAAAAAAATATTACAATTGAAATTGTTTTTAAAAAAATATAATTAAAAACTAGTCTACAAACTAAAATAGAGAATAATAAATCTCAATCCACATTCTTTTTAGTGTCATGCTAAATACTAGCATAACTATATTTTAAAAACTATGTAAAATACGTCAAGATGTATGTCATTTCTATCTACTACTTAACCAATTTTAGTGTCAAAATTTTACTCTACAACCATAACAAAAATATGAACATATATTAAACGCTTTTAAAGAGAGATTTTGAATTAAAGACACTACCCATTTTCCATGGTTTATAGAATAGCATTGCTATCAGTAATTCCATGCAATATCATAGTGTTAATGTATAGGGATAATTGAAGGAGGTGCTACATGTTTTTAATACTACACATGTAATGCCCCACCAAGGAACCTAGAAGAAATTAACCTAAAATGTGTTACTAAGTTTACAGGATTTTTTTTTTTGAGAGTTTACAAACAATAATGAATAACAAAGTGGAAGCAATAACATAAAGTTAATACATACTCATCTATGTGCAAACTCATTTACAAATTACAAATCTTAAGGGTTCTTGACATAGAATTTCGTAAATATAATTAATCTATAAAGTACAAAAATTATACAAATCTTTGATATAATGAAACTAAAGTACATGATCTCATAAAAGAATCAATAAGTACATCTAAACCATAAGGTATACATGATTGTAATACCCCAAAAATGGGCTATAGGTTCATTAACCTCCTACATCCTCAAATCGATCGAAATCGACATCAAGAGTCCTAACCTAAGGCACATCTGCACATTAGTTTATCAAAAACCTAATTGATTATCTTAATTCTACATTAAGGAATATTCCTTGAATATTCTTAATTATCCTAATTATCTTTAATTAAATATTATTTGGCGATAAATGTCATTATTTATACTAAAATTTGATTAATTGAATATTCTAAATATTTAATTAATTAAGTTTAACTATGCCACTTAATTATTTAATTAGATTTAATTGCATTTATTCCTAAATTATATTATTTAGTTTTGACAATAAATCAAAAATCTTATGACTAATTGATTAAATTCTTATTTAATTAATTAATGTCAATTGTCAACATTTAATGATAGAGATTTTTCATATCAGTTTGATTTAATAATTGATTAACCCATAAATCAGTTATTTTAATTCAAAAATTAGTTAAGTTGAAGATAAATCACTTTATTTATTTAATTAATTCATAATTATCTATGCACATTTGAAGGAGCAGTTGAACTTAAAATAAAAAAAATCAATTCAAGTTGTTATCTTTTTGAAACTCAACATCTATTTTGAGTTGAAAGCTAATCTAAACTTCTGATTTGAGTCAAAAAGTTATTTTTGCATGATTTTGTGAGTTAATTAATTCTGATTTCTTGTTAACTCAAAAATCAACCTGAGTTTATCAAGAGTGATTTATGGCTTTTCTTATGCATCCTCAAACCCTGGATTTCTATAAAATCAAGGCTCAGCTCTTCACAAAACATCTCTCGAATTTACACAATTACTCTGGCAAAATTGCATCCGAAGAATCAAGCTTTTGTGAATAGGAGACTTTGTGAGATCATTCATAGTTTTTCATATCAATTCATATCATTGTTAGATTAAATCTGCATATCATTTCAATTCAATCCTAGATTAGTTTCATATCAGTTTTTCATCTTATTGCATCAAAAATCTAAAAAAAAAGATTAATCTGCATTCATTCTACATTCATCTTTTAGCATTAAATCCTTCATTTAGGTGTTGCATTATCACTGATCTCGGTCTAATCTAAGAATACCATACTCGCACCTACTGGAAGACAGTAAATTGCCTGGTTAGCTTAGTTTCATTTATTTACAGATTTCTTTGATTTTCTAACCTCTAATATTTTACTAAAGTGTTGTCTCCACAGCTAGGTACAATTTTCACACACACATTTCTGACGCTTTACATATTTCTTTGATTTTGCATGGTATTGCACATCATTCAAGTCTGTAAATCAAATCTTTCTTTTAGTGATCAAGCAACAACCACGTCTAGTTGCTCATTCATCTAAAAGACCTCGTCACTTGGGGCACATCACTTGGGGCATATCAGATTCATCAAGATCCATATCAATCTAGTATCCTAATCAATCTTGTAAACTGTATCAGCTTTTTGTAACCATCGGTTCATTAGTGTTATTTCCTTGGTTCTTCGTAATTGAAGGGTTCAGTTGTGATACCATTTCGATTCCTTTGGACAATCGGGTCTAGAATCAGATCACTCACTTCTTCGTAATCATAAGGTTCAGAATCAGGTGTTTTGATACTTTTTCGTAATCACCGGTTCATTGTTTCTATAATTAACATCATCACGATTCTTGGTCGACCAGGACTTGAATCAGCTCTTCAAATCTATCAATCAATTTCTGTCTCAGAATCGGTTCATCTTTCAAATCAGTTTCAACATAAAAAACAAACTAATCTTTGGACCACTACACTTCGCACAGTGATTCAAAGAGGGGAAAAATGTAATACCCCAAAAATGGGCTATAGGTTCATTAACCTCCTACATTCTCAAATCGATCGAAATAAACATCAAAAGTCCTAACCTAAGGCACATCTGCACATCAGTTTATCAAAAACCTAATTGATTGTCTTAATTCTGCATCAGAGAATATTCCTTGAATATTCCTAATTATCCTAATTATCTTTAATTAAATATTATTTGGCAATAAATGTCATTATTTATCCTAAAATTTGATTAATTGAATATTCTAAATATTTAATTAATTAAGTTTAATTCTGCTACTTAATTATTTAATTAGATTTAATTACATTTATTCCTAAATTATATTATTTAATTTTGACAATAAATCAAAAATCTTATGACTAACTGATTAAATTCTTATTTAATTAATTAATGTCAATTGTCAACATTTAATGATATAGTTTTTGAATATCAATTTGATTTAATAATTGATTAACCCATAAATCAGTTATTTTAATTCAAAAATCAGTTAAGTTAAAGATAAATTACTTTATTTATTTAATTAATTCATAATTATCTATGCACATTTGAAGGAGCAGTTGAACTTAAAATCAGAAAATCAATTCAAGTTGTTATCTTTTTGAAACTCGACATCTATTTTGAGTTGAAAGATGATCTAAACTTCTGATTTGAGTCAAAAAGCTATTTTTTCATGATTTTGCATGATTTTGTGACTTAATTAATTCTGATTTCTTGTTAACTCAAAAATCAACCTGAGTTTATCAAGAGTGATTTATGGCTTTCCTTATGCATCCTCAAACCCTGGATTTCTATAAAATCAAGGCTCAAATCTTCACAAAACATCTCTCAAATTTGCACAATTACTTTGGCAAAATTGCATCCAAAGAATCAAGGTTTTGCAAATCAGCGACTTTGTGAGATCATTCATAGTTTTTCATATCAATTCATATCATTGTTAGATTAAATCTGCATATCATTTCAATTCAATCCTAGATTAGTTTCATATCAGTTTTTCATCTTATTGCATTAAAAATCCAAAAAAATTAGATTAATCTGCATTCATCTTTTAGCATTAAATCCTTCATTTAGGTGTTGCATTATTATTAATCTCGGTCTAATATGAGAATACCATACTCGCACCTACTAGAAGGCAGTAAATCATCTGGTTAGCTTAGTTTCATTTATTTACAGATTTCTTTGATTTGCTAACCTCTAATGTTTTATTGAAGTGTTGTGTCCACTGGTAGGTACAATTTTCACACACACATTTCTAGCACTTTACAGATTTCTTTGATTTTGCTTGGTATTGCACATCATTCAAGTTTGTAAATCAAATCTTTCTTTTAGTGATCAAGACAAGACCCATGTCTAGTTTCTCATTCATCTAAAAGACCTCGTCGCTTCGGGCACATCGCTTGGGGCATATCAAATTCATCAAGATCCATATCAATCTAGTATCCTAATCAATCTTATAAATTATATCATCTTTTCGTAACCATCAGTTCATTAGTGTTATTTCCTTGGTTCTTCGTAACTAAAGGGTTCAGATGTGATATCGTTTCGATTCCTTTGGACAATCGGGTCTAGAATCAGGTCACTTACTTCTTCATAATCATAGGGTTCAGAATCAGGCATTTTGATACTTTTTCATAATCACTGGTTCATTGTTGCTATAGTTAACATGATCACGATTCTTGGTCGACTAGGACCTGAATCAGCTCTTCAAATCTATCAATCAGTTTCTGTCTCGGAATTGGTCCATCTTTCAAATCAGTTTCATCATAAAAGATAGATGAATCTTTGAACCACTACGCTTCGCACAATGATTCAAAGAGGGGAAAAATGTAATACCCCAAAACTAGACTAGAGGTTCATTAACCTCCTACATCCTCAAATTGATCGAAATCAACATCAAAAGTCCTAACCTAAGGCACATCTACACATCAGTTTATCAAAAACCTAATTGGTTATCTTAATTCTGCATCAGAGAATATTCCTAATTATCCTAATTATCTTTAATTAAATATTATTTGGCGATAAATGTCATTATTTATTCTAAAATTTGATTAATTGAATATTCTGAATATTTAATTAATTAAGTTTAATTCTGCCACTTAATTATATAATTAGATTTAATTACATTTATTCCTAAATTATATTATTTAATTTTGATAATAAATCAAAAATCTTATGACTAATCGATTAAATTCTTATTTAATTAATTAATGTCATTTGTCAACATTTAATAATATAGTTTTTGAATATCAGTTTGATTTAATAATTGATTAACCCATAAATCAGTTATTTTAAGTCAAAAATCAGTTAAGTTGAAGATAAATCACTTTATTTATTTAATTAATTCATAATTATCTATGCAAATTTGAAGGAGCAGTTGAACTTAAAATCAGAAAATCAATTCAAGTTGTTATCTTTTTAAAACTCAACATCTATTTTGAGTTGAAAGTTAATCTAAACTTCTGATTTGAGTCAAAAAATTATTTTTGCATGATTTTGTGAGTTAATTAATTATGATTTCTTGTTAACTCAAAAATCAACCTAAGTTTATCAAGAGTGATTTATGGCTTTTTCTTATGCATCCTCAAACCCTGGATTTCTATAAAATCAAGGCTTAGCTCTTCACAAAACATCTCTCGAATTTGCACAATTACTTTGGCGAAATTGCATATGAAGAATCAAGCTTTTGCGAATAGGTGACTTTGTGAGATCATTCATATAGTTTTTCATATCAATTCATATCATTGTTAGATTAAATCTGCATATCATTTCAATTCAATCCTAGATTAGTTTCATATCAGTTTTTCATCTTATAGCATAAAAAATCTAAAAAAAAGATTAATCTGCATTCATTCTACATTCATCTTTTAGCATTAAATCCTTCATTTAGGTGTTGCATTGTCACTAATCTTAGTCTAATCTGAGAATACCATACTTGCACCTACTAGAAGGAAGTAAATCTCCTGGTTAGCTTAGTTTCATTTATTTACAGATTTATTTGATTTGCTAACCTCTAATGTTTTATTGAAGTGTTGTGTCCAAAGCTAGGTATAATTTTCACACACACATTTCTAGTGCTTTACATATTTATTTGATTTTGCATGGTATTGCACATCATTCAAGTTTGTAAATCAAATCTTTCTTTTAGTGATCAAGACAACAACCACGTCTAGTTGCTCATTCATCTAAAAGACCTCATCGCTTGGGGCACATCACTTGGGGCATATCAGATTCATCAAGATCCATATCAATCTTGTATCCTAATCAATCTTGTAAACTGTATCATCTTTTCGTAACCATCGGTTCATTAGTGTTATTTCCTTGGTTCTTCGTAACTGAAGGGTTTGGATGTGATACCATTTCGATTCCTTTAGACAATCAGGTCTGGAATCAAGTCACTCACTTCCTCGTAATCATAAGGTTTAGAATTAGGCATTTTGATACATTTTCATAATAACCAGTTCATTGTTGCTATAGTTAACATCATCACGATTCTTGGTCGACTAGGATTTGAATCAGCTCTTCAAATCTATCAATCAATTTCTATCTCAGAATTGGTTCATCTTTCAAATCAGTTTCAACATAAAAAATAGACTAATCTTTGAACCACTACACTTCGCACAATGATTCAAAGAGGGGAAAAATTTAATACCCCAAAAATGGGCTATAGGTTCATTAACCTCCTACATCCTCAAATCAATTGAAATCGACATCAAAAGTCCTAACCTAAGGCACATCTGCACATCAGTTTATGAAAAACCTAATTGATTATCTTAATTCTGCATTAGGGAATATTCCTAATTATCCTAATTATCTTTAATTAAATGTTATTTGGTGATAAATGCCATTATTTATCCTAAAATTTGATTAATTGAATAGCCTGAATATTGAATTAATTAAGTTTAACTATGCCACTTAATTATTTAATTAGATTTAATTACATTTATTCCTAAATTATATTATTTAATTTTGACAATAAATCAAAAATCTTATGACTAATTGATTAAATTATTATTTAATTAATTAATGTCATTTGTCAACATTTAATGATATAGTTTTTGAATATCAGTTTGATTTAATAATTGATTAACCCATAAATCAATTATTTTAATTCAAAAATCAGTTAATTTGAAGATAAATCACTTTATTTATTTAATTAATTCATAATTATCTATGCACATTTGAAGGAGCAGTTGAACTTAAAATAAAAAAATCAATCCAAGTTGTTATCTTTTTAAAACTCAACATCTATTTTGAGTTGAAAGCTGATCTAAACTTCTGATTTGAGTCAAAAAGTTGTTTTTGCATGATTTTGTGAGTTAAATAATTTTGATTTCTTGTTAACTCAAAAATCAACCTGAGTTTATCAAGAGTGATTTATGGTTTTTCTTATGCATCCTCAAACACTGGATTTTTATAAAATCAAGGCTCAAATCTTCACAAAACATCTCTCGAATTTGCACAATTACTTTGGCGAAATTACATGCGAAGAATCAAGCTTTTACGAATAGGCAACTTTGTGAGATCATTCATAGTTTTTCATATCAATTCATATCATTGTCAGATTAAATCTTCATATCATTTCAAGTCAATCCTAGATTAGTTTCATATCAGTTTTTCATCTTATTGCATCAAAAATCCAAAAAAAATAGATTAATCTACATTCATTCTACATTAATATTTTAGCATTAAATCCTTCATTTAGGTGTTGCATTGTCACTGATCTCGGTCTAATATGAGAATATCATACTTGCACCTACTAGAAGGCAGTAAATCGCCTGGTTAGCTTAGTTTCATTTATTTATAGATTTCTTTGATTTGCTAACCTCTAATGTTTTACTGAAGTGTTGTGTCCACAACTAGGTACAATTTTCACACACATTTCTAGCACTTTACAAATTTCTTTGATTTTTCATGGTATTGCACATCATTCAAGTCTATGAATCAAATCTTTCTTTTAGTGATCAAGACAACAACCACATCTAGTTGCTCATTCATCTAAAATACCTCATCACTTGGGGCACATCGCTTGGGGCATATCAGATTCATCAAGAGCCATATCAATCTAGGATGTTAATCAATCTTGTAAACTGTATCAGCTTTTTGTAACCATCGGTTCATTAGTGTTATTTCCTTGGTTCTTTGTAATTGAAGGGTTCAGATGTGATACCATTTTGATTCCTTTGGAAAATTAGGTCTGGAATCAGGTCACTCACTTCTTCGTAATCATAAGGTTCAGAATTAGGCATTTTGATACTATTTTGTAATCACTGGTTCATTATTTCTATAGTTAACATCATCATGATTCTTCGTCGACCACGACCTAAATCAACTCTTCAAATCTATCAATTGGTTTCTGTCTAAGAATCGGTTCATGTTTCAAATCAGTTTCAACATAAAAAATAGACTAATCTTTGAACCACTATGCTTCGCATAGTGATTCAAAGAGGGGAAAAATGTAATACCCCAAAAATGGGCTATAGGTTCATTAACCTCCTACATCCTCAAATCAATCGAAATCGACATCAAAAGTCTTAACCTAAGGCACATGCACATCAGTTTATAAAAAACCTAATTGATTATCTTAATTTTGCATGATGGAATATTCTTTGAATATTCTTAATTATCCTAATTATCTTTAATTAAATATTATTTGGCGATAAATGTCATTATTTATCCTAAAATTTGATTAATTGAATATTTTGAATATTTAATTAATTAAGTTTAATTCCACCACTTAATTATTTAATTAGATTTAATTGCATTAATTCCTAAATTATATTATTTAATTTTGACTATAAATCAAAAATCTTATGACTAATTGATTACATTCTTATTTAATTAATTAATGTCAATTGTCAACATTTAATGATATAGTTTTTGAATATCAGTTTGATTTAATAATTGATTAACCAATAAATCAGTTATTTTAATTCAAAAATCAGTTAAGTTGAAGATAAATCACTTTATTTATTTAATTAATTCATAATTATCTATGCACATTTGAAGGAGCAATTGAACTTAAAATCAGAAAATCAATTCAAGTTGTTATCTTTTTGAGACTCAACATCTATTTTGAGTTGAAAGCTGATCTAAACTTCTGATTTGAGTCAAAAAGCTATTTTTGCATGATTTTGTGAGTTAATTAATTTTGGTTTCTTGTTAACTCAAAAATCAACCTGAGTTTATCAAGAGCGATTTATGGCTTTTCTTATGCATCCTCAAACCCCAGATTTCTATAAAATCAAGGCTCAGCTCTTCACAAAACGTCTCTCGAATTTGTATAATTACTTTGGTGAAATTGCATCGAAGAATCAAGCTTTTGAGAATAGGCGACTTTGTGAGATCATTCATATTTTTTCTCATCAATTCATATCATTGTTAGATTAAATCTGAATATCATTTCAATTCAATCCTAAATTAGTTTCATATCAATTTTTCATCTTATTGCATCAAAATTTTTTAAAAATAGATTAATATGCATTCATTCTACATTCATCTTTTAGCATTAAATCCTTCATTTAGGTATTGCATTGTCACTGATCTCAGTCTACTCTGACAATACCATACTCACACCTACTAGAAGGCAGTAAATCACCTGGTTAGCTTAGTTTCATTTATTTACAGATTTATTTGATTTGCTAACCTCAAATGTTTTACTGAAGTGTTGTGTCCACAGCTAGATACAATTTTCACACACACATTTCTGGCACCTACCGTGGGGCCCTGAAATGGGTTTCCATTTCATTTTTAACAATTTCTATCAATTTTATGTCATTGTCTGGCCAAAACTACAATCTTTATTTTTTGTTCGTACATTTTTCGTATGAGTTTTGTCAGAAAGTCGTTGCAGGACCCCCTGACTATCATATGATAGTCCGTGTTTTTGAGACTCATATGAGTTGTTGCACATTATTGTTTGGAAGTTACTTTGTCATGTGCACAGAGATCCACTGTCATATTAGGTCTGGATTATCGTACAGGAGGTAATTGATTGTCGTACAAGTTTTGACATTAGAATTCAATTGTCATTTCAAATTTTTAGGCAGTTTTCCAGATTTGATTTTTGGATTTGGACTAACAGCTAACCCTAACAATTGAGATATTCTATTTTTGACTTGTACTTGCTGATTCTGATTGGAAAAGTGCAACAAAAATTACAAAACAGGTAAAATCTACTAAGCGCGTTGCGAGGAACTTAGGTATTTTGTTGCATCTGATAACACTTCATTTTGGGACATAAAATGAACTCTCATGCATCAAACTTCTGTGAAGTTTTTTTCTTTCATACCAAAAACTTCAGTTTTGGGCTATAAAATGAATATAGATTTTCTTTTTGCATATTTGTTACACATAGTAAATAGGCCCCATGAACAGTATTTGTGGATGATCTTGAGAGAGTGGGCTTCATTCAATTTTTTTGCATGTGAAGCTCTTCTTGACGACAGATCCCCTTGTAGGTAGGGAGGTTACTGTGATTATCTCATGTTCTACTTGGCTTCATCCTCAACTTTGATCGATACGTTCTCTCTTGGTCCCTCTTAGAGAACTCAGTAGACATCATTGTTGACATCACAAGCCTTGGTGAGATAATTTCAGTCTTAGCATGTCAGATTGATATGTTTGCTATGTTTGGGTAAAAGTGATAAGGCTAGAGGATTATGCTCTACTCCCTTTTTGGGTAGTATCAGAAACTGAAATCCTTGGATTTGGACCAAGTCCCCATGTGGTATCTTTTGTGAGTCACCTTTAGAGAGGGTTAACCATAGTGGACACTCCCTTTATTAGGTCAACCAAATGGATGGAACCTCAAGAGGTAATAGCCATTTTCATCGTGGTAGCAACAACCGCTATATAAATGTCTATGTGGAAGAAATCTCCACAAGTGTGGTCTCTTGTTGGGCTATCAGATCTCCTTAGCACCTCCTAATTGATTAAATTCTCAGACTGTGTCAAAACCCCAGTGCACTTGGATTGGAGTTTTCCCTCTTGAGATTACAAAAGTTGTAGAGTCAGACCATTACTAAACACCTTAGCGAGGCCAATTTTTCATTTTCTAGGACTATGTGCGTTATTGGAAAAACTTTTGAGAACATACACAAGTAGCATTCCTAGGGATTAGCACATTAAGTCACTATTGCTTGTTCATGCGCAAGGTTTCTTTTTCCCTTGTTCATTGTTTTGAGATGATTGATTGCTTCCCTTTGCTTTTTGTTTTGTGTGTTTTCTATCTACTTGGTCCTTTGAAAATGAACAATCGTAAACTATTACACGAATCTACAAACCTAGATAGAGAAAATCTTACAAACAAACTGATTCTAAAAACTAAAAAATTGTAAAATCTGAAGCAAAATTCCTTTCTGGAGTCCAAAAGTTGTTCCATAGTCACAGAAAGTCGTATGAGTTTTGCCAAAAGTCGTATCAAAACCCCCAGATTGTCATACAGGAGCTTGTATATTATCGTATGAGTTTTGTCAAGAAAAGTCAAAGAAAATCAAACCCTAGTGTCAACTGTCATATGAGTCTTGTCAATTGTCATGCCAGAGCTTACCCAAACTCGTACAAGCCTGAAGAAACTCGTATGAGAATTTTGAAAAATTGCTAGAAACTTGCCAAAATTGCTAGAAATCCAATTTTTACAGCCTACTTCTAGATTCTGTCAAAAAAATCATTGTGTCAGGAACAGAGTAGAAACCAGAAGAATCCACTATTTTCTAGAAAGTGGTCTCTTGAGTTTGATCCAGCCTTCCGATCCATCGATTTGAACCTTTTTCATCTTGTGTCAAAACCTTGTCAATCATCTTTAATTCAATCTTCATAAAAAAATTGACTAAGTGTTGCGAGCTCGTATCCACCATCTTTTGGGAGTCTACCCATACCTCTAGGGCATGGTATCCTTCATTTACATCTAATCTATCTTCAATCAATCCAATCTTGACAAGGTTGTGTCATTCAATCTTTTTGAATCAAGTCATTCTTCAATTGTCTTAATCTTGCTCTTTTGCTTCACTCAAAGTTAATGGTGGAGACTAGAGCTTCTGAATAAGGTGAAATAGTATCCACCTTAAAATGTATGGGGGAAATATGAGATCTACTTCTAAATCCAAATTCCCAAAGGAAAGATCCAAATTGATCAGCTAAAAGGTTAATGCACAATTGAATCAATCTATGGAGAATATGAAAGAGGAAGAAAACCTTATATTTCCCTATAAAAGAGATGTGCTTGAAATCTGAAATAATTGAAAGACAAATTCTAACCCTAAAATAGGGTAGATCTAGAAAATGTTGATTTTTGATGTCTGTGTACAGTTTTGGTCAATTGTGCAACCTATTTCAGACTGAAAATGCTGAGATGAAGAAAACCCAGAAAACTTTTATCTTTTTGATAGCAGGTAGTCTTTAACCTCGATAAAAGGTCAAAGGCTACATTAAAATTTTGAAGGTCAACTTTGACTTTGTTCACAGATCTCAGAAGTTTTCCAAAAAGAATATCCAAATCCAATCTCAGATCCGCAATTCCACACCTATACCTGCAAGAAAAAGAGGGTTTTTGTTATGTGTTTGAGGGGTTTGCCTTGGTCAAACCCCAGTTTGGAATCAACCTTAATATTGAAATTGAAATGAGAATGCTAGCAATTAGTAGAAGGAGATCTAGCAATGAAGCTATGCAATTCGATAGATATGCAATTGAATTTCAAATGTAAACGAATATATTGATATGAAAGCTTGAACATGACAATAGAAAATGTAAATCAAAACTATGAAAGTAAATGAAAAACCTCCATGTCTGTATGCTTGGAATCCACCTTGATAGAAGAATAAATGGATCTAGAAGATGAACAAAGGATCTTGAAGGAAGATCACACCATCATGATGGCTAGATCTAGGGTTTGAATGATGAATCTTGCATGTTTGAACCAAATCCCTTCAAAGGCTTGAATGCTTGAATCCTTGATCTTCAATGGAGAACTTGAATGCTTCCTTGAAAATGCTTGCTTGATCTTTCTTGAGAACTTGAGTGCTTGATGGCAAGAGGAGATCTCATAAAACTTGATGATGAAAATGAGAGAGGAAGGCCTCATTTTATAGTGATCTAGGGCACAAACCTCTAGAGAAGGTCGACATTGGGGAATTAAATCCCAATTAACTTTAACCCCTAGAAGTGGACACATATTAAATGCAATTTATGGATTTACCATTCTGAAACATGAAATGGCTGACCTAGAAGCGGGAAAAAGAATCTTTCCGAAACTCGATACTCAAAAATCAAAAAATCTTGAAATTTGAAATTTGGGTCAAGGATGAGGTAGACCCACCCTAGGTCAGGGTTGAGGTCATCCCTGACCTAGGCTAGGGTCAAGGTTGACTTTGACCCTCAAGGTCAACTTTGACCTTGACGTCAAAAACATTAGGACCTTAGTCTATAATGCCAGGAAATGTAGAAATAAAGTGAAATCAGGTGCAGAGAGAAGCATAATAGGGGAGAAAGCCATATTCAAGAAAAGACCTGATCAAGATGCTTGACATGACCCTAGACCACTCACTTGAAGGGCTAAATGCTCTTAACATGGAAGTGCTTCCATTTTAAGATGATACAACTTCCTCACAAAGAAAACAAGGAGAACAACCCAAATTCTCTTCAACAACATCTTCTGTGATTGCTCAGACATTTCATCAACCCTACGACACAAATATCTTTGGAGAAGACGCTCTTGGAAATATTTTCTTGAAATGTGGTAATGTCACCCCTCCTACATCGATTCACGCAAGTCATCAACTGACCCCACCTAAATCAATTCTGAACAGTCCTCACAACAACACTATGTCTCAAGGAGGAGCAAACCAAGGCTCCCAAGGACACCAATCTCAACATGATGTAGATCAAGAATCCACACCTTCTGAAATTTTCCAATATCAAATGATGATAACTTCAAGAAAATGTTGAGGCATTTCTTGTGTGAAGAGAAAGAGGCATACTTTCTAGAGTTAGCTCAACAAGGAGCTAAACTTCCGCCAAAATTTAATGTCAAAGATATCGTTACTCAAGAGGAAGAAAATCCTATCATGACTATGATGAAACATATTCATGCCATGCAATTCAAGCTCAACAAATTCAAAAAAGAGAGGGAACCTAAAGAGTTCTCCATGGAGGCTCTATGTCCTTTTCCATTTGATAAAGACTTGTACATGCCACCATTCCCGAAGAGAGTAGAAATTCCTAAGTATGACAAATACGATGGAAAATATGATCCCCAAGACCATGTCAGAGAATTCTATACTCAATCCATGGAGTTCATGCATGAACCAACCTACCTAATGAATCTTTTCCCTCGATCTCTGGGAGGAGCAGCCATTCATTGGTTCTCAAAAATGCCTCCAACAGTCAAAACTTTTGAGGAGTTAATCAAGCTATTCTATTAACAATACTCCTACAACATCAAACATCCGATCACCATGATCAAAATTTGTAATCTAAAACAATACCCAGGAGAACCATTCCTGACTTTCCTCAAATGATGGAGGAAGAAATTTTCTCTATATGCTAGACCCATTCCAAAAATAGAGAAGCTAGAAATTTTCATCAACAATCTTTTTCCAGAAATTAACTACCCTTTACAAATGCAAGATCACACATCATTTGATAAGATGGTAGATAATGCAATCAAAATTGAGAAAGTCCTTGTGAAAAAAGGAGACATATCACTCCGAAAAGAGAAGTATGAATATGGATCTAGTTCCAAAGACAAGAACAAAAACTAGAACAAGAATAAAGGCATCATCACAGATGGCATTGTTGAAAATGTTTGTAGCCCATCTAAGGCACCCACTTTCAATCTTACTATTGGTACCCAAGCCATCAAAGCCTCAGAGGTAAAGGCAATAGAATCAAACAAGAAGCCATCTGACTACAAACCTTGGGCTACAGATCTTAAACACAAGTTTACTCTTCTTGGAGAATCCTTAGAGTCCACCATGAAAACTCTGTTGGCCAACAAAATCATCACATTACCTGAGATCCGACCATTTGATCCCGAACCTAAACCAAAATGGTGGAAAGAGACCAATTTCTGTGACTTTCATTGCAACAAGGGTCATGAAACCAATAACTGCATGCACTTGAAGCATCTCATACAAGACAAAATTGATAATGGATAAATTGTAATTGACAATCATAAAAGTAGTAATGATCATATGACATTCACGGAACCATTTCTGAAACATAGTCAAGGAGATTCATCTTCTCATCCTAACATGGGTACTAAAGTCAATTATGCTTACTGTGGAAACAATGCTATCATAAACATGGTGGAACCTTGCTTATCTAAACATTGAAATGTCATCACCATTGTGTGAAAAGATAGAGATAATCAATCAATAAATGCAGTTACTCGATCACAAGCTCAGGCACATCTACAAGGACAAATCTTAGATTCATCAAATGTCCCTAAGATGCCTTTCAATCTTTCATCTGCTTCTAAATAGAGGGCTTCCTCTAAATCATCAAATCCTAAAGACACAAGACCAACATCATACAGTATTTTCCAACAACTCCAGCATACCAATAAAAAAATATCCATGTTTGAGTTGCTTCAGATATCTCTTGCTCATAGGGCTATTCTGGATAAAGCTCTGCTCGGTTCCTATGTTCCTAACAATCTTGATCTAGAAAGATT
Organism: Chamaecyparis obtusa; assembly: GCA_027943335.1. NCBI lineage: Eukaryota > Viridiplantae > Streptophyta > Pinopsida > Cupressales > Cupressaceae > Chamaecyparis > Chamaecyparis obtusa. The sequence goes on from BSBK01006462.1 coordinate 532,438, forward strand.
CAAGACTATGGTTGGTCATCTAACATCACCCCAGTATATCTCCTTTTCAGAGAAAGATGACATCTCACTAAGTCATCAGCATAACCAACCCTTGCACATTGAGGTCTCGATTCAAAATTGTCAAGTCAAACGCATGTTGATAGATGGAGGCATTGGTCTAAACATTTGTTCTTACAACTTGATCATACAACTGGGATTATCAGAAGTGGCCATTGATCCTACAAAGAAGATAACTATCAAATCTTAAGTTGAACAAGAGAGAGCTTCCAAAGGAACAATCGTCTTACCTATCACAACAGGTCCAGTTATCAGAGATATCACATGTCAAGTTCTTGATATACCTTTGGCTTACAAAATTCTTCTAGGGAGACCCTAGATACATGAAATGTGAGCAATTCCTTCCATATACCGACAATGTGTTAAATTTCCTTATGAAGGAGTAGAGGTAATGATTCCAGCTGACATATCTACAACTTGAAATGCATTGAAAGAAAGCGCTGACAAACTTGTTCCGAATAACAGAGAATCTTCCACTAAGAAAATAGATGTTGCATCTACATCTAAGATGGAAGACATTACACAAGAGGTCAAAATCTGATGAAGGGTGCTCCCCTTAATACCACAAACACATAACAGAAACAGAGAAACAACAATAATATGCAAGAACAGAAAATTGGCTTCTTATTATCTCCACAAATGTGGACTTACAAACTTTCAGAATTACAATATACAAAGCCACATGGGCTTTCCCTTACAATATTCTGTAGGATAAAGCCTTGAATCAATACCCAGATCTCTACCCAAAACTTCTTGAGACAACACTACGAGCCTTCTTTATATAGGCATTTTCCACCGCACGTGAAGGTTCCAAAAATTTAGCCCCTAGGGCCGACCAAACTTAGAATTATTTTATTTTTCAATTTATTACATCAAAGTTGGCTCAAAATAACTTTTGAAACCCAAACAAAATTTTTGAAGGAAAATTATTTTTCACCATTTCAGGTGACCCGACTTCTGGAGACCATAAGTCATCACCACTTGACCTGATTGACTATTATAACCCCATTTTGGAAAGGCCACAAAGTACTCTATAGGCTTGAATTATGCAAGCACCTACCACCCAAATTTTTGACCTCATTCAGGGCCTCTAAAGACTTCAAAACTAAGTTCAAAGTTGTTGTACCCTACTACCAATACCGAAAATCTTAAATATCTTCAAAACTAGACCTAATCTATCCATGAAACTTTACTGGTAGGCTGATATGACTGAGATGAACCTCCACATGTAAAATTAGAACATTCCAAGATCGTATGACTAAATTACTAAAAATAGAAAGTTTCCACAAATAGCAGCTCTGCACAAGATAGCCCTTATTGATTACAAAAACAAAAATATTTTTGGGTGATGCAAGATTGCTCTTACACCCAGGATGCTCCTACATCAGACACCCGGGGTAATTTGAGAAGTGACCCCATCACATCTCAGGTGTGTAGAGGAAAACCAAGATTGTTAACCTCCTCCTTCGTTAGCTATGATGAATCTTCAACAAGTCATTCTTTCCACTTGACCAGATATTCTTCATATGTCATGTTCCTTGTGCTTCTACCAACATGACTATCTAGTATATCCTCAATCTCTTTGGTATCTGAACTAATTGCTGGAATACTCCATTGTGTTGTTGTGATCTCATCTTCAACACCTCCCTCATGATACTCTGTCAGATCTGAAATGTTAATCACTGGTGAAATATTTAGCTTAGTAGGCAATTCTACTTCATATGCATTTCTTGAATCATGCTTCTTCAATATTTTACATGGCCCAAACTTCTTCATTTCAATTTGTTATATGTACCAACTGGAAATTGCTCCTTCCGTAAATGAATCATGACTTCATCTCCAACCTAAAATTCCTTATGCCTCCTTTTCACATCTACCTTAGCCTTATACTGTGCATTCATCTTGGTAATATGCTTCCTCACCTCTTGATGGATGTTCTTCAAGTGTTCTGCAAAATCCTCAACTTCAGCACTACTTATTTCTCCTTTATCTATCTTTCTCAACTCAGATGCATTTCTTGGACTACTCCCATATACAATCTAGAATGGTGATTTACCAGTGCTCCTATTGATAGAATTATTATATGCAAATTTTGTCTGTGGTAAAATCAAATGCCATCTTGTTGGCTTATCTCCAACCAAACATCTCAGCAAATTTCCCAAACTCCTATTCACCACCTTTGTCTGTCCATTAGTCTATAGATGATGTGATGAACTAAACTTCAAATCTATCTTCAACTTCTTCCACAATGTATGCCAGAAATATTCAACGAACTTAGTGTCCCTATCTGAAACTATACTCTTTAGAAAACCATGTAGTCTCACCACTTCTCTAAAAAATAATTCCACTACATGAACACCATCATTAGTCTTCTTATAGGGAATAAAATGTGCCATCTTTGAAAATCTATCAACTACCACAAAAATTGAATCATGTCCCCGCTGTGTCCTTGGTAAACCAAGAACAAAGTCCATACTGATATCCTCCCAAGGCTTCTCTGGTATAGGTAATGGCTGATACAACCCTGTATTCTGCTTCACTCCTTTCGCCATCTGACATACTCTGCAACTCTATACAAACTTCTTGACATCTTGCTACAATTGTGGCCAATAATAATTCTCACTAACCAAAGCAAGGGTTTTATCATGACCAAAATGTCTAGCCAATCCTCCGCTATGCTTCTCCTTGATGAGATTCTCCCTCATAGAACTTCTTGAAATGCACAAATGACTCCCTCTGAATAGCATATCATCCTGAATGATGAAATCTAGTCACTTCGTCCTGTCTAGAGTAATAGATTCTTTACAAGCTTTCCAAGCTTCACCAAAATCAGGATCCTCTCGATACAAATTTTTGAGTTCCTTGAACCCAACCACCTCAATCTGCATCTCTATTAGCAATAGTTGCCTTCTGCTAAGAGCATCTGCAACCCTATTAGACTTTCCACTCCTGTGTTTCAAAAAAAATGTATAACTCTGTAAAAACTCAACCCATTTCAAATGCCTTTGATTCAACTTTCCTTGACTATTCAAATATTGCAAAGCTTGATGATCAATATACAAAACAAAATCCTTAGGATGTAGATAGTGTCTCCACTTCTTCAATGCCTGAACTATAGCATAAAATTCCTGATCATAAACAAAATATTTCCTCTTGGCATCATTCAACTTCTCATTGAAATAAGCAATAGGTTTACCTTCTTGACTCATAACAGCTCATATTGCAGTACCACTAGCATCACAGTCTACTTGAAACACCTTATTAAAATTAGGAAGTGCTAAAATAGGTTGTTCTGTAACCTTTTGTTTCAATAGTTTAAAACTCTTCTCCACCCCATTAGTCCACTTGAACTCTTTTCTATCCCCTCTCATTGTTTTAGTCAAGGGTCCACATATACTGCTAAAATTTCTGATAAAATTTCTGTAAAACCTAGCCAAAACATGAAAAGATCTTACCTCAATAGCACTCCTTGGAGTAGGCCATTCAAGGATAGCCTGTACTTTCTCTGGATCTGTTTTCAAATCTTCTACTGAAACTACAAATCCCAAATACACTAATTCCTTCTTCACAAAATTACACTTTTTCAAATTAATCAACAATTTCTCATCTCTCAGCTTCTCAAACACCATATAAATATGCATCATATGTTCCTCCAATGTCTTGCTAAAGATCAAAATATCATCTAGGTAAACAATGACAAACTTACCCAAAAATTCTTTTAGAACCTCGTTCATGAGCCACATGAAAGTGCTCGGTGCATTGGTTAGCCCAAAAGGCATGACTAACCACTCATACAGTCCTTCCTTTGTCTTGAAGGTAGTCTTCCATTCATCTCCTTCTCTGATCCGAATCTAGTAATATCCACTCTTCAAATCTATCTTTGAGAGATACACAACCCCACTCAAACAGTCCATAATATCATCCATTCATGGAAATAGAAACTGGTACTTGATTGTGATCTTGTTTATTGCTCTAGAATCTATACACATCTCCATTCTCCATTCTTATTTGGTGCTAATACCTCTGGTACAACACAAGGACTCAAACTCTCTCGAATCAACCCCTTCTGCAATAACTCATGTATGTCTGTTCAACTCTTCATTTTCTACTAGTGTCATTCTATGTGCTACCTTGTTTGGAAAACTAGCTCCTAAATCAAATCCATCTGATGAATGATCTTCCTTACCTGTGGTAATCCATCAGGTACATTATCAGATACAATATCCTGAAACTCATTCAACAAATCTGCAACCTCTATAGGTACATCCTCTACTTCCTCTTTACCAGCTTTTGGAATTAAAGAAAAACACACATGCTCATGCCTCATACCATCTAGTAATTTCCTTCCATCAAAAAAAGTTATTCTTGCATTACCACTTACCTTTTTTTTGGTCTCCTTCAATGGCTTTAGCTTATGTCGCACTCCATCCTTTGTCAAGGAATAGGTATTCGCACGACCATCATGTACAACATATCTATCAAAATTCCATGGCCTACCCAACAACATGTGACATGCATCCATAGGTATGATATCACATAGTACCTCATCATGGTACCCACCAATTTTGAACTTTACTAGGCACTGTTCACTTACATGACCTTGTGGTCATCTTGCACCCAGGCAATCTGATATGGATGTGGGTGTTTCTCTCTCTTGAGCTTCAACTTTGTCACCATCTCTTCTGACACTAAATTTTCAATGCTTCCACTATCAATAATCACATCACAACATTTACCCTCACACTTGCATCTAGTGCGAAATAGGCTCCTCCTTTGTTTAGGTTCATTCTCACCACTCAGCAAGACTCTTCTATTAATAAACATTTCTCCTCTTTCAGCATCTTCAAAATTTGAGGATTTGGCATCTTCATCTACATGTGCCACTCTGGCCTGGCCTTCATTCCTCCTATTCATCCTTCCTTGGCATTGAGGACATTCAAATTCCCTATGACCTTCTTCTCCATAGTGAAAACATGTTCCACGAAAGCCTCCTCTTCCTGAACCTTGTCCTCTTCCTCTTCCTCTCTAATCTCTATTGTTCTAATCTTAGAAATGATTGGAATTGTTTCCTCTCTGATTTTGACTGCTACTGGCCTCATCCTTCTTTTTTAGATCTTCATTTTGGCCTCCATATGACCATCCACCAGATCATCCACCGTGACCTCTTCCATTTTTTCTGCTCTTGAACTTCTTGTTCAACTTTTCCTCTACTTTTAGGGAAAAATGGTATGGCTCTTCAATATTGTTCATTCAAACCAGATTTAGATCCTCCTGAATGTTTAGCCTTAACCCATTAAGATAACAGGAAACTTTCTCCTTGGCAACTTTTGCATGGCCTATTTTGATGAGGATTCGATAGAGCTCCTCTGAATTCTCTTGAACAGATCTTCCTACCTGCTTCAAACTTTGCATCTTCTTCAGTAGGTCAAGCTCATAATCGATAGGAATGAACTGTCGCTTCAATTTATCCACCATTCGATCCCATCTTGTGATATTATCTTTCCCTCTTCTATTTCACTCCAATTAAATCTCTTGCCATTAGATCTTCGCATGACCTTTCAGTCTGGCCTTCATGAATTTGACCCTATCAGGATCCTCAATATCTTCATACTCAAAATATTCTTCACATTCATTGATCCGGTCGATCAACTCCTCTGGATTCAGATTTCCTGAAAATGTAGGAACCTCAATCTTAGGTCTTTTCCCGATCTTGGAAATGGCTCAAAAAAGTCTTTCTTCCTCCTAGTTCACAACTTCGACTTCTCCTTCTTGATCTTCTTCTTTGACTTCATCCTCGCTTTCATCTCTAAAATTAAGATTCAATCCTCTACGAATCTCCTCTTGCAATGCTCACACTTGTCTCTGGAGCACTCTAACCTTAGGTGTTACAACACCAGCTCTTTTGCCACACTCCCTTCGTGGAGGCATTTTCATGATTCTCACTAAAACCCTAACCACGGTCCTGGTGTAAACTACCTCACAATTGGTGATTTGTTTACACACTCAGGAACTCCTACTCTGTACCACTTGATGAAGGGTGCTCCCCTTAATACCACAAACACATAACAGAAATAGAGAAACAACAATAATATGCAAGAATAGAAAATTGGCTTCTTATTATCTCCACAAATATGGAATTAAAAACTTTCAGAATTACAATATGCAAAGCCACATGCGCTTTCCCTTACAATATTTTGTAGGACAAAGCCTTGAATCAATACCCAGATCTCTACCCAAAACTGCCCTAGACAACACTACGAGCCTTCTTTATATAGGCATTTTCCACCGCCCGAGAAGGTTCCAAAAATTTAGGCCTTAGGGCCGACCAAACTTAGAATTATTTTATTTTTCAATTTATTACATCAAAGTCGGCTCAAAATAACTTTTGAAACCCAAATAGAAATTTTGAAGGAAAATTATTTTTCGCCATTTTAGGTGACTTGACTTCCAGAGACCATAAGTCATCACCAGTTGACTTGATTGACTATTATAATCCCATTTCAAAAAGGCCACAAAGCACTCTATAGGCTTCACTTGTGCAGGTGTCTGTCACCCAAATTTTTGACCTCATCCGGGGCCTCTAAAGCCTTCAAAACTGAGTTCAAAGTTTCTGTACCCTGCTGCCAATATCAAAAATCTTCAATATCTTCAAAACTAGACTTGATCTAGCCATGAAAATTTAATGGCAGGCTGATATGACTAAGATGAACCTCCACATATAAAATCAAAACATTCCAAGATCGTATGACCAACTTACTAAAAATAGCAAGTTTCCATAAATAGCAGCTCTGTATAAGATAGCTCTTATTGAATACAAAAATAGAAATATTTTTGCGTGATGCAAGATTGCTCTTACACCTAGGATGCTCCTGCATCAAAATCAAAGACAAGGGTATGGGACAATACACAATGGAACCATTTTTATCTCTCACCTCTCTCCCATTGTCCCTCAAATCTTATGGACAACCTTCAAACAAAGTGAAACCCAATGCTAAAGAGTCCCAGGTCATATTCGATGGAAGCTTTGTCACAGAGCAAGTATCTAAACAAGATTTTGAGGAAGAAGAAGGCATGCTTGCATGGTTATACAAGGATGAATCTCAATCCCTATCAATCCAGAAATGTGACTCTATAACACAAAAAGCTCCTTCAAGGTCATATGGACTAGGGGATAAACTGATTGCTAAAATGGGATACACTGGAAAAGGACCTCTAGGACTACATAGAAAAGGTCTTATATCACCTCTTGACCACTGTGGCCAAAAAAATAAGAATACAATAGGTCTAGGATATCAGAAGAAGCCTTTCTATCTTAACAAAAACTCTCCACATGTCGTAGAATAGATTGAACCATCAACATCAATTCAACTAGAGGAAGAAATATAACAATCTGACAATGATGATTTAGACACCACTGATGAGCTCATTCCTTATGAGCATTTGCCTAAAGAAATACTAGACCTCCTTAAAGATGAAGAGAAACCTAAGGAGAATATCAATGTAGTAGAAACACAAGAACCTACTACTGAAATCAAACAAGAGGAATCAATTGAAACTATCCAAACAACTGAACAATTGGAACAACATAGCAATTCTAAGACATACTCTCATGAGTATGAATTCAAATTGGAATCAAAAGGAAACACTTCTTGGGGAATTCGCCTTGATTTCACACATATTCTCAAATTTCCTAGAGGCATAGATGAGGAATCAAATCACTATGAATGGGGAGTCATTCCAGAGGAAGATGAGCTTATCATAGAAAAACATATTGATGTTATTCACCAATATGCACCTAAACCCAACGTAAGTCTAGAGTGAAATGATGAACTTAGCGAGTTTGATCCACCTATGGCTGAAATAGACTCCCACAATGGCATTGAGCCTATTCACAAATTGAACATTTTAATTTGTAATATCACCTTCAAACTCGAGAGTTGGGTTGAGACCAATGATGACAGATCCATATCCATAAACACCATTTCTCAATCCTTCCCCACTTTGACTATCCAACATCCCAAACTTCTTGACCAAACCTTCACAAATCTGAGCCAAGGTATCTATACCTTTCCAAATGACTATGCCCTTGCTTTCCATCTCAATATAGTAGAGCCTATGATGACTTCCATCAGTGAATCGAGCATTAGCATGATGGAGCCAAACATCAAGTATCTTAGTCAAAAGAATAAGAATAAAATGGAAAAGAAAAAGAGTTCTGAGGGTGAAAACCACTTTGTGGCAGTCTCAGAACCTACAAAAGTAAAAATAAAAGATGTATCCAAAGGTGAAAACCTCTTTGAGGCACCTTAGAATGAGATATTTGATGTCCTTCTGAGTCATTTACAAGACATATATCCAGTACTGATTGATCCCACTCAATCTATCAACTTGGGAACAACAGAAGAACCATAGTTGATCCATGTAGCACAATCCTTATCAAAAGAAGAAAAGCAAACATTTACTACATTCCTAAAAGAGAAGAAGATCAACTTTGCATGGAAATATTCAGATATGCTTGGGTTAGATCTTGATCTTATAATGTACCATTTATCTATAGCTCCAAGAGTCAAACCTGTAAAGCAAAAATTGAGAAAGATGCATCCACATGTTGCACTCTTGGTCAAAGCTGAATTAGAAAAACTATTGAAAGCCAAATTTATCCCAGTTATTGATTATGTTGAATGGATCTCTAACATTGTTCCAATATAAAAACCAGACAAATCTATAAGAGTATGCACAAATTTTAGAGATGTAAACAAGACATGCCCTAAGGATGATTTTCCATTACCAAATATCGATATGATAGTGGACATGACTGTGGGCTTTGAGATGTATTCTTTAATGAATGGTTTTTATGGATACAACCAAATAAAAATTGCTCCAGAGGATCAAGAGAAAACTTCTTTCACATGTGCATGGGGTACCTTCTATTGGAACATCATGTTGTTTGGCTTGAAAAATGCAGGTGCTACATATCAACGAGCCATGACATCTATTTTTCATGATACGATGCATTGAACTATGGAAGATTATTTTGACGATACTTTGGCAAAATATATGATAAGATCTGAACATCTAAATGATTTGAGCAAAATACTAGATCAAATGGAGAAGTTTAGTCTCAGACTAAACCCTAAGAAGTGTGCTTTTGGCATCACTTCTAGAAAACTCTTAGGTTACATTTTTTCAAAGAAAGGAATTGAAGTAGATCCAACAAAGGTCAAAGCTATCATGGAGATGCAACCTCCCAAGAGTATCAGTCAAATGAGAACATTACAAGGGAGAGTACAATTTATCAGATGCTTCATATCTCAGCTAGTAGACATATCAAAACCTTTCACAAAAACATTACATAAAGGTGTGACTTTTGCATGGAATGAGGAATGTGAAAAGAACTTTAATCATATCAAGAAATATCTATCAAATCCTCCTATTTTGATGCCTCCTATTCAAGAGAAGCCATTGATCTTATATGTGTCCTCCATAGATACATCACTGGGGGCATTTCTAGCACAACATGATGAGGACAAGAAGGAAAGAGCTATATACTATATCAGTCAAACATTGGTAGCATATGAGAAGAAATATTCAATGATTGAGAAAGCTTGTCTAGCTGTGATCTTTGCATCACAGAAATTGAGACACTACATGTTAGCTCATACCACACATTTGGTAGCTAAGATTGATCCACTAAAGTACCTACTAAGAAAAGCTACCCTCACAAGTAGATTAGCTAAATGGGTGATGTTATTAAGTGAATTCGACATTGAATATGTTGAAAGAAAAGATATCAAAGGACAAGTAATTGTAGATCAACTGGCTGAAGCACCATTATTTGATGATACACCAATGCAAATGGAATTTTTAGATTCCTCTATCATGAATCTTTCTTCTAGAGCATGGAAGTTATTCTTTGACAGCTCCTATACATAGAATGGATCTAGAGTAGGCATATTGTTCATCACACCTCAAGGATACTCAATGCCTAAAGCATTCAAAATTAAGTTTCCTTGCACAAACAATATTTCTAAATATGAAGCCCTTCTTAATGGAATGAAGATAGCAATTGAATGGAGGGTAAAAGAGCTACACATTCATGGAGACTCACAAATTGTAATACACCAAGTCAATGATGTGTATCAAATGAAACATGAAAAGCTAGTTCCATACAAGAGAATGGCCGATGACCTTAAGAAATATTTCATATTCATCACATTTGAGAAAATTCCTAGACTGGAGAACAAAGCTGCTAATGCTATGGCAACGCTATCTAATTTATTATAGCAGCCCGAACATGAGCTACGCTATGAGTTCTTGGTGGAAGCACTATCTTATCCTGCATATGATTCCCCTAAAACCCGCATGATCTGCACCATTTTTGGTCATGATTCATCTAGATACAAAAACCTTTTCTCCTATCTCCAAGACCAAATCATTCCCGATACCTTCAACCGCCATGAGAAATGATACCTTATCTGCAATACATCTCAGTATATCATCATTGGTAATGATCTATACAAATGAGGTCTAGATGGTACAATCCTTAGATTTTTAGAATAGGAAGAGTCTCAATGTGCATTAGAGGAAGTCCACAAGGGTATATGTAGATCACATTCCAATAGTTTAACACTAGCTCAAAAACTTATTAGCGCTGGGTACTATTGGCCTGAAATGGAAAAAGATGCAATCAAGTTTGCTAAGAACTGTCAAAAGTGTCAAGTACATGGAAACTTAATTCATGCACCAAGGAGAGATCTTATCCCCTTTACTACACAATGGCCTTTTGAACAATGGGAATTTGATCTTATAGGAGCCATACATCCTCATTCTTCTAATGGACATACCCATATTATTACAACTACAGACTATTTCACAAAATGGGTAGAAGCAGTTCCTTTGACTCAAGCAACTGGTAAGAAAATTTCCCTGTTCATTCTAAACTACATCATATGTTAGTATGGAATCCCACATTCAATAGTCATAGATAATGGTGGACAATTTAAGAATAAAGACTTAGATGCTTTATGTGCTAAATTCAAGATAACACAACATTGGTCATCTATCTACAACATTGGTCATCTATCTACTATCCTCAAGGGAATGGACAAGCAGAGGCATCCAACAAGAATATGTTGAAAATTCTACACCATACAGTTAATAAAATAGGAAGAGACTGGCATCTTATGATCAATCCAGCTCTCTATGCCTACATAAAAATTATTAGGACCCCCACTGGGGCTACACCATTCGCTTTAGTTTATGGGTATGAAGCGGTACTACCTATTGAGATTGAAATCCCATCACTAAGAATCAGAATGCATGGTGTAGTAATTGATGATGACTATAGAGTGTCTAGGTTGAAAGAACTTGAACTACTAGATGAGCGCAGACAAGCAGTGTATGATCATCTCATAGTATATTAGAAAAGAATATCTAGAGGCTACAACAAGAAAGTCAGACATAGAGAATTTCAGGTTGGCGATCTAGTCTTGAGAGAAAATTTTAAAAATCAATCACATCGAGAATGCAAGGGGAAGTTTGAACCCAATTGGCTGGGTCCCTTTGTTATCACTGCTACTTTTGGCTCTGGAGCCTATCAAATCTCAATGACTAAAGGAGAATAGCTCCAAGAACTAATCAACATTATCCATCTAAAGAAATTCTACGCCTAAGGTATTCAGTCTTTGCAAAATATCCTGAAAAATTATAAAAATTTGAAAAAGTCCTGAAAAAATGATCATACTGGTGAAAACCTAGCAATAGGCACGTTGATGTATCACAAAAAAATTGAAAAAATATCAAAAGTACAAAAAAATTGAAAAAAATAAAAAATACAAAAAAATAAGAAAATGAAAAAGTGCTTTGGTGAAAACCTGGAAATAGGCACCTTGGCAAAAATAGAATCTTTGCCAAGATGGTGAAAACCTAGCAAACGGGTGCTAATTGTTCAAAATGCTCCATCTATCAGCGCAATCTTGGTATTTCCCAGCTTTCAGTCCTACTTTAGTTTGTACATATCTCTTGGTTTGTTTCCGCATTCCTATTTTCAATAAAGTTGGTCTGGGCACCATTCGGCCAAAGCATCTATATCCTATCAATGTTCAAACTTGGGGGCAATCAATGTCATATCCTATGGTCTCTAGTATAGCTCAAACGAGTCATATCTAGTTAGAGTCCTTTGAAGCTACATCTGAGTCAGTCATTCACTCTCCTTACCAGAAAGGATTTTGAAATCAAACACAAACAAACATCAACAACAAACTGAAAACAATCTTTGCTTCACTGCTTTTATCTCCTTGTATGCATACTGATTTGCATTGATATTTTTGCATATTGTGTCCTTTTGAGCTCTTTGATGATGTCCTTTATAGGATTTAGAGAGTGATGATTGAGGGCATAATCTTTTCTTTGTCTTCTACTTTGAATGAAAATCTAAACAACTTTGGAAATTCTAGATTGAAATGGTGTCCATTTGTAAGAGCCTCCATCTTGTATTGGATGGCCATGAGTACCTTGACCATTGATACCTGTAAAATTCAAGGAAGTTTGATCTAACTATTTTCTTTTTTGGGTGAATTCTTACTCCTACTGTGAAACATGCTCTTGCCTAAGGATGTGAATGATAAAGGGTCACTATGGGTAATTCACAATGGATTCAGAATGATCTCTTATTGTTTGACGTGTTTCTACTGCAAGGCATATTCAGGTCATCACGATGTCTATGTTTTGATGCTTATACAAATTGTTGTATCAAAATGGACATGATATTCAGGTCATCCCGACATTTGTGCCTTGGTGCTTATATCTAATCTGACATTCTGAAAACAAAATCAATATTCATATGTCCATGGTTGTATAGCTAGTGGGCATTGTATTGATTTTTGCACATACAAATCAATATTCATATATTCATAGTTTCCTAACTAGTGGATGTTGTATTGATTTATTTGGTTACATAATAAAACTTCAATGATGAAAATGACCGACACATGATCAGTGACTAGGTCCTAGGTCTTAGGTTTGCATGTCATTTTTACACTTTGCATGATTGCATGATCTCACAATTGATGAATAAACTTGAATGCTTAAATGATTCTTCAAACAGTGCTAAACATCTTACAAGAGCTGAATCTCAACTGAAGGTTTCTTCACAGAACTACAAGCAGTCACCATCTTGGGTTAAACATTATTTTTGATAAATGACCAAGTACTTGTCTTCATCAATACCTGCAAAACATATCATGTGTATCGCTGCATTTTCATATCATATTCATCCCATTACATTTCATTTCATTACATACATGTGCATTTATCATTGCATAGCATAATCAAAATCATACATTGTCATACATTTTCCATCTATCAATTACATTTGCATAAATCCATACATTTGACATAAATCATTGCATTACATATTACATACGTTCTACACTACCCATTAGCATTTACATCACATGATATCATCATAAATCAAATCGACAAGTACAAATGAAGTCATAACCAAAAATTCAATCTCATATATATCATATAACCAAAATAGTTAGGGGTGCACTACTAGCACAAGGTACAAAAGAATGGGCTCCTCAGAGCTATCAGATCAGAACAATGAATATGGAAAAAAATGACAAAAAAAAATATATCAGATAACAAGACAGATCAACTATCTACCTAATCCTCTACATCTGGTGGGGGTGCTGGTGGTGCATCTAGTACTACCTCAGCTCGTGGTGCTTTGGCTCCCTCTGAGGCTATCACATACTAAGAGTATGTAGGTACTCTCTGTCTAACAGGAACAACATAATATGCAGAGACATAATAGGCACTCCGAGTAGTTTGATGAGTAACCTGTGCCTATAGCCATCTATTCACTACCTACTACTCTAAATGTTGCCTCTCAGACTCCTTGAGGCGTACCTCAAGTCTAGCGCTCTGTATTCTCAAATCCCTAACCTATAATCTGAGCCATCTGATGACCTCCCATGGAGTCTGATCCATTCCAGGATCTACATCTACCGTAGGCATGTCTGTATCCTCAATAGGATGATCAGTAGCCTCAACCCTGTGCGCCTTACGATGTCTAACCTTAGCACCTAGATCAAAACCTATATCAACCTATGCAGCATCAGTACCAGCACCTACATCCTACTGAGCACCTAGTACCTCATCTGCACTACCAATACTACCAAGGGTACCATGCTCTCCTCTAGAAGATCTCCTTTGTGAATCTGTAGGCTTGCCTACTATAGAACTAGAAGGGCATGGTGGTATCATATGTCCAGAAGGCCTCTGTGGAGTAACAATGGCTCTAGGCCTCAGAGGTGTAGGCCATGGCATATGAATCTGAACATCTTGACACCTCTAGCCTCGACCCATTGGTGCACCTATAACATCCACTACCTCCTCCATACTGGGAATCAGCTCTATGGGATCCAAAAATTGACGTATAGGATGCTCTTCTAGCCAAGCAATGAAAGCATCTGTAACTCCAGCATCTACAACCTGTGGCCTATAATCCCACTCTCTCACCACATATCCATTATACTCATGTGTACTAAGAGCATAAGACAAACATGTTGTCCATCCCAATCCAATCTCGTGGACTAACCGTGCATAAGTGGCATGCTCCTGTGGTACGTCCTAGATAAGGCCATACTATCTCCAAACATGTGTGATCAGGAAACACTCAAGGATAGTGGTAGACCTACCAATCAATACCCTGATATGGAAAAAGAAACTAAACTGAGCATGTGTAGTAGGCCCCGGCTCCACCTGTAAGTAAGGTCTCCATATACAATAGGTCATGTCATCAAGGACACACCTCCAATACTTAGTAATGTCGATATGGACCTATGTGACATATCTAGAATAAATATATATAATGGGCTCCTACGACTGTCTCTGTGATAGACATACCAGCCTACATATGGGAATGTGCTCCCATGCCCAAATCTAAAGAACTAGCGCACCCGAAGAATTTTTTTTTCTCTCTTGATACACTATCTTGTGCATCTCATAGAACATGTGGGTGAGCATACACTATCCCCATCCCAACTCAGAAGGAGCAGCCATCAATTGAGCCACCATCAAGGCCCAACGCATCAATAGACCATTTTGTTGACATTCGGACATGATGATACCACCTATCATACCTGCTATAATGCACTCAAGTCTATGGGTGTGCCCATATCTCTAAACTAATGACTCCCATGAAATAGACTGAGTTAGCTATGTATCATCACCAAATAATCTCCTAACGCATGCAGGCCAGAGTTCCCTGAACTGACATAGTCAGGCCGAGGACCATGGAATGGAATATGCAATATTTGGTAGACATCCTCAGGAGTAACTGTGAGCTCTCCAGTAGGCAGATGAAAGGTTTGTGTCTTAGAGTGGAATCTCTCTATCAGTGCCGTCAGTAAACCATGGTTCACCTAAATCTCAGGCAACCGTATCAAATACTCAAAACCACATGAGGCTAAGTGAACCTACATCGGTTAGGAAGTGAAATGCACAATCTCTGGGTCGCCGGGTGCGAAATCCAGACATGAACATTATGGTAGACAACCTATACAACACAAAAAAAGGAATCCTATTTGTAACTTGGTCAAAATTCAGGCTACTAGTAGAGAAATTGCAAAGTTTAATATCTCAAAAGGTACATTAAATGCTAAGGACTCAGCCTATGAAATAAGAAAAATAAAAAAATTGACCTAAGGATGTGAAAAATACTCTCTATTTTCCATATGAGTTTTCAGAATGGTGTCAAAACTCGTACAAGTTTTTACAGGTTGTCATACGACAATCCATGAGTACACGACAAAGCATATGTTCCTGTACAACAATTGAAGGACCTGATGAAATGTCGTATGACACATGGGTCTCTCTCATACGAGTTTCAAGTTGTTCTAGGACAACAATTGAAAAGAAATCAAAAACTTGTATGAGCCCCAATGGACTGTCGTACGACTTTTTGTGGTGCAAAAATTAAAAAAGTTAAAAATGTATGAAAAAGACCTACAAATGCTAAAAACATGCCAAATTTGAATTCACAAAGAGGCGCAGAGGTCCACTTACTGTGTTACCATACTGGAGAGGTCACTGGTATCCCCAACTATGTTCGAATCGGTGTGAGGAGACTGGAACTTTGTTCTTGGCCATTTTTCTCTTAGAGGGCTCCACAAGGTTCACAAAAGACAAAAGTAAATAATGAAATGAAAATGACCCTTTTGGGCCTTATATAGGTTTTGACCTAATTTTTCAAAGTGCTTTGTTTTCCATGAAAATTGCACCCCTAGCTAATTTCGACATTCTAAACCCATTTTTAGGATCAAAATAGAAATCTAAGATTGTTAACTATGTCAAAATCATGATTTAATATTTTCAGACCTAAGATGACCGACTGCTTGCATAATCAACCTTCAATCATCACAGAAATCCATAATTCAACTTAACTGATTATCATACATTAAACTATCAAAATTTCAACTTGGTCAACCATGGTCAACTCATGGTCAAACCTAGTCAAACTTGGTCTCTAGGACCTCCAAACAATGTAGAACGTGTTTCCAGACGTGTACACCCAATCCTCAAATCAATTAACATGCTCCTAAACCATTCAACACTGACTTTTCTTGTCAGATTTCAATTTTAATCCCGAAGGGGGCATGGTATTGCACATCATTCAAGTCTATAAATCAAATCTTTCTTTTAGTGATCAAGACAATAACCACGTTTAGTTGTTCATTCATTTAAAAGACCTCGTCACTTGGGGTACATCACTTAGGGCATATCATATTCATCAAGATCCATATCAATCTGGTATCCTAATCAATCTTGTAAACTATATCAGCTTTTCACAACCATCAGTTCATTAGTGTTATTTCCTTGGTTCTTTGTAACTGAAGGGTTCAAATGTGATACCATTTTGATTCCTTTGGACAATCAGGTCTGGAATCAGGTCACTCACTTCTTCATAATCATAAGGTTCAGAATCAGGTGTTTTAATAATTTTTAGTAATCATCGATTCATTGTTGCTATAGTTAACATCATCACAATTCTTGGTTGACCAGGACCTGAATCAACTCTTCAAATCTATCAATCGGTTTCTATCTCAAAATTGGTTCATCTTTCAAATCAGTTTCAACATAAAAAATAGACTAATCTTTGAACCACTACGCTTCACACAGTGACTCAAAGAGGGGCAAAATGTAATACCCCAAAAATGGGCTATAGGTTCATTAACCTCCTACATCCTCAAATCGATCAAAATTGACATCAAAAGTCCTAACCTAAGGCACATCTACACATCAATTTATCAAAAACCTAATTGATTATCTTAATTCTGCATCAAAGAATATTCCTTGAATATTCCTAATTATCCTAATTATCTTTAATTAAATATTATTTGGCGATAAATGTCATTATTTATTCTAAAATTTGATTAATTGAATATTCTGAATATTTAATTAATTAAGTTTAATTCTGCCACTTAATTATTTAATTAGATTTAATTGCATTTATTCCTAAATTATATTATTTAATTTTGACAATAAATCAAAAATCTTATGACTAATTGATTAAATTCTTATTTAATTAATTAATGTCAATTGTCAACATTTAATGATATAATTTTTGAATATCAGTTTGATTTAATAATTGATTAACCCATAAATCAATTATTTTAATTCAAAAATCAATTAAGTTGAAGATAAATCACTTTATTTATTTAATTAATTCATAATTATCTATGCACATTTGAAGGAGCAGTTGAACTTAAAATTAGAAAATCAATTCAGGTTGTTATCTTTTTGAAACTCAACATCTATTTTGAATTGAAAGCTGATCTAAACTTCTGATTTGAGTCAAAAAGCTATTTTTTCATGATTTTGCATGATTTTGTGAGTTAATTAATTCTGATTTCTTGTTAACTCAAAAATCAACCTGAGTTTATCAAGAGTGATTTATGGCTTTTCTTATGCATTCCCAAACCCTGGATTTCTATAAAATCAAGGCTCAACTCTTCACAAAATATCTCTCAAATTTGCACAATTACTCTGGCGAAATTGCATCTGAAGAATCAAGCTTTTGCAAATAGGCGACTTTGTGAGATCATTCATAGTTTTTCATATCAATTCATATCATTGTTAGATTAAATCTACATATCATTTCAATTCAATCCTAGATTAGTTTCATATCATTTTTTCATCTTATTGCATCAAAAATCCAAAACAATTGATTAATCTGCATTCATTCTACATTCATCTTTTAGCATTAAATCCTTCATTTAGGTGTTGCATTATCACTGATCTTGGTATAATCTGAGAATACCATACTCACACCTACTAGAAGGTAGTAAATCTCCTCATTAGCTTAGTTTCATTTATTTACAGATTTCTTTGATTTGCTAACGTCTAATGTTTTACTAAAGTGTTGTGTCCATATCTAGGTACAATTTTCACACACACACAATGATAACCCACATCCATTGCACAAGTCGTAGCATATTTAAATATAAACTAAGTACAAAGTACAAATATAATAAAAAAGAACAAAATGAACCAATCTCCAAGGATGAAAGAATAAGGAACAACCACAACAAAGATCATCCAACACTGGTACACGAATGTTGGAGTCTCAAATGGTAATAGAATCACTAGCTCTCAAGCTCATGAAAATATGTGGTTCCACTCCCACTGTACTGAGGAGATAACATTAGACCCCACTCAGATAACAATACTAAAATCACTCATCAGGTAGAATTAAGCAAGGGATCTTGAAAGCTTCCTATCTCAAAGGTACAACTCAAAACATAAAGGTACACATACTAACCCAAAGGAAACCAACACATGTAGGAAACCTAAGATGAAATTAGGGAAGTGACATCACATATGTCATCCCATTGGAATGATCTCACTAGACTCTAGCTCCCAAGTGTGAATATATACGAAACCCAAAATTATCTCATGTAGACAAGGATAACTAATCAAGCCAGAACTCACCGTCACTACCAGACAGACAAGCATCTTCTCCCACACTCATCCTTAGCCTATACTAGCACTCAAGGCATGGGTAAGGAACACATTATCTTATTAATTTATTTTAAAACCTTATTTAAAGTATTATATTATCAATTATTAAGTAACTTACTAAGGATACCTAGGTAGCCACTTTTGGGCTCCGACACCTCCAAAGGAAGTAACTTTCCTTTTAATACCTATATAACCTACCCTAAGCTCATAAGTCTCAAAAGCATCTCATAGATCACCATGAATCATAAAATTCAAGATCTAGTTCTAAAATGTCATAAGAACACACATAACCAGCTTCCATCACATAAACATCATAACATAATCAAGAGCTTCCATAAGTTTGGTTTATAAAAAAATTGAATGTCATACAAGTATGTAAGAAAAACAAACAAACATAACACAACTTCCCTAACCCCACCTCTAGTAACAATCCCAAAAAGGATGACGTAAAAAGATTCCATCTTAACCCATAATTACAAAAGGAAAAACATTCATAAAAATTTAATAATAATAAACTAATTTGTACAAACACAACTATAATTACATCTCCAAAATAAATTCCATTAATAAGAAAATTAATTTATAATGTTATTTAAAATAAATTGATTCCAAAATTAATAATTATTAAAATAATATAATTTATATGCATATATACTAAGTACATAAACAACCACATAAGTGTTTCCCGAATAAAAGTATCCCATGCACATATAAGAATATTATGAATTTCAAAATAAATATGCAAAACAAAATTCAACAAACCTTTTATAATTTATCATGGCAGCAACTGTTGTAGTAGCCATCGCTACTAATGGCATCAACTAAGGCTGCCTATGACAGTTGGCTACTCACGACAGTAACTGTCATAGCATGTTGGGATTATGGAAAGATAAGTATTGAGAGGGGAGGGGTGAATCAGTACCCTTAAAACTTTCAAGACTAAAAACTTTGTAAGTGTAGATCTCAATTAACCAACTGAATCCATTGTTTGAAACATACATTCAAGTAACTAAAAATATAAATTGCATGTAATCTAAACAATAAATCATTCATGAAAATTCATACTCATGACACAGATATTTTGGTATTACAGAAACCCTTGTAAGAAGGTAAAAACTATGGTGTGGATGACAACCACAAATCTTCACTACTACAGCAATAAAGTATGTCGGTTAAAGTTACAAATTTGTGATCACTTCTGATGATCTTACCCTGTTAGGAGTAACAACTAGATCACTAGATCTACCTGGTTAAAGGATTTTAACAACACAATACATGTGTGTACTCGGTTAAGAGATTTACATAAGAACGGTTAAGTCCACTCTGTTAAGAGATTTAAATTCTGCTACAATGGTTAAAAGGTAACAGTAAATGTATCTGTAAATAGAAACTTAATCTTGCCTGATTCAGAGCAGTGAAATATCAAATAGATATCACCTCATAGTGATGTATGTGACCTTATGTTTTTCTCGGTAGCCTTGTGTGTGTTCTGAAAAACTAAATCCTTCTTTCATAAACCTTCTATCAAAAACCCTTTGTTTGGTCTCCCGATGTCCTTAGCGTGGCTACTCCTTCATGATACTTTTTCATAATGACATATTTACATATTTTATATCAAACTATCTTGACCTAATTAGGGTTTACAATATCTTAGAAAACTTAAGATCAATGGTGTAACAAAATAACCTAGATCTAACATTACATAGGAATCATCGCCAAATTAATGATTACAACCATATTTAATTATGTCTCAATCTTGTTAAACCATTTTCTGATTGGTGTAAACCATTTGCATAGATGTTTGTGCCATTTTAGATTACTATGTCATTTCCTTCTTTACTCAATAATCATTGCATTCTCCATTCGGTAAATTATTGGTGCTCAGTTCATATAATGCTCGGTGATCACTAGCTCGGTACTCGATAATTATTTGTTGCTTGATGAGTGTACTCGGTCAAAACCTTGTTCGGTTATCTTAGAGATTTGTGTTGTCTTTGCTTAGTGTGTAGGTTTTGTATGGTTGACTGACAATCCTATTTGTCTCCTTTACTGATTGAATAACTGATTGATACTAATGACAATCCATTAATGCTCAAATAGGAGTAACATTCTCCTCCCTTGGCATTAGTATCAAAATCTTATGTATATATACTGACTGCCAAAACAAATATATATAGACTACAAAAATATACTGACTCCCCCTTTGTGCATGCTCTCGGTGTGAAGTACATAGTGGCATATATATAATCTATATACATAGACTTTCCCCCTTTTTGAAATTAATTCCAAACAAAAATAATGTACTTACAACTTATAAAAAAATGTGTTGATGGGTTTTCTTTAGTGAATCTAGGAGGTTTTCCCATTCCTCTTTCAATTTTTCAAGAGCAATGTGCTCTAAACCAACTTGGGCATGCATGTCAAAAATATTTTCTAGCATAGAAATTTCTGGGGTGGCAACTAAATCTTTTGCCTTATTAACATGACGCTCCATGATCTTCAGATGTGGAAGCAACTCAGCTTGAATCTCTATTATTTGATCACTTAATGTATTTTCTTTCTTCCTCAAATCAGTTCTCAACCACTGAAGTTCTTGAACCTTTGAAATGTGCTTATGAAAAGAATTTGTCTCGGTGAGAGAACTATTTGCACTGACCTTGATTTATTCATCCAGTTTCTTGATCTTTTCACTAACCTCGGTAGTGAATTGGTCCATGGTGTATAACTTGAACAAAATTTGAATTATCCTTTGAATTATGGTTTCAAGCTCGGTAATAACCTCAAGTGCTTAACCTTATTAATTGCCACTTCTTGGCTTATTTTCTCAGCTAATCTCAATTGTATCTTTTCTTCTATCCGCTGTTCTATTCTTTTCTCAACATCTATATCAGGGGTATTTATGTGACCAGTTAAAGTTGCAAGTTGATCAATGATGGGAGTTTCCTCATCAACATTGATCTCGGGAACTACTTGTAGTAGAATATCTCTTACTTCCTCCAAATTTTGTTTACTTTTATTCTCCTTTTTCATTTTCTCTTGTGTAGCCTTCCTTGTGCACAATTCCCCATATCATCTCAGTGCCTCAGGGTTTAATGTCCTAGGGTCACATTTAGGTATCTCAATAACCTCATCAAGTGTGACAGGACCCTTACCATATTTATTTTTCTTCTTCTTCTCTAGTGTTGGTGACTTGGTATAAAGAACTGGAGCTTTAGTCTCCAAATTTGTCTTTTCTATCTCAGTAGACCCACTTTCTTCCTTAGCTTGCTTGGTAACAGGTGTCTTGGTAGCTTGTCCTTGGGCATTTGTAGTGGTTTCTGTTGTAGTTGATTCTACCGGTTTATTCTCTTCCGGTGCTTTTATTGGTGCCTCTATATTCTCAGGCTCATTGGTGTAATACCCCAAAAATGGGCTATAGGTTCATTAACCTCTTACATCTTCAATTCGAATGAAATTGACATCAAAGTCCTAACCTAAGGCACATCTGCATATCATTGAATCCTAATTGATTTTATCCTAAATTCTGCATCGAAGAATATTCCTATTTATCCTAATTATCTTTAATTTAATTATTATTTGGTGATAAATCCTATTTATCCTAAAGTTTGATTAATTGAATATTCTAAATATTTAATTAATTAGATTTAATACTGCCACTTAATTATTTAATTAGATTTAATTAAATTATTCCTAAATTGTATTATTTAACTTTGACAATAAATCTAAAATCTTATGACTAATTGATTAAATTCTTATTTAATTAATTAATGTCAATTGTCAATATTTAATAATATAGTTTTAGAATAAAGTTTGATTTAATAATTGATTAAGCCATAAATCAATTGTTTTAATTCAAAAATCAATTAAGATTGAAAATAAATCACTTTATTTTTAAATTAATTTATAATTAAATCATGCACAATCAGAAAAGCAGTCAACTAGAAATCAACAATCAATTTTAAAATTGAAACTCAACATTTGATGATGAGTTGAAATTTGATCTAAACTCTATTTTGAGTTAAAAACTACTTTTGCATGATTTTTGTGAGTTGATTATTCTTAATTTCCTCATAACTCAAAAATCAACCTGAGTTCATCAAGAGTGATTTATGGCTTTTCTCTTGCATCCTCAAAGCCCTCGATTTTTATAAAATCAAGGCTCAGCTCTTCATAATTATCAACACTCGAATTTGCACAATTACTCTGGCGAATTGGTGATTGAAGGATTAAGCACTTGCGATAGGTGATTTGTGAGATCTTTCATAGTTGATCATAGTTTTTACATAGTTTCATATCATGGTTTTCATATTCATTCATAGCATGCTTAGATTAAATCTGCATTTAATTTCATTCATATAGCTTAGATTCATATCAAGTTTCTCATTCTTATTGCACAGAAAATACAAAAATCTAGAATAATCTGCATTCATATAGTCTTTCATATTTTGCATTCAGATCCTTCGTTTAGGTGTTGCATTGTAACGTATTTTGATTCCAATATGAGAACATCATACTCGCACCTACTAGAAGGCAGTAAATCACTTGGTTAGCTTAGTTTCAATTATTTGTCAGATTTTGATTTCTGCTAACCTCTAATGTTTTACTGAAGTGTTGTGTCTACAACTAGGTACAAAATTCACACACACATTTTTGGCGCCCACCGTGGGGCCTTGAAATGGATTTCCATCTCTTCTAATTCACTTCTATCTATTTTCTATCATTTTTTGATCCATTCTATGATTTCATTCTCTATTCGTATATTTTTTGTATGACTTTTGTTAGAAAGTCATACCAGGAAGACCCCACTATTGTACGATAGTTGATTCTATCAAGGCTCGTATCAAAAGCTATACATTATCGTTTGGAAGCTTGATTGTCATTTGGTGAGACACCCACTATCATACGAGTTTTGACTCCAGAATTCAATTATCATTTCAAAATTTTTGGCAGTTTTTTAGATTTGGACTAATAGCTAACCATAACAATTGAAATCTTCTATTTTTGACTGATATTTGCTGAATCTAATTGGGAAAAGTGCAATGAAATTGCTAAAATAGGTAAAATCTACTAAGCACATTATGAGGAATTCAAGTATTCTACTATGATCTGATAACACTTTGATATGGACATAAAATAAACTCTCACGTGTCAATCTTGTGTGACTTTTCTTTCTTTCGTATCACAGACTTCATTTTGGGCTATAAAATGAACATAGATTTGTTTTCTGCATATATGTTACACATAGTAAATAGGCCCTATGAACACTATTTTTGGATGATCTCGAGAGAGTGGGATTCTTTTGCTTATTCACGCATGCGAAGCTCTTCTTGATGAAGGATCCCCTTGTAGGTAGGGAGGTTACTGAGAGCGTCTCATGTTCTACTAGATTTGTGCATCTTCAACTTTTGATTGATACATTCTCTCTCCAGAGAGGTTGATAGATCATAAGCGGTTGACATCATAGATCTTTGTGAGATAATCTTGGTCTTAGCATATCGGATTAATCTATCTACTTTGTTTTGGTTAAAAGTGAAAAGGCTAGAGGACTATGCTCTATTCCCTTTTTGGGTAGTATCAGAAACTTAGATCCTTGAATCTGGAACTAGTCTCCACATGGTATCTTTTGTGAGTCACCTTTAGAGAGGCTTAACCATAGTGGACATTCCCTTAATTAGGTCAACCATGTGGATGGAACCTCAAGTGGTAATAGCCATTTTCATCATGGTAGCAACAACTTCTATATAAATGTCCTTATGGAGTAAATCTTCACAGATGTGGTCTCTTGTTGGGCAGTCAGATCTCCCTAGCAGCTCTTGATTGATTAATTTCTCAGATTGTGTCAAAACCCCGATGCGCCTGGATTGGAGTTTTCCCTCTTGAGATCACAAAAGTTGTAGAGTCAGACCATTACTACAAACCCTAGTGAGGCCAAATTTTTCATTTTCTAGGAATATGTGCATTATTGAAAAACTTTTTGGAACATACACAAGTAGTATTTCTAGGGATTAGCACAATAAGTCACTATTGCTTGTTCATGCGCAAGGTTGATTTTGCCCTTGTTCATTGTTTTTGGATGATTTCTTGCTTCCCTTGCTTTCTATTTTGCGTGCTTGATATCTACTTGGTTATTTGAAACAGACTATTACACAGATCTCAAAACTAGACAGAAAACTTTGCCAACAATTTGAAACTGAAAACCCAAAAATTGCAAAATCTGAAGCGAAATTCCTCTCTATAGTCAAAAGTTGTCCCATAGTCTCAGATTGTCATATGAGTTTTTTAGTAAAAGTCATTTCACAACCCCTATATTGTTATACGGTATCCAGTATAGTGTCATACAAGTGTTGTCACCAGAAATCAAAAGAAACATTATCACTAGTAGCAATTGTCGTACGAGTCTTGCAATTGTGGTTTGATAGCATACCCAGTGTTGTACGAGCTTTCAGAAACTCATTTGAGAATTTTCAAAAGGTTGTCAGGGATTGGTGAAATTTGTCAAAAATCCAATTTTTATAGCCTATTTCCAGATTCTATCAAAACAGTCACTATGTTAGGAACAAAGTAGAAACTAGAAGCAAATTCATTTATTTTCCTAAAGTGATCTCTTGAGTCTGATTTAGCCTTTTGATTTATCGATTTGAGTCTTTTTCATCTTGTGTCAAAACCTTGTCAAAATTATCTTCAAATTTAGTCTTGTTACTAAACGGCTAAGTGTTGTGAGCTCGTGCCCGCCATCTGTTGGGTGTCTACCCACACTACTATGGCACAGTATCCTTCGTTTACATCCGATCTGATCTTGAAATCAAACCAATCTTGACAAGGTTGTGTCATTCGATCTTCTTGAATCGGGTCATTCTTCAGTTGTCTTCATCTTGCTTTCTTGCTTGACCCAAGGTTAATGGTGGAAACTAGAGCTTCCTCACATAAGAAATTTGGAGAAGCACTCAACACTCTACCTTTGACTATTCACAAGGGTCCAACTCTTGAGCAACTCTACAATTCTGGTCTTTACGAAGACAACGGACTTGGCAATTTTTGATTAAAAATTGGTTACATACCCCCTCCATCAACTCACAGAGGTAATCAACAAACTCCTCCTCAATCTATCCTAGGGAGTCCCAAAACTCATAACATGTCTCATGGAGGGAGACAACACGGGTCTCAAGGACCCCATTCTCAACATGGTGTGGATCAAGAACCCACCCCTTCTGAAATTTCTCGATATCAAAATGATGATGACTTCAAGAAAATGATGAGGCATTTCTTGAAAGAAGATAGAGAGGCATACTTTCTAGAGTTAGCTCATCAAGGAGCTAAACTTCCTCCAAAATTTAATGTTGAAAATATCATTACACATGAGGAAGAAACTCCTATCACAGCTATGATGAAATAGATGCATGGCATGCAAGTCAAGCTTAACAAACTAGAGAAAGAAAAGGAACCTAAGGAGTTCTCCATGGAGGCCCTATGCCCTTTTCCATTTGATAAAGACTTGTACATGCCACCATTCCCTAAAAGAGTGGAAATGCCTAAATATGATAAGTATGATGGAAATTTTGATCCTCAAGATCATGCCAGAGAATTCTATACTCAATCTATGGAGTTTATGCATGAACCAACCTACTTAATGCATCTTTTCCCTTGATCTCTGGCAGGAGCATCCATTCATTGGTTCTCTAGAATGCCTCCAACTATCAAAAATTTTGAGGAGTTAATCAAACTATTCTATCAACAATACTCCTACAATATTCAACATCTGGTCACCATGATCGACATCTACAATCTGAAACAATATCCAGGTGAACCATTCCTGACATTTCTCAAGAGATGGAGGAAGAAATTTTCTCTATATGCTAGGCCCATTCCAGAAATTGAAAAGCCAAAAATCTTCATCAACAATCTTGTTCCAGAAATCAACTACCCTCTACAAATGCAAAATCATACATCTTTTGACAAGATGGTAGATAATGTGATCAAAATTGAGAAATTACTTGTGAAAAAAGGAGATATCACACTTCAAAAGGACAAGTATGAATATGGATCTAGTTCTAAAGACAAGAACAAAAACTGGAACAAGAATAAAGGTATTGTCACTAATGGAATTGTTGATACTATCTATGCCCCATCCAAGGCACCTGCTTTTAATCTCACTATTGGCACCCAAGCCATCAAAGCTTCCAAAGCTAAAGCAACAGAGCCCAACAAAAAAGTCATTTGATTATAAACCTTGGGCTACAGATCCTAACCACAAATTCACTCCTCTTGGAGAGTCCTTGGAATCTGCCATGAAAACTCTATTGGCAAACAAAATCATCTACTTTCCTGATATAAAATTCTTTGATCCTGAACCTAAACTGAAATGGTGGAGAGAGAAGGATTTCTATGAATTCCATCGCAATAAGGGTCATAAGACTAATAACTGCATTCTCTTGAAGCACATCATACAAGACAAAATTGATAATGGAGAAATCACGATTGACAATCATAAGAGCAATAATGATCATACAACATTCACAGAACCATTTCCAAAACATGGTAAAGAAGATTCTTCTTCTCAGCCTAATATGGGTGCCAAAGTCAATAATGCCTACTCTAGAAACAATGTTGTTATCAATATGGTTGAACCATGTCTATCTGAGCGCTAAAATGCCATCACAATTGTGAGAAAATATAGAGAAAATTAAATAGCTAATGCAATTACTTGATCACAAGCTCAGGCACATCTATAAGGACAAATACTAGATTCATTAAATGTCCTTAAGGAGCCTTTCAATCTCTCATCTACTTCTAAACAGAAGGCTAGATCTAAATCTTCAAATCCTAAAGACATGGGTTCTACATCATACAGTATTGTCCAACAACTCCAACATACAAATGCAAAAATCTCCATGTTTGAGTTGCTTTGGATATCTCCAGCTCATAGAGCCATTCTAGACAAAGCTTTGCTCGGATCCAATGTTCCTGATAACCTTGATTTAGACAGATTCTAGACTATGTTGATCATCTTACATCCCCACATTATATTTCCTTTTCAGAGGAAGATGATAATTCCTTGAGTCATCCGCATAACTAGCCCTTGCATATTGAAGTCTTGATCCAAAACCATTGTGTCAAACGTGTGTTGATAGGTGGGGGCACTGGTCTAAACATTTGTTCTTTTAGCTTGATTACACAACTAGGATTTTTAGAAATGGCCATTGATCCTAGAAAGAAGATAACTATCAAAGCATATGATGAGCAAGAAAGATCTTCCAAAGGAACAATTGTCTTACCTATCAGAACAAGTCCTGTCATCAGAGATACTATATGTCAAGTTCTTGATCTACCTTTGGCTTACAATATCCTCCTAGGGAGACCTTGGATACATGAAATGAAAGCTATTCATTGTACATATCATCAGTGTTTGAAATTTCCTTATGAAGGAGTAGAAGTGATGATCTCAGCTGATCTATATACAACTTGCAATGCAATGAAAGAAAGTGCTAATAAACTTGTTCCTAATAATAGAGAATCTTCCACTAAGCAACTAGACGTTGCTTCAACATCCAAAATGGAAGACATTTCTAAAGAGGTTAAGATCAAAGAAAATGGTATGGGACAATATACTATAGATCCAGTCTTATCTTTGACATCTCTCCCTATCACGCCTAAGTCCTATGGGTAAACTCTGAAACGGTCCAAACTAGAGTCTAAAGAACCTCTTGAGGCATATAAAGGAAATTTTGTTGCAGAAAAAGTATCTAAACAAGAGTTTGAAGAGGATGAAGTTGTGTTTTCATGGCTATACAAAGATGAACTTGAATCTCAAGTTGTTCAAAAATGTGATGCTAAAGTATCGAAGATCCCTTCTAAGTCATATGGCCTAGGGGATAAATTGATCACAAAAATGGGATATAAAGGAAAAGGACCTCTAGGACTACAGGGTAAAGGTATTCTATCACCTCTTGACCATCATGGTCGAGAAAACAAGAATACAATAGGTCTAGGATATAAGAAGAAGCCTTTCTATCTTAGCAAGAACTCACCACATGTCTTAGAACACATTGAGCCATCCACATCAAATCAACTAAAGGGAGAAACAATGTAACAATCTAATAGTGATGATTCAAACACCAGTGAAGATCTTATTCCTTATGAGCATTTTCCTAAAGAAATAAAGGACCTCCTTAAAGCTGAAGATGATCCAATAAAAATATTTAATGTAGTAGAAATAAAAGAACCTACTATAGAGCAAGAGATACTTGCACCACAAGAACCAGCTAATGTCGGAGACAATCAAACAGACAAAGAGGAAGGTGGTAGTTATTCTGAGATAGATTCTCATGAGTATGAATTTAAATTAGAATCTGAGGGTAACCCTTCTTGGGGTATTCATCCTGACTTTCCTCATGTTCTTAGATTTCCTAGAGGTATAGATGAGGAATCAAATGACTATGAATGGGGAGCCATTCCAGAAGAAGATGAGCTTATCACAAAAAAACATGTTGATTTTATTCACCAATATGCACCTAAACCCAATGTAAGTCTAGAGAGAAATGATGAACTTAACGAGTCTGATCCACCGATGGCTGAAGTGGACTCCCACAATGACATTGAGCCTATTCATCAATTAAACATCTTAAGTTGTAATATCACCTTTGAACTTGAGCGTCAAGTTAGGACCAATGATGAGAGATCCATATCCGTAAACACTATTTCCCAATCTTTCACCACTTTGACTATCCAACATCCTAAACTTCTTGACCAAACCTCTACGAATCTAAGCCAAGGTATTTATACCTTTCCCAATGTCTATGCCCTTGCTTGCTACCTCAATGTAGTTGAGCCTATGATGACTTCCATCAGTGAACCAAGCATTAGCATGACGGAGTCGGACATCAGGTATCTTACTCAAAAAAATAAGAATAATAATAAAAAGAAAATGTGTTCTGAGGGTGAAAACCACTTTGTGGCAATCTCAAAACCTACAAAAGTAAAAATAAAAGATGTATCCAAAGTTGAAAACCTCTCTAAGGTGCCTAAGGATGAGATATTTGATATCCTTCTGACTCATTTATAGGACAGATCTCCAGTTCTAATTGAGCCCACTCAATCTATCAACTTGGGAACAATAGAAGAACCACAATTGATTGATGTAGCACAATCCTTATCATAAGAAGAAAAGAAAAAATTTACAACATTCCTAACAGAAAAGAAGATCAAATTTGCATGGAAATATTCAGATATGCTAGGGTTGGATCTTGATCTTATAATGCACCATTTATCTATAGCTCCAAATGTCAAACTTGTTAAGTAGAAATTGAGAAAGATGCATCCACATGTTGCACTCTTGGTCAAAACCAAATTAGAGAAACTACTAAAAGCCAGATTCATCTGTGTTATTGACTATGCTGAATGGATCTCTAATATTGTACCTATTTCTAAACCAGATAAATCTATAAGAGTATGCATAGATTTCAAAGATGTAAACAAAGCATGCCCTAAGGATGATTTTCCACTACCTAATATTGATATGATAGTGGATATGACTGCGGGTTTTGAGATGTATTCTTTAATGGATGGTTTTTCTGGGTATAATATAATCAAAATTTCTCTAGAAGATCAAGAGAAAACTGCTTTCACGTATGCATGGGGTACCTTCTATTGGAATGTCATGCCATTTGGGCTTAAGAATGCTGGTGCTACATATCAGACAGCTATGACATCTATTTTTCATGACATGATGCATCGAACTATGGAGGATTATGTTGATGATACTTTAGCAAAATCTATGATAAGATCTGAACATCTAAATGACTTGAGAAAGATACTAAACAAAATGGAGAAGTTTAGTCTCAGACTGAACCCTAAGAAGTATGCTTTTGGTGTCACTTCCGGAAAGATCTTAGGCTACATAGTTTCAAAGAAAGGCATTGAAGTTGATCCAGCTAAAGTTAAAGCTACCATGGAGATGCAACCTCCCAAGAATATTAGTCAAATGAGAACATTACAAGAGAGAGTAAAATCTATTAGACACTTAATATCTCAACTAGTAGACATATCACAGCCTTTCAAAAAGATATTACATAAAGGTGTGACCTTTGCATTGAATGAGGAATGTGAAAAGAATTTTAATCATATCAAGAAATATCTATCAAATCCTCCTATCTTGATGCCTCCCATTCAAGGGAATCCTTTGATCTTATATGTCTCTACTACAGATACATCACTGGGGGCATTGCTTGCAAAACATGATGAGAAAAAAAAGGAAAGAGCAATATACTATATCAGTAGAACATTGGTGGCATACAAAAAGAACTATTCTATGATTGAAAAGGCTTGCCTAGCTATGATCTTTGCATCACAGAAACTGAGACATTATATGTTGGCTCATACCATGCATTTAGTAGCTAAGATTGATCCACTAAAGTACCTACTAAACAAGGCTGCCCTCACAGGTAGACTAGCCAAATGGGTCATGCTCTTAAGTGAATTTGACATTGAATATGTTGAAAGAAAAGATATTAAGGGCCAAGTTATTGTTGATCAGTTAGCAGATGTGCCTATGTTTGATGACACACCAATGCAAATGGAATTCCCAGATTCCTCTATCATGAATCTCTCTTCTAGAGAATGGCAATTATTCTTTGATGGATCCTATACACAGAATGGATTCAGAGTCGGCATCTTGTTTATCACTCCTCAAGGATACTCAATTCCTAAGGCATTTAGAATCAAATTTCCTTGTACAAAAAATATTTCTGAATATGAAGCCCTTTTAAATGGTATGAAAATAGCAATTGAGTGGAGAGTAACAGAACTACACATTCATGGAGACTCACAAGTTGTAATCCATCAAGTCAATAATATGTATCAAATGAAAGATGAGAAGCTCATTCCATACAAGAGAATGGTAGATGATCTAAAGAAATATTTCATATCTATCACATTTGAGAAAATACCTATAATAGAGAATAAGGCAGCCGATGCAATGGCAACACTATCTACTTTATTACAGCAGCCAGAACATGAGCTACGCTACGAGTTCCTGGTGGAAGCACTATGTTATCTTGCATATGATTCCCTTGATACCCATATGATTTTCACTATTGTAGGTCATGATTCATCCCACTATAAAAACCTATTCTCCTATCTCAAAGACCAAACCATTCCTAATACTTTTAACCGCCATGAAAAGAGATACCTTATCCGCAATGCCTCCCAATATGTTATCATTGGTCACAATCTATACAAATGAGGTCTAGATGGTACACTACTTAGATGTTTAGAATGGGAAGAGTCTCAATGTGCATTAGAGGAAGTCCATGATGCCATTTTTGGGTCACACTCGAATGATTTAACACTAGCCCGAAAACTTATTAGGGCTGGGTACTATTGGCCAGAAATGGAGAAAGAGTCTATCAAGTTTGCTAAGAACTGTCAAAAGTGCCAAGTGCATGGAAACTTAATTCATGCTCTAGGGAGAGATCTAATTCCCTTCACTACACAATGGCCTTTTCACCAATGGGAATATTATCTTATAGGATCCATACATCCTCAATCGTCTAATGGGCATACTTGTTAGGAATAAGGTGTCTCAACCTTGGATAATTCCTATTCTTATTATTTGTTTTGTAAATGTATTTTTTGCAAATAATGTAATTAAGTGTGAGTGTACATGTTTAGTTGGCATGTTGATGTGTCACTCCACTTGATGTGTCAGCATCTTGTGCGTAAGGAGATCATGACTGAAACAGTCATGATAGATTCCTATGACACGTAAGAACTATTTAAGGAATGTGCTATGATAGGTGTAAGAGCATCTTATGACTTGGGCCTATTTGGGTGCCCAAGAAGAAGTGGTTGGTGTGTGTAAGAGAATATGCCAAAAATAGGTTGGTATGATAGATTCTCTTACACTTCTCTTGTGACTGTTATTTTTGGCAGATTCTATGACAAGCTGTCATAGTCTATTCTAGGGATGGATGCCTATTCTTGGGATTGCATGTAAAAACTGTGTACATGTGGCTTTGTGCATGGGTCTTGGTGGTTGTGCCTATTTTTAGGTCTAGAGGAGTCTATATATATGATGCTGCTCCTATGGGAGAGATATAATAGAAGTTTAAGTCTTGTTGGCTTTGTCTCTCATTTCCTAAAAGAACTTGCATTGCAAGTGTATTGTAATCTTTGTGTTGAAGATAATACATTGTGCAGGTTTTGGAGTGCTGGGGTTTTTTACTGAAAGGTTTTCCCCAGGGTATATCATTGTGTCATTCTCTATTTTTCTGTATGTATGGTATGTGGTTGCAATATCTTTGTTAAAGTAGTTAACGAATCTGAAATTGTAAGGATTTAGTAAGAATTTGCACAATACTCTCCTATAGAGATTAGCGTAGGAAGTTGTTTCCGCACCTGAGTTTCCTTACAAGTGGTATCAGAGCTTGATAAACTTTTGATCCTAGTTGTTGGGTAGGGTTTTTTGAGCTGATCTCAAGTTTGAGTGGGAGTTTTTTGCAGAGCATTCTGAATCTTATTTGCAAATTGAGATGGCAAGTTCATCATATGGAAGAATGGAAGTGGAGAAATTTAATGGCACTAATTTTGAGTTGTGGAAACTCAAGATGGAAGACATGTTGGAATATCGTGACCTATGGGAAGTGACTTCAAATGCTACAAGACCAGCAACTATAGCTCAAGCAGATTGGGATATCAAAGATCATAAAGCTAAGGGTCTCATAAGACTCTGTTTAACTAATACAGTCCTTCTGAATGTTCTAGATGAGAAAACCACAAATAGTTTGTGGGAAAGACTTGCGGCCATGTATCAGGCCAAATCTCTGGTGAACAAGTTGTTTGTAAGGAAGAAGTTGTACTCTTTGTGAATGGAGGAAGGTGGATCCTTAACAGATCATTTAAATGCATTTAATCTGCTGGCTACACAATTGACATCAGCTGGTGTCAAGTTAGAGGAGGAGGATCATTGCTACACACTTTTGTGTTCTTTATCAGATTCATGGGACCATCTTGTGATGGCTCTCAGAAGCACTTTAGTCACCTTCAAAATGGATGATGTGGTGTCTTCGCTGCTACCAGAGGAGATGCGGACAAAGGCTTCCATTTCAGAAAAAGAAGCCCTTGCTGTTCGTGGGAGATCCACTGAAAGAGGGAAGAAAAACGATAATAAGTCTGACAATAAGGGTAGATCCAAATCCCGTGGGAAGTCAAAGACTTCCAATAAGTCCAAGGCAAAATGTTGGAACTGTGATAAATCTGGGCACTTCCGTAAAGATTGCAAAGAGTTGAAGAAGAATAAGAAAGGTTCAACTTCAGCTTCAGAAAGATCTCAAGAAGATGGTGATGCATTCATCGTAGCTTTGGCAGCCCATGCATCTGATGATGTGTGGTTGGTTGACTCGGGTGCATCTTTTCACATGACCTCTCATCGAAACTGGTTCTCAAAATATGAAGAGTTTGATGGTGGAAAGGTGTACTTGGGTGATGAGTCTCACCTAAAGATAGTTGGACACGGAAGGGTCACTATCAAATTTCCTGATGGATGAGTAAAGGGAATCAACAGAGTTCTGCACATTCCAAGTTTGGCATGAAACCTATTATCTGTAAGTATGCTGAATGATGTAGGTGTGCAAGTTGTTTTTTTTGAAAGAAGGATGCAAGATGATAATAGGATCGATAGTGCTTGCAAGGGGTACTAGGAGAGGTACCTTATTTTAGCTAGATGCATGTATTCCTCTATGTAATAGTTCTTCATCCTCACCATCTGAACAAGCTGTGAAGAAGTCTATGGCTATTGGTTCCGATGGTAGTGCAAATACTTTGGAAGGTAAGCTTCCTACAGAAAAGACAATGTTGTGGCATATGAGATTTGGCCACATTGGTGAAAAGGGTCTCAGAACCCTGAAAAATAAAAATCTCGTTGAGGGGTTAAATGATTGCAATCTTGAGTCAGACTTCTGCAAACACTGTGTCTATGGTAAACAAAATCATGTTCAGTTTTACGCTAGTTCTCACAAATCTTCTGATGTTTTGGATCTTATTCATTCCGATGTATTTGGTCCTGTAAAAGTTCCTTCAATCTCCAAGTCCATATTTTTTGTATCTTTCATAGATGATTATAGTAGAAGGACATGGATTTATTTCCTTAAAAGTAAGACACAAGTCTTTAGTCAGTTCAAGGAATTTAAAGCTCTTGTAGAGAATCAGACTAGTAAGAAGATTAAGTGTGTGAGAACTAACAATGGTGGTGAGTTTTGCTCAGCAGAGTTTGAACATTTCTCTAAAGAACAAGGTATCGAGAGGCATAAGACAACTCCTTATACCCCACAGCAAAATGGAGTTATAGAGAGAATGAACAGGACACTGATGGAGAAGGCTAGGAGTATGCTTAGTGGAGCTAGTTTAGAACAAAGGTTTTGGGCTGAAGCTGTGGCCACTGCTTGCTATCTGGTTAATAGATCTCCTACATCAACCCTTGTTGGTAAGACACCCATGGAGGTGTGGTCTGGTAAGAAGCCTTCAATTAGACATCTTCATGTTTTTGGTTGTGAAGCTTATGCACATGTTCCAAAGGAGAAAAGATCTAAGTTGGAAAATAAAGCTGTTAAATGTATTTTCATCAGATACAGTGCTGGTATGAAAGGATACAAGCTTTGGGATCCCGTGACTAGTAAGGTGTTGTATAGTAGAAATGTTATTTTCAGAGAGCTAACATCTTCTCCTATTGTGCTACAACTAGATGAAAAAGAAAAGGAAAAAGATGTTGTTCAGTTGCCTCCTACCCCTGAGAAGACTGAACAGAGAGACCATGTTGGGTCTAATGATGAGGAGAGCTCTAGCAGCTCTGATAGTTCGAAAGAAGAGGAAGAACAACCTCAATCGCAGCCCTTGAGGAGATCCATGAGAGAAAGAAAGAAACCAGAAAGGTTTGGTTATTCTATGTTAGATTCCAGTTGTGCCTTTGCTTTGATTACTAACACTAATGAGCCTAGATCTGTGAAAGAGGCTTTGGGCATGGAAGATGCAGGTTCCTGGATTGAGGCTATGGATGATGAGATGGATTCATTGGAGAAAAACAAAACTTGGGACCTTGTACCTTTGCCTAAAGGGAGAAAATCTGTTGGCTGTAAATGGGTGTTCAAGAAGAAATTCTATGCAGATGGCAGTGTTGAAAGGTATAAAGATAGATTGGTTGCAAAGGGGTATTCACAGGCAGAGGGAATAGATTATGGTGAAATATTCTCTCCTATTGCAAAGTTGACATCCATTAGATTTTTGTTATCTCTTGCTACATCATATGATTTAGAGATAGAACAGATGGATGTGAAGACAACTTTCCTTCATGGTGATTTGGAGGAAGAGATTTATATGTCACAGCTTGAGCACTACATTGTTAAAGGTAAAGAATCCTTAGTTTGCAGATTAAAGAAATCTCTATATGGTTTGAAGCAATCTCCTAGGATGTGGTACCTTAAGTTTGATGCCTTTGTGTTGTCAATTGGATTTGTAAGATCAAAATCAGATCATTGAGTTTATTTCATAGTTGAAAATGATCACCTTCTTATTGTTGCATTATATGTTGATGATATGTTACTATTTGGGAAGGGTAAGGGTATGATTTCTGATTTTAAATCTCAGTTGTCAGCACTGTTTGAGATGAAAGATCTTGGGGCAGCTAGGTACATCTTGGGTATGGAAATCAGTAGAGACAAGTCTAACATAAAACTTTGGTTGAGTCAGAGTAAGTATGTGAAGTCTGTGTTGGACAGGTTCAGCATGGCAGATTGTAGACCACTATGTGTTCCTATTTCTATGGGAACAAAGTTATCTGTAGATGATTGTCCAAAATCTCCTAGTGAGGTGGAGGACATGAGTAGAGTACCTTATGCTAGTGCAATTGGTATTCTTATGTACGCTATGGTCTGTACTAGACCAGACATTGCCCAAGCAGTGGGAGTCCTGAGTCAGTTTATGGCTAATCCTGGATGGGTACATTGGGATGCAGTTAAGTGAGTATTCAGATATTTGAGGGGTACATCAGATTACTCCATATGTTATCATGGTAACTCTTCTAGATCTCCACATTCAGTTTGTATTCATGGGTTTGTGGATTCAGATTGGGTAGGTGATATTGACAGCAGGAGATCCACCAGTGCTTATGTGTTCACTATGTTTGGTGGTGCCATTAGTTGGATGAGTAAGCGACAACCTGTGGTTTCTTTGTCCACTATAGAAGCTGAGTACATGGCTGCTACTCATGCTTGTAAAGAAGCCATTTGGCTTAGAAGATTGTGTTCTGATGTTGGTGTTGATGCAGAACATATTACTATTTGGTGTGACAGTCAGAGCGCTATTTGCCTTGCAAAGAATCCAACTTTCCATGCCAGAACGAAGCACATTGATGTCCAGTTTCACTTTGTGAGAGATATGGTGGAAGATGGAAAGGTAAATTTGGAGAAGGTAGATACTGTGATGAATGTTGTAGATGCATTAACGAAACCAGTGGGCACTGAGAAGTTCGGATGCTGTTCATAGTCTATGGGCCTTTTCGCCTATAGCGGTTAAAGTTCCTGTTATGTTCCTGTTGCTCTTACAAGGTGTTCAACAAGTGGGAGAATGTTAGGAATAAGGTGTCTCAACCTTGGATAATTCCTATTCTTATTATTTGTTTTGTAAATGTATTTTTTGCAAATAATGTAATTAAGTGTGAGTGTACATGTCTAGTTGGCATGATGTGTCGGCATCTTGTGCGTAAGGAGATCATGACTGAAATGGTCATGATGGATTCCTATGATGCGTAAGAACTATTTAAGGAATGTGCTATGATAGGTGTAAGAGAATCTTATGACTTGGGCCTATTTGGGTGCCCAAGAAGAAGTGGTTGGTGTGTGTAAGAGAATATGCCAAAAATAGGTTGGTATGACAGATTCTCTTACACTTCTCTTGTGACCATTATTTTTGGCGAATTCTATGACAAGCTGTCATAGTCTATTCTAGGGATGGATGCCTATTCTTGGGATTGAATGTAACAACTATGTACATGTGGCTTTGTGCATGGGTCTTGGTGGTTGTGCCTATTTTTGGGTCCAGAGGAGTCTATATATATGATGCTGCTCCTATGGGAGAGATATAACAAAAGTTTAAGTCTTGTTGGCTTTGTCTCTCATTTCCTGAAAGAACTTGCATTGCAAGTGTATTGTAATCTTTGTGTTGAAGATAATACATTGTGCAGGTTTTGGAGTGCTGGGGTTTTTTACTGAAAGGTTTTCCCCAGGGTATATCATTGTGTCATTCTCTATTTTTTTGTATGTATGGTATGTGGTTGCAATATCTTTGTTAAAGTAGTTAACGAATCTGAAATTGTAAGGATTTATAAGAATTTGCACAATACTCTCCTATAGAGATTAGCATAGGAAGCTGTTTCCGCACCTGGGTTTCCTTAAAATACTCATATTATCATAGCTATAGATTATTTCATGAAATGGGTAGAAGCAGTCCCTTTAACACAAGCAACTGGTAAGAAAATATCTATGTTCATCTTGAACTACATCATATGCCGGTATGGTATTCCACATTCTATAGTCACAAATAATGGTGGACAATTCAAGAACAAAGACTTAGATGATTTATGTGCCAAATTCAAGATTACACAACATTGGTTATCTATCTACTATCCTCAAGGGAATAGACAAGCAGAGGCTTCAAATAAGAATCTATTGGAAATATTGCACCGTATAGTTAATAAAATAGGAAGAGATTGGCATCTTATGATCAATCCAGCTCTCTGGGCCTACAAAACAAGTATCAGAACACCCATTGGGGCTACACCATTCTCTTTAGTTTATGGGTCTGAAGCAGTACTACCTATTGAGGTTGAAATCCCATCACTAAGAATCAAAATGCATGGTCTAGTAACTGATGATGACTATAGAGTGTCTAGGTTGCAAGAAATTGAACTACTAGATGAGCGCAGACAAGTAGCATATGATCATCTTAGAGTATATCAAAAAATAATGTCTAGAGGTTACAACAAGAAAGTCAGTCATAGAGAATTTTAGGTTAGTGATCTAGTCTTGAGAGAAAATCCTAAAAATCAATCACATAGAGAACACAAGGGGAAGTTTGAACCCAACTGGCTGGGTCCCTTTGTAATCATAGCTACTTTTGGCTCTGGTGCCTATCAACTCTCAACAACTAATAAAGAACAGCTCTGAGATCCAATCAACATTCTCCATCTGAAGAAATTCTACGCCTAAGGCATTCAATATTCAAAAATGTCCTAAAAAAATGAACATCTTGGTGAAAACCTAGCAATAGGCGCCTTGATGATTCACAAAAAAATAAAAAATATCAAAAGTACAAAAAAATTGAAAAAATTGAAAAAAATGAAAAATACAAAAAAATGAGAAAAAGAAAAAGTGCCTTGGTGAAAACCTGGAAACAGGCACCTTGGTAGCAAAAATAGAATCTCTGCCAAGATGGTGAAAACCCGAAAAATGGGTGCCACTTGTTCAAAATACTCCATCTATCAGTGCAATCTTGGTCTTTCTCAACTTTCAGTCTTGATTTAGTTTGTACATATTTCCCAGTTTGTTTCTGCATTCCCATGTTCAATAAGTCAGTCTGTACACCATCGGTTCAAGTGTCTGTATCCTATCAATGTTTCAAACTTGGGGTCAATCAAAGTCATATCCTATGGCCTCCAGTGTATGCTTTAGACATGTCATATCTAGTTAGAGTCCTTTGAAGCTTCATTTGAGTCAGTCAATCAGTCTTGTCTCCAAAAAGGATTTTGCATCTACAACAATGCAATCAAACATCAAACTGAAAACAATCTATGCTTTTACATGCTTTTATCTCCTTGTATGCTTATTGATTCACATTGAGATTTTTGCATATTATGTCCTTTTGAGCTCTTCGATGATGTCCTTTATAGGATTTAGAGAGTGATGACTGGGGGCATAATCTTTTCTTTGTCTTCTGCTTGTATGTGAAAATCTAACAACTTTAGAAATTTTGGATTGAAATGGTGTCTGGCTGTAAGAGCCTCTATCTCGAATTGGATGGCCATGAGTACCTCAATCATTGATACCCAAAAAATTCAAGGAAGTTTTATCTAACTATTGTCTTTTTGAGTGAGTTCTTTCTCCTATTGTGAAACGTGATCTTACCTAAGGATGTAAATGATAAAGGATCACTACGAGTAATTCACACTAGATTTAGGATGATCTCTTGATTGCTTGATGTGTTTGTTTACGCAAGGTGTATTCTGGTCATCATGATGTCTATGTTTTGATGCTTATACAAATTGCTATATCAAAATGGACATGATATTCAGGTCATCTTGACATTTGTGCTTTGGTGCTTATATCTAATCCGACATTCCAAAAACAAAATCAATATTCATATGTCCATGGTTGTCTAGCCAGTGGGCGTTGTATTGATTCTTGCACATACAAATCAATATTCATATGTCTATAGTTTCATAACTAGTGGATGTTGAATTGATTTATCTAGTTACCTAAAAATTTCAATGATGACAACAAATCGACACATGATCAGTGACTAGGTCCTAGGTCTTAGGTTTGCATTTCATTCTGCATATCATTTTGCATTTTGCATGTTTGCATGGTCTCACAAATTGCTTGAACACTTAAACATTTCTTCAAAAAAAAAATACTAAAAATGACACAAGGACTAAGCATTGTATGAAGGTCCCTCCAACGAAACAGCAAGTAGAACTCATTTTCAGGATCAAAATCAAAATTTGAGATCGTTTACTATGTCAAAATCATGATTTAAAATTTTCGGACCCAGGACGGCCGACTGCTTGCATAATCGACCTTCAATCATCATAGAAATCCAGAATTCAACTTAACTGATTATCTTATATCAAACTATCAAAATTCAACTTGGTCAACCATGGTCAACTCATGGTCAAACCTAGTCAAACTTGGTCTCCAGGACCTCCAAACGATGCAAAACGTGTTCTCAAGCGTGTATAACCACTTTTCAAATCAATTAACATGCTTCTAAACTATTCAACGCTGACTTTTCTTGTCA
Organism: Chamaecyparis obtusa; assembly: GCA_027943335.1. Lineage (NCBI taxonomy): Eukaryota > Viridiplantae > Streptophyta > Pinopsida > Cupressales > Cupressaceae > Chamaecyparis > Chamaecyparis obtusa. Next base: position 573,580 of record BSBK01006462.1, read on the forward strand.
GATTTCAATTTTTATCCTGAAGGGGGCATGGTATTGCACATCATTCAAAGTCTGTAACTCTAATTCTATCAATCAAATCTTTCTTTCAATAATCAAGACAAAAACCATGTCTAGTTGTTGATTCATCTAAAGTCCTCGTCGCTTGGGGAAAATCTATTGATCCTTGGGGCATATTAGATTCATCAATTTGGTATCCTAATTTATCTTGTAAACTGTATCAGCTTTTTGTAACTATCAGTTCATTAGTGTTATTTCCTTGTTTCTTCGTAACTGATGGGTTTAGGATATGATAATAATATGATTCTTCTAAGGACAATCAGGTCTGGAATCAATCACTCACTTCTTCACAATCATAAGGTTCAGAATCAGGCGTTTTGACACTTTTTCGTAATCATCGGTTCATGGTTGCTATAGTTAACATCATCTTTGGTCATTCAGGACCTCCTAAATCTTAAATATTAAATCTTAAAATCTTTCAATCGGTTTCTATCTCAGAATTGTTTAATCTTTCAAACCAGTTTCATACATATATCAGACACATACTATTCATTGAACCACTATGCTTTGCATAGTGATTCAAAGAGGGGAAAAATGTGATACCCCAAAAATGGGCTATAGGTTCATTAACCTCTTACATCTTCAATTCGAATGAAATTGACATCAAAGTCCTAACCTAAGGCACATCTGCATATCATCAAATCCTAATTGATTTTATCCTAAATTCTGCATTGGGGAATATTCCTATTTATCCTAATTATCTTTAATTTAATTATTATTTGGCGATAAATCCTATTTATCCTAAAGTTTGATTAACTGAATATTCTGAACATTTAATTAATTAGATTTAATACTTCCACTTAATTATTTAATTAGATTTAATTAAATTATTCCTAAATTATATTATTTAATTTTGACAATAAATCTATAATCTTATGACTAATTGATTAAATTCTTATTTAATTAATTAATGTCAATTGTCAATATTTAATAATATAGTTTTAGAATAAAGTTTGATTTAATAATTGATTAACCCATAAATCAATTGTTTTAATTCAAAAATCAGTTAAGATTGAAAATAAATCACTTTATTTTTAAATTAATTTATAATTAAATCATGCACAATCAGAAAAGAAGTCAACTAGAAATCAACAATCAATTTTAAAATTGAAACTCAACATCTAATGATGAGTTGAAATTTGATCTAAACTGTATTTTGAGTTAAAAACTACTTTTGCATGATTTTTGTGAGTTAATTATTCTTAATTTCCTGATAACTCAAAAATCAACCTGAGTTCATCAAGAGTGATTTATGGCTTTTCTCCTACATCCTCAAAGCCCTGGATTTCTATAAAATCAAGGTTCAACTCTTCATAATTATCAACACTCAAATTTGCACAATTACTCTGGTGAATTGGCGATTGAAGGATTAAGCACTTGCAATAGGCGATTTGTGAGATCTTTCATAGTTGATCATAGTTTTTGCATAGTTTCATATCATAGTTTTCATATTCATTCATAGAATTCTTAGATTAAATATGCATTCAATTTCATTCATATAGCTTAGATTCATATCAAGTTTCTCATTCTTATTGCACAGAAAATACAAAAATCTAGAATAATCTGCATTCATATAGTCTTTCATATTTTGCATTCAAATCCTTCATTTAGGTGTTGCATTGTCACTGATTTTGATTCCAATCTGAGAAATTCATACTCACACCTACTAGAAGGTAGGAAATCACCTGGTTAGCTTAGTTTCAATTATTTGTCAAATTTTGATTTCTGCTAACCTCTAATGTTTTACTGAAGTGTTGTGTCTACAACTAGGTACAGAATTCACACACACAATTGGAATATTTTTTCTAGGTGATACCCTATCCCTCAAGTGTATCCTTTGGTTGCTCAGGGGATGAGCCTTCAAGTTCCTTTTGTGTTACAATTTCAACTGCTTGTACGAATATCGGTAAGTCACCCAGGATTTCACTTATTACTACATTAGTGGGTACATTCTCCTTGATTGTATCTACAACTATATTTATATCCTCATCATTATTTATGTAATTAGGATCTCCATTGGTGATATCTTCAATTAATACATCATCTGTCCCTGGTGTGACTAACTTCTCTGGAGCATCCTTATATTCTTCTTTGTATCTGGCCAGGTAGAAATCTATAGCAATGGTGTTATCTTCTACCTCGGTGTCGGATAAGTCAATTGGCTCCTTGGTGACTAGATCAACATCATCAGAGTGAATTCCTTTACCTTTCTTCTTATTCTTCTTCTTGGGAATGATTTCCAATGCCAGTTTATCTACTTCTACTCGCGCTTTTAAAATTGTAGTCCATAGAATCTTTTTGTTCTCATCAACCTCTTCAAGGTTTCCTACCAAAATATTAAGGGATCTACCCTTCACTAGAAATCATTTAGAGTATTGTTTCATTAACTCTTCTATCTTGGGAACTGATAGAGTAGGCATAGCCAAAATCAATGAATGTTCCCTCATTTTATTTTCAGGGTGCAAGGCATAAGTCCACCTTGCTGACACTTTCTCATACAATGCTTTTGGAATATATTTAGAAAATTCAATAGGAACTTTCTTGAACTTTATCATCATTTTTATGTTGGCCTCTTCAATCTTTTCCTGATCCTCAATAGTCATATGTACATACCGACTCAATTTGGGGTTACTTAGTCCACCCATTTCCTTTATAGTTTCAACTAGATCATATACAGAATGACCTTTATTTACAACTACTTTGAATTTATCTTGATCTTCTTCTTCATCATCTTCATCAACATCGTATTTTTCTCTGATTAATCTCCTCCTCTTTTTAGGTAGCTTGGAGGTGGCTTGGGCACCTCTCTTTTTATTTTGATAGGTCTTGGTGGAAGTTGGCCTAGATATTTTCACTATTCCTTTCTTCATGGGAGGAGAAGTAGATGTTGAGGACCTTGTCCTTACTCATGTAGGTGCTTCTGTTTGTTTTCTCTTCCCTGTGGCCTTGACCAGTGTAGTTTGAATATATTTGTTAGACTCAATCTCCTCCTTGTCATGTTCACTATTTCCAATTAATAATTGTTCCTCGGTTGCCTCTTCAACCAGATTAGCCTCTAATGTCTCATCTTCTTCAGCTTCATCACCAAATTATTTCACCAATGTATCCATCATCTTCTTTGATTTCCTACTTACCTTAACTCTGACTAGATCCACCTTGATTCTTAACTTGGCCTCTTCATAAGTACCGAACCCAATTTCCTATGGATCTTTGGGCTCAGCCAATAGTGCATGTATTCACTTGGAAGCTTAGTCAATATCTAGTTCATAGCCCATAGGGGGTAACCAAGAAGTCCTTGGTTCAACCACCTTGATCAAAGAAGAGTCAATGTCCACTAGGAAGAAGATGTCATCCTTATGTTATTCAACCAGCTCACTTGGTATCCTGCTCCTTTGATGCATTCTTTCCTTAAATCTCTCAAAATAAATATCCATTATACTAACAAATTCTAACCCAAACTTTGAATATAATCATTGATTTGCATAATGAACAGTCAGTCAACATCCTAGTCAATATTACCAACTGAGGAAAGAAGTTTTTTACATAGAAGAATATAAAAATTAGTAGGGAGCCAAACTTACAAGTATTTGTCTTTGCCAACTTGATGGTTCTCATATTCTCATATAACTGTTTTAGTAGAAGCTTGACTAGGTCAAATTGAAAACCTTTCTTGACAATCTTGTAGGTGATGTCTACCACTCCACAAGGTACAATATTCATCCTACTTGATTCGAATCTCTTATAACCTACTACATAAGTGTCGAACCTTGTCTCAGGATCAACAATTATGTTGACTCTCATACCTTTGTCATTCCATTCTACTCTAGTTAACTTCTCAATCTTGGTTCTCGATGCACTCCTTATAGATTTCACTTTTTCGGTTATAGGGTAACTGATGACTGCATGTATGTTATCCCTTATTATTTTTACCGGTTCATCTAGCCATAACTTCCCTTCATGCACCCATCTCAACACAACCCTAATCCATTCAATTTTGAACTCTCTCAGGAAATACAGAGGGTCCATTAAAGCCTTCACCTCCAAATGTTTATGCTCATCCATGATCTTTCCATTCACACTTAACTCTTGGAAGGTGGATAGAAGCTAAAAATCACCTATTTCCCCAACTTTGCAGTGTATTGATGAACTAAAAATGATTGAGTACCTAAATGACTTGAAGATTAGTGATTAGAGACCATCGAGTATTGAAATGATATGTAAGATAATTAAATTAGGCATTATGTCTTCATTGATGTCAACTAGTTTTGACAGTACTTATCATGATAGTTACAAATATCTAAACATATATAAAGAAGAGAGAAAAGATGAATAACTAAGATATCTACATGGAGGAAGATGGATATGATAGATGAGGATAAGGAATACTTTGGGTAACTTATTGATGAGTCCATGACTTCATATGGTTGACTTGATTATGTTGCATAATCTATTATGAAGATGAAAGAAAAACTTAACAAAGTAGTGTGGTTGATAAATGAAGCACTTCAGTATACACCAAGCTAGTGTAGTGTTTACTAAGAAACAATATTAATTGAGCTTGTATTCACTGACACATTTCTTTGTTAACCAAGTATGGATGAAAGAACTAAATGTTTAGTTTAGCCGACAGAAATTGATGAGCTAGAATGTGTCTAATTTCGAGGTTGAAGATAAGGTTTGTTATGAGATCCATGACTAACAAAATTTGAAGAAGATCTAAAGGATGGAATTGAAATGAGATATTAACACATCTACCAAGGAAGGTTTAAGCGACAAAATCAATGAAGGAGATTAAGCAGCAAAATCTGATGGATGAAAAGAAAATGGTTTACTTGTTTATATAAGAGACATTGGTTTGATTATTGAAACTATGCCAAAAGGAGACTACAAAGATTTTGTGTGAACATAGCTTCATGCATGTCTGATCAGACTGGTTGAAGGAGAACCAAACTACAGAGTTAACAGAGTGTCAGAGAGCTATTATCGAGTGACAGTAAGTTATTGAATATTGAAGAACTGAATTGAAATATTGATCAGAGGATTTTTATGGGCTTAGAATAGATCTGAACATATGCAAAATCAAGTTGCATTGTAATCAAATCACCTACTATTTCAGTTTAACCATTGTAACAAAAAAATATCTTAATCAAGTGGACTTAACCGTCTTATGATTTCCCTATGTCATTCATAGAATGTACATTGTTATCCTATCAACCCCATAGTGAATGCTAGTTGGATGATACTGTTAGTCTTAAATCCTCTAACTATAACCTTTAACAGGGTTGGCTCTTCACCGAGCTCACTTCAAAAGAGTGAAAAGTACTTTAGGTTACCGGTCCTAGGTGGTTTTTCCCTTAACAAGGTTTCCACGTTAAAGAATTGTGTTATGTAATTTTGTGATGAATGTTTGGTTATCATACTTTACATATTGCATATTTTATTTAGTCGATAATCACTATGAGTAATTAACTAGTAATCGATAAAGGCACAGACAGTTTAGTATTTTATGTTACTAAGCTGTATAAATTTGCTGAATTTGTTTTAAGTGTTACATTTTGTAATTAGGACTAGAGGATAACTAATCTAACTGATTCACCCCCCCCTCAGTTATTCTAACAATTGGTATCAGAGCACATTGGTTTCTTGGAACAAAGTTTTAAGGAATTCAGCATAAACATCACAAAATGTATAAGAGGGAAGTGTCAAAGCTGAACAAGGACAATTTTACAATATGGAAAAGACAAATGAGACTTCATATATCTAGAATTGGAAATTTTGTCCTCACCCTATTGGATAATGGCTACTTAGCACCACCTACAGGACCTTTGACTCTTGATCAATTGAGAGATAGACATGAGCATAATATTACTATGATGGAGATTTTTGCTTCTCTATCTGATGCCAAATTTGAAGATGTCAAGGATTGCCTTACTTCAAAGGAAATGTGGGATAAACTTGCTCAAGTTTATGGTGGAGATGAAAATGTGAAAAGAGCTAGAGCTGAAACTTTAAGAGGGAGGTTTGATGATATGAAAATGAAAGAAGGAGAGAACATTGTGCAATATACAAATCGAATCAAGGAGGTAGTTAATGCTATCTGAGGATCTGGTGGTGTCATTGATGAAGATACAGTGGTAAGTAAAATTTAAGGAACCTTATTGCATGCTTATGCAATCAGAATATCTGCAATACATGAAATGACTAGGTATGTACCTAGTAGTACTCTTACTCTTGATAATCTGATTAGTAAGCTGAACAACTTTGATAATAGTGTTGTATCATCTGTTGAGTCTTCTTTTATGTCTTCTCTGAAGATCAATAAATCTAGCAGTAGACATGATAACAGTGACAATAATACTGATGATGAGCTTGATGAGATTGAAGCTCTTATGGCCCAGAGGTTACCTAAAGGTAAAGGTAGATATAGGGGTAAATTGCCTTTAGCATGTTTTAACTACAAATAAGTTGGTCATATTGCTGCTAGATGCCCAAATAGGAAAGAAGATGATAGAGACAAAGATCGATCTAGTGAAGGAAGCTATGGGAGAAGAAACAATAGAAGTTACCAACACTACAATAGGGATAACCGAGACAAAAATGATAAGGGAAAAAAGGTATGTTACATTGCTGAAGAGAATGATATTGATACTGACACAGATGATGATATTGAAGTAGTATTTGTTGTGATGAAGGATGATTCTGAGGAAGAAGAAAGGTATGTAGATATAGCACTCATTTCTAAAGTTAATAAAAATGATACATGGATCATTGATAGTGGTTGTACACATCACATGACTAGTGATGAAGAAAAGTTTGATCATCTTGAGCAATATAATGGAGGATCATTAAAAATGGGTAATGATACACCATGTATGGTTAGAGGAAAAGGATCTTTATTGATAAATGATAAAATCAAATGTGATAATGCTTATTGGGTAGAAGGACTAAATTATAATTTGCTAAGTATGGCACAACTTAACAACTCAGGTCACCGAGTAGCTTTTGAGAGCAAGAAGGTAAAGATATTTGATGATGGAGGAAAACTTATTGGAATAGGAGCACAATCCAAAGGTAACTTGTTTTATCTTGAAAATGCTGAGTCTTCTTGTTTAATGATGAAAAATGAGGATGCATGATTATGGCATAAAAGGTTATGTCATGTAAACTTTGATAACATGATTAAGATTAGTAGAAAGAAAAAGGTTAGAGGTCTACCTAGCCTAACTAAACTAGATCATGTTATGTGCCATCAATGTCAGAAAGGTAAGATGACAAAATCTAATTTTAAGAGTAAAGACTAGTCAAAAAAGAGAATCTTGGAGTTAGTTCACACTGACCTATGTGGTCCCATGAGAATATAGAGCTACTATGGAGATAGATATTTCATTCTGTTTGTTGATGATTGCACTAGATTGATGACTGTAATGTTTTTAAAAGAGAAATCTGAGGCATTTAAGATGTTTAAATGGTACAAAGAAAAAGTAGAGAAAGAAACCAGGAAATAACTAAAATATTATACTAAAAGAAAAGCTTATAAGTGTTTGAATAAAGTTACTAATAAGATGATTGAAAGTGCTAATATCAAAGTTGATGAATTTGATGATAGAAATGATGAAGAAAGAACTAGGGAGCTAGAAGACTATGGTAGATTCACTTACATTGAACATCTAGAGCACCTACTGAAGCCACAGGCTGAGTCGACCAAGCATTAGGAAAATAACACTGAGGAACAACAAAGGCAAACCGATGATCAGGAAGGAGCTACCGAGAAAGGAAATGAGCCTGAACAGGATGAACAACAAAGGAGAGATCGGGTGCTAACAAGATTTGTCAGAAGACATCATCCTGAGAACCAAATCATTGGGGACAAGCAAACTGGCATGCTGACAAGAACTAAGTTACGATAAGGTACATGCTTAGTTTGTGAGTTTGAACTGAAAAATGTTAAGGTTTCACTAGAGAATGATGAATGGATAAATGCAATGAATGAAGAGATAGAACAAATTGAGAAAAACAAGACATGGACTTTAGTACCTAGACCTAAAGATAAGAATGTTATCGGTAATAAATGGATTTTCAAAAATAAGCTGAATGAGAATGGAGAGGTTACAAGGAACAAAGCTAGACTTGTTTGCAAGGGATATGAATAGGAGGATTGTATAGATTATGGTGAAACTTTTGCACCTATTGCTAGAATAGGAGTCTGCATGTTACTTGCATAAGCTACACATAAGAAGTTTAAAGTCTATCAAATGGATGTTAAGTCTACTTTTCTGAATGGGATACTAGAAGAGGAGGTCTACATAGAACAACTAGAAGGGTTTTTTGATCCAGATAAGAAAGACATGGTATGTAGACTATACACAAAGCTTTATATGGTTTAAAGAAAGCACCAAGAGCCTGGTATGAAAGGCTGCATACTTATCTTTTAAGTATTGGTTTTGTTAGAACTAGTGAAAACAACAATTTGTATATGAAAGGAGAGTCTGATGACACTATTTTGATTGCTGAAATATTTGTGGATGATATAATTTTTGGAGGAAAAGATCATATTTGTAAATCATTTTCTGATGAGATGAGAAAAGAATTTGAAATGTTTGTGTTTGGAGAGATTAAGTTCTTTTTAGGCTTCCAGGTTATTCAGCAAAATGATGGAATTTTCATCACACAATCCAAGTACATAAAGGAAGTATTGAGAAAATTCAGCATGGAAGATGCTAAACCAATTGGAACATTGATGGGCACAGGCTACAAACTGACTAAAGATGATTAATCTACAAAGGTAAACCAGACATTGTAATGATCTATGATTGGTAAACTGATGTATGTAATACATAGTAGACCAGACATTGCACATGCAGTGGGGATTGTTGCTAGATTTTTTGCCAATCCAAAGGATTCACATATGGTTGCAGTAAAAAGAATCTTGAGATACTTGAAGAAAACAAAGGAATATGGATTATGGTGTCCTAAGGAAGGCAAGTTTGAACTAAGATTCTACACCGATGCAGATTGAGCTAGAAATATAGATGACAAAAAGAGTACAACCAGAGGAGCATTTTTCTTTGGGGAAAGACTTGTAACTTGGACAAGTAAGAAACAACCTTGTATTTCTCAGTCTACTATTGAAGCAGAATATGTTGCTTCTGCTACAAACTATTCAAACATTTCTTACATCAAACAAGTGTTGGAAGGGATGAATGAGGTAATCACTGAGCTGGTGATTATATATTGTGACAACACTAGTGCAATAAATATTTCAAAGAATCATGTAATGCACTCAAAGACCAAGCATATTTCTATTAAGTATCACTACTTAAGAGAACAAGTATAGGACAAGAAAGTCAAACTGAAATATGTTACATCAAAAGAGAAACTTGTTGATATTTTTACCAAGCCTCTACTAAAGGAAATTTTTGAATACTTGAGGACTAGACTTGGGGTTTGTCCCCTATCTACCGATCACTAATGTGATCTGGAGGTTGCATTAGCCTAATCTTATCAGAAGATCATTCATGTTGATGCAACATATCTCACACTTTGGATTATGTCTAAGGTTGTGAAAGATTTCAGGAAATAGAATAGAGATTTGCATATCAGTATATTGAGATACATTGTCTGCACCGAACAATAGAGAGTCACTTGGCTATTGTAGAGCTATATGTTTTATGTTTTTCTTTGGAATTGTTGTCAAAGGGAGAGATAAACAATATGAAAAACCAAGAGATCACTGGAACATCTATCTAAGGGAGAGATAATCTAAGAATAGAAGGAATCTGAGAGCTGAAAAGATCAAATCTGCAGAGGAAAGTCTACACTTACAATGCTATCATGTAACGTAGTGATTAAACATATTAAATATCAAGCTAGGGAGAGCTTACATCATTTCCTTACATAGTTGAAGAATACATGTTTGGTATGGGTATGGTATATTTCATATTGCTTAAGTTGCCATCAATGCCAAAGGGAGAGATTGATGAACTACAACTAATTGAGTACCTGAACGACTTGAAGATCAGTGATTAGAGATCATCGAGTACTAAAATGATATGTAAGATAATTAAATCAGTCATTATGTTGTCATTAATGTCAACTAGTTTTGATAGTACTTATCATGATAGTTGCAAATATCTAAACATTTGTAAAGAGGAGAGAAAAGATGAAGAACTGATATATCTACATGGAGGAAGATGGATATGATAGATGAGGATAAGGAATACTTTGGTTAACTTATTGATGAGTCCATGACTTCATATGGTTGACTTGATTATGTTGCATAATCTATTATGAAGATGGAAGAAAAACATAACAAAGCAGTGTGGTCAGTAAATGAAGCACTTCCATATACACCAAGCTAGTGTAATGTATACTGAGCAACAGTATTAATCGAGCTTGTATTTATCGATGTATTTCTTTGTTAACCGAGTATGGATGAAAGAACTAAATGTTTAGTTTAGTCGACAAAAATAGATGAGCTGGAATGTGTATGATTTCGAGCTTAAAGATAAAGTTTGTTATGAGATCCATGACTAACAAAATCAAAAGAAGATCTAAAGGATGGAATTGAAATGAGTTATTGACACATCTGCTGAGGAAGGTTTAAGTGGCAAAATCAATGAAGGAGATTAAGCAGCAAAATCTGATGGATGAAAAGAAAATGGTTTACTTGTCTATATAAGATACATTGGTTTCATTATTGAAACTATTATGGAAGAAGGAGACTGTAGAGATTTTGCATGAACACAGCTTCATGAATGCCTGATCAGACTGGTTGAAGGAGAACTGAACTGCAGAGTTAACTGAGTGTCAGAGAGCTATTACCGAGTGACAGTAAGTTATTAAATATTGAAGAACTAAATTGAAATATTGATCAGAGGATTTTTATGGGCTTAGAATAGATTTGAACATCTACAAAATCAAGTTGTATTGTAATTAGATCACCTACTATTTTAGTTTAACCATTGTAATAGAAAAATCTCTTAACCAAGTGGACTTAATCATCTTATGATTGCCCTATGTCATTCATAGAATGTACATTGTTATCCTATCAACCCCATAGTGAATGTTGGTTGGATGATAATTGTTAGTCTTAAATCCTCTAAAAAGGTCACAGCTTACAGTGTGTTTTGTAACCTTTAACAGGGTTGGCTCTTCACTGAGCTCACTTCAGAAGAGTGAAAAGTACTTTGGGTTACCGGTCCCAGGTGGTTTTTCCCTTAGCAGGGTTTCCACATTAAATCATTGTGTTATGTGTTTCTATGATGAATGTTTGGTTATCATACTTTACATATTGCATATTTGATTTGGTCGATAATCACTATGAGTAATTAACTAGTAACCGGTAAAGGCAAAGATAGTTTAGTATTTTATGTTACCGAGCTGCAAAAATTTGCTGAATTTGTTTTAAGTGATACATTTTGTAATTGGGACTAGAGGATAACTAATCTAACTGATTCACCCCCCCTCTCAATTATTCTAACATGTATGTGTGCACATATATCTTGAACCAACAAAACCCTAGGAGGAATACCTCAAAATGTACCGGTTTGATCAATTTGTGAGGAAATTTCAGGGTGTAGCTTGTACTTTAGTTCATTACAGATTGTGGACTTTATCAAAGTGACCTTCTTGTCATTTCCAGACTTGGATTTCATAGCTTTAGATGAGGATTCCATTGTTTATAATATTTAGGGCTTCACAAATATGCTATGAAATAACTCAGTGGATGCGAAACTTACTTTGACCATGAATAACTTTCTCAAAAATCCTTCAAATCTCTGCTAAAATGCTCTGGAATATCTTTGCTCAAATCTACTTGAAATCGCTCTAGTTCTTCGTAATCGCTGTGTGAAAAATGACTAATTCCATTGTGTATTTATACTAAAGATTTCATTTCCTGCTCAAAATTTTTCATTTAATGCTTTACCTACCACAACTTGGTAAATACAATTATGCTTAGTTTACACTTTAAAATACCTCATCTCAATTATTACTTGGTTGATACCAGGGCTCGGTTAACCTTGCCAATATTCACCGACTAGAAAAATTTCACTCGGTTATGCTTTTACTGACTGTACATAGTTCAAGCTCTAAACATATAATCCCATAGTGCATCTTATTTCATGTTGATTTGGTGTGCATTCACTAGATATTAGGAGTTTTTGTATAATATAATCAATTTTAAATTCAGCTCCATACATACCTTTACGATTTAGGTGGAGGTGGTGATGTCACCTAATCCAATGGATGAGGTGTCACCAACTGTAGTGCTTGATCCAGCATTATCATTTGATGCCTTTCTCCACATTTGATTTCTTATCCTCATGATTTCCTCAATTGTATTTTCATTTGCATTTGTATGTGTCTCTGGTGCTTTCTCTCTACAATCCTTGCTTAAGTGACCAACTTTGTGACAATGCAAACATGCCACACCAGTACTTGTCTAGTTACGAGATCTTCCTCTCCAATTCTTTCTCATGCAATTTTCTTCTATATGTCCATACCTGCCACATGTGAAATTAACCCATGAGTTGTAATCCCAAGTATATGCATTACCTTTCCTTCTCGGTTGATATGTTTTTTCCTGTTCTTTTGGTGTCCAGACTTGCTTGATCTTTGTCCTGCATTCTTGTGATATGTGTCCATGCATATTGTAAGTGCAGAAATGTTTCTCCATGTAGGGTTTCTTAGGAGTCCTATTCAATTTTGATCTGCAATCATGTGCTTGATGTCCATGTACTTGTTACAGTTATAATAATAACCATTAAACTTAGGAGTGGATTTAGGAATACCTTTTTCTTTACTCCTGTAAACATTTGATGTGTGGTTCAGTTTTCCATAATGATAGTATGATAGCTTCTTTGGCCTTGGATTCGCATAGGAATTCTTCTATTCAACTTGTCTTGATGACTCTCCCTACTCGGTGTAGCCTAAACCAGTTGTGCTATCAAGTATTTTCTAATTTATCAGAAATCCATCCATTCTTTTGGTGTTGTCTTCAAATTTCTTGATCATCTCATTATGTTGTTGTTGCATTTTTACCTCATTCTTCAATCTTTCATTTTACTCTCTTAATTCACCGATGTCTTCTAGTTTCCTTGTAAGCTCACTATTTAATTGGTTGACTTCCTGACTTATGACAACCATCTGATTGGAGATTTCAAAGTGATACTCAGTGAGTCTCAGTATATCAGATTCCTTCTCTTGTAGCTTATAAGTCATTTGTCTCATGTCTTCAATAGCCAATTTTCTCTCTTGTTCTGCTTTCCTTGCATTGTTCATGGCATCAATCATCCTAAAAATTTGTGTCTCTTGACTGATCTGCAGAGCTTTTACTTCTTCAGTAAGATGTAGATTCTTTTTAGATAGATCTAATATGGTTCCTTCAGATGCATCAGATATGCTGCCAAATCCAGATCCATATACCTCAAATGGATCATCTATCTCCTCTTCTTGATAATCAATCTCACTAAGCCAAATTTCCATATCCTTCCTCATGGTCAGTAACTTCTTCAGTTCTTCTTTGGCTTCTTTGAACTGTTCAATAAATATATGCATCTGTAACCTTTGATTCTCAATAGTCTTATCCAACTTATATCTTTCCATCCTTATATATTTCCTCTTCAGTGATTAAACTTCCTTAACAAGAAATTTAGCTCTGATACCAATTGTTGGGATTATGGAGAGATAAGTACTGAGAGGGGAGGGGTAAATAAATACCCTTAGAACTTTCAAGACCAAAAACTTTGTAAGTGTAGATCTCAATTAATCAATTGAATCCATTTTTTGAAACATGCATTCAAGTAACTGAAAATGTAAATTTCATGTAATCTAAATAATAAATCATTCATGAAAATTCATACTCATGACACAGATATTTTGGTATCGTAGAAACCCTTGTAAGAAGGTAAAAACTATGGTGGGGATGACACCTACAAATATTCACTACTACAGCGATAAAGTATGTCAGTTAAGGCTACAAATTTGTGATCACTTTTGATGATCTTACCCTATTAGGAGTAACAATTAGATCAACTAGATCTACCTAGTTAAAGGATTTTAACAACACAATACATGTGTGTACTCGGTTAAGAGATATACATAAGAATGGTTAAGTCCACCCTATAAAGAGATTTTAATTCTGCTACAATGGTTAAAATGTAACAGTAAATGTATCTATAAATAGAAACTTAATCTTTCCTGATTTAGATCTGTGAAATATCAAATAGATATCACCTCATAGTGATGTATGTGACCTTCTTTTCTACTTGGTAGCCTTGTGTGTGTTCTGAAATATTGAATCCTTCTTTCATAAACCTTCTGTAAAAAACCCTTTGTCTGATCTCCTGATGTCCTTAGTGCAGCTACTCCTTCATGATACTTTTTCATAATGACATCTTTACATATTTTATATGAAACTATCTTGACCTAATTAGGGTTTACAATATCTTAGAAAAGTTAAGATCAACAAGGTAATAAAATAACCTAGATCTAACATTACATAAGAATCATCACCACATTAATGATTACAACCATATTTAATTTTGTCTCGATCTTGGTAAACTATTTTATGATCGCTGTAAACCATTTGCATAGATGTTTGTGTCATTTCAAATTACTATGCCATCTCTCTCTTTACTTTGTAATCACTGCATTCTCCATTTGGTAAATTACTGGTGCTCATTTCATATGAATACTCAGTGATCACTATCTCGGTACTCAGTAATTGTCTATCGCTCGATGAGTGTACTCGGTCAAACTCTTGTTCAATTATCTTATAGATCTGCCTTGTCTTTATTCGGTGTGCAATATTTGTATGGTTGACCAACTATCTTGTTTGTCTCCTTTACTGACCTTTACCATCTGAATAACTGATTGATACTAATGACAATCCATTAATGCTCAAATAGGAGTAACATAGAAGCCACAACTGCTAATGACAATAGTTGTTGTAGCAACTACGACTACCTACAATAGTTGTTGTAACAGTCTAGCTACCACGGGGTGGGGGAAATTAAACCCATGCCCCAAAACATATATATTTTTGTATTATATTTTTATTTTCATATTTTTAAAACTGTCAGAATATTTCTAACACAAAACATCAAGCAATATATATATATATGATTAATGAATGAGTAATTTAATGGTTGATTTCTACCAGGAAGTAAAACCTTCTTAGATCTACAACGTAATTATAACCATTTGTAAAATTATTAAATATTTTAGTTTGATTCAAACCCTAAGGTTTTTAACAACAAAATTTAACAAACCATAACTAATTCAAAACAATATTTTTTCTACAATATTCCTAACATACCAGGTATTCACAATAAAAGATTTATTTTACCAAAAGCTTCAAAATAGAAATCTACGCAAAAGAAGAATTCCAAAATAAATATCAACAAGATCTAACAGGCACGCAACAAACAAACTTTCTTTAAAAAGAATAAGATCTACGAGGGTTTTCAAATCCTACCTCAAACCACCAATTGATAGAAACCACAAATAACAATCAAAACCTTGAAAAACTCCAAAGCTTTCATAATTTCTTCTAATTCAATTCTTAGGGCCAAAACCTGCAAATCTGTGTGTAGAATAATAATGGTCAAATCCTCCTAATAAAAGAAAAGAACCAAGAACTAGAACTCAATCATGCAAACCCATAACTCAACTTAACTCCTAAAACTCTATTATTATCAATTTCCCTTTTTGCATGATTTTTAGTTTAATAACTTAATGCACTTTCACTTAATTCAAATTAAATCAATGTTTCTTATTTTTATCAATTCACTTAACTATTAAAAATTACTTAATTCTTTTTTTTTTTTTAATTGATTCTGCAACTAATTTCATATCAATTATAAATAAAAGAATATTGTTTTAATCATATTATTATTTATCCAATTGATAATTTATCATCAATTAATAGATTTATCTTTAATTAAAATTTTAAATTTAATAATTAATTAAATCCTTAAATTTGACAATTAGACTTTTAATTAAGTCCTTTAATTAATAAATGTATTAAAATATTTTGTATTAATCAAATACCCTCACATTTAATATTTTCTATAAATAGTAAGATTTAATTATTAAACCACATAGTTAATTTAGTAAATCACTTAATCACTTCACAACAATCACACCAACCATATAACTAACCAAAGAAAAAGGAAAAACCAATTGAACCTAATAAAACAACAATCACGCTCAATGAAAAAGGCTCATGAATCCACATCACCTAGACAAATTCAAAGAGGTAATATATTAGAAACTTGTCTACTATTTCAGGACAATAAAATGGCTTAGGCTGGTATTTAGACCTGAATTTTATCTCCCCTCTCTTACCATTGAGACATTACGATAGGGTACACTCATCTTGACATTTCAAATAATTTGATGTTTGGTACCTGCAAACCTACATAAAAGACAAGCATGTACATCCATAAATATATAACAAGTAATAGTAAGGATTGGGACATCGTGTGGATCCTGCAAGCAGGTAACTACGACTCTGTCTCTCAACCACATCAAACATGACAAATAGAAAGGTAAAACATACATGATATCCATACACATACAAGTATGAGGTAAGTAAAATCATGAATATAAATGATATTTTAAACATATAAATAATCATCATCAAAGTAACTAAAATTGTCTAACACCTTACCTAGAAAGACTTCATGGATATGACAAAGAGTTAACAAAGAAGTTTACAGTTGGGTGGGCCAATGGCAGGGTTAATTTGATGGGTAAATCCTTTCCTCTCACTCTGAAACTTATTTATGAGATTACGGGTATGCCCCTAGATGGAATGATTTTTTATAGGAACAATAAGCATATGGGATCTTAGGCTATCAAGCTTTCTCCCAAAAATGAGGAAGAAGAAGCAATGTCGATTAAGTGCTCTGGGGATTATGTGGAAATAGATAGGATTAAACTTATTTGGGATAAAGTTATGAAATTTATGATGGAATACTTCACTCTTGACGGGTGCTACACGAAGGTGTACAACTTTCACTTTGTTTTGGTTAACCATTTCAGGTATCAAAAGAAAGCTTCCTTCCCCTATTACCTGCTTATCTCTTTGAATAACAACATTTTGGAGAATAGTTAAAAGCCTAGTTACCCGGTGTTGCATGAAGGGTTAATTTTTCTTATAGCAGATTATGCTAGGGACAATCTTCCTGATTCTACTCCCAAAATGGTTAAAGGGAAGAAGAATAAGTCTAAAATGGAAGAGACATGGATTGTTACTAACAAGAAGGAAAAGAAAAAAAGGAAGGGTAAGGGAGATTTTAAAGAGTAAATAGAAGATCAAAACCCCTCTACTCTGGAAAATGAGGAAGGGATGATGCCATAGGATAATATGGAGGATGATCATGTGGAAGAGGAAATGGAGCCTAAGGTCAATAACAAGGGCTCAACTTCTAAGGTGAATGACAAGAAGAAGACCAAAAATTAGAATGCTGAAATTCTGGAGGAGGAAGAAGAACAACAGGTGGAAGAAGAATTTTAAAAGGATGGGGAGAAGGAAGGAGAGGGTTCTGAGAAGGAAGAGAGAATTGATAAAAGTAATAGAAAGAAAAAAAGGAAGAAACGGGAAGGTACTCTACACAGGAAGCCTAAAACTAGGGCTGGGAAAAGAGAAGAGGACAGTCAGAGAGCTAGTAAGGAGAAAGAGGTTTTTGATGGCTTCAAAGTCTAGGACTATATTTTTTAGGAGGTTAGGATCATGGCTGGACATGACATTAATATGGAGAAATGGCTCAGTCAGGAAATGATAGATATGGGTCACAATCTGAAGGCCCTCGAAGAGGAAATGGAGACTTTAAAAGAAAGACTGGATAATTGTGTCAAAGAGGTTGTGAAGAAGGTAAATGATAAAAACACTAATGATGACCTGAATTCTAGAATTTCTACAATTATGGATGAAAAGTTGAAGGATATAAATAATAAGATTAGTTATAATGGCTACTACATAAGAGAAAACCTGAAATATAGCAATGAGGGCCTCAAAGTTTTAGTTATGAATTTAAAAGCCTTATATGCTTATCAGGAGAGTATCCTACTGGAAAAAATACCATCATGGTGGTAGATGATGTTGGGGGTAAAGGTTAGTCTTCTTGGCTAGGTACAAGAACCAGAATCAATCTCAAGAGGAAAGTTCCTGAAATTCCTAAGGAGCTAACAAGCCTAAAAGATTCCATCCAAAAAATGGAGGAAATGCAAAAAGAGGCTGAAAAGGCCATGGAAGCAAAGATGTAATTCTTGGTGGTTTTTTGCTGGTAGGTTACTATTAGTTGTGTTGTCGGGTATTTTTTGGCTTTCTGTTCTAGTTTGTTTTAGTGTTGTTTGTTTGGGTTGGGGTCCTACTTTTTGTTGTTTAGCAGGCCTTCTATGTTTGTAAGGGCTTAATGGACTATCTTTTTTAATCCTATGTAAATGGTTTCAGGGTCCATTCAAAACCTATATTTACCTTAATAAAAAACTAACATCATCTAACTGTAAACATATGATATCTCATGACTATCCAATATCAAATCACCATGTAATGTCATACATTCATAACCTTGTAATAAAGCCACAATAATCAATGCACGAATGAAAGTGGCCTAAAAGAGTTTGGCCATATAAAACTAAAAAATAAAACTATGGGTGGGCACTACATCTGCCTCCTCTAGAATTAGGCTTACTCTTAGAAGCCTACAAAAAAATAGGGATATAAATCCTATAATCTCATTGCGTCCTCCCAAGTCCTTGATGACTCATCTATAGGGTCCCATTGGACCCTTACCAGGTCTATGGTGTGATCCCTGAGGGTCAACTCCCATTACTAAAGTATGTGAAATGGATTCAAAGCTAGGTGCACGTCCTCTATCTATAATGCATTCCAATCAAGAACATGTGTAACATCTAGAATATACTGTCTAAGTACTAAAACATGGAAAACATCATGAATGTGAGATAAGCTAGGAGACAAAGAAAGACAATAATAAATTGGTCCTATCCTCTCAAGAATCTCAAATGGGCCAACAAAATGAGGTGCCAACTTTGAACTCTTTCTATAATGGATCAGAATCTTCTATGGACGCACTCTCAAAAAAACCTTAACACCAACTACAAACTATCTATCCATCCTATGAGCATCTTCATACTTCTTTTGTCTATCCTAAGATGTGGACACATGATCATGGATGTGCTCCACCTGTTGCTCCATATATCAAAGCATCTCATGACCTAAAAAAATATGATCATCTGGCCTATCTCAACTCAAAGGTGTACAACAAGGATGGCCATACAAAGCTTGAAAAGGTGACATACCAATCAAACCATGATAACTATTGTTGTAAGAAAACTTGACCAAATACAAATAGTCCTCCCAATTATTCTTTCTATCTCTCACATACATCCTCAAAATATCCTCTAACATGTGATTAACCTGCTCTACCTATCTATCATTCTCAAGGTGATATGCCAAACCAAAATTTAACTGTGTTCCTAGATCATGGTGCAAAGAATTCCAAAATGAAAAAGTGAATATTGGATCCCTATCTGATATAATCCTATAGAAACTACCATGCAGTCTAACAATATCCTGCATAAATACTCTAGCTACTAAAGTTTTTGTATAGAATGCTCTCATAGGAGAAAAGTGGGCCACTTTGGTCAACCAGTCAATAGTGACCATGATGGTGTTGTGTTTGCAAAGATTCATAAACAAACCCACGATGAAATCCATCAAGATGATATCCCATTTCCATGAAGGAATGAGATTAGGCTGTCAAAAACCTGTTGAATGTTGATGGTCTATCTTAACCCTCTGACACTCTAGACATCTTGTCACAAAATCAGCAATGTCACGCTTCTTAATGGACCAATACTATCGTTATCAAAGGTTCACGTGCATCTTCTTGACACCTAGATGTGTCAAGAAAGGTGCATGATAAGCCTCAAATAAAATTAATATACAAAGATCATCTGATGGTGGTACATATATTTGGCTCATGTAACACAAAACACTATCTAACTCCAAAATATAACCTGAAAACCTACCTTCCAAAGGCCTCCCTGACTTAATCTCAACAATCACTTCCTGGTACCAAGTATCTATACAAGAAGTGTTTGGAGTATACGACTCCACAAATCTACACCAAGAGTCAAAGTTGAAATCTCATGCCTCCTGCAACTCAAGGCATCAGCAACCACATTCTCCTTACCATGGATGTACTCAACCTCATTTTCATACTCACAAAGAAACTTCATCCATCACCTCTACCTAGCATTCAGATTAGGTTGGGTAAAGATATACTACAAATTACGATGATGACTATGAAGCTCAAATAGATGTCACAAAATAAAATGTCTCCATCAGACTAATGCATGAACCACTTTGTCTAGCTTAAGATCATGTGTAGGATAGTTCAATTCATGATCCTTGATTTTGTTAGATTCATAAGAAATCACATGTCCTTCCTACATAAGGAATGCTCCAAGACCTTCCAAAGAAGCATCAACACACACCATGAAACACCTAATGGGTCAGGTATTGCTAGAATAGGTGCACTATTCAAATGCTCCTTGAGGTTCTAAAAATAATTTTCACACTTCTCTTTCCAAACATACTTCTTCCATTTCCTTTAAAGAGAAGTAATATGCTCTACAACTCTAGAGAAGCCTTGAGCAAACCCACGATAATATCCCACCAGGCCCATGAAACTATGAACATTAGACACATTAGTGGGGTGTGGAAAATCAACCATAGCTTGAATCTTTTAATAATATACTAAAATAGCCTCACTTGTGATCACATGTCCCAAGAACTGAACCTTAGACTAAAAGAAGTCACACTTTTACGTATTGGCATACAACTGACTATCACAAAGACACTACAAAACCAATCATAGATGTGCTTCATGCTCTTCTATGGATTTAGAATATATCAATATGTCATCCAAGAAGATGAGAACAAAATGGTCAAGGTAAGAATGAAATACTCCATTTATCAAGCACACCAAAAAAGATGGAGCATTTGTCAAACAAAAAGAGACTACTGTTAAATCAGAATGTCCATAGCGAGTGTGGAATGTAGTCTTATGAATATCTACATCCTAGATACATAATTGATGGTATCCTAAAATGAGATCGATCTTTAAGAATACCTTGGCCCCTTTTATCTTATCAAAGAGATCAATTCTTGGAAAAGAATACATGTTCTTGACCATTACCTTGTTCAAATTCTATAGTCAATGCACAAGCGTAAAGATCCATCTTTCTTCTTAGCAAAGAGTATAGGTTCTCCCCATAGAGAAACACTTGGCTAAATAATACCCTTTACCAAAATATCCTCTAACTAGAGCTTAAGCTCACTCAACTCTTGTGTAGTCATCCAGTAAGGAGCTCTAGATATAGGTTGTGCTCTTGGAACAAGATCAATGTGAAATTCTATGTCACACTTTGGTGGCATACCTGGAATCTCATTAGGAAAGACATCAGAGAATTCTTGAAGAGTAGGATAATCAAGAGTCTTCTCCTTAGTTTCTACATCATCCACCTCATTCATAGTTACTACAAAAACTTGGAAACCCTTTCGCACTCTCCACTTGAGTTGCATAGCGGAAATCATACAAAGAGATATAGGATGCTAAACTCCCACAATCTAAAAATCTTTCCCAACATCATCCTTGTACTTTATTATCTTTTTTCTACAATCAATGTTGGATCCATGAGAACCTAACCAATCCCTCCCAATGACAATATCATATGATCCCAAAGGAATCATAGGAAGATCAAATGAGTTAATGAATTTACCCAAGTTCAACTCACATTTATGCACTAGAGATTCTCTAGTTGATACCCTTTCCCCGGAGGCTAACTCTACTTTCCAACCTATGTCTTTCTTTAATGCCACTAGCCCACATTTATCTACTACAAAAGGAGATATCAAATAATCTATAGCTCCTGAATCAAATAAGATAGAAAGAGAAATACCTCTAGTAGAACCTAAAATTTCTACCATAGTGCCCTAGTGCCCTACCTAATGATGATTCACTACTACAAATACTCTATGAGATCTACTAGAATCTCCTACTATAGGCTTAGAAGCTATAGGTGTTTGTCCTAAAAATTGTTAGCATTGAGTAATACTGAGAGGGGGGGTGAATCGGTATTACAACACTTTAAATTTAATTTAAACCAATTCCAAATAAACCATAAGATTGTAGAAATGAAAATTACATAAGAAAATAACACATAAATCATAACACCACTATTTGTTGTCGAGGAAATCCTGGCCAAGGGAAAACCCTGGTGGGGATGGTACCCACAAGCATGCACTAAAGTATAATGTTCATGTTAGAATACCTAGCCCTGTTAGGATCTGATTATTACATAGTAAATTTCCTTATTAAAGGAATATCAACCATGTTAAAGGTATACAAAACCCTATTAGGGGTGCACTGAGCTTACAACTCTTACAACCAATACTTTTATTACAAAGTGTTCTCAATGATGAACATAAAAAAGCATTTTCTATGCTTTGATAGTTCTAGTTGTAGTTCTCAATAACATATGTCAACCTATGATCTTGCATCTTCTATCAATCATCTCTAACATCTCTATCTCGATATCACTTCTTCTCTTTAGAAAAATTTCTTCATATATATATATATATATATATATATATATATATATATATATATATATATATATATATATATATATATATATATATATATATATATATATATATATATATATATATATATATATATATATATATATATATATATATATGTATGTATGTATGTATGTATGTATGTATGTATGTATGTATGTATGTATGTATGTATGTATGTATGTATGTATGTATGTATGTATTTTATCATTCACTCGGCTCCCAAATACAATAAAAAATAGAATAAATAATAATGCAACGAGTAAATACTAAGTTGGAAATCTTGTATTACCAAAGTGTAGGTAATCCACAATCTTAATCTATCTTAGCACGTTTTGATTCCATCTTGTACTACCTTAATCACCGCGACTGTTCATATGCTCCATTTCACTATTCCCCTTGTTGGTTCCCCTTTTCATTTCTACTTGTAGGTTTACACTATGATTAACAACTTAATGTCACTGACTCTATCATGACTCCAAAGTCTACAAGGAAAAGGGCCAATTAACAAGGATCAAAGAGATCCTCCTACACTTTGAGCTTGTATGCTTAGGCGGGTGTACCCTTGATTCACTTCTTGAAAGGAATCACTAAATACTAAGCAATTATATCATTTACTGACTGATTTAAAGATTATATCATTTATATTATGTGTGTGATTGATGATGATAAACTGCTTCTAGAGAATGGCCCAGTGCCTTAACAAAGGGCATAGAGTCACCAACAATGCATATCAACTTAAGACCTCAACTCAAACACTCTTGGACTCAAAATAAGTGTTTTTCCTATTATTCCTTTCCCTCACATACCTGGACATCAAATCCTTATCTAGCCATGAACTCATTGAAATCACCTTAAAGACTTTAATCCTAACTTTGTTAGGAACTCAAAGATGACTCCACAATACTCTTTGTTTACCATATGCTAATGCACTTTGTGACATTGACATATATGAGCCCAAGAACAAAATAAGAAGACATACACAAATATAAGATCAAAATCCAAGTGTATTCTCATTAAAATTTGTAGAATCAATACATTACCATAACAAAATGCTAGGGAACAAACCCTGAATCCAAAACTCTCCTTGTTCAGTCTTTACGTTCACTTTTTATATAACATCATCAACCCTTAATACGGAAAAAATTCTGCAATATATACCCCTAGTCATCTTGGGATCCCAAAATAGGATGCAACAAGCTACAGATGACTAGGGTTAGGGTTTTCACGCACCAGAACAACCAAATCAATCAAAATTTACTACAATCGAGGGAAAAACCAAGCAGCCTGGAGAAAGTAGATCCAAGAGTGATCTTCAATTATGAGGAATCTCTGAGAAAGTACTGAAGATCATGTATATACCATGCAAATCAACCTGATTACCCACCTATAACATGCCTCAAGCACTGCTTCATCCGTTTCCTCATGGTACAGACACCCTGCAACACCCTGGACCACACTGCAATAGTTGGCAAAACCAATTTCACCAAACCCAGCCACTAAAACATTAAAAATCAATCCTTCCTGTTGCTGGAAACCCTCTCAAAATTTCAATTTGAATTTAAATGGCTAGTTTCATAGCGCCAGTAGCAAATTGGCTGTCAATATTCAAACTTGAATCAACTTTATATCGTGGCCATCAGATTTTGTTCTTTTCACGGGCTTCATGACTTAACTCTTTAGCTATCATTGGGTTAACTCTTAGCGAATACACAACAAAACAATTCCTATTCATGAAATGAAAAACTTAACTACATCTTAACTCAGTGATTTGACGAACAAAGGGAAGTAACCAACCCCGGTCTTTATATAGCGAACTGGTGACTGAAGATAATCAACCATTCGCAAAATACTTTATCTTATCGCCAAAAGGTTTAGCAACAATGTGAACGCTTGTTCACTGAATCGCTAGTCAATTTGGAGCACCACCATTTTATTGTGTGAATGAGTGAACCCTTTGGACTTTGTCGGTGCCACTAACCCTTTTATCAGATTTGCTAAACCTTAGACCCCCGCTTGGGCCCGCTTTGTGCCACCTATCATTATACCATTCGCTACTTACCGCCCAGTCATTCCTGACACAAGATCCTCAAATCCATCGGCATCAAAATGGACGGGTTGCGTATGATCACATGGGGCAAGAATATTCCATGAGATCACATGCTGACTGTTGATCAAACTCTTTGACACAGGTCCCTCTAAAAAACTCCACATCATCCCTCCTTGACCAATCAGTGACTACCAAATGAATACACGTAGCAGTGGACCCGCTTCACATTATCACCTCTGAGAAAGGTAAAATCAATGGCTAGCATAAGATCTCAAACCTCTCACACATCCCATGAGAACTTACACCTGTTGTTGATTTTCTACAGATGTCGGGACCCTCTAACAAGTCAAAAACCAAGTCCCACTGACAACTACCAACATATTGCTTCATGGACCAATCACAAATCGCCAACTCTGCTCATGTGTCACTTTGGAGCTACCGTTTATTGCTGACCTGAACACATGGATAATCGGATGGATGGCACATGATCTGAAGGGCTTAAAATATTATGTGCACTTATATGCCAACCGTTGGATCAAGATGTTGTCAAAAAACCAGGCCTAGGAAATATTAAAGGCCGAAACATTAGGAAAACTTAAGGCGCAGGACTTAGGAAAATTTATTTCGCTGGGCACTTAGACTTAGGAAATATTAAAGGTCATCGGGGCTACCAAAAATATAAAGCATGTGCATTATAGGAGTTTTTAAGTGGCCCAAAAAGTAACTTAAAATTAGAACAGGGTCAGGGTAGACTTAGGCTTTTTTACTATAATGGCTAGATTTTGAAATTTTGACAAGGGCTTAAAGCCAGAGACATAAAAAAAATTTGTAGGGACCAAAAGAAAAATTGCTACAGCCATGAAAAATTTTTGCAGGTACTAACAGTGGCTCTGTCTGGGGATGTGTAGCTCTTGTAGGCATAGCAATAATCTAGAATCACTGGTTAAAGTAGACCACCTACTGGACAAAATTTTTGAACAATAGGGCAAGACCTACAAACTAAGCTGGAACAGAATAGGGAGCAGGCAACTATTCACAAAATGTACAATTTATAAAAACCTAACTACTGTTCATGGAAAGAAAAATACCTTCAACTGAAGTATTTCTTCAAGAATTGTCCATGAACTGGCAATTCCTGAACTTCACCATTCAATTCTTTGACCATATATGAATCTTGGCCCCATTTCTCATGAATTAGATATGGCCCTAACTAGAGTGGATCAAATTTACCTTGTTTTCCTTTATCCTCCAGTCTGGCATTCCAAATTAACACCAAATCATCAGGTTCAAACTTCCTTTCAACAACCTTCTTGTCATATAAATTTTTAACCTGCAACTGCAATTTGGCATTTTTTGAAGTTGATTCTCTTCTAATTTCATCCAGCCTGATGAGATCTTCAATTCTCAACTGCATTTTATCATCTATATCATCATCATATAACTGAACAAACTTATACATTTCCAATAAATTATTTTGAGGCATTCTTGCATGTATTCCATATACTAGGTCAAAGGGTGCACAACCAATTGCCTTCTTTGCAGTCACCCTATCAGCCCATAGAGCTAATGGAAACTTTGAATTACATGCCTTCTTATTATTTTCAAGAATCCTCCTTAGGATTTTCATTAGGATCTTATTAGATGATTCTGCCTGTCCATTTCCTTGTGGATGATAAGGTGAGGAATTTGACCTCTAAATTCCTAGACCCTTGCTGAATTCCTTGTATTCAGCAGACCTGAAGCACATTGCATTGTCACTAACTATCCTCTCAGGGCAACCAAACCTTGTAACAATATTATTCAATAGAAAATCAATTACCACCTTACTAGTTGCATTTCTTGTAGGGATAGCCTCTACCCACTTAGTAAAGTAATCAGTGGCAACTAGTATCCAGGAATGTCCCCCACTGGACTTGTTTGGTATCTCCCCTATGAAATCTATTCCCCATTGTTAGAAAGGAGCTTGTACTTCTACTAGCCTTAAGGGAATATTGCCTGAAAATTTAATCTTACAAGAGAACCTTTGACAAACATCACATCTCCTTACCAACTGTTCTTCATCCTTGAAGATTGTGGGCCACCAAAATCCTGCTCTCAAGATTTTATGAGCAGTGGTTTTACCCATATAATGCCCACCACAAAATCCCTCATGCATTTCTTTTAACAACTTGTTAGCTTGATTCTCATCCACACATTTCAAAATTATGCAATCTATATTCTTTCTATACAATTTACATTTCACAATTACATACTTGATGGCCTGTAATTTCAATGTCCTCTTCTTATTGTCATCCATGTCTGCTAGACATTTCATATTTCTTAAGTAATAGATGATATCTTGATACCAGATACAATCATCCATATCACAAGTATAATCAATCACAGTTTGATTTATCTGATTTGCATTGAGATTGGATTGAGCCATCAGTTTTGCCAATCCTTGTCCTCTAACCAGTTTGCTAATTTGGATGTCAATATTGAATTCTTGGATCCTATTGATCCATATGCATCTTCTCCCAGACACCTATTGTTGTGAGAAGATATCTTTGACTACTACACTTGGTATAAAGAAAATCACAATTGCTCCCATCAAATAACATCTAAAAGCTTTTACAACCTTGACCAATGCATATGCTTTTTTTTCATTGATGTCATACTTCAACTCAGCAGCCTGCAAAGATTTACTGAAAAATGCAATAGGCTACTCATAACCTTCCTTATTTTTCTGCAACAACACTATAGCAATAGTATGAAAAGATGGAAAAGAGAAGATATGCATTGGGATACTATAAGAAGGTGCCTTAAGCATAGGTGCATCTTTAATAGCCTGCTTGATATTCTTGAAAGCTTCATTAGGCTCACCTTCCCACATGATGGCAGATCCCTTCTTTAACATATTAGATATAGGTCTAGTAACTTCAGCAAAGGTTGTTACAAATCATCTCAAGAATTTTACCTGACCAAAGAAAGACTAAATTCCTTTAACATTTTTTGGTCTTTGAATCTTGTCAATGGCTTCTACCCTTTCAAGATCAATTCTAACTCCTTGCTTGCCAACTAAGTGGCCAAGAAACTTACCCTCAATGACACCAAATGCACATTTCTTTGGGTTTAATGAAATGTCATATTCCAAATCCCTCACAAATATTTTTTCTAAATGAGTACAATGGTCTTCTTCCTTCTTGGAATAGGAAGTTAAATCATCTTGATAAACTACAAGGAAATCATCAATAAAATTTGAAAAGGTAACATCCATTGCCCTTTGAAAAGTTGCACCAGCATTTGTTAGACCAAAAGGCATTCTCACATAGACATATGTCCCCCAAAGTGTTGTGAAAGCTGTCTTGAATTGTTCTGATTCTTTTACAATCACCTAATTGTAACCAGAGAAACCATCCATCATAGACATCAATTCTGATCCAGTCACTCTTTGCAACATAGCTTCCATATTGGGCAGACAATAGTTATCTTTTAATGAGTTGATATTTAAATTTTTGAAATCTACACAAAGTCTGATGTCACCATTTTTCTTCCTGACAGGGAACAATTTTGACACCCAAGAAGAATGCCTAATAGGCTTGATAATTCCAACATCTCTTAGCTTCATTAATTCTTCTTGCATCTTAGGTGCCAAAGTAGGATTTATAGGCCTTTGTTTCTGCCTAAAAGGTTTGGCATCTTCTTTCAAAGGAATAACATGCTGAAACAAATCTTCTCTCTAAACCTTTAGGTCATCATATGACCATGCAAAAACATGCCTGAATTTTCTTAACACTTCAATCAAAGATTTCTTTACTTTTTTAGACATATCCTTACCAATGTACACCTTCTTAGGTGCTTCTTGTGTTCCAAGATTTATAACTTCCACTTTCATGTGATCTTTCTTTTTAATATCCTTCTAAACTCTATCCTGGTTATCAAACATAGTCTCAAGAACAACAAGTCCCTTAGGAACCTTGTTAGTTTTAAGCTAAATAACTTCATTACCAAGGACAACCTCTTTTCCTTCTATAGTCTCAATCAGAGCTGAACAATCTAATTCTTGACCATGATACTGATATTCACAACTCATAAATTTAAAAATATCCCGGTCATCCTCAAAGACTTGCCAATTCTCAACATTGTCTAGTATACTAGGCCTATTTTGAACTTCAACTTTAGAGAGACCAGCAAAATTAATATCACTAGGATTGATTGCTATATTGGCTAACAAATCAGCCATCTTATTATTACTCCTATCCTTCCATTCAATACTGAAGGCATCAAAACATTCAATCAAATCCCACAAAACATTTCTATATTGTTTCAACCTCTTGTTCTTGGAAGCATACACTAACCTGACTTGAGATACCACTAATTTAGAATCCCCAATAACCTTTATACATTTAATTACATGCTTTTGTGCCAATTTCAGCCCTAACAACAATGCTTCATATTCTGCTATATTATTGGTACAAAAGAAATTCAATGTGAAAGAGAACTTGTAGGTGTTACCATCAAGAGAAATGAGCAAAATACCTGCCCCTACACCATCCTTGCAACTGGCACCATCAAAGTACATCACCCACAAATCACCCTTCACAGACTTAGCATTCACCTCAACAGAGATAAGCGGCAATACAAATTCCTTTTCAAGGATAGGGATTTCTTCCCTAAAATCATTAATGTCAGTATCCACAAAGCATGTAGTTTCATTGTCAATATTCCTTTCAATCATGTGGCATACTCTTGGCTCTTGATCAATCTTGACAAACTGATCATCAATCTTGAAAGTTGCATAGAACAAGTCACATTGTAAACTTCCACCCATGGCAGTACTCCATCTTCTAGATAATAGAATCCCATAATGAGGAGGGATGTCCACCACCAATACACTCATGGTCAATTCTTTCTCTGGATAGGCTGCCAATCTATAAGGCATTACATTTATAGTGCCAATGACTAGAACTTCTCTCTGATCCATTGCACAAAATCTGCCTTGAACTGTATCAACTTTAAGGCCTAACTTATCCATGATTTTGAAAGGCATGATAGTGTTGGAGGCACCTAAATCAATCATACAATTTCTCAATTTCATTCCATTCACAAGGACACTCAAAAACAATGGATCTATGTTCTCAAGGCTAGTATTGACAGAACTATCCAAGTATATAGGTGGAATTTGAGATTCCAATCCTTGAGCCTCTACTCTTTTCAAAACCTTAGCTTGAGATTCATTGCATGCAACATCATTGTTATGAACATTATCTACCCATGCAATAGCTTTGTCCTTATGTTCAGGGATCCTCAACAGTTTTGACAAAGGAATCTTAACAGTTATTTGAGATAATACAGCTAACATATCAACAAGAGCAGAGGGAGGGATCTCAATATGCACTGCTTTAGTGTCCTTTTGTTTATCTAATACATTAGGTGTATTGGTGACTTTCATCTTTTCATCTTTAGCCATTGTGTTAACTGGCTTCTGTATCTCATTAGAAGTTTTTTCAACTCCAACTCCCTTAGGTTCCCATTTCTTACCTTTTACATTCCTGAACTTGACCATATGATCATTTTTTAACTTATTCTCACCTGGTTCTCTGGAGTTGGTGTTCTTTATAAACATTCCTGTAGCTTTCCCACTTGCATCCCTTGCTACCATGCCTCTAGTTTGCACTAGAGAAATCATTTCTGTAGTAATTCTATCCATCTCTTCCCTTGAAGGTTTTCTTAAATTCACTGGCTCAGAGGAAGAGTTCATGTTACATGTCTTTTCATTAGTGTCATCATTATCAAAAAAACCTCCTGATGGAAAAGTGCCTGATTGTGTCTCTTTGAGCATACATCTACTTCTTCACCAATATCAGAATCATCTTCATATCCCAAATATGAAGTTTCCATATTGCACCCAATGTCATCATGAGTTTCTTCTTGATCTAACTCTCCATTACTATCATCTTGATATGCTGACATGGATTGTGCAACCACACAATGTTCTGCAGAATGAGGGAATTGGCATGTTGTGCACCATGGTATATCTTCTATAACTTTTATAGAAGATTTTTGTAAAGGATCAGGGACAATTCTATCATTATTTCCTCTTGCAGCAAGGACAATAGGCTTTCCATCCTTCCATTGGGTGTTGTAGGGATAATTCTGTAATCTATTCTGCCTACTGAAATTACTGTTGAACTGAGGCTTTTCATTAGCAGGAACATTACTATTCCTATTAGAAGGTGCTTTCAAATCCTTCAATGCATTCAAAACCTTATCCAATTTATCTTCCTCTTGCTTCTTATTTCCAACATTTCTTTCATTATCCCTTTTATACTTTCTATCTCCAAACAATCTAGGGTCATCTCTTTTCCCACCCAATTTTCCTGATATCTTCATATTGTTCTCAATATTGACAGCAATCCTAAAAGCATCTCTAAGAGTTCTTGGTTCCTTATCCCTCAATAAATATCCCATTTTTCCATCAAATGCATTGAAGTATGTAGTTAAACAAACATTGTCATCTAACCTCATAACTTGAAACAATTTATGCATGCCCTTCTGAAATCTCATATTAAATTTAGCTGCAGACTCATTCTGATTTTTCCTTATGGTGTTAAATTCATTCAGCATAAAGCTATCATTAGGTCTATCACCATATTGCTCTTTGAAACACTTCTCAAAAGAAACCCAAGTGTCAATACATCTGTCAGGAAGTCTCTTGAACCAGTCTCTAGCATCTTCCATCAAGGACTGAACAAACAATTTCATGACAACATCCTCATGCTCTACCTCATAATCATTTAGCATATCAACAAATAACCTAAGATGTTCCTCACAACTAATGGCATTTTTACCTGTAAAATTAGGTACCTTATCTCTTATATCAGTTGGAAAAGCATTTGGGTAACCAGGAATTCCATCAAAACTAATTTGCCTATAGCCTTCTAATTGCATAGGTCTTCTTTGAAAACTTGAACTAGTGTTAACCCTAGGATCAACATTTATCCTAGCAGATGAGGAAGGAAATGAACTAGTAGTAGTATTACTAAGGGGAATAGTAGTAGTCATAGATGGCATACCTAGTTCAGTAGTAGATGGACCAAGAGTGTTTGCAGATGAAGCCTTCAAGAACTGGATCTTTCTTCTCTTTTCTGCAATGGAGGCTTCAATTTTAGCCTTCTCTAATTCTCTTGCAATGTCCTCATCTTCTTTTCTTCTTCTCTCTATCTCCATGTCTTTATTTGAATTGGATGGTGGGACCCCTGGTATTGTCAATGATTTGCTTGTTTGAAGTCCCACCATCTTTTGCTTTCCTTTTTCACCAGTGGCAATAGCAGGCCTAGTGATTGCATGCCCATCTTTATCTTTAGGGAGGGAAGCATAGCTTTGAACTTGTCTAACCACAAGGTGCTCCTTATCAAACTCATGATCTTGTAGCAAGTGCTCTTGCTCACTTCTCAAAGCATCAAGATCACCAAAGACATCATGCTGCAAAGTTTTAGGAGCAGAAGCAAGCATCTTGTTTCTCTCCTTCATTTCATTAATCTTTCTAAGAAGAGACTCTTTTTCTATTAGAGCATTCACCTTTTCAGCTTCTCTCTCCTTTTGTAACCTCTTATGTATGGCATCCTGCTATGCCAACTGTAACCTTAGTGCATGTTTTAATCACCTGGGTCTATCGTAATATCATCAAAACCTGATGACACATCCATATCAGTGAGATTTTGATATGGGAAATGGACCTGTCTCAGTCTCATTGGTTTCCTTATGAACATATCCTCATCAGGATCTAAATCTGGTCCAAAACCTCTTTCTCTAGCTTGTTCATCCCGCCCTAAAGGAAATGAACCCTTGTCTTGAAATACAACCTCTGGGGTATCATAAAATTTATCTTCAAAGTGACCACCATCTAATCTAGAACTTCTATCTTGTGAACCTTCCTCACTTGAGGAAACATGTGGTGCTCTACCTCTAGTATTTCTTTGTTCTCTCATGGGAGCACTAGTAGACTCACCATTTCTTCTAATCCAACTCTTTTTCTCCTGTCTAGGGAATTGTTCCAGAGTAACCTCTGGATTTTTCTTGACAAAGGACCTAGTATTCCTTCTTTTTTCCATGATTTGCAATCTATAGCACTGGTTCTAACCTTTTGAGTCACTACCCAGAAAAGTGGGAAATCTTCAACTAAATGCAATAGGAAAAACAAGAATCCACTTAAAAACTTTATCTCTGGACTCGCCCCAGTAGAGTCACCATTTTGTTGGTTCCCCTTTTCATTTCTACTTGCAGTTTTACACTATGATTGACAACTTAATGTCACTGACTCTATCACCACTCCAAGGTCTGCAAGGAAAAGGGCCAATTAACAAGGATCAAAGAGATCCTCCTGCACTTTGAGCTTGTATGCTCAAGCGGGTGTACCCTTGATTCACTTCTTGAAAGGAATCACTAAATACTAAGCAATTATATCATTTACTAACTAATTTAAAGATTATATCATTTATATTATGTGTGTGATTGATGATAATGAACCGCTTCCAGAGAATGGCCTAGTGCCTTAACCAAGGGCATAGAGTCACCAACAATGCATATCAACTTAAGACCTCAACTCAAACACTCTTGGACTCAAAATAAGTGCTTTTCCTATTATTCCTTTCCCTCACATACCTGGACATCAGATCTTTATCTAGCCATGAACTCACTGAAATCACCTTAAAGACTTTAATCCTAACTTTGTTAGGAACTCAAAGATGACTCCACAATACTCTTTGTTTACCATATGCTAACACACTTTGTGACATTAACATATATGAGCCCAAGAACAAAATAAGAAGACATACACAAATATAAGATCAAAATCCAAGTGTATTCTCATTAAAATTTGTAGAATTAATACATTACCATAACAAAATGCTAGGAAACAAATCCTTAATCCAAAACTCTCCTTGTTTAGTCTTTACATTCACTTTTTATATAACATCATCAACCCTTAATACATAAAAAATTCTGCAATATATACCCCTAGTCATCTTGGGATCCCAAAACAGGATGCAACAAGCTACGGATGACTAGGGTTAGGGTTTTCACCCACCAGAACAACCAAATCAATCAAAATTTATTACACTCGGGGGAAAAACCAAGTAGCCTGGAGAAAGCAGATCCAAGAGTGATCTTCAATTATGAGGAATCTCTAAGAAAGTACTGAAGATCATGTATATACCATGCAAATCAATCTGATTACCCACCTGCAACATGCCTCAAGCACTACTTCATCTATTTCCTCATGGTACAGACACCCTGCAACACCCTGGACCACACTACAACAGTCAGCAAAACCAATTTCACCAAACCCAGCTACTAAAACATTAAAAATCACTCCTTCCTATTGCTGGAAACCCTCTCAAAATTTGAATTTGAATTTAAACAGCTAGTTTCATAGCACCAACAGCAAATCGGCGGTCAATATTCAAACTTGAATCAACTTTATATCGTGGCCATCAGATTTTGTTCTTTTTCGCAGGCTTCATGACTTAACTCTTTAGCTATCCTTGGGTTAACTCTTAGCGAATACATGACAAAGAAATTCCTATTCACGAAATGAAAAACTTAACTATAGCTTAACTCAATGATTTGATGAACAAAGGGAAGTAACCAATCCTAGTCTTTATTTTGTGAATCAGCAACTGAAGACAATCGGCCATTCAGAAAATACTTTATCTTATTGCCAAAAGGTTTAGCGACAATGTGAACGCTTGTTCACTGAATCGATAGTTGATTTAGAGCATTGCCATTTTATTATGTGAATGAGTGAACCCTTTGGACTTTGTCAACATAGCTAACCCTTTTATCAGATCCGCTAAACCTTAGACCCCTGCCTGGCCCCACTTTGTGCCACCTGTCATTATACCATTCGCTGCTTACCACCCAATCATTCCTGACACAGGACCCACAAATCCATCGGCATGAAAATGGATGGTTGGCGTATCATCACATGGGGCAAGAATATTCCATGAGATCACATGCTGACTGTTGATCAAACTCTCTAACACAGGTCCCTCTGACAAACTCCACATCATCCCTCCTTGACCAATCAATGACTGCCAAATGAGTACACTTAGCAGTGGACCCACTTCACTTTATCATCTCTGAGAAAGGTAAAATCAATGGCCAGCGTAAGATCTCAAACCTTTGACACATCCCATGAGAACTTATGCCTGTCATTGATTTTCTACAGATGTCAAGACCCTCTGACAAGTCAGAAACTAGGTCCCACTGACAACTGCCAACATATTGCTTCATGGACCAATCACAAATTGCCAACTCTGCTCACATGTCACTTTGGACCCACTGTTTATTGCTTACCTAAACACATGGATAATCAGATGGATGGCGCATGATCTAAAGGGCTTAAAAGATTCTATGTGCTTATACACCAACCGTTGGATCAAGATGTTGTCAGAAGACCGGGACTAGGAAATATTAAAGGCTGAAACATTAGGAAA
This sequence comes from Chamaecyparis obtusa, assembly GCA_027943335.1. NCBI lineage: Eukaryota > Viridiplantae > Streptophyta > Pinopsida > Cupressales > Cupressaceae > Chamaecyparis > Chamaecyparis obtusa. The sequence continues at coordinate 608,846 of BSBK01006462.1, forward strand.
ACTTAAGGCATAGGACTTAGGAAAATTTATTTTGCTGGGCACTTAGACTTAGGAAATATTAAAGGCCACCAGTGCTACCAAAAATATAAATCATGTGCATTATAGGATTTTTTAAGTGGCCCAAAAAGTAACTTAAAATTAGAACAGGGTCGGGGTAGACTTAGGTTTTTTTACTATAACGGCTAGATTTTGAAATTTTGACAAGGGCTTAAAGCCAGAGACCTTAACTAAAGTTCATACATATCTCTGCATGTCTTCAAATCATTTTAACTCACTGATAACAATACCAAAACACAAGAGACCTTAACTAAAGTTCATACATATCTCAAAATGTCTTCCTCTAAGATTGCAAGTCATCATCTATCATATACTATCTTCGATGTCCAAAATAGTACTATTGTACTTTATACTTTTATTTCTATACTTAATCATTTTCAAGACTGCATCTCCAAACCTATACTTAACTCCAAGAGATCACCATATCAGATGTGTTTCCATAAATGACAACCCTCAAGTGCTCCATATCACTGTAAAAAAAATACTTGCCAACAATCTATTCCTTTGGCATTGATGGAAACACTTACCAAAAAATGACTAAGTGTCCCAACAAACACTAATTGTACTCTTCTTCTTTTCTCTTTGTTCTCTTCTCCCCTATTATCTTTTTCTTTTTCTTTTCTATATATATAGTTCTTTTTATTTACAATTTTCTTCTCTCATTTTTCTTCTTCTCTTCTCCCCCTTTGTCATCAATGACAAAGGTGTACCTAAAATTATTAAATTTACAAAAAGTGTAGAACTCAGTTCTTTATCACCTATTTTAGAGCATCTTGGAAGGAATCTTCCAAGGTCAACTTCATCATTACATGATTCTATCAACAATGCACTGACATGTATCAGTCCATTCAAAGCATAAGATGAAGACTCTACTACTTTCAACTCTGTGGGTATAGAATTGGTCATTGATTCCTCAATCTTCTCCATTTCAGAAATATGTACCTCAAGAATTGATAGCTTAAGAGTGATATTCAGAAAACCAAATCTTTTCATTACTCTCCCTCTCTCTATATCCAATACATTCATCTTATCAAAGATCTTTGATGCATGTTTGTCCATCTCTAGTACAGTTTGTGAGGAGATCTCACAATTGTCCATCATGCTATCTAGAGTAGCCCTGTCCTTATCCACAATATTTTGAATGTTTTGAATGTGTATGATAGGGTTAATACAATAGCTATATAAATTCCTTCCATGTGTGACACAAATTTTGTCCTTTTATGTAGTTGATCTTAGAATACCCATGTCCCATGAAATAGACTGCCATACTTCCTTCAAATTCTTTTCTAGATATCTTTTATATGCCTTCTCTTATGCAATCTTTACTAGGGACTCATAGTGACTATCAAAGTTATCTAGTGCCATATTTAGGTTCTCTACATCATATTTTCTTTGAAAAGAAATAGGTACTAGGAGTAGTTTATTCAATGTATCAACTGCCCTAGCAATTACCTTAGCCTTTTTGTCTCCCTTCTGCTTGGATCTTTCTTTTTCCTTTGTGAATGTCATGAAGGATAGTCTCATCATTTAATCCTCATCCATGTTGTCTACATCTATGTTTACAGACTTATCTATACTTACCAAAAATAGAGTGGTGGAAGTATCAGTTTCTTGTTTAACTTCATCTCTTTCTTCTTCTCCTTTTTTCATGTCTATCTCTTCTCTTTGTTATGTTTCTTCTTTCTACTCTTCCTCTTTATGTCCTTCCTCTTCTTGTCTTTCTTCTTCTTCTTCCACTGTATAATTATTGAAGTTTCCTTAAAATGGATCATTCTCATCAAGTGAAGTGTTAAGGGTCACAAGCACACCAACAACAAATAAATATGGTTGCTTGTCAGTACTTACTTCACTTTTCTCCACATTAGCTTCAATTGACTTAGAGCTCTCTCCAATTCCTATAGGTGTGGGCTTGGCAGTATTAGGAGGTGAATTTTTCTTGGTAATATCTCTCATAAGTATATGATCTACTACCCTCTAAGTATCTTCAATAACTTCATCATACTTTCTACCCATAATTTTCACAGGTCTAGCTTATTTTCTTAGTAAAGGTTTGAGTTCCTTAAATATTTTCTCTCTCTCTCTCCTGTATAGAAACTATAGGAAACATATCCTCAATGGCTTGATTCCTAATTTCTTTATCTTCTATTTGTGCAAGTTTTTTTTTGGTCTCTAGTTTACCATACAAATCCTTAGGTATATTGCTCTCAATCTCCAATAGGTTCTTCTTGTAAACAAGTAGCTATTCAATTATCATATCTTCTATCAATAATTGATTGTTAGAGTCATACCTCTCATAGTATCTTCTCAATGTCTTTAGGTTACCATCTCTTATAATTTCCTTGTGCAGTATCTCTATGTCTAGTTTCCACTAGTATGTGTCCTCTATTTTCTTTTGTTCTATCTTCTCTTCTTTCTTCTCAGTTACCTTATCATTTTTCTTCTTAGGTTCCCTATCATCTTTCTTCTTAGCTTCCACTTCAACCTTTTGTTTCTTATGGCTATTTGGTCAATTGATCTGGTGGATCTTCTAGGTATGTTTGTAGGTGTATCTTCTTGAGTTGTCTTCTTTGAAGTGATAGATAGGTCAATTATAATAGAAGTGGGACTTACTATGTTTTCTTCTTTAGAAGATGGAGGGGTTGCAATTCACATTCTTTCATATCCAGAAGCTCCCTCAATCATCTTAGTCCTTACCTCTTTTAACTCTTCCTTTTTCATCCCAGCCTTAGCTGTCATATCACCAACCATTTTCTCTTTCTTTTCCTCATACCTCTATATTGTTCTTCTCTGACTTTAGCTGATTTCTCTTCATATGTGGCCCATCTCTCCTTAGATGTGTCAACTTCAGATGCCAAAACATGTTCTACTTTCATAAAAAGAACTTATGAACTGACTTCATAGCCCATGGGGTAACACCATTTCTTCCTTGGTTCAACTGCTTCAAAACACACACAATCAGTTTCAACCATGAAATAGATTGTATCCTTGTTTCTCTCAGCCAACTCTTCAAGAATTCTGACTCTTTCTTTCATTTGTCTTTGTAGAATCTTAATCATGCCAAATAGTTCACCATCTACCCATGTGTTGTTTTGTCTTCTGTAACTTTCTAATATCTAAATACCAGTGGGTATGATGTCCTTCCATTCTCTAACGTGCATTCCAAGGAACTTATGCTCAATATGTATATACATGTGAACTAGAAGTGAGCCAAATATAAAAGCCTTAGATTTATCCTTCTTGATTATCTTCACATTCTCTAAAAATTATTGTGCTAGAACCTCACATAGGTTGAATTTTGTTTTTTCTTTTACCATCCTATAGGCCATCATAATAAATCCTGCTAAGATTGAATTAGGTCTATTGTTGTAATAAAGTTTATATCCAAGTATCATTGCAACTAGTCTTACATCCTGTTGGAAAATATCATTCACTGTCATAACTTGCTTATCCCATTTAGAGTGTGTTAGGGTTTCAACTTGTTTCTTGACATTATTTTTGTTACAGGAATAACTCCAGTGTTGTCCAACCTAGTTATGTCATGAATTAATTGACTACAAGTCTTTACAATTTTCTCTCCTATCCAAATGAATTGGTCATGAACTCTGCTAAGTATAATTTTGAACCATTCTTCTTCATTGAATTCATACATGTCGGCCATTTTCATACTACTTAGGTCATCTAGGTGTTTAAACTCATCCTTCACTTTACCATCTTGTCCAATCATGTCCTTCATTTCTCTGAATATCTCTATGTCACCTAATGTCTCATATTTACAATGTATGTATTCCCTAATATCCTCTATGTGCAAGATGTTGTATGGTGTTTGGGAAAAGGATTCTTCAGGTTCATCCTCACAAGATTTAAAGGGATGTTTCTTAAATTTATATCTAGGTATATCCACAACATCATAAATTATTGGTGCATCCATAGCTTCTACTTGAGTAAATGATCTAAGTACCTTAAACACGTTGAATTCAGAACTTATGCAATGTAGTTTCTTGGTAGTTTGATACACTCTAAACTCTGCTATCCTTGGTCACTTCTTATCAACTAGTGAGGAAATAAGTAGCTTTGAGGTCTTTTATTCATCGTCAAGTGAGAAAATGCACTTTACTCAATTAACTCAACTTGGCATACTGTCCATTCAATCACAAATATCGCACTCATAGGATATGAATCTTCAGATGTTACAATCATAGATATAAGTTCCATATTTTCTATATACACTAACTAATCTCGCATGAGCTCACTCATCAGAATCAGGGGCTCAATATAATCTATTGTCTTCATCAAATGCTCCCCCTAAGACAATTCTCAACCTTTTAGGTCGATGTAGAAATGTTTGCATCAGGAGAAGGCACAGTAACATCTATTGTCTCTCCCTGAACCTATACCTCATTAGATTCTTTGGCTTTCCATATCTTACCATTGTTCTCATATGTTGATTTCCTGAAATGATTCTTGAATTCATCAATGTACTCACCAAGACTTTTACCACTTTCACCAATATTCTTCTTCATAACCATAGGATGTGGTCCTCTTCTGTTATCCATTCCATTATACCTGCAAAAATTTTCTATATGTCCTAGGTTGTTGCATTTGTAACATTTAGGTTGTCTTTTGTTCTAATTAACTTGTAGTTTACAAAGAATTGCAATGTGCCCAAGGTTATTACATTTGTAGCATGTGATTTGAGTTGTTGATTCTTCTCTGATGTAATCTTTCCTATTTCCAGACTGATCAGGTTTCATTCTGCTTTCTTGTGACCATATACATAACAATTATAACAATAACTAGTAAAGGGTATGAAAGGGCCTTTACCTCTACAATCTCTCTTCATGTGATAGTTTATGTTGCATCCATAGCATCTACCTCTAAAAGGTTTGATCTGATCTCTAGTTTCTTTAAAAGTAGGTATTTCTTTAATCTTTTCTTCATGTGATTCTTATGAGTCTTAGAACATTGTCCTTCATTGTATCCAACTCTAGTCATATCTCCTTTAGGTTTCCATCTCTCTCTCTTTGTTCATCAATCTTATCACTTCTCATATGTAATTTCTCAATGTTTAACTTGGCTTCAACAAGTTCTCCTTTAATGATTTGATTGTATGTCTCTAATTCTAGGTATTTGTCCATGTAGTGATCAAGTTTAGTCTTCTTTTGTCCTATCTGCATGTTCGCTCCTTTTAAGGTCTTTTCAACTTTGTATCTTGCATTCTTTTCATGTCGGATCTCTTTAGTCATCAAAAGATTAATTTCTTCTTTTTCTTGCTCAAGCTTCTTTAATTGGTCTGATGTGTCATTGTCTGAATCCTCCTTGATCTTTTCCATAAGGTCTTTTCTCTGATTTGTTGAAAGTTCAAGTTTTTCCTTTAATTTCTTGATAAAACCTTCTACTCTTCTTAATTTGAATTTCAATTCACCATTCTTAGCCTTTTCTTTGTCCAAATCATCAAGTGTTGCTTCAAAGTTTTCTTGCAAACTTTCATAATCTATTATGATCTCCCTTAAGATGTTAGAATTTTTCTCCAAGGGCCAATAGCTCTGATACCAATTGTTAGGATTGAGTAATAACTAGAGGGGGGGTGAATCAGTATTACAACACTTTAAATTGAACTTAAAAAAAAATTCCAAATAAACCATAAGATTGCATAAATGAAAAGTACATAAGAAAATAACACATAACTCATAACATGATTATTTGTTGTCGAGGAAACCCTAGACAAGGGAAAACTAGGTGGGGATGGTACCCACAAGCATGCACTAAAGTATAATGTCCATGTTAGAATACCTAGCCCTATTAGGAGATGAGTATTACATAGTACATTTCCTTATTAAAGGAATATCAACCATGTTAAAGGTATACAAAACCCTGTAAGGGGTGTACTGAGCTTACAACTCTTACAACCAATACTTCTATTAGAAAGTGTTCTCAATGATGAACATAAACAAGAATCTTCTATGCTTTGATAGTTCTAGTTGTAGTTGTCAATAACATATGTCAACCTCTGATCTCGCATCTGCCATGAATCATCTCTAACATCTCAGTCTCACTATCACTTCATCGCTTTACAAAAATTTCTTCATATGTGTGTGTGTGTGTGTGTGTATTATACCATTCAGTCGACTCTCAAATACAATACAAAATAGAATAAATAATAATGCAAAGAGTAAATACTAAGTCGGTGATCTTGTATTACTAAAGTGTAGGTAGTCCACAATCTTAATCTATCTTAGCACATTTTGATTACATCTTATACTCCCTTAATCATCGTGACTATTCATATGCTCTATTTCACTATTCCTCTGTCTTCAAGTCACTATAACTCATTGATAACAATACCAAAACACAAGTGACCTTAATTGAAGGTCATACATATCCCAAAATATCTTCCTCTAAGCTCACAAGTTATCATCTATCATATACTATCTTTGATGTCCAAAACAATACTATTGTACTTTGTACTTGATGTAAGAGCATCCTAGGTATAAGAGCAATCTTGCATCACCCAAAAATATTTTTGGTTTTCTTTTCAATAAGGGCTATCTTGTGTAGAGCTGCTATTTATGGAAACTTTCTATTTTTAGTAAGTTGGTCATACGATCTCAAAATGTTATGGTTTCACAGTTGGAGGTTCATCTTAGTCATATCAGCCTGCCTGTAAAGTTTCATTATCGGATGAAGTCTAGTCTTAAAGATATTGAAAATTTTTGGTATTGGAAATAGGGTACAAAAACTTTGAACTCAGTTTTGAAGGCTTTAGAGGCCCCAAATGAGGTTGAAACTTTGGCTGACTGGAGCTTGCATGAGTCAGGCACTGTAGAGCTCCTCATACCCTTTCTGAATTGGGGTCATAATAGTCAATCGAAGCATCAGGTGATGACTTATGGTCTTCGAAAGTTGGGCCACCTGAAATGGCGAAAAATAAATTTCCTTCAAAATTTTTGTTTGGGTTTCAAAAGTTATTTTGAGCCAACTTTGATGTAATAAATTGAAAAATAAAATAATTCTAAGTTTGGTCGGCCCCAAAGGCTAAATTTCTGGAACCTTCTCAGGCGGTGGATATTGCCTATATAAAGAAGGCCCGTAGTCTTGTCTATGCATTTATGGGTATTGATTCAAGGATTTTTCCTACAGAATATTGTAAGGGAATGCCCATGTGGCTTTGCATATTATATTTCTAAAAGTTTGTAATTCCACATTTGTGGAGATAATAAGAAGCCCATTTTCTCTTCTTGCATATTGTTGCTATTTCTCTATTTATATTATGTGTTTGTGGTATTAAGGGGAGCACCCTTCATCAAGTGGTATCAGAGTGGGAGTTCCTGAGTGTGTAAACAGATCACCGACTGTGAGGCAGTTTGCACCAGGACCGTGGTTAGGGTTTGAGTGAGCAATGCGAAAATGCCTCCACGAAGGGAACGTGGCAAAAGAGATGGTGTTGTAACACCTAAGGTTAGGGAATTATAGAGACAAGTGTGAGAATTTCAAGAGGAGATTCATAGAGGAATGAATCTTAATGTTAGAGATGAAAGTGAGGATGAAGCCAAGGGAGAAGGAAATTCTGATCAGGAAGGAGAAGTTGAAGTTTTGAATCAAGAAGAAGAAAGACTTTTCTGAGCCATCTCAAAGATCAGGAAGAGACCTAAGATTAAGGTTCTGAAATTTTATGAAAATATTAACCCAGAGGAATTGATTGACTGGATCAATGAATGTGAAGAATATTTTGAGTATGAAGATATCAAGAATCCTGATCGGGTCAAGTTTGCGAAGGCAAGACTGAAGGGTCATGCGAAGATCTGGTGGCAAGAGATTCAATTGGAGTGAAATTGAAGAGGAAAGGATAAAATCACAAGATGGGAGTGGATGGTGGATAAATTGAAGTGAGAGTTCATCCCTATTGATTATGAGCTTGACCTACTGAAGAAAATGCAAAGTTTGAAGCAAGCGGGATGATCTATTCAGGAGCATATAGAGGAGTTCTATCGAATCCTCATCATCATAGGCCATGCGGAAGCTGATAAGGAGAAAGTTTCTCGTTACCTTAATGGGTTGAGGCCAAGCATTTAGGAGGAGCTAAATCTGGTTTGAATGAATAGTATTGAAGAGGCATACCAGTTTTCCCTAAAAGTAGAGGAAAAGCTGAACAAGAAGTTTGAGAGAAGACAAAATAGAAGAGGTCATGATGGACGATCTAGTGGACGGTAATATGGAGGCTGAAATAAAGATCCAAAAAAGAAGGATGAGGCTAGTAGCAGTCAAAATCAGAGAGGAAATAGTTCTAATCATTTCCAAGATCAGAACAATAGAGATCAGAAGGGAAGAGGAAGAGGAAGAGGACAAGGTTCAGGAAGAGGAGGCTTTCGTGGAACATGTTTTCACTGTGGAGAAAAAGGTCATAGGGAATTTGAATGTCCTCAACACCAAAGAGGGATAGATAGGAGGAATGAAGGCTAGGCCAGAGTGGCACATGTAGATGAAGATGCCAGATCCTCAAATTCTGAAGATACTGAAAGAGGAGAAATGTTGATTAATAGAAGAGTCCTGCTGAGTGGTGAGAATGAACCTGAACAAAGGAGGAGCTTATTTCACACTAGATGCAAGTGTGAGGGTAAATGCTATGATATGATTATTGATAGTAGAAGCACTGATAATTTGATGTTAGAAGAGATGGTGACAAAGTTGAAGCTCAAGAGACAAAAACACCCACATCCATATCGGATTGCCTGGGTGCAGGACGACCACAAGGTCATGGTCAGTGAACACTGCCAAGTAAAGTTCAAGATTGGCGAGTACCATGATGAGGTACTATGTGATATCATACCTATGGATGCATGTCACATGTTGTTGGGTAGGTCGTGGTAGTTTGATAGATGCGTTGTACATGATGGTCATGAGAATACCTATTCCCTGACAAAGGATGGAGTGCGACATAAGCTAAAGCCATTGAAGGAGACCAAAGAAAAGGTATGTGGTAATGCAATAATAACTTTTTTTGATAGAAGAAAATTCCTAGATGGTATGAGGCATGAGCATGTGTGTTTTGCTTTAACTCCAAAAGCTGGTAAAGAGGAAGTAGAGGATGTACTTGTAGAGGTTGTAGATTTGTTGAATGAGTTTTAGGATATTGAATTTGATAATGTACCTGATGGATTATCACCAGTAAGGAAGATCAGTCATCAAATGGATTTGATTCCAAGAGCCAATTTTCCAAACAAGGCAGGACACAGAATGACACCAGTAGAAAGTGAAGAGTTGAACAGACAAGTACATGAGTTGTTACAAAAGGGATTGATTTGGGAGAGCCTGAGTCCATCTATTGTACTAGTAGTATTAGCACCAAAGAAGAATGGAGAATGGAGGATGTTTACAGATTCCAGAGCAATAAAAAAGATCACAATCAAGTATAGGTTTCCATTGCCACGAATGGATGATATTATGGATTGTTTGAGTGGAGCTGTGTATTTTAGAAAGATAAATTTGAAGAGTGGATATCACTAGATTCGGATTAGAGAAGGAGATGAATGGAAGACTTCTTTCAAGACAAAGAAAAGACTATATGAGTGGTTAGTCATGCCTTTTGGGCTAACCAATGCACCAAGCACTTTCATGCGGCTCATGAACAAGGTTCTGAAAAAAAATTTGGGTAAGTTTGTCATTGTTTACCTAGATGATATTTTGATCTTTAGCAAGACATTGGAGGAACATATGATGCATATTCGTATGGTGTTTGAGAAGTTAAGAGATGAGAAATTGTTGATTAATTTGAAGAAGTGCAGTTTTGTGAAGGAGTTAGTGTATTTGGAATTTGTAGCTTCAATAGAAGGTCTAAAAATGGACCCAGAGAAAGTATGGGCTATCCTTGAATGGCCTACTCTAAGGAGTGCTACTGAGGTAAGATCTTTTCATGGTTTGGATAGCTTTTATAGAAATTTTATCAGAAATTTTAGAAGTATTTGTGGACCCTTGACTGAAACAATGAGAGGGGATAGGAAAGAGTTCAAGTGGACTAATGGGGAAGATAAGAGTTTTAAACTGTTGAAACAAAAGGTTATAGAACAACCTGTTTTAGCACTTCCTAATTTTAATAAGGTGTTTCAAGTAGACTGTGATGCTAGTGGTACTACAATAGGAGCTGTTATGAGCCAAGAAGGTAAACCTATTGCTTATTTCAGTGAGAAGTTGAATGATACCAAGAGAAAATATTATGTTTATGATTAGGAATTTTATGCTATAGTTCAGGCATTGAAGAAGTGGAGACATTATCTACTTCCTAAGGATTTTGTTTTGTATACTGATCATCAAGCTTTGCAATATTTGAATAGTCAAGGAAAGTTGAATCAAAGGCATTTGAAATGGGTTGAGTTTTTGCAGAGTTATACATTTGTTTGAAACACAGAAGTGGAAAGTCTAACAGGGTTGTAGATGCACTTAGCAGAAGGAAACTATTGCTGACAAAGATACAAATTGAGGTGGTTGGGTTCAAGGAACTCAAGAATTTGTATCCAGAGGATCCTGATTTTGGTGAAGCTTGGAAAACTTGTAAAGAACCTGTTACTCTAGACAGAACGAAGTGGCTGGATTTCATCATTCAAGATGATATGCTATTCAGAGGGAGTCAGTTGTGCATTCGACAAAGTTCTATGAGGGAGAATCTCATCAAGGAGAAGCATAACGGAGGATTGGTTGGACATTTTGGTCATGATAAAACCTTTGCTTTGGTTAGTGAGAATTATTATTGGCCACAGTTGCAGCAAGATGTCAAGAAGTTTGTACAGAGTTGCAGAGTATGTCAGATGGTGAAAGGAGTGAAGCAGAATACAAGGTTGTATCAACCATTACCTGTACCAGAGAAACCTTGGGAGGATATCAGTATGGACTTTGTTCTTGGTTTACCAAGGACACAGTGGGGACATGATTCAATTTTTGTGGTAGTTGCCAGATTTTTGAAGATGGTACATTTTATTCCTTGCAAGAAGACTAATGATGTTCATGTAGTAGAATTGTTTTTCAGAGAAGTAGTGAGACTACATGGTTTGCCAAAGACCATAGTTTCAGATCGAGACACTAAGTTTGATGGATATTTCTAGCATACATTGTGGAAGAAGTTGAAGACATATTTGAAGTTCAGTTCATCACATCATCCACAGACTGATGAATAGACAGAGGTGGTGAATAGGAGTTTGGGGAATTTGCTGAGATGTTTAGTTGGAGATAAGCCAACAAGATGGGATTTGATTTTACCACAGGAAAAATTTGCATACAATAACTCTTTCAACAGGAGCACTGGTAAATCACCATTCTAGATTGTATATGGGAGTAGTTCAAGAAATGCATCTGAGTTGAGGAAGATAGATAAAGGAGAAATAAGTAGTGTTGAAGCTGAGGATTTTGTAGAACATTTGAAGAACATCCATGAGGAGGTGAGGAAGCATATTACCAAGATGAATGTGTAGTATAAGGCTAAGGCAGATGAGAAAAGGAGGCATACAGAATTTTAGGTTGGAGATGAAGTCATGGTTCATTTGTAGAAGGAGCAATTTCTAGTTGGTACATATAAGAAGCTAAAAATGAAGAAGTTTGGGCCATGTAAGATACTGAAGAAGCATTGAGGTTGAGTTTCCTATTAAGCTGAATATTTCACTAGTATTTAATGTTTCAGATCTGACAAAGTATCATGAAGGAGGTGTTGAAGATGAGGTTACAACAGCACAATGGAGTATTCTAGCAACCAGTTCAGATATCAAGGAGATTGAAGACATATTGGATAGTCGTGTTGGCAGAAGCACAAGGAATGAGACATATGAAGAGTATTTGGTCAAATGGAAAGGATGACCTATTGAAGATTCATCATGGCTAACGAAGGAGGAGGTTAACCATCTTGTTTTTCCTCTACACACCTGAGTTGTGACAGGGTCACTTCTCAAATTACCCCAGATGTCTAATGCAGGAGCATTCTAGGTATAAGAGAAATCTTGCATCACCCAAAAATATTTTTGGTTTTCTTTTCAATAAGGGCTATCTTGTGTAGAGTTGCTATTTATGGAAACTTGCTATTTTTAGTAAGTTGGTCATATGATCTCAGAATGTTCTGGTTTCATAGTTGGAGGTTCATCTTAGTCATATCAGCCTGCCTGTAAAGTTCCATTGCCAGATCAAGTCTAGTCTTGAAGATATTGAAAATTTTTGGTATTGGAAATAGGGTACAAAAACTTTGAATTTAGTTTTGAAGGCTTTAGAGGCCCTAGATGAGGTCAAAACTTCGGCTAACTAGAGCTTGTGCAAGTCAGGCACTGTAGATTTCTTCGCACCCTTTTCGAATTGGGGTCATAATAGTCAATCGGAGCATCAGGTGATGATTTATGCTTTTCAAAAGTTGGGCCACCTGAAATGGCAGAAAATAAATTTCTTTCAAAATTTTTGTTTGGGTTTCAAAAGTTATTTTGAGCCGACTTTGATGTAATAAATTGAAAAATAAAATAATTCTAAGTTTGGTCAGCCCCAAAGGCTAAATTTATGGAACCTTCTCGGGTGGTGGAAATTGCCTATATAAAGAAGGCTCGTAGTGTTGTCTAGGCAGTTCTAGGTAGTAGATCTAGGTATTGATTCAAGGCTTTGTCTTATAGAATATCGTAAGGGAATGCCTATGTGGCTTTACGTATTGTATTTCTGAAAGTTTTTAATTCCACATTTGTGGAGATAATAAGAAGCCCATTTTCTCTTCTTGCATATTATTGTTGTTTCTCTGTTTATATTATGTGTTTGTGGTATTAAGGGGAGCACCCTTCATCAGTACTTTTGTTTCTATACTTAGTCATTTTCAAGACTGCATCTCCAAAACTATACTTAACTCCAAGAGATCGCCATATCAGATTTTTTGCCATAAATGAAAACCCTCAAGTGCTCCATATCACTCTAAAAACATTACTTTCCAACAAAAACTATGATACATGCTAAGGAAAATTCACAGCAATGTGACCATACTGTCCACATGAGAAACAACCACTACCTCTACCATGACCTCTCCTAGCAGAGGGTGCACTAGACATCTTATGGCTATCTCTACTAGAAACTAAATGTATTCTCTATGTAGACTGGCTAGGATGGTTGCACCTATTGCATAGAAAGTTACTAAAGTTATTATCTACTGAGAACCATCACTTTGTGTTGGAGTGTTCGACTCCTTCTGCTATTGATTCCATAAATAGGGAGGAGGTTTCTTAAAGTTCACATCCTCTTGGGACTGATTACCTCTATAACTTGAAGGTGTAGGAACACTATTCTGAACTCCCACCTGTCCACAATGACCCAAAGTCAGATTTGTCTCCACCAAGGTAGCCTTAATAATATCATCCTTGAGGGTCTTAGGTTCAAAAACCTTAACTCCCCCAATGATGCGACCATTAAGCCCCCTAATGAAATGTTGCACCATTAATGGTGACTTATCACTAAAACCTACATAAGGCTTGAGCTCAAAGAAATGACACTCATAGTCCTAAACAATCATATATAATTGTTGCATATTATGGAACTCATTTGTGTGTTGTTGTTGCCACTGATCAGATAAGAAGCATTCTCAAAAGTTCTCAATAAATAGCTCCCAATTGACAGTCTGCATAGTAATCTCAAGTTTCTTCTCCCCAATCCTCCACCAAGAAGATGCAAAACCTTTGAGGTGCATAACATCACACCTTTCCCTAACATTGGTATCAAATTGCTTCATAGCAAAACATCGATCCAATGCAATGAGCCATGTCTCTACCTCAAAACTAGTACCAAGGCCATTAAAAAGAGGAGGTTGTGATCTCAGAAGGTCTCTCATCTTATTGGCCTTTGCGCCCCCTGAGAAAGGGTGGTATCCCTTCTTCTAGGAATCCTAGATCTATGTCTCTCCTCATTATCATAATGGCGTGATACTTCCTACTCACCTTTTTCATGAATAGGTAGACGTTCCAAAGTAGTCTATAGTATCTACATAGCATTAGGCTATCCTAAATCACCATGATGCTCACCACTATTCTCTTCCCTTCTCTCCTTAACTCTATGACTCATAGGAGGGCTATGAAGCCTGCTCCTTCCACATCCTCTACTACAACCTCCACTATGGCCTCTAGCAACATATCTAGTTGACGCAAGGTAGGGATGCATGAGGGGCCAAAGGATGGCGCACCCTAATGATCCAAGCCTGCAACACACATGCGGAAGCAACAAACAACAAGAGTGAGAGAGAGAATGCCAGATCTATCATATATTATCATCAATTTGAATCATACATGTCAGGCTATAAGGCCTTCCCAATTAGGGCCTGATATTACAATGAATTACAAAAGTCCTCAAACATGCGAGGATCTACTACCAATCTCTAATCTAATGCCTTCTATCTTCTATCCAAAAAAACTCTCCTAAACTACCACCAAACATCTACATTTATACAAGAAGCTACCAAGACGAGTCAGCCTTCAGATCCACAATCAATAGAAGTAACAGTCAAACCTTGGACCACATGCTTCCTAATGATGGAAACAAACATTAATTTCACGATCTAATATAAATGCACAAGTCGGCCACAATAGGAAACAAAACTAAACCCGTCGGTAAGCAAGATAACCGAGCAGCAGACAAACAATGCCAAGAGCCAGTGAATTAACCGACTGCCCGGGAGATAACCAACCACACTCGGTAACCAAAGGAAACCAACCAACTACCAACCAACTCGGTCAAAGCAGAAACTGAGCAACATAGACAAAAACTCCAAATTCTTTTTTGGTGACATAGGATTGCCAAGGACCCGAGATGCTCCTGCATCACTAGTCTTAGTGACCACCTTTCCTACAATATCCAAACAAGAAGAATGATATCTTCACAAAACAATAGTCTGAAATACAAGAGTGTTATATGTTTAAGTTTTTATTTCAAGTTTTAACTACTAAACATCTAATGGGCGTACAAAAATTCCTAGAGTTCCTAGTGTGGAAACATGGGCTCTGAAACCAAGTGTAATGCCTCACCAGGGAACCCAGGAGAAATTAACCTAAAATATTTTTCTAAGTTTACAAAATAATTTTTTAAGATTTTACAAACAATAATGAATAACAAAGAAGAAGAATAACATAAAGTCAATACATAATCATATACACAATCTCATTTAAAGATTACAAATCTCAAGGGTTCCTTGACATAGAATTTCATAAATATAATTAATCTATAAAGTATAAAAACTATACAAATCTTCCATATAATGAAACTAAAGTACATCATCTCATAAAAGAGACAACAAATACATATGAGCCATAAGGTATAAATGATAACCCACATCCACTACACAAGTTGTAGGGTATGTAAATATATTCTAAGTACAAATTATAAATATAATAAAAATGAAGAATAAGAACCAATCTCCAAGGATGAAAGAATAAGGAACAATCGCAACAAGGATCATCCAACACTGATACAGGAACCTCGAAGTCTCAAATGGTAAGAAAATCACTACCTCCTGACCTCGTGGAAACCTGTGGTTCCACTCCCACCATGTTGAGGAGATAACAATAGTCCCCACTCGAATAACAATACTAAAATTACTCATCAGGTAGAAGGGTAAAAACACAATAATTTGTCACCCTTTTATAAAGGAAAAGGCTAACAAAATCAAAGTTGTTCAACTTCAATAGTATAAAAATGGCATTTATGTTCAGAATTTGAAGATGGTGTAAACTAATTAAATGTGTTAGAATGGATGAATTTTATAATTAATATTTTTAATAATTTTTTTGAATAAGAATTTATATATTTTTTAATTTTTAAAGATGATTTTTCAGTTGCTGAAAAATGCTGAAAATTAGGGGTCTAGTTACCACAAGAAAAATATGTAAATAATTTTTTTTCTCCGAATTTCAATACATGTTATATATGACATATATCTAGCTAGTGCATGAAGAAATAAAAAATTGGTTTGTGACCTATATTTTATCTTTTATAACAATTCAAATTCCAACTCACCTGAAATTGATCGTTTTCATCTCCTGACATATTTTTCATAACAAATCTATCCCAATCAAAAAATTAAATATATATTCTTGAATAGGACTCTCTCCTCTAGTGCACCATATATTTTTAAAAAATTTTAATATGATTTAAAAAAAAATTCTTTCTCCGAATCAACATCTCCTTGACTGTTAAAATACCTACTTGCAATATTTTTTTAATTACAATAGACTATGTCTAAGTAAAACACTATAAAATTTATATGAGGATATTCTTGCCTCTGATCTCTGCAAAAGGTTTTTTTTTCTAAAAAAATATCATTAAAAATATTAGGAGTTATTGAAACGTCACTTTTCTAAAATAATTTTATTTCTATGGTAATTGGACCCAAAATGGTATAAAACACGCATTTAATAGACATTTCCAATTGGAAAAGTTAAATCACTTATCTAAATTAGCTAGAATGAATCTAGCTAAACCATATGTTTGACCAAAATTAATTTTTAGTTAGAAATACTAAAATTCAGTTGTGTTGATAAGTTAGCCTAAAAGGTGACAAATTATTGTGCTTTTACCTAGAACTAAGAAAGGGATCTTGAAAGCTTCCTATCTTAAAGGTACAACTCAAAACACAACGATGCACATATTAATCCAGAGGAAACCAACACACGTATGAAACCTAAGATGAAATCAGAGAAGTGTCATCACATATGTCAACCCCTTGGAATGATCTCACTAGACTCCAACTCCCAAGTGTGAACATATGCAGAACCCAAAATCCTAGATCATGTAGATAAGAGATAATTGATCATGCCAAAACTCATAGTCAAGTTACTAGACGGACAAGCATCTTCTCCCACTCTCATCCTTAGCCTATACTAGCACTCAAGGGATGGGCGAGGAACACATCTTATTAATTCATTTTAAAACCCTATTTAATGTATTATATTATCACTTATTAAGTAACTTACTAAGGATACCTAGGTAGCCACTTCTGGGCTCCGAGGCCTCCAAAGCAAGCCACTTCCTCCTTAACACCTAGATAAGCTACCCTAAGCTCATAAGTCTCAAAAGCATCTCATAGGTCATCATGAATCATGAAAGTCAAGATTTGGCTCCAAAATGTCATAGGAACACACATAACCAACTTCCATCACATAAACATCATAACATAATCAAGAGCTTTCATAAGGTTAGGTTATAACAAAATCGAATACCATACAAGTATGCAAGAAAAAAAAACATAACACAACTTCCCTAACCATGCCTCTAGTAACAATCCTAAAAAGGATGATGTAAAAAGATTCCCCCTTAACCCAAAATTACAAAAGGAAAAAAATTCATAAGAATTTAATAATAATAATAAACTAATTTGTAAAAACACCATTATAGAAATTAATTTATTAAATAATCACTACACAGTTCTATAATTACATCACCAAAATAAATTCTATTAATAAGAAAATCAATTTATTTTAAATGACATTGATTCCAAAATTAATAATTACTAAAATAATATAATTTACATGCATATATACTAAGTACATAAACAACCACATAAGTGTTTCCCGAATAAAAGTATCTCATGCACATATAAGAATATTATGAATTTCAAAATAAATATACAAAAAAAAATTCAACAAACCTTTTTTAGTACTTAATAAATAATAATTTTTTATTATTATTTATTAAAAACAAATATAAGTATTTATATTTATATTAAATAATTATTAAAAAAATATTTTAAATAAATTATATTATTATTTTTTAAACAAAACAAAACTGCTATTTAAAAGTGTGTGTGTGGGGCATCCCTCCCCATGGCTGCCTACGCCAACTCTGCCATTGCAGTAGCTATCGTAGCAGCCAACGCTACTAATGGTAGTAGTTGTTGTAGCAGCTATGGCTTCCTATGGCAGTTGTTGTCATAACGGCTTAGTTGTCACGAGGTGGGGGAAATTAAACCCCCACCCCAAAACACACACACACACACATATATATATTATCTTTTAAAACCTATTAGAATATTTTTGACGCAAAACAACAATATTTTATGTGTGTGTATAATTTTTCTATAGGATTAATCAACGAGTAATTTAATAGTTGATTTCTATCATAAAGTAAAACCTTCTTAAATCTACAAGGTAATTATAACCATTTGCAAACTTATTTAAATATTTTAATTTGATTCAAACCCTAAGGTTTTCAACAACAAAATTTAACAAATCCTAACTGACTCAAAACAAGAATTTTTTTCTACAGTATTCCTAACATACTAGGTATTCACAGTACAATATTTCTTTTACCAAAAACTTCAAAATAGAAATATAAGCAAGAGAAGAATTCCAAAAAAAAAATCAACAAGATTTAAAAGGCACGAAGCAAGTAAACTTTCTTTAAAAAGAATCAGATCTACGATGGTTTTCAAATCCTACCTCAAACCACCAATTGACATAAACCACGAAGAACAATCAAAACCCTTAAAATTTTCAAAGATTTCACAATTTCTTCCAATTCAATCTTTAGAGCCAAAACTTGAAAATCTGTGTAGAATAATAAAGGCCAAATCCTCCTAATAAAGGAAAAGAACCAGGAACTAGAACTCAACCATGCAAACCTGGAACTTAACTTAACTCCTAAAACTTTGTTATTATCAATTTCCCTTTTTGCATGATTTTCAATTTAATAACTTAATGCACTTTCACTTAATTCAAATTAAATTAATATTTCTTATTTTTATCAATTCACCTAACTATTAAAATTACTTAATTTTTTTATTTATTTTTAATTGATTGTGCAACTTAATTGCATATCAATTATAAATAAAAGAGTATTGTTTTAATCATATTATTATTTATCCAATTGATAATTTATCATCAATTAATAGATTTATCTTTAATTAAAATTTTGAATTTAATAATTAATTAAATCCTTAAATTTCACAATTAAACTTTTAATTAAGTCATTTTAATTAAAAAAATATATAATTTAATTAATTTATATTAATTAAATACCCTCACATTTAATACTTTCTATAATTAGTAATATTTAATTATTAAATCACATAATTAATCTCAGTAAACCACTTAATCATTTCACAACAACCACACAACCAACCAAAGATTAGAAAAACCAACTAAACCTAATAAAATGACAATCATGCTCAATGAAAAAGGCTCATGAATTCATGTCACCTGGATGAATTCATAGAGGTAATATAGCATAAACTTGTCCACTATTTTAGGACAATAAAATGACTTAGGTTGGGATTCAGATCTGAATGTTATCTCCCCTCTCTTACCACTGAGACATTGCAATAGGGCATGCTCATCCTGAGAATTCAGGGAAGTCGATGCATGGTATCTGCAAACCTACATAAAAGATAAACATGAACGTCCATAAATATAACAAACAATGACAGGGATCAAGATATCATGTGGATCCTGCAAGCGGGTAACTGCAGCTCTGTCCCTCAACCACATCAAACACATCAAATAGAAAGGTAAAACATACATGATAGTCATACACATGCAAGTATGGGGTAAGTAAAATCATGAATATAAATGATATTTTAAACATATAAATAATAATCATCAAAGTAACTAACATCATCTAACTATAAACATATAATATCTCATGTCCATCCAATATCAAATCACCATGTAATGTCATACATCCATAACCTCATAATAAAACTACAATAATCAACACACACATGAAAGTGGCCTAAAAGAGTTTGGCTTGATATAAAACTGAAAAATAAAACTATGGGTGGGCACTACATCACACAACCTCAAGTTCATCATCACAAAAGTTTTAACTATAGACTGCAATTTATAATTATAGATACTATTCATATAATTTATTTTGTTTAAAGTTGAAATTTCATATTTATTTGTCTTGTAAATATATATGTTGTAGATTATCTAGTTACATAGCTACATTTATAAAAATTCCTTTGTGTGTCTTCATTATTTTTATATTTAAATTAAATCCTTAAATTTCACAATTAAGTTTTTAATTAAGTCATTTTAATTAATAAATGTTTTTAATTCATTTATATGAATTAAATACCCTCACATTTAATACTTTCTATAATTAGTAAGATTTAATTATTAAACCACATAATTAATCTCACTAAATCACTTAATCATTTCACAACAATCACACCAACCACATAACCAGCCAAAGAATAGAAAAACCAACTAAACCTATTAAAATGACAATCATGCTCAATGAAAAAGGCTCATGAATTCACGTCACCTGGATGAATTCAGAGAGGTAATATATCATAAACTTGTCCACTATTTCAAGACAATAAATTAATGTATTAGGTTGGGATTCAGACCTGAATGTTATCTCTCCTCTCTTACCATTGAGACATTGCGATAGGGCATACTCATCTTGACAATTCAGGGAAGTCGATGCTTGGTATCTGCAAACCTACATAAAAGAAAAGCATGTACATCCATAAATATATAACAAACAATGGCAGGGATTGGGACATTGTTTGGATCCCACAAGAAGGCAATTGCAACTATGTCCCTCAACCACATCAAAAACATCAAACAGAAAGGTAAAACATATATGATAGCCATACACATGCAAGTATGGGGTAAGTAAAATCATGAATATAAATGATATTTTAAACATATAAATAATAATCATCAAAGTAACTGACATCATCTAACTGTAAACATATAATATCTCATGACCATCCAATATCAAATCACCATGTAATGTCATACATCCATAACCTCATAATAAATCTACAATAATCAACGTGCACATGAAAGTGGCCTAAAAGAGTTTGGCAATATAAAACTGAAAAAAAAAACTATGGGAGGGCACTACATCACACAACCTCAAGTTCATTGTCACAAAAGTTTAAGCTATATATTGTAATATAATTATAGATATTATTCATAATTCATATAATTTGTTTTGTGTAAAGTTGAAATGCCATATTTATTTGTCTTGTAAATATATATGTTTTAGATTATCTAGTTACATAGCTACATTTATAAAAATTCCTTTGTGTGTCTTCATTATTCTTTCATTTAATATACATCATGTTCCCTATTAGTAACCCTTTAATATCCTTTCAAGAGTTCCCACTATATATACCTATCTCTTTTGGTCGCTTTATAACCTTTTTGAGTCATAGTTTCTAATAGATTTAATTCTATCTACATGCTCAATGATGATATTTATTATCATATACATGGTTGTGACCAATAAGAAGGTATAATGGTTGTTATCATCAATGAGAAATATTAGAAGATAATTAAATTATCTCTTATTCAAATCCTAATTGAATCATGACACTAACTCTAATTAATAGTCACCTTAGCCATAAATGTAACCCTAATTCTACTTGAACATTAACTCAAATTGAACTATACATTCTAAATAACCCTAAATAGCTCTCAAACCTAACCTTAATAGTCATCTAGTTTAACCCTCATTGAATACCACCCTTAATGGAACCTTAATCCTAAGAGTTAATATATCTCTAATTGATCCTGAGTATTAGCCTTAACCTTATCTTGATCATACAACCTTAATCCTAACCCTACCCTATCCCCAACTGAACCCTAAACCCGACCATAACCTTTCTAAACTCTAACCCTGCCACTAATCATTATCAACATTAATTGAAAATCTTACTATCACCCTCAATCCACTCTTAAAAGAAAACACTAACCCTAATTTCACGCTAACTCTAACCCTAGTTGAACCTTAAGCCTAATCACAACCCTTACAAAATGATAAAGTTAAATTATTTCTTTAAGTAAGTGATATATAAATAAATTAATTTAGATAATATAAAATCAAGTATTTAATTACAATT
The DNA here is from genome assembly GCA_027943335.1 of Chamaecyparis obtusa. Classification (NCBI taxonomy): domain Eukaryota; kingdom Viridiplantae; phylum Streptophyta; class Pinopsida; order Cupressales; family Cupressaceae; genus Chamaecyparis; species Chamaecyparis obtusa. Next base: position 630,738 of record BSBK01006462.1, read on the forward strand.
ACATTTTGAAATAAGGTAGTGTCTCTACATACTTTACTTATATTTATCTAAAGATGGGATACGAGTTTAACTATATTGCTTGATCGAGTTGGTTAGTGTAGTCCAATTTTTTAGAAAAAATCTATAAATTTTTACATAGAGGAATTTTTTAAGAATTTCTAGTGAATTCGTTCTTAGAAAATTTTGCAAATTTTATATCCTACTTCTATTTGACCTAGACAGTCAGCCTTGTCCACCTTATTAGAAAGTTGTAAATGTAAATACATAGATTATCTTCTTAGAATCTCAACCAAATTTGTTTTAAGAAAATCTTCCAATTTTAGATATTTAACCTACAAAATAAAAATATCCACCTTATTAGAAAGTTGTAAATGTTTAGAAAAGGCAGTGATTTTCAAAGAAGACTTCCTGGGCGGTTTAGAAAAGGCAGTGATGGGCATTGAAAAGCATCTGACAATACCCTATCTAGAACTTTATATGAAAACAACACTGGAAGCCCTACCAAACATTCCTAATTTCCAACGGCTGCCAATGTTGTTTTTCAAAGATGAGGGTAAATTTGACAAATACTAGCCAAGGATGAAGTAAAACCTGGACTTCCTGACAACCACAGTGCTTAAGGAAGAGGTGGAACTTGATTGGGTCCTGAATTACTATATGGAGGAAGGCTTCGACATACCAACAGAATTGGATGAGGACGAGATCAACAATGTAAAGATTGTAGCCCCTTCTATAAGGAAATGTTCCAAAAACAATTAGGTCAACGAAGACAAGGAGGAGATCATCATTCTACGTAAGGATGGTGAATCCTGGAGTTGTAGTGTGATTAGAAAAGATTAGAGGGTAACAATAAAAGATGATTAGTAGTTATTAGGTTGTAAGTAAACTGTAAGAGCCACTCTTGACTTTCGATAGTAGTATTACATAAGCTTTTTGCATTTGTCTATATGTATGGGAAATGTTAGAGTAAAGTATTAATTATGTTAATTAATCTTTACTCCCTTCTTAAGATGTCAACTTCCTTTTGCTTTAGTTAAAAGCACATGCACTAGTTGTTCTAAACTCGTGCATTAGTCATGTAATAGTTAAACTGATTATTACATGCACTAGACTTTTCCTTTCAAGGCTTTCGATCTCCTTTATAAGGATGATCCATTGTACATTCAATTCATTCATTATTTGAGGATATTTTCTTCTTCAATATTTTGAGTCAAACCCTTGCCCTCTTCTTGTCTCTACTTCTTTGTAACAGGTTTTTGTATGCAGGTGATCTTCACGTTTTGTGGATTTGTATTGCTCAAATCCTATAGGAAATGAGGTACTGGACTTGGGATCTAATAGATAGAAGAAGATTAATATACAAGGAAAGTAATGAACACGGTTTTTACATTATAAAATTTATATCAAATATTTGGGTTTTGCAAAGTTTTAGAAGTTTCAACTAGAAATTTTTTTTGTATACAAATATCCTATAATCTCTTTCTCTAAAGCCCCTGGCTAGTTCCCTTCAGTACCTCCCTCAATATTTTCACAGCCCTTCCTCGCCCTCCTAACCCTAGCCTTCGGGCTATCTTGCCATCTAAAGCTTTTTAACAGGCTTCCCTTAGTGCATGGGGCCTTTTTGAGCTTCTGGAAAAGGACCAACATGACTGTATGGTAATGCACTCGGGAGTAGGATTTAACCTCAAGTCAAATTTACAACCTTGATTTCCACTTTAAGCTTTTAGCATTGATATTTAGAGGTAGGAATGAAATATCAGTTAGTGTAATTTCAATATCTATCTTAAAGGGTTGTTAGTTTTAAACAACATTGGAGAAAATTTAAACTGATTACTTTTGTGTCTTTCCTTCCTACACAGAGTATTTTCAATATATAGAGATATGCATCTATGTAGATATAGAAATATATATACATATATAATCATATTTCTATATGTGTGTGTGTGTGTGTGTGTGTGTGTAGAATGTAAACATATAAATTCATATATATATATATATATATATATATATATATATATATATATATATATGGAAATATATATATCTACATATATATATATATATATTAATTTGAAGTCATCCATAATTATATATATTCAAAAATCATTTTGTACATAAATATTCTAAGATTTGAGCTTTTATGTATTATTTTTATGGAGTTTCCATTAGAAAGATAAACCACAAGAAAATGAAGTATGATCTCTTTTTAAACTTATAATGGCTTTAGGCATTTTAAGAAGAATATTTCTTGGGCTAATGTTTTAGAGAATAAAATGGAGTAAGACTTCATCGGACAAGTGTAATCTTTACTATGTTGGTAATGGGTTGGCCCTATTCATTATCATAGCCAAGAGGCATCCCCAGTAGGAGTTTCTATTGTTAGGGAGGTGGTTGTTACTCAATTTTATATTTAACTCTGGCGCAACGACTTCTATCCTTATGATTTTGAATAAGTTATGGCAGAAATTAACGCTTCTTCCTCTTTTGATGCATGCTTATGTTTGGCTCTATTCACCATGAGGATCATTATCTTGAAGTCGACACAGAAGACTTTGTGTCGACTTCAGGTTAAGGATCTTCATGCAATATTAGTCTTCTTGTTCCGACTATGGTTTTTTGTAGGCTTCATGGAGTCTAGCCAATAGAGGATATATTCTTCCTTTTATTTTGGTGTTTGCTATGTATTTACTCTTTTGTTTACCATCTGGCTCTCCTATTGAGTTTGTGTAATGGCATAGAGCCTCAGTTTTTCTTCTTTCCATTATGTAGAATCTGTTTTCAACCAAGGTAATCTCTCTTTCAACTTTAGGTAGATATACTCAACAATGAAAGTTTAGCCCAAGTGCTCTGGGGAGTGATAGAGTTTTACAGTTATAATCTTTATCTTAGTAATAGGTGTTCTTTTGGGAAGTTTTTAGTAGTTAGTAGGCAGGATCTCGAGATCCTTTGCAAGCAATGAAGCCTCATCAAGTTTTCTTCTCCTCTAGAACCACTCTCGGTAAGGGTAATTATTATTATTCCAGTGTTTAAATCATTTCAAGTTTTAATTTTTAACATAAATGATTCTTTCTTTAAAATCATGAATAGACTAACAAGGATCTTAGTTAAAGCTGAGATGTGATAGGTTAATAGGAATAGAAGTCATTTACGAAAGAGCAATTAAAGGGAAACATAGATTGACAAGAATCCTCAAGGGCCAGCAGCAAACAAACAATTCAATATGGGGTTTCGATCATTTAGGGAATGAGAGTTGATACAATACAAGTTGATAGTACTATCTTTTCATTCATTCTTTCTTTGTAACATTTGTGTACTGTAAATCTAATAAGGATGGAATGCCCTCTAAGAAACTCATGTATCAGAATCCAAACTAAGTTCTCAGGCAAGGCTAGAGGTTTTCTCAACCCCACTCTAAGTTCCTACTAGTGCCTGCACAAAGGGGTTTTTTTGTAACACTTTTTATGATCAATAAATTTTTTTGGCTTTGGCCTTTTACCAAAAAAAAAAAAATTATATTAATTTTTTTTAAAATAAAACAAAACTGCTATTTAAAAGTGGGGGGGCATCCCTCCCCATAGCTACCTACGATAGCTATGTTGTGGCAGCAGCTGACGTAGCAGCCAATGCTACTAACGATAGTAGCTATCGTAATAGCCAACACTGCTAACGACCTAGCTGGCATGAGGTGGGGAAATTAAACCCCCACCCCAAAATATATATATATATATTGGATTAATCAACTTGTAATTTAATGGTTGATTTCTTCCAAGTTAAACCTTCTTAGATCTACAAGGTAATTATAACCATTTGTAAAACTATTTAAATATTTTAATTTGATTCAAATCCTAAGGTTTTCAACAACAAAATTTAACAAATCCTAACTGATTCAAAACAAGATTTTTTTCTATAGTATTCCTAACATACCAGGTAATCACAATACAAGATTTCTTTTACCAAAAGCTTCAAAACAAAAATCTAAGCAAGAGAAGAATTTTAAAATAAATATCAACAAGATCTAATAGGCACGAAGCAAACAAACTTTCTTTAAAAAGAATTAGATCTACGAGGGTTTTCAAATCTTACCTCAAACCACCAATTGACAAAAACTACAAAGAACGATCAAAACCCTGAAGAATTCTAAAGCTTTCACAATTTCCTCCAATTCAATCCTCAGAGCCAAAACCTGCAAATCTGTGTGTAGAATAATAATGGCCAAATCCTCCTAATAAAGGAAAAGAACCCGAAACTAGAACTCAACCATGCAAACCCGGAACTCAGCTTAACTCTAAAACTTTGTTATAATCAATTTCTTTTTTTTCATGATTTTCAATTTAATAACTTAATGCACTTTCACTTAATTCAAATTAAATTAATGTTTCTTATTTTTATCAATTACTTAACTATTAAAACTTACTTTATTCTTTTATTTATTTTTAATTGATTGTGCAACTTAATTGGATATCAATAATAACTAAAAGAATATTATTTTAATCATATTACTATTTATCCAATTGATAATTTATGATCAATTAATAGATTTATCTTTAATTAAAAATTTGAATGTGATAATTAATTAAATCCTTAAATTTCACAATTAGACTTTTAATTAAATATTTTAATTAATAAATGTATTTAATTAATTTGTATTAATTAAATACCCTCACATTTAATACTTTCTATAATTAGTAAGATTTAATTATTAAATCACATAATTAATCTTAGTAAATCACTTAATCATTTCACAACAATCACGCCAACCATATAACCAGCCAAAGAATAGAAAAATCAATTTAACCTAATAAAATGACAATCATGTTCAATGAAAGGCTCGTGAATTCACGTCACCTGGACGAATTCGGAGAGGTAATATGTCAAAAACTTGTCCACTGTTTTAGGACAATAAAATGGCTTGGGTTGGGATTCAGACTAGAATGTTATGTCCCATCTCTTGTTAGAGTATTATTTCCTTTTACTTTAGTTACTTAAGCGTCTCTTAGGTGCATTATTAATTAATTCTTAATTAATAATGTGCAACCTAGTATTTCCCTTTTAGGGTTTCATTCACCTTTTTAAGGTTGAACTTTGTAATTGTTTTTTAAGTCAGTTGATAATTTTGCTCTCACATTTTGAGTAAACATCTGAGTTCTGCTTTTTCGTCTTTGTGCTTCTACTTTGTATCAGGTTCTTGCATGCAGGTGTATTCGGGGTCTGTGGATTTGCATGTTTGTCAAATCTTACATGGTATCAGAGCCATTCTGCTGCAGCTTGTTCAAAGTTTTCTGAAGCTGTGGATCAAGCCTTTTTTTCTGGCATTTTCTGCTGTTTTTTATATTGGATCTGGGGGGTTGCAATATTTTGGGGCACTTTGGACAAAAACTGACCTCACGGTTGCGTCCAGAAGGCCCGAGATACCCAAAATCCATATAAAATTTGTCCTTTTTGGACACCGGAGCTTCTGGGAAAAAAAATTTTCCCTTCTGGACCGTACGGCACGATTTTCGAGAAAAAAATTTTAAAAAAAAAGTTTTTCTCTTGTTTTTGTGGCGCACCGCCAGCGCTCCGCCAGCGCGCCACCACCGCCCGACCAGCGCATCGCCCGCCGGCCGCCTCCACTACCGCGCCACCAGCCGCCCAGCCGGCCGCCACCGCTGCTCCGCTCCGCGCAACCGGCACACCACCGGCGCCCAGCCGGCCGCCCCCCGCGCCACCGGCCAGCCACCGGCGCCCAGCCGGCCGCCTCCGCGCCACCGGCGCACCGCCGACCGCCACCGCGCCACCAGCGATCGGCCGCCCCACCGCCGCCCAGCCCGGCCGCCGCCCATCCTCCGCCGGCCCCTGCAGCAGGTGACGTCACCTGCTGACGTCACTTGCCGGCGAGTTTCCGGCGTTTTTTTAAAAAATTTCCGACGGTACGGTTCTGACGTCATGCTGACGTCAGCGACGGCTCAGTGACGGTCATACGGCCGTCAAATTTTTTGCCGTCCCTGGTTTTTTCCAGAGAGCTTGCATTTGGGGGTACTTGGGCGTTTTTGCTCCTACAGGGTTCATACGGACTCGAAAATTGACATATGATATATCACCGGAAAGGTCTTTCCGAGACGGACGCAATCATGCTGGTTTGGTTTGCTGATTCAGCCATTTGAGCTCTCTTTTTTAGCGTCAAAGTCAAGGCTTCTCCTTTCCTCCTTCTCTGCTTCTGGAGTCCAGGTTTTCTCCTCATTTTTTTTGTGCTTTCAGTTATTTGCTGTACGGGGGTTTGATTTATACATTGTGGGGGGGTGTTTTTTCCTTTCTGTAATTTACTTCAGAAAAGACCCTTCTACTTCTGTCTTCTTCTTCTCTCAATGTCGGATCCCTCTGTGGCCCGGCTGACACCGCATAATTATCATACCTGGAAAGCACACATGACCAGACTTCTTATGTCACGTGGCTTATGGTCATGTCTGGATGAGAACCAACCTGTCCTGCAACGTCCTTTTGAGATTCTTCAGCACAGGAATAAGATGGATGAAGCCATGGGCTTGATTGCACTGAACATCTCCGACAGTCTCCTCTTTCACTTGGAAGGTTTGACCACTCCTAGGGCCATTTGGGGCAAGTTTTCAGATTTGTTTGGCACAGTTAATGAGTTCAGGGCACTTCAGCTTGATGCAGAGTTGACTACTTTGACTCCTACCAGCTTTCCCAACATTGAGGACTTCTTGATGAAGTTCAAGTCTCTGCGTTCAGTTTTGCAGGGATGTGGGAAAACAAAGACAGATGATGAGTGTATCTATTTGATACTCTCAAAGTTGCGAGGACAGTACCAGATCTTTTCTTCCACTTTCTACTCCACCATGGATGCTTTGGGTACCAGACATGTTATGCCCTCTTTTGAGACTTTCTGTGATAGGTTGACTCGTGAGCAGTCCAAGATCACTCAGATGGATTCACTTGCAGGTTCACAGTCACAGGCATTGCTTGCCAAGTCATCTCAGGACACACAGAAGCCGAAGCCGAAGCAGATATCTGACTCCTCCTCTCAGCACTCTACTGACACACCATCTTCTTCTAAGAAGGAGAATCAGAAGACTCAGATTCCCACATGTTCCTATTGTCAGAAGAGGAACCATGATGAGTCACAGTGTTTTCAAAAGAGATGTGATGGTTATGAGAAACAGATTGCAGATTTGCAAGCTCTCCTTCAGAAGAGCACTATTTTCTCTCCATCCTCTTCCACCTCACAGGGGTCTGCTTTTCAGTCTTCTGCATCTTCTTCGACATCTGGACAGGTTTTTGGACAGGGTCATGCATTACGGGCATCTGTTGCATCCCCTTTACAGGTCCCTTGGATACTGGATTCCGGTGCTTCTCACCATATGGCATCTTCTCAGGAGTTGTTTTCTTCTTTTGAGACTTCTCCTATTCCTCATATTCTCATGGGGAATAACACTGTACAGACAGTCTGTGGGACAGGTTCAGTCAGCATTCAGGATGGCACATTCCATGATGTATTGTATGTTCCATCTCTCTCTGCAAACCTTCTCTCCATTTATCAGATTACTCGCAGTGGGTCAGGGAAGACAGTTGAGTTCACGGCCGATTCAGCCTTCATCAAGGATAGTGTGACAGGAGGCATTATTGCTACAGGGACAGTTGATCATTCCTCCCGTCTCTACATCTTTTCTCATTTTGGTCCACCATCTCCATTGTCAGAGCTCAGCTCTCCTCTTTCACGAGAGCATCATGTGGTGCAGTCAGGTAGCTTGAACCTCTGTGTTGTTCCTGAGACCCGTGTTGTGACTGCTACACCACATCCTGAGGAGTACTTTTCTCTTCAGCCGGATTCTTCTTCAGCACTGCTTGATCCTCCAGCTCCATTCATCGAGCCACCAGGTGCAGTTGTTGAGGATTCTTCAGAGGACACTCATCTCCTCTCTCATGACAGTGTCAGCACACCTGTCATACCACTTGCATTGGGGATTCCCTTTCAGGATCCTCGTGTCTTCACATTTGAGCATCAGCTCGGCCTTCCAGTGACACCTCATCCTTCGAGGTCACCTCTTCAGCACCCACTGACCTTCACTCCTCTGCATTGGAGTCACAGTGGTTTTCTCATTGCTCCAGGGGTTCTTTCATTCTGGGGGGCTTTGGAGCATCGACCCTCTCTCTCGGGGGGGGTTAGCAGCACGCATTGTACTACTGGCTTTGAGAGAGTCTCTTGAAGTCATGCCTTTTGTCTTTGCTTGCTTTTATATCTCTTTTTGGAGAGGGGTTTTTCCCACTGGGTTTTCTCCTTTGTCTCCGGTTTACAGAGATTTCCTTGTACTGGGTACCTGATCAGGCCTTGTTGCCGGGACCCACTTCTTGCTTTCTTAGTCTTGCTAGGTCTGCTTTCTCCCTGCGTTCAGCTTAAGGGGGGGTGTTAGAGTATTATTTCCTTTTACTCTAGTTGCTTAAGCGTCTCTTAGGTGCATTATTAATTAATTCTTAATTAATAATGTGCAACCTAGTATTTCCCTTTTAGGGTTTCATTCACCTTTTTAAGGTTGAACTTTGTAATTGTTTTTTAAGTCAGTTGATAATTTTGCTCTCACATTTTGAGTAAACATCTGAGTTCTGCTTTTTCGTCTTTGTGCTTCTACTTTGTATCAGGTTTTTGCATGCAGGTGTATTCGGGGTCTGTGGATTTGCATGTTTGTCAAATCTTACATCTCTTACCACTGAGACATTGTGATAGGGCACACTCATCCTGACAATTCAAGGAAGTAGATGCTTAGTACTTGCAAACCTACATAAAAGACAAGCATGTACATCCATAAATATATAACAAGTAATGGCAAGGATCAGGACATTGTGTGGATCCCGCAAGAAGGTAATTACGACTTTGTCCCTCAACCACACCAAACACATCAAATAGAAAGGTAAAACATATATGATAGCCATACACATGCAAGTATGGGGTAAGTAAATTCATGAATTTATAAACGTCATTTTAAACATATAAATAATAATGATGAAAGTAGCTAACATCATCTAACTATAGACATATGATATCTCATGATTATCCAATATCAAATTGCCATGTAATGTCATACATCCATTACCTCATAATAAAGTTGCAATAATCAATGCACACATGAAACTGGTCTAAAAGAGTTTGGCTTGATATAAAACTGAAAAAGCAAACTATGGGTGGGCACTGCATCACACAACCTCAAGTTCATTGTCACAAAATTTTTAACTATAGACTGTAATATAATTATAGATATTATTCATAATTCATATAATTTGTTTTGTGTAAAGTTGAAATATCATATTTATTTGTCTTGTAAATATATATGTTGTAGATCATCTAGTTACATAGCTACATTTATAAAAATTCATTTGTGTGTCTTCATTATTCTTTCATTTAATATACATCATGTTACCTATTAGTAACCCTTTAATATCCTTTTGAGTTCCCATTATGTATACCTATCTCTTTTGGTCCCTTTATAACCTTTGTGAATCGTACTTTCTAGTAGATTTAATTCAATCTACATGCTCCATGATGATATTTATTATCATCTACATGGTTGTGACCAATAAGAAGGTATAATGGTCGTTATCATCAATGAGAAATATTAGAAGATAATTAAATTAGCTCTTATTCAAATCCTAATTGAATCATGACACTAACTCTAATTAAATAGTCACCTTTGCCATAAATGTAACCCTAATTCAACTTGAACATTAACTCAAATTTAACTATAAACTCTAAATAACCCTAAATAGCTCTCAAACCTAATCTTGATAGTCATCTAGTTTAACCTTCATTGAATACCACAAATAATGGAACCTTAATCCTAAGGGTTAATATATCTCTAATTGATCTTGAATATTAGCCTTAACCCTACCCAATCCCCAATTGAACCCTAAACCCGACCATAACTTTTCTAAACTCTAACCCTACCACTAATCATTATCAACATTAATTGAAAATCTTATCGTCACCCTCAATCCAACTTTAAAAGCAAACAATAACCCCAATTCACGTTAACTCTAACCCTAGTTGAACCTTAAGCCTAATCATAACCCTTACAGAATGATAAAATTAATTTATGCCTTTAAGTAAATGAAATTTAAATAAACTAATTTGAATAATATAAAATCAAGTGTTTAATTACAATTACATTTTGAATTAAGTTAGCATCTCCACATACTTTACTTATATTTATCTAAAGATAGGTATACGAGTTTAACTATATTGCTTGATCGAGTTGGTTAGTGTAGTCCAATTTTTTAGAAAAAATCTATAAATTTTTACATAGATGAATTTTTTAAGAATTTCTAGTGAATTCGTTCTTAGAAAATTTTGCAAATTTTATATCCTTTTACTTCTATTTGACCTAGACGGTCAGCTTTGTCCACCTTATTAGAAAGTTGTAAATGTTTACATATATTATCTTCTTAGAATCTCAACCAAATTTGTTTTAAGAAAATCTTCCAAATTTTAGATATTTAACCTACAAAATAAAAATATCCACCTTATTAGAAAGTTGTAAATGTTTACATAGAGGACCTTAGAATTTCAACCAAATTTATTTTAAGAAAATCTTCCAAATTTTAAAAATTTAACGTACAAAATTAAAAAAATATTAAAATCTTCAATCAATCCCCTTAGGTGAAAAATAAAATAATATGAATAAGTCCACGTTGTATATAACACTAATAAAAATAATATAAAACTCATAGTTAGAAATTGTAGTAATTTTAAGCATAACACAATATTCTATTGCACTAACAAGGTTTATGAAAACAATAGAAACAAAACAGAAAGTTCCAGATCGTGAACTCAGTAGAAAATTCCAGATCTTGAATCTGTAGAGAATTCCAGATCTTGTAATGTTTGCTGTACAGTATGAAATGGATTTGATTGAAGATGCATTTTTATATATAATTGCGGTAAGAAATAAAAAATGGATTTGATTGAAGGATAATGCAAAATAATGAACTTTAAGAGAAGATTAAACATCAATTTTTGTAAGCTCATGAAAAAGACATTTGATGTTCTAAAAAACTCTGATGTCTATATAAATTTGGTGTATAAATTGTTCATCAGCTGCAGTTTTTTGAGGAGCTTTCACTTTGATCATCTTGTTAATTAATGTCAGTTTGGATCAGCATACTCTACAAGACTGGGGCTGTTGCAATTGTTTATGCTCTTTGTTTATACTTTGTTGTTTTGTAGACTGATATTTCATTGCATTATCTGAATCATGCATTATTGTGAATGTTCAGTTTTTATTTTAGATTATCTGAATCATGCATGAGGTGACTTCATTCTTATTTACTTGATCTAATATTAAATAAGTAGATAAATTGTCAAATATACTCAAACTTATAATCAAATAAATAGATAGATGACATATATAGGACAACATAGAATCCAAAAAGTAGAAAAATGCAAAATATAAGACAATATAGAATTGAAAAAATATACGCAAACTTATAATCAAATAAATAGATAGATGACATATATAGGACAACATAGAATCCAAAAAGTAGAAAAATGCAAAATATAAGACAATATAGAATTGAAAAAATAGATAAAATGAAAATATAGAACAACATAGAATCAAATAAGTACATAAATGACAAATACAGGACAACATAGAATTACTAATAGTTCTACACATGTAACTGAACATTAACATGCCAATAGATCGTGAGCAATTCAATAGAACTAGATAAATGAATGTGATGTTTGCACAAAATCATTTTTTTTAATAAATGAATGTGTTATTTGCACAAACTCAATTTGTTACCATGTATTTAAAATAGATACAACTAAATAAAGGGAACTAAATACATGTTGCTATTAAAATTCTGTATTATCTCAAAAAACATTTAATTGAAACAATCTTAATCAAATTGCTTTTGGATTTGATTGTGCAATTTTTTTTGCATGGATTGTGGACTCTTGATGTCTATAAAACAATCTTTCTAGAAGATAATCTTATCTTGATGTCTATAAAACAATCTTTCTAGAAGATAATCTTTTCTCCCGCTGACGAATCACTGTGATCTAAATGTTGAGAAAAAACTGACACACAATTTGATCCAGAAAAAATACATTTCATAATCTTCCTAAAAATTTTATAGTATAAAAGTACTAATAACAACATCTAAAAGTATTATTTAATAATTAATAAATAATTTTCTCAAATATCTAACCAACAAAACTATAAATATATAACAACTAACTACTTATTTCTAATAATTATAGATTAAACATTCTTTCAACTGATAATAATATTTCTAAAACAATAATAAAGTTGAAAAAAAACACTGAAGTTTGATCAAAGCAAGTGCCCTGATTTATTATCACAATTGGAGACAGGTTACCAAATTATTAACTATTTTTAATCATTGAAAAATAAAAAATCATAAGATATATTTATGAAGAACAAAAATAACGATTCGATATTAAACAAAATAAAATAGGCCCAATTTAACTTAAAAGTTTGCTTAGAAAATTATTTTAGATTTCAAGAAAAGCTGCCCAAATGTAGACATATGGCGTTAACATTACAAAGTTACAAACTATTTGCTTTGCAAGTTTACATGCAAACTGCAAATGCTACTGGTTACTTTTATTTCAACTAAAACTGATATCACAACATACAAGAATCTCAGGTGATTCCACCATAAACATATTTTTCCGATAGCTTGGCTGACAAAGAATGCTCTTTTTTATTATAAGGAATTTCTGTGCGATCAGAAGCTTTCCAGAGCGTTGTAGACACAATATTTCCAAAAGACATAGACTTCGACTGTTCATGCTTTATTAGCTGGGTGTGATCTGAACCAGAACTTTCCCTGTATTTACCCCACTGAACAGAGAATCGAATGCTTCTAAGAAACTCTCTATTCCCTGTTTCACATCTTCTTTGAATTTGATTTTACCTTGTTGCATGTACCCTCCCATCTCCTTCACAAATTCCTCCCTCCGACTAAGAAACGCTCCAGAAAGAAACCCTTGCATTTTCGCACATTTTCCTACCAGATTCATAAGGTTTCTCACTCCATAACACTTATCCCATTCCTGCAATGCACAATGCATCAGATTCATCCAGGGCATTAGCACTCTCCATAGAGTGTTTTAAACTTCAAAGCTTTCAGATATAAATTTGACTTACCTGGTTATATTGAGAGATCATTCCGCATACAGGAATCCTAGCATTCACATTGATGTGGTTGAGAACAGCCTCCAACATTTTGCCTCCCACATTTTCAAAGTAAATGTCTATTCCCTTTGGAAAGTACCTGTTCAGGACTCAGACATCATCCAGCATTGAGTTATTCTTCAATGAAAGAGGGCTACTTTACATGCTTCACTACCATTCAGTAATCTAGTGCAATGCATTTGATGGGTTCTTAATCAAATGAGGGATATTTATACAAATTGTATTGTTTGTTTCTCATTCCATGTCTCTCATTTTCTTTATCTGCATGCTTAAACAAAACTCTACAAAATATATAACCTATATTAAACTATATACCATATGCAAAAACCATTTGATTTCCCCCAAAAAAAACTTACTTGGACAGTGCTGCATCCAAATCTGTCTCAGACTTGTAATTGAAGGCATCATCAAATCCAAATTCTTCTTTCAACATCTTAACCTGTTAAAAGGAACAAAGCCATTCGGTAATTAATGGGTTTCAGTGATATAAAGTTAAAGAGAACCTAAAAGAGTCGAAGTTAAAAAAACAAAGCACTTTTTATTGCTGTATGATATCCAACCCTAATCGTGTGCACAAGAATAAAATTGTACAAATTCAGCTATGATGTGAGGGTGATGATTTTTTTAGTTTTTTTTTTCTAAAAAGGTTCGGGTTATTAATGTTTGGATTCTACTAGTTTAATAGATTTCATTAGGAAGGAAAAAAATACAAGATTAACTTGTACTGAACTTTGGTTATCAGATATTGATGAAAGATATTAAATTTCTACAGTTTATTTAAATCCTTCAGCTCTCATCTTACATTCTGTTTGCTGAAAAGTACAAGATTAACATCAGACAATCCAGCTCAACATCCATCTACTTCTTAATTTCCTCAGCATTCTGGTGCAACATAAAGGAACGAGCCACCATGGACAAAAGAGTGGTGGTGCTAAGAGATTGGACCACATCAAACTCACTTCACTACCCAATTGATTGTCTAAAACCCAACATCATTTTGATCTTCACCTCTCTAATCTCCATCATGTCATCAAAGTCGATCTCCTTCACCGTTTCTCACAGTCACAACATCACAGATTAACCAACTCTTACTGTAGTTAGCAAAACAATCAAAAACCCTGGCAACACTCACCCTACCAATACCAAGTATCTCCTAAGTTTCCATTTCAACTTTAGGTCTCAACTTCTTCTTCCCCGTGGGATTTAATGTTTTGGATCAACACCCAGGTCCTAAGGTCATGCTTCTGATTGTGCATGCACAGTATTGAAACCTTGCAATCTCACCACCACAGCAGAGTTCAGAATGAAACTTTAAAGAATCAACAAAAAATTTCTTGGATTATTTACTACAATCAAGGCAGTTATGTCACTTTGGATTTTTTACTACCAAGAAGACCCCTCCTTACCACAACATAAAAGCCTAACCAACCATCTGATATGACCAATACAATCATATCATGCATGCCCCTGAATAGGGCCGACTGATTCTTAATCAACAAAGTTCCTTAGAAATGATATAGCAGTTACACCCATTTGCATTTGCTTTGATCTTTTCTTCCCTCTCCTTTTATACCCATTTGCTTTGATCTTTTCTTCCCTCTCCTTTTACACCCATTTGCTTTGATCTTAACATAAAATTTCAAATCATGACCATCAAATAGATCTAGATCACTTTTACAAAAATTTCAAAATTACTCTGTTAGCAAACACATCTTCCTGTTTATATGAAATCCTGTTTGTTTGCCGGAAGATGGCAGGAATTTGAAAACAGGAATTTGACTTTTGGTACGGCCAAATTCTCATTTTGGTCCAAAATGAGAATTTGCCATCTTCCACCTCAGGACCTGGAATTTGCCAAATTCTCATTTTGGACCAAAATGAGAATTTGGCCGTACCAAAAGTCAAATTCCTGCCATCTTCCGGCAAACAAAGGATAACAGCAATGCTTCACAAATTCTAGCAAGAAAGATTTTCATAGTCATACAACCTCAACAAGCATATAAGTAAAATTTGCAGAAGTTCAATAGAGATCAATCACCTTTTGGTCACTACCAGCACTGCCAACAACGCGGCAGCCTTTGATTTTAGCCAACTGCCCCACTAAAAGACCAACTGCTCCTGCTGCAGCTGAAACAAACACTTCATCTCCAGGTTTAGGTTCTCCAAGTAACAGTAAGCCGCCCCAAGCAGTCATTCCTACCATTCCTGGTTCAATCCACACAATCCTTCAATCCCCAAAACAAAAAATCCTACCGGAAGATGCACAAAATGTTAACATATCTCAAAATACAAAAAAAAACCTCAAAATCAAAATCTGAGTTTCAATAAAACAATGGATCAGTACCCAGAGGCCCCAAATAATCAGAAGGTTGAGCCAAATTGGGGTCAAGCTTTATCAGCATTGGTCCAACTCCTACTATGCTGTACTCCGAAACTTCAAACAACCCAGTTACCAAATCACCCACTTGAAATCCAGCATGGCCAGAAACAACTACTTTCGCAACCATAAGATTAGAGATGGGCTGCACAATGCACAGTAATTTATGGTGAATTGGTTTTTTAAAGGTCATAATAATTGCATAGAACTTCAAAAAATTCAATCAGACAAGGCTAAGAAACTGTGAACACAAAACCTGGTCTAATTTGAAGTTTTCAAAATAGAGTCCCCTGTTGGTTTCTTCCTTCATACGCCATCTGAGATATGGATCCACTGAAGCCCACAAATTCTGCACAACAACTTCTCCTTCCTTACATTCGTTCAAATTCAACTGGGTTTCTCTGATTTTCAGATGATCATCAGTTACAGGCCCTTCATTGGCGTAAGAAACCAAGACAACTTGTTTGTTCCTTACCATTTTCTCCATGCTTCTTCACCACTACCTTAACTCATGCTTCTGCACATTAAAAGAGGGTTTAAAAAGAAGCACGGACAAACTGCGAGGTCTGGATTTAGCCACGTGGTCAATTTCACATTTATGTTTGTTTGGTACGGCTAAATTGGTGGGTTCGTTGAATGTTTTTCTTTTAAAAAACTTGAAACAAAGGATGGAAAATGTTACATAGGTTGTCAGGTGTTTAACTAGACATAATATAAAAGGGTATTACTATATTTAGTAATGGTTCTTATAAAAGTTTGATTGACACTTTACGGTTTAGAATCATTATATAGTCAGACTTCAATCATATGGGGAAATATATCAAATAATAATATAAAGATTTTATGATATATAAGATATTTTATTCATCACAAGTTATAAATAAACAATTTTAAATTATAAAAAAGCTATTGGAATGTTATTTATCTTATATGTGTTTCTGGATTTGATTGTGTGTGATTTTTGATATCAACGTTTCGGATCACACTCTGTGATCCATCATCAAGAAAAGAGAGAGAGTGCAAGAATTGTGATCCGATGATGGATCACAGAGTGTGATCCGAAACGTTGATAGCAAAAATCAGACACAATCAAATCCAGAAATGCATATACAGTTAAAATGGATTGTGAAAATCTGATATTATTAATGTTATTTATGTTGTTTTGATCTTATATTTATTTTGAAATATCTTTTTTTATATATTGTTGTGTTGTATAGATTTTTTCAAATTTTTATTTATTATTACGTTTTTTAGAGTTGGTTAATTTTTCATTGATTAATATATTGTATAAATTTAGTTGAACTTCAATTTGTTATTATGTTGTGAATTTTTTCATACTACCATCAAATTTATCTCATCTTTATAATATGCTCACAACCAACAAATGATTTCCATGTTGATTAGTTTATCATCATGAAAGGAATTCTTATTCTACTTAATTTGTAAAGTAAATTGCCACAAAGGTTGTAGTTTTTGTTGATGGTGAATAAATTCAACTTGTATATATATTTGAATTTGTTTAATAATATAACTTCATGAGAACTATAAGAGTATATTTTCTCAATTTTATTGATCTTAAGAATTAATTTTGACAAAGAAAAACCAAATTTTAATCTATTTTAACTTCAAATCCAAGTGTCTTGATATAAAAGAATGTAGTAACTTTGAATGAATCTAGTCAAATTTAAGAAATATAAATTGATAATTTAGCATTGAAGATTATTGCTCCATAATGATGAAAATAGTAAAATCTGGGACCACTTGACATTATAAACTTAAAGACATTTTTTTTTCAAACCATGCTAATTCATCCTTTTCACATTTAGAGAGGACGAAAGAAGCACATATAAATTGTATGATTTAGATTTAATCCAACAAATATAATTCTACTTTTATGGATGGTTGGTACACACTTAAGTTGGTGGGTTAGTTGAATTACTTTTTAGATACTTTACTAATAGTCATCAACAATAGGTCCTACAAAGGTTCAGTGGGTTTACCATAACTTTCTAATCATATATATAGTCAAACCTAAAGCACAATACTTTTAACAATTTAAAAAAAATTATAAATACGATATATTACTATTAATTTTTATTCACAATCAATGAATAATATTTATCTTTTAAGGAAATTAATTTCAAAGAATCTCTCACTAGCCTAGTGTGTTGGGTCTTCTAAGGCAAAACAATAATCTTTCATTGGCTCGTCCTCTTTCATCATTTAAAAAAAAATTGTATCCTCATATATCTCCTCCTCTCACTAATACTTTTATTTATCTAAAGTTTTTTCCTTCATGGTATTTCAACCATTTATTGTGTTCCTTTCTAGTCTTGTAAATTATCTAAAGTAGAGTCCTTGAGTTTGGTAATTTCTAATATGATCATTACTACAATAAAGGACATCATATCCAAATAAGAACATATTGGGGTCCTGTCTCAAGGCCATGAAAGTTGGGGAGACAAACTCCAAGGAAGCTATCTCTCTCCTCGTAGATCCCCCATTTTAAAGAAGCATAGACAAACTGCAAGGAAGCTATCTCTCTCCTCATAGATCCCCCATTTTAAAGAAGTATAGGCTAACTCCAAGGTCTACATCCCTCATTTTAAAGAAGCATAGACAAACTCCAAGGTCTATGTTTAGCAGCGTGGTCATAAATAAATGTAATTTTACTTTTATATTAGGTTGGTATGGCTAAGTTGATAGGTTTCTTAAGCACCTTGTTAGATGTGTGTGTGTCTATTTTTGTGGGTGTGAATGTAAAAAAAAATGCATAACTTATTAGGTGTTTTAATTAGTCATAATGGGTGTTTTAATTAGTAATAATAGGTGTTTTAATTAGTAATAATGGGTCTTATAAAGTTTAATAGATACTTAATAGTTTCTAACAATTAAACTTCATTAAATAATAATATAAAAGATTCTATAAGTAACTTTATATTTTTTTTCAATGATATAAGATATATGTAATTTTATAAAACAATTTCTTATATTAATATTTAATATTAAGTTGCAATTGTCATTTTCTCTTCTAAATTAAAATAATAAAAAAGATAGCAATGTTATTTTTATTGTATTAATCTTATGTATTTTTATATTCTTCTAGAAAACATATTTTTATCTATTGTTATGTCGGATAGATTTTTTATTTTTCTATTTTATTTTTTCTGTGATTAAACTATTGTGCAAGGCAGCTTCTATTGATAAATAAAAAATTTAGATTATGGGTATGCCTAGTGTATACCAAGAACTAGTGCACATTTTTTTTTACTTTATTATTATGTTATATTATGGAGTTGGTTAAATTTTCATTTGTCATTATTCTATAAATTTTGTGAAATTTCTATTTATTATTTTTTTATTGAAAGAAGCAGAGTATAA
Source organism: Chamaecyparis obtusa (assembly GCA_027943335.1). NCBI lineage: Eukaryota > Viridiplantae > Streptophyta > Pinopsida > Cupressales > Cupressaceae > Chamaecyparis > Chamaecyparis obtusa. The sequence continues at coordinate 649,707 of BSBK01006462.1, forward strand.
AAAACAAAAAGCAAAGATCCAAATAAGTAGTTGTTACAACAACATCAAGTTTGTTGTATAGCTATTAAAAAAAATACCCTTATTGTAGCAAGTATAAATTTATATAACATAATCATCTTCAGTTGTAAAAAAAATAAGCATGGTTGTTACAACAACACGCTTGCTAAAGAAAATACAAAGCAACTACAACAATGTTGGGTGAATTATTTACAACCAACAGTTTTTAGATCAATTGCAAAATAGTAGTTTCAACCACAGCACTTGAGACACAGTCTCTAGACTATTTATTAGGGAAGGCTTCCCCTTTTTATTACTACTAAAAACAACTAACACATAACTAGGATCTAAGACTACGTACACTAAGATAATCAATAAGGTGTCACTTTCACTATATTCTCTTTTTTTAGAATAGGTATTATTCTTTCATCTTATCTGAAATTTCAAGTACAATCTAGTAGAGTTAATGACCAATAAGCTCACAAATGCTTAAAGACTTTCCATGACTTCTTACATGAATTTTAGAACAAATATAGAATGTATGTGCAACTCAAAGACTACAACATATACTACACCTTAAACACAAAAAAGTAGAAGATAAAAGCAACACAAAGACTATAAGTTATTTCTTAGCTTAGTGTAAAACACTAAATCCAAACACAATAAGAAACTCAAAGTCTACAAGATTGGGTTTAAATCCTTTTAGATGATACCACGAAACTCACAATCAACTCTAGATAATGTCGTCACATCACAACTTGTTCCAACATGTCATGCCCAAAAATTAGGGCAAAACACACACATTTTTGGTACACTCAACTCGATATCAAGATGCATCGACCAACACATATCAACTTACAAGGGGAATCATGGCATGTGCTAGCTTTCCAACATCCCTTGTTCATCAAGTACATTAGTCGAACGAAACCCTAACTAGGGTTTAACATAAAATTATGAAGGGGAATAATACCCAAGTCTAAAATCTAAAATAAGGGAATAAAAATATATTCCTTGATTAGTATTACTTTTAATTAAGGTTCAATAAACATAAATGTTATTCCAACTAAGGGATTACAATATTTAAAATGAAATTATAATTACTAAATCAAAATATTATTATTATTAGGGAGAAATAATTCACCTAGGTCCCTCCTAGAATTTATAAATTTATTTATCCCTTAATAATTCAAATATTTAAAGAAAATAACAAGTGTCATTAAAATAATAAAAATCAATTAATTTCCTTAAATAAAATATTAATAATATTCAAATATAATAATTTAAAAATCTGAGACCTCAATCTTAAAATAATATTTAAATATTAAAATGGCCCATAAATAAATATCCAACATTTTAAAGTTCATATAAATCAATAAAATATTTAATGGCCCAAAATTTAAAATTTCAATAAAGGAATCTTGGGATTCCGAAAAGCTAAAAATAAATAATAATTTTAAAATCAATATTCAAAAGAAAAAAGAAAAAGGAAAAAGTGAATAACATTAAATATTATGTCAGTATGTAATTTTGACTAAACATAATTAAATGAAATTTCAAAAATTAAATTTAAAATTGTTTTTGGCTCCATCGGTCAACCCTAACCCTAATTTCAAAATTAAGGTTTGGCCCAAAATTAAAACATGGGCAAAAGATGTAGTGGATGATTGAATTGAGGGCTGTGTTTTTTTGCGAATTTTGCGAGCTACGAATTTGTTTTTGTTGGTGAGTTATTTCTTTGTTGGTATGCCGGACGACTATCTGCCGACGATTCCTGCTAGCATCACTACGGCAGGTGGCATCCATTTCGATGGAAAGATGACAGGTAACTCCTGTGGTAAGGTGGCAAGCGAAGGAAACTGCATTAATGGAGACCCGATGAACAAGGACGGAATCAGGTGTGATCTATCCTCTCTCAACCCTAATCTCGCATCTGCATTTAAATTTTATGCTATTTCTGTACCTGGTAAAACCGTTCCTGCAAATTTAAGCAAAGATCTGGGTAATAGTGTTAGCAATGCGTCTAGAGCCATTACCAGTTCTGGTGGTAAGCCGAGGTCCTTCTTGGAGGCAGTTGCTAGTTCATCTCCGGTGATTGTCTCTGGAGCTCGTTTTACCCCACCCTTGGGCGATGAAAACTCAACAAATGGTAAGCAACCTGTAGACCTATCTACATTCCATGTTTCCCCGAACCATGAAATGTTAGCTGAAATAATAAAGGAAAAGGAAAGACTCAGGAACACTGCCATTTTCTTTTATGCAGTGGAAATTGACAAGGTTCCTGCAAGAAAATTTTTAGATGACTAGTTTTATAATTATTGGAATCTGAAATTAGGTTATTAAATCTCTTTTTGCAAACAAATTCAAAAAGGCTTATTTGTAGTTTTCTTTTAACAATACTAATTCTCAAATTGCGGTTTTAGAAAAGGAATATTGGACTGTTGGTAATACTACATTTAGGGCTTTGGCTTGGAATGCTGAAGCTAATCTAGATGAAATTGTTGCCCTATCAACACCTAGATGGGTTCTCATTAAGAATATACCTCCTTTTCTGTGGCATTTTATTCCTTATCTGGTTGAACCTCTTGGCAAATTTCTTTGAATGGATGATTCGGCTAGGTTGGTTCCCCATCTTGATGCTAGGGTTCTCATTTCCCTGAAACCTGGCCATGATTTACCTAAGGAGCTTTCTATTGCTATTGATAAAGAGAAAATTTATTGTCCTATCGAGACCTTAGGGGGTTTAAATGCTTGTTTTTTATGCAGAAAAGAGGGGCATCTGAGAAAAGACTGCCCTATCATAAAAAATAATAAAACCCCAAAGAACCCTTCTGCTACTCCCTCTTAGTTGATCCCTACTCCCTCTGGTAATCCTAACCCTTCGTTTCCCCCTCCCCATTCATCACAAGTTTTTCTTTCCCCTCTACCGACACCTTCTTTTAGTAATGTCATTGTTACTAGCATAGTGGATGCTGATGGTTTTCAGGAAGTCACTAAAAAGAGAAAGAATAGATCTAACAAGTATAATAATGTTTCTAATAAGAATTTGATTAATAAATCAGGTGGCAAGTCTATGGACTTTTCCAAATCCTCTGCTCCCTCGACTAATAACAATTTGCAGGAAACTACTATACCTTCTCACCCATTGGTCAATTCTGCTGTGCAGGAAATCTCTAAGGTTTCATCTTGATTTAAAAACCCCCAACCTGAAGCCCCTTGTTAATCGTTTGCAAGAAATCTTTGATGAGTTTTTCTTTGAAGTTATTCCGGCAATGGCTGGTTCCAACCAGCCAGTAGAACAGGATTTGGTTTCTCCTTCGTTTTCGGATAACGAGGATAACCTCATGACAAGGAGGAAAGGGAGACCTCTAGGTTCAAAAAATAAGAACAAGAATGTTAAAAAATAGAATCAGGCTATCCCTGATGATGCCTCTCCTATGGAGGATATTGTTATTTCTGATGCGTCCTTCCCTAAAACTCTTTCTCAATGAATTGCATGTCTTGGAATATCAGAGGACTTGAATGTCCTGATAGAAAATTTGTGGTTAAAAATTTTCTCAGTTGTAATAATAATATTGATATTTTAATGCTGCAAGAAATCAAAACCACTGGATTCAACCTTGAATCCAACCTTAATTATATTTGGAAGGATGCTGTCAAATTTTTCACTAATCATTTGCAGGGGAAAGGAGGAGTTGCGATTTTAGTTAACCCTAGGTGGGGACCTAAAATTAAGAACTATGGCTTTTCGCCCTGTAACAGAGCTATTTGGTTAATTTTCAATCATAATGACATGGACTTTAGTATTTGCTCTATTTATGCGGCCAATGATTATAAAGAGAGATCTCTATTTTGGTCTTGGCTCTGTTCCCTTCTAGATATCCCTTGGATGTTTGGAGGTGACTTTAATATGATAGAGAATCAAGAGGACAAGATGGGGGGTCTCCCCTTCTCCTGGAAAGATCAGGAAAAACTTGCTTGGAGCAATTTTAAATTATCTAACTCTCTTTTTGATCCGTTAACCGAGAACAAAAATAATAGTCCTGGTCTCTGGTTTACGTGGTGCAATTTTCAGAAAGGTCAGGATAGAATTTATTCTAGGCTTGATCAATTTTATCTTAACCAAAAAAATTTCTCTGTGAACCCGGATAATCATAACAACCTTGTTCTGGTTTCTCCTTCTACTCTTTCAGATCATCACCCTATATCTATTTCGATCAATCTTGGTTGTTCCCCTCCGTGCAGTAATAAAGTTCATAATAAATTTATGCTCAATACTTTCCTGTTGAAAGATGAGGACATTCTTGCTGCTATCTCGATCATTAGAATTATTAATGAGTCTCATTATCCCTATATTTCTTATATTGATAGGTGGAACATGGATGTTTCCACTTGGCAGAGTCTGTTGAGAACGGTTGGTCAAAAAAAAGTGAAGGACTATAGATATATGGAGTCTGTGCTTAACAATAATTTATACAATGTTGAGTTGAATATTCAAAATAATCATGATGATCCCCATCTCTATCAGCAACTGTCTTATGCTAAGAACGCTTTGAGAAAACACCAACACCAGAAAGCTTTAGGTGCTAGAATCCGCTCTAGAGCTCACTGGCTTCAATTTGGGGATAGAGGTAGTAAATTTTTCTTCAATATTATTAAATAGAAGCAAGCTAGAGAAACTATTGATAGACTGCTTGTTAATAATCAAATGATCTCTAATATTGAAGGTATAAAAAAAGAGTTTGCTAGTTTTTATGTTCACCTTTTCTATTCCAAGGATTCTCAAGAAGCTAGGACTCTTAGAAATCAGTGTAGGAATCTTATTCCTAAGAAAATTTGAATTATGATGCCTCTATGCTCGAGCAGCCTATATCTCTGGAAGATATTGAGAATTCCATCAACTCTCTGCACAATGATAAGGCTCCTGGTCCTGATGGTTTACCTATGGAGTTTTATAAAGCTAACAACAATTGGATTTGTAAAGTCTTACTTAACATCTATACTGAAGCTATTGATACTGGTACTTTGGGTAAGGGAGATTAATTCTGGAATTATCAAGCTCATTCCTAAAGAGGGAGATAAATCTCTTTTAAAAAATTAGAGACCTATAACTCTTTTGAATGTTTCTTACAAGATTCTTGTGAAGATCTTGTCTCAAAGGTTGGATACTATTCTTCCTAAATTTGTTTGCCCTACTCAAACTGGGTTTGTTAAAGGGAGATATATCTTGGAGAATTTAATTCCTAGCTGGAGACTCTTAATTGGGCTAAGCATATGGATCAAAATGTTGCTATGTTTTTACTGGACTTTGAAAAGGCTTATGATATAATAAGAATGGGATTTTATCATTATGATGCTGGATGCTCTTGGATTCCCCTCTTATTTCTGTGACATTGTTAAAATGCTTCTTAAAGATGCTCATGCCCAAATTGATATTAATGGATCTCTTACAGCCCCTTTCCCCTTAGGTAGATCTATTAGGCAAGGCTGTCCGCTTGCCCCTGCCCTTTTTGTCATTGCCTCTGAAGCTCTTTTTTATATTCTTAGAGATAACACCTTGTCCCTTGCTGTTAAAGGTATTATCCTTCCCAATAACAAGGATATTATTAATTGCCAATTTGCTGATGATACTTCTCTCTTTCATGAAGCCTCAGAAGCCAACTTTGATGCTATGATCAATAAGCTCACTTTTTTCTGCAAAATATCTGGAGCAAGGGTTTCCCAAGCTAAGTCTATTTGTCTTGGGTGGAATGACCAACCTCCTGACTGGTTTAGCAAGTATGGTTACCAATGGGGAGGTCCCACTAAAATTGTTAGATATTTGGGTATCCCTTTCTCTGTTAACCCTTCCTTGAAAGATATGTGGACTTGGGTTAATGATAAGATTCACAATAAGTTGAATAAATGGTACAATAGGTCTTTTTCTTTTGCTGGTAGATTGCAAGTTTGCCAGAAGATTCTTCTTCATATAATATTTACTATGCTTCAGCTTGGATGTTTAATGATTATCAAGTTTTGGAAATTCAAAAGACTATCAGGAATTATCTTTGGTCGGATGGAAAGGTAATAACAAGACCCATTCTGTCAAGTGGAGCTAGTGTCATGTTGATAAACTATTTGGGGGTTTGGGGCTTAAAGACCTAAGACTTTGTGTATTGCTTTGGCCTCCAAATGGATCTTTCATGCCTTGGAGGGGGATGTACCCTTGGAGAGTGCTTATTTGTAACAATATAGAAAGGGATTATCCTAAGAATGCCAAATTTTGGAAGAATCTCCCCCTCACTGATCTTATTTGTAGTGATTTTCCTATCATTGTTCAAGGCTCGGCTGTTTTCAAGTCTATCTGGAAAGCCTGGAACCATGTTAGATAATTTATTAAGATTAGAGATTTTTTTGATGATAGATCCTTCAAGGTGAAAGGTCCATTTGGTGGAACCTTAAGCTTGGGAATAAGCCCCTTGCTCTTACTCAGGGCTACTCCGCCAAAAGTTGGGCCAACCTTGGTATCAAGCAATTTATTGACATTTTTGAAAATGACAGTCTTATTATGTGGGAGGAGTTAAGATTGAAGTTTAATCTTCCTGATAGCCAAAAGAAGACTTATAATTTGATTGTCCGAGCCAGCAAAAATATTCCTACTATTTTTCACATTGATTCCAATAGGTATCTAAATATCAAATGGTCGGGAGGTATTGTTATTTCTATGCTGAAAGCTAAGAATATTTACTCTGTTATTACTGCAATTATGATATTATCAGTCATATTAATGAGACTTGGTATGGTAACTTAGATGTTCCCTCTTGGAATAAGATTTTGACAATCTTTGGAAAAGCTCTGTTGATCCTAAGATCAAATGTTTTAAATGGTTACTTATTCTCAATAGGCTTCCTATTAAGAAGTCTTTCTCTGATACTAACATGTGTAGCATTTGCAGGATCCCAGAAATGGGAAGACATATATTTTTTGAGTGCTCTTTTGCTAAAGAGGTTTGGTTGATGTTTGGCATATCTATCCCTGCGACTTTCAACATTCTTGAAGTTATTACTGGATTTATTTTTAATGCTAAAAATGATGTCAACATGTTTGGGATATTCTCTCAGCTAACATTTTATGGAAAATTTGGAAATGCAGAAATGAAGAAAGATTTCAAAATGTCCCCAGGTTGCTTACTGAGTCTTTCAAAGTCTCACCTATTTTTAAAAACTTTCACAGATTCAAATAACTATGAAAGTCAACAAGGCAAAATTCAAAAGATTGCTTAAGGATGGCCACGCTACTTCTTTGCTAACGAAGTAAGAATGGCTCTTCCAGGAGGATGCACTTGGATAATATTCAGGTTTTCAATCAAACTGTTGACCGTCATCAGCAAAGAGGTCAAAAGAAACCCTCAGAACACCACTAGAGAGGTGATCTATATGCTGAAGCAGATTCAGGATCAGAGGAACTTGATATGTATGGAAGGTGATTTGGGCTAGACTACGTGGGTGGACACCGTTGATGATGTCCTGCATTAGTAGCTTTCTCTGTTTACATCTCTTTCCTTGCTCTTCTTTGGTTGTATGTAATTCTCATCTTTTTTGATGTGTGAGGCTAGGCCTCTGCTACTTTGACTCTTGGTGGTCTTTTGTATTCTCGGTGAACTCCTTATACTTAATATAAAAATATGGCCAAAACCCTAATTTCTTTATTTTGGGTTTGCAAGTTGGGCCATGAGTAAGGTAGAAGGAAAATACAAAAGAGAGTATATACACAAGTATACAAGGGTGTATATACACACTCAAGTGTGTATATATACTCGTA